>JADMNL010000023.1:390488611-391122500 GCA_016271365.2 Neoceratodus forsteri
ATAACAGTGTTCACTGTTATTTGTGCTCCTTGCATAGCCACTGTCACCACAACCTTTGCTTCCATTAGTAGTCTTGAGTATTATGCTGTCACCATGACTACTGCTGCCAGTATTACAACTAGCTGTAATATGATGCCAATTTCTTTGACTGCAACTCCTGATTATAATTCTGGCACCAGGACTACTGTCGACAGTGCTACTACCTTGCCAGCTGTGCCCATGACCATAGGTACTGTGACTAGTACTGACCATGAGACGGTTACGACTGCACCAATTGTGTTGCCAAAATGTACTGTTGCTCAGCCTCAGAAGTTTCCTCTCACCACATGTCCTTTTGTTGATGTGGAGGATTCTGAAGAAGAGCATTCATCTGGTTCTGAATATTTACCAGAGCCTCAAGACTTGCTAAGTACCTCATCTGACAGTGATACCCACCTAAGTGAATTTGGCGATGAGGCCCAATGTGTGGCATATCTGCGTGAGAATCGTGAATGGGCAGCTGCCAAAAATTGCAGTACTTCTTGTCGTGGCAAGCAGGCTGGTCAGGGTCACCCTCCTTCTCCTAAAAAAAACAAGCAGTCCACCCTGTCCTTTCAAAGAGTTGTGTTAAGTTCAACTCCATCTGATACATAAAGTAGTTTTACAACTACATCTGTTGCAGAGAAAGAAAGGGGTAGAACAACTGCATTCACTGCACCCAGTTCTGATAAGGGGAAAGGAGCAAAACATGCCCATGGTTGCCCTGTTGGGGCCTGTACTTCCACTGACAGTGCAAGGAAAAGTGTGGTGTGGCTGTACTTTAGTGTTGTAAAAGATGATCCAACAAAGGCAGTATGCTGTGTGTGTGACTGTACTGGCCCCTAGAATTCTGCGGTTCTGGAATTTGCCGCAGAATTTGCGTCATGCCGCAGAATATATATAGTGCCACAGAATTCATTGTTTTTGGTGAATTTTCATATAAATATACTGTTTTTCCATAGTGTCAGGCTTTCTTTCCCATCTCGTTTATCCTGAAGCCCCTCCTCTATGCTCAGCATATGATGTCATCGATGACATCACATCATATTTAGCCAATGACAAGACTGTATTCTGCCAGAGAAGTGAATAAATCATGCCGCAGAAATCAGAAAATGCTGCCGCAGAAGTCAAGAAGCCCTGCCGTGGAAATCAGAAAATTCTGCCGCAGAACACCAGGGGCCCTGATATAAGTCGTGGTAAAAACCTTTCAGATCTCACAACAACATCAATGATGAACCATCTCTGAATGAAACATCCCAGTGCACTTCAACGATCCACAGCTGTTCCTCCCCCTCCACAACATTGGCCTGTCAGCCCCTCTTCTGGTACTGGTCCAGTAGATGCACAAAGTATTGTTAGTGATTCTATTACTGAGACAGACAGTGTGCCCCCTCAACTCCCCCTACAGCACTTATAGCGCATCCCCGTACAGGAGCATCACCCATTCTGCCTTCTTCTGCTCAATCGTCTATTATTGTAACACCCTCCACCAGTGGGTTCAAAGTCAAAATCAATGTGATGTGGTACCGCTTTGACTACACCGATCATGCAAGTCTTCCATGCCCGCACCAAATACCAGGCATCACACCCTACAGCACAGCAGATCACCAATTTAATTGGTAAGATGATGGCCTTGGATCTGCAGCCATTTTCCATTGTGGAAAACATAGGTTTCTGTAGGCTGCTGCAGCATTTGCACCCTAGGTATAATATACCATCATGGATCACATTTTCACATACTGTAGTACCCAACATTTACCATGATTTGAGAAAAGAAGTTGCAAGACTACTAGCACAGGCTGTTGGTGGAGTTTTCCACTGCACAACTGACTTATGGACCAACATGAATTCAAATCATGCATATATGTCACTGACAGCACGCTGGTGTGTTGCAGATCTGGTAGTCACTGGTGGTGATGGTGGTACTGGTGCTGGTTCTGTTTCTTCCCTCTCTTCCTGCAGGTCTGCTTTGATAAATGTCACTGTTGTGGAAAAGGATCAGGGGGCTATAAACATACTGTCATTCCTGCAAGAGATGTTGAGCTCATGGATTGATGGCAACAATTTGCAGGTAGGTTTGTGGTCACAGACAATGCCACAAATTTGATTATAGCTCTTAGAGATGGCAATTTTGATGGGATATGCTGCTTTGCTCATACACTAAATTTGGTGGTGACAAAGGCTTTGGCAAACACAGCAGAGACAGATCACACAGTCAGGGTAGCCAGAAGCATATGCAGCCACTTCCATCACTCTGTGAAAGCCACAAACTATCTGCATCATCTACAAGAGCATCTTCAAATGCTGTAGCATCATCTCATCCAGGATGTACAGACCCGGTGGAATTCCACCTACTATATGCTGCAAAGGCTTCTGGAGCAAAAGTGGGCCCTTCATGAGATGAGCATGGAAACTGATATAGGGGGAGTCCTCGGACATCAGGACTGGGCTGTGATTGAGGGCTTGGTAAAGGTTTTAGCCCCATTTGAAAGGAGCACTTGTGACCTTAGCTCTGATTCTGCACTGCTAAGTCAGGTAATTCATGCTGTACAGATCCTGAAAAAAGCCATCAGGAGATTCAGTGAAAATGCTGGGAAAGATCCAAATCAGACACCAGGAACAGTGATATCCCTTGTGGAAATCCTTACCACAGAACTAGAAGTTAGATTTTCTGATCTCTGTTCTAATAAAAAGCACATATTTGCCACTATGTTGGATCCACATTTCAAGTGTGAGGTACTACACCTTATAATGCCCACTCACAGGGTTACAGACATTCAGAAGCAGATATGCTCAGAACTTAGTTTCTGCATCATTGGATCAATGAAACCAGTAGGTAACCCTATTGATGAGCCAGTCTCAGAATCACAAACTGAAAGCAGTATGGAAAACCTTGAGAAGGAGGGTGACTGTTGGGCTGAACTTAGCTCATCACTACAGGCTGAGCAGCGGAAGAGGACAGAACAGTAGCCACAGTCGGCACCCAATCTGCTGAACAGTTATTTCAATGAGCCTCTGGAGTCATTCTCCATAAATCCAGTGGAGTACTGGATCAAAAGGATGAAAGCATCTCTGCACTTGGCACAGTTGGCCCTTAAATATATCTGTTGCACCTCTACCAGTGTACTGTTTGAATGAATGTTTATCACTGCTGGGGGTGTGGTGGAACCTCACCGATCCTCACTTGACCCAGCACATGTGGAACAACTTGTGTTTATAAAAATAAATCTACCTCACCTTGGGTACACATATGGCTACTAACAATTGCATTAAATAATTGTCTTGTACTGGATACAACATTTGTGTGTTGAAGCATTGACCCATACACAAGCCATTCTGTGTTAACCATCATTGTTCTGTTAGCAAATAAGCACATGTTAACATTCATACTCAAAGTCATACTAACACAAATCTGTGACCAGCACCCTTTTCCTTTATTACTTCCACTATCATGGTGTATTCTTTTGAATGAGCATACCCTGCAGTTCCCAGTGCCTAAAACTTCCACCCACCTATTGATTGCTGTTCCCAATACAAAATCCTCAACTGGTGTTGCTACATCTCTCATCCCCTGTGTTGCTCGTGCCCATATTCCATAGATCCCTTTAAAAGCTTTCCAGGTACTAGTAACCAGTGTGGCATCACCAGTCTCAAGTATTTCACGTGCATAAAATATGGCAGCTAATAGTGTGTCATCTCCAGTCTCAGTGTTTCCCATGCCTGAAATATGGCAGTTACAAGTGTGTCATCTCCAGTCTCAGTGTTTCCCATGCCTGAAATATGGCAGTTACAAGTGTGGCATCACCAGTCTCAGTGTTTCCCATGCCTGAAATATGGCAGTTACAAGTGTGGCATCACCAGTCTCAGTGTTTCCCATGCCTGAAATATGGCAGTTACAAGTGTGGCATCACCAGTCTCAGTGTTTCCCATGCCTGAAATATGGCAGTTACAAGTGTGGCATCACCAATCTCAAGTATTTAGAGTGCCTGAAATATGGCAGTTAGTGTGGCATCTCCAGTCTCAAGTATTTCGCATCTCCAGTCTCAAGTATTTCACATGACTGAAATATTACGGTTACGAGTATGGTATCACTTGTCTCAAGTATTTCACATGACTGAAATATTACTGTTACGAGTATGGTATCACTTGTCTCAAGTGTTTCACATGATTGAAATGTTCTGGTTACCTGTATGGCGTCACCATTCTCAAATATTTCACATGCCTGAAATATTCCAGTTACCAGTATGGCATCTCCAGTCTCCAGTATTTCACATGACTGAAATATTTTAGTTACCAGTATGGCATCACCCATCTCAAGTATTTCACATGACTAAAATATTACGGTTACGAGTATGGTATCACTTGTCTCAAGTATTTCACATGACTGAAATATTCCAATTACCAGTATAGCATCACATGTCTCAAGTGTTTCACATGATTGAAATGTTCTGGTTACCTGTATGGCATCGCCAGTCTCAAGTATTTCACATGCCTGAAATATTCTGGTTACCAGTGTGGCATCACCAGTCTCAAGTATTTCACATGACTGAAATATTCCAGTTACCAGTATGGCATCTCCAGTCTCCAGTATTTCACATGACTGAAATATTCTAGTTACCAGTATGGCATCACCCATCTCAAGTATTTCCCATGCCTGAAATATTCTGGTTACCAGTGTGGCATCACCAGTCCCAAGTATTTCACATGCCTGAAATATTCTGGTTACCAGTGTGGCATAACCAGTCTCAATTATTTTCCATGCCTGTAAAATTATTGCAAAGTGCTGCAGTATGCTGCAAGGAGCAATGTAATTCAATGGCAGTTAATCTGTAATCATCCAGTATTTTGTGACAGCATTTACTGCAAAGTACTGAATTGCATCTTGTGTTGCTTCACTGTATACTATTGATACATAATACAATTCCAGAGAAGGTGGTGAGATAGACTACATGGACGATGACAGACAGGTGTCTCTTCATTAGATGGTCTCAAATATTCTTCTCCCCAAGCAAGCCTTTTAGTTCTTGTAGCATTGGGAATAGTACTACTACTACTACTAATACCACCGGCAGAACTATTACTACTACTGGTGTCACCACCTGTTCCATCTATACATTCACTGTCACATCCTTTTGTGCAGTAATAGGAGGGCATTAGTGCATACATGCTTTGTGCAGGAAGCAGCAGACACTACCACCAGTGTTCCCACTGCTATCACTATGGCTGCTACATCTACAGTTAGTGTTCTTCTCACCACCACCAGTGCCATTCATGCAGCAGCCACCCTTTCAGCTGTCACCACTATGGCAGCCACTGTTACCATTATTCTTATGCCCGTGGCCACAGCACCGTCTACCGTGTGTCTGTGGATTTATGTGATAACTACGAAAGCGCAATAGCAATTGTTGGCAGGGCAAGTATATATCACCGAAAATCTATTTCAGTAATGTACACCCCCAAAGCACAGGAAAACAGTGTCAGGGACTTAAATTTTGATTGTTCATGCAGTGGGCTGTGCCCCTTGCATTGCCCCACACCCCCCTACTAAAGAATTCTTAACTCCAGAGGGGTGCATGTCGGGGGGGGTGCAAAATCTGGAGAAAAAAAATTTGGGGTCAGGCACACAACAATGTAGGTGTGCCCGGACCTGAACCTGGAACCATTGCACCTTTAGGCTGACAACCACCAACCACACTATGGGGCCAGCTTGGCAGACCCGCACCAACCACACCAGGCCAACCTTCCCTCCCTTCCGTCACTCTGGACCCCACCCCCACCACACACGTACACATATTGTGATGTCCTGTCGCTATATGCACCCACCTCCTCCATCCGGTCACCCTTCCTCAGCAGTAGCGCCTTCAACATACACAAGGATTGAGTTGCCGTTATTGCAAGCACTCAATCTCCAAGGCCCATGTCATGGGCTACCGTGTCTGTGACCAAGAACACCCTCCAATGCTGACTCAATGCAATGCTTGATATCATTTTCGGAGTGCTATATGTGTGGTGTGGTAGATCAAGTGTGCCACATGTAGCTTGTGTTGCATTAATGAGAGCTCTGTGTTGGTGGTTGAAGTCTCATTGAGGTGTATATGCTACACCAGGTTTAATGGGTGATTAATGGTGTTGTTAAAGTGCTTTTTTAAAGTTTCCTCAAAAAAACACCTTCTAGCCGAATATCGAATACCTGGGACCCGAATACCGAATATTTGGCCGAATATTCAGGAAAAGGTATTCACACAGCCCTACTTGAGAGTCAGAGTAGGCTGAAGTTTGAGTTCGAGTGAGAGAGTTCTGAGGGCAAGAGCTGCCAGCTGGCACTATTGTCAAGAGGGAAGGACCCTCATTTGTAATTTTCCTGCCATAGTTTAGTAACCAACAGCTGGTTTCTCTGGAAGTGGTGGCTACCAGATCCTGTGAAGCCCCAAGGGGGTGAAGATTTTCACAGAAAAGAGGAATAGGACTGAAGGTTCAGTGAGTACTTGGGACAATCCCCCCAACAGACTGTAAGAGCTATCAGCACTGCCCAAAATGCAGAGACTGTGTGTGTACAAGTTAAAGAAATTGATTTGTGTGAGAGCTGAGGATTTCAAGTTCTGTTCAAGTGTTCTGAGGGGAACAAGTGTGTGAAAGTAAACCATTGAAATTTGTTGCCATAGACGCCATATGGCATCAGAACCATCCATTGCTAGATCCGACCCAAATGGCCACCAGGACCAAATGAGTTAAGTGGGGATGTTTAGTGTCTGTCAGATACAGGTGCCATGGACCTTGACACAATGTTTGTGAAGCAGGATGTCTCTTGTAGACCCTGTGTGGCAGAGAATCCTGTATCCTAAAGTAATGGCAGAGATAATCTAGTTTGTGACTAGAGTGAGCTATTCCCTCATTCCAGGTGCAAGTAGATCTAACTGATTACCCAGAGGAAATGTTTGTTAGGTTTTAACAGTCACCTAGTGGTGTTTGACATATTCCAAGAACCCTGTATAGGGCTGGCCGTCAAACTAGTCCAGAAACCCTGCCTAGGGCTGGACATGTATGAAAATGTTCTTAGAAGTCCATGACTCCTGAAACAGAGCTGGACATGTGTGGAAAATGTTCTTTTCGTAAGTCCATGACTCCTGAAATAGGGCTGGACATTTGTGGGAAATGTTTGTACAACAAGTCAGTTTGCCTGCAAGAGGTTGGAAATGTTTTTGCCTGCTACAAAAAGTGTCATCTGTAATTTACAGTTACAAGCCCTGGGGGCACCAGCATTCTTGTTAACACTGCGTCAGGAATAAAGAGCCATTCAGTAACATCCCAAATTCCTGGCTGCAGACAATCCATCTTTGAGTAACTTGTGTGATGTTTCTTGGGCCCCACAGATAGGAGACACAGCATAGTCCTGGCACCTCTCTCTGACCTGGGTAAAAACAGAAATGTCATTTTGTAGCCTACCCCTCAACCTCTGAGATGCTGGAGCCAGGTGTTTGCCCTAATGCCAGGGGTGATGCCTATTTTTTGCCAACTTGTGGTTTGTTGCCTTGTCCGAGTAACAAGTAGAGGGGTTTAGTTGTTACATAACAGGCATAAAAATGAAAGAGACATGTACAGAGCCCTGAAGAAGTGGGTACTATTCACAAAACGTTCTGTCAGTAAAAAAATTAAAATATTTTTACAAGAAAGATTTGGTGAGTGGGCTGTTTTCTAACACCTCTGGTCTCCATTAACGTCCCCACCACTGATGTGAGACTGACTGGCCTGTAGTTGCTAGCATCCTCCCAACTGCCAGTTTTGTGCAAGGGGATCATATCAGCCCTCCTCCAGTCCTCTGGAACTTTCCCCATCTCCAATGAGGTGCTAAAACAGGCTGCCAGAGGGGCAGCCAGCACTGTACTCAGTTTCTTTTGGATCCTTGGATGAATCCCATCTTGACCCAACACCTTTTTCTCCTTTAAGGCTTCCAGTCCCTTCCAGACCCTCTCCACCAAGAATGGACTTGTGTGCACTCCCCTCTCTCCCTCTTGCTTACTGCAGTATGCTGGTCCATCACCTCACCCTCTTCACCTTGTAGGGGAGTGTTTGTAGTCTTGTGCCCTAAAGATGCTAGTGGGCTAACTGCTGCTGGAAAGAGACCTGTTGAGAAAGAAAAAGCTGAGGACTAAGGCAGGAGAAATGCTTACATTGAGTACAGGAGAGCCTGAGCCGGGATGGGTACCGGAGCTGCTGCCTCTAGCTGAGGGGCTGGGATTTTTATTTTATTTATTTATTAAATATCTTGGATTACAAATACCGTTGAACAGAAACTGCTCATTTACAAAGGTTCCACGTCAAAGGATGAGGGTCAATATACATACAGAGGTAGTAAAAGAATGCACAATAAACAACCAAAACAACTAGAAGAAAAAGTAAAGATACTCAGTTATAACATACTTTGAGATAATATTCATATAACGAGCAGCTTGAGTAGGCAGCTGGCTGCAGTAACAATAAGAGATAGAGGACTCCATAGGCAGTTAGTATTGCAGGCGTGCGACCGGGAGAGAGGAAGTTGGCAGGCTAATGGGCCACTGTCCGATGGTGGTGGAAAATGTCTTGTACCAGTGAAGATGCGAAGCAGGAAAGGAGTCACAAGGAAGTCCCGGTGCCAGAGGGAATGAGACTGGGAAAGGGCGGGCTGTGAGACATGAGTGAGCTGGGAGGTGTTTAAAGAGATCTCTGTTCACAGAAGCAGTCACATTGAGTGGTAGAGGTGAGGTAAAGTTTGAGGTTCCTTTTGAAGGTTCCAAGTGTAGTAGAGGAAAGTGCTTCTTTATTGAGGGAACTGAACCATTGAGTGGCTCTATAGATAAAGGAACACTGACCCATGGAGGTACGACATCTAGGAACCTGAAAGGTTAGAGATTGGGCACCATGTGTTTGTTGAGTGCCACTGTAGGTAGTAAAGAGTGAGCTAACACCAGGTGGCATGAGACCGAGGAGAATCTTTTTTGGTAAGTAAACAGGTCTGGTATTGTATTCTGCTGAGTAGGGGTAGCCAGCTGGCCTGTGCAGAGAGGTCACAGGTGTGAGGAGATGATGGCAAGCTGCTGTCAGTGGGCAGGCTGGAGTACACATTGCTACACTATGCTCACCACACCTGCCAGTGAGTGAGGCATTGGAGCCGGGTTTGTAAAATATTTGGTGAGGCCTGCGGTCAGGGGTCAAAGCCCCCACGCCCTGACCCAGGGGTCAGAGGTTAATGCCCCGCCAGCAAGAGTCTATGGGAACAGAGCCCCCTGTGCGGTACCATGGGGGTCTGGGGATTAAGTCCCTGGCCTCAGGTATGAGAAAAAAATTGAAAATACTCCTTAAAAGCCCAATCAACAATGGACATCAGGCATGATGGACAATAGAAACACATCAGAACAGACAGTTACTTTAACAGTCAAATGAAAACACAATACAGGGCCAAAACATCCTCTCCCACTCAAAGAGCCAGTGGAGACAAAACAGGCAGACAGGCAACTACACATTTTTAATTAGTCAGCAGTAACTTTTTTTAAATAAGGTCGGGTGGAACTGTGCACATGTGCTGTGCTGGCCTGCAAATCACAATGAACTCTACTGCACTGGGCCACAGCTCCAAATAAATACTACTGTATTCAGAAGCATGTAAGATGACCTATAACTGGCGAATGTGTGCATTATTGGACCACCCCTGGGCCTCCGCTATTAGCATAGCACTGAAGTTATGCTACTTTGGCCTCTTGCAACACTGCACGCTCTGTGTCACAGCAGACTGTTGGTTATCTTTGTTGTAGTTTGGGTTGCTGGGGGGCTTTGCTCCCCCATACCCCCTGGGTGTTGGGGGCAGAGCCCTCCAGTACAAATAAACTGATAAAACCTCAGTTACAGTACACTGTACACTAAATGAGACTATCATTTTTTTTGTTTATTTGAGTAGGGGGCTTCCCCCCACACCCCTGTGTTAAAAAAACAAGAGGTTGGGGGTGGGGGCAGAGCCCCCCAACTCACAAAAAACAGACAAAACCTAAATCAACAGCTTCTTTCATCATGCCTCTTAACACCTCAGAATTAAAATGTGCAGTGGCCGTAATGGTCAGAAATCCAGGTGGGACCACAGAGTAGTTTCATTTGGCAATTCACCAGTACAAAGTGTAAACTAGCAAGATCCTCATAATTAATGGTGATTGACAAAGTCGAACTGCCACACTCGCTGATCACTGCAGTGATTGGCAACATGTCTGTCCAAGGAGAAATGCGGTTTGCCAAGACCCCACCAGTGTGTGAGAGCTTGCAAGTCAACATTCCCCAAGTCATACAGTTGATACTGTAGCACTGGTTCCGACTGACATACAGGAGGCGGGGGACAATTGGTACTGGAAGCCCACCTGGAAACATACCTCTCAACCTTTTGTCACTGGAATAAGGGACACGGACACTCAAATGAGGGACAATGAGGGATACTGACCACCAGAATGAGGGTCACATCCGCAAAATAGAGATAGAAGCTCAGAACACTGTGGAAACTACTGTTTTTACATGTAACAAATTTATTTTAATTAGCATCTTAAGAATAATGAATGTGTGCTGTAAATGAGAACTAAGTGAAACTGCAAGTCATGTTTCACAGTAGAAGCAGATTTTTATATACTGGTTCAAATTCTGTTACTTTGTTCCATCTCTGCAGGATGTTTAGTTATGCTGGCCAGTGTGTGTGTGTCTCTGATTTACACACAGCTAGACAGGACCATTTTAGAAATGTATGATCTGCATTATATCGCTTGTTCTGCTCTTCCATTGTTCACACAATGTACATAAGTTCTACTATAGCACTACATCATACAGTTCCAAATGGCCACTTACCACCAGAGTGTATAAATCAGAAATGCCCACTGTGGTTACTGACAAGCTTGTAAAGATAAAAACAATAACAAAATTGGAATTAGTTCTTACAACAAGTTCTACTGGGAAAATTACCTACAAATCCAGTGGAGTTCTCCTTTAATGCGTCAAGTTACAGCACATTCTCTGTGATTCTATGTGATGGCAACACATTTTCTATGATGGATGGATGAGGGACAGGCAATTTTGAGGGGTAAAAGGAAGAACATCCCTTGAATCAGGGACAGTTGAGAGGTATGCCTTGAATTTCATAGGGTCCGGATGAGACTCAGGCTGTGGGCCCAGGGGCCAGGGCCTAACTGATCCAGGAAGCCTACCTGGAAAATCAGTAGAGCCCCCGGAGAGTGCAGCACACTCACATCAGCATTTTACTGGTGCCACTGTATTATAATTTCTTCCAGAAACCCCTTTACATAGTATTTACTAGCAGTGTCAGTGGCGCAGTAGGTAGCACACTCGCCTCTGAGGCCGGGAGATCAGAGGGCTGTGGGTTCAGTTCCCACATGTGGAACTTGGGTTAATATCCCAGTACTGACACTGTAGTGCAGCATGAGAGGGGTGCTGCACTTCTGAGGTGCCGTCTTTCAGATGAGACGTTAAACCGAGGTCCCATCTGCCTGGATTGGTGGTAGTTCAGGTGGATGTTAAAGATCCCATGGCACTTATCAGAAAGAGTAGGGGAACTTTTATTGATAAAGAGGACTCCAAAACAGATATTGATACATATATACAAAACCAATATATACTTAAAGTACATTAAACAGAAAAAACTAAACATAAATAAGCAATACCAAACTCATGATATCCTTGCAACACAATTAACCCATAAATATGTACATTTCACTCTACCATATATATGAAAATCAGAATCATAAACATTCCGTAAAGTAATCGCAGTATTAGAAAGGAGTTCATCAAAGGAAATCTTACGTTGTTGTGAAATCCAGAAACAGCGAGATTGCCAAATATAGTAACGGATGACAGAAAAAATCAATAACAATGTGTCAGCATGATACTTAGACCATTCACCCTTATGTGCACCATACAGTAGTGTACCATATGAGAGAAAATGAAATAAAGGCTCATTCCATTTGTCTGACAAATAAAACCAAAAGGCATGGGCATAAGGACATTTCAAAAAAAGTTGATCTTGTGTCTCTAACAAGGTCACACAAGACTCTCGATTACAATACCTATCACACAGTTGTTTATGCTTATGGGAGTTGCCGACAGGTAATCTGCCATATGAACTCATCCAAACACTATCCCAGATAAAATCAGGCAAACGATGATTTGAAAGCAACAACAGAACATTTTCTTTGTCCTGTAATGAACAATCAGGAAAAATCAAGACATCAGGAAAGTCAGAGGAAACAATATAAGTATATAACTGCTTTCTGTGCATAGTTTCTAAATGAGTAATGGAAACTTTCCAGTTCAATAAATGTCGAAAAAGTTCCACACCATACTTAGAAAAAAGTGTAGTCTAGCAAGGAAGCAGACCTTCCTAACTTCCAGAGTGGCACACCTTTTAAAAACCATGTCCTAACATAAGGAAACCAAGACTTCCATCCTGGTCTAAGAATAGGACTTAAATTAAATGAAATAAAAACACTAAGAAAAAAAGCCACCGTATGAACCATTGCTACTCCACTGTGTCTTATACTCTGATACGCAAAACCACGTTTGATTGGATTCAATCTACTGCCCCAAAAGGCTTGGAAAAAAACACTAAATAATGAAGTAAACAGAGACACTGGAGGTGGAAACACATAACTTATATATAGAAAAATAGGTACCATCAATGATTTAATAAGCAAAACTCCTTTTCTTTTAGAAATCAGCTTACCTTTCCATCTGGAAACTAATAACCAAGCTTTTTCCAATTTACGAGACCAGTTAGTATGTGCCATGTCACTGTCACCAAACTCCAGACCCAGGATCGTAATCGGATCTTTCGAAATCGGAACACTTACCAAAGTACCCGAGACTGGAATCGGGGAAGTACCCAAAGGAAAACCTTTACTCTTTACGTAATTAATCTTTGAACCAGAAGACCTAGAAAAAAAGAGTCAATACCTCACTCACAATAGAACCTTCAGTAACCTCAGAAAGACAAAGAACTAAGTCATCCGCATAAGCCATAATCTTAACAGGAGAGAAACTAGTTTCCAGACACACACCTGCCAAACCAATATTAGTATGAATCATCCGAAGTAAAACATCAATAAAAAAGACGTACAAAATCGGGCTCATCGGACAGACCTGCCTCACACCCCTTTTTACTGCTACAGGAGTACCAATCCAACCATTAACATTAGGAAGCAGAAGTGCAGAATGATACAAGATCTGGACCCAATCAATAAAACCTTGTGGCAAACCATAGGCTCTTAAAACTGAAAACAAAAAGTCATGGGAAACCCGGTCAAAGGCCTTTTCTTGATCAAGGCTAATAATATAACCTTGCAAATGACCAGACTGTGAAACTGTAAAGAGTTCCCATAAAATCACCAAATTATCATGCTGAGTCCTACCTGGTATGGAACACGTTTGATAAGGACTAATCAGGTCATTTACACATAAAGATAAACGATTCAATAAAATCTTACTCAAAATCTTTAAGTCAGTGTTCAGTAAACTTAACGTTCTCCAATTACGCAAATCAGTCTTAATTCCTTTTTTGAAAAGCAAAATAACCAAAGCAATATTCATTGAAGGTGACAAAACCGAAGTAGACAACATCTGATTGAACACCCATACCAAAACAGGGACCAATTCTTCCTGAAAAGTCTGATAAAAAGCAGTACTCAAACCATCAGTGCCAGGAGAAGAATCAATATTCAATGCAGAAATAGCAGTTTGTATTTCCGATTCAGTAATAGCACATAACATCTTCTGACCTTCAGACGTGGACAACTGTGGTAACTGCAAGGAATCAAAATCAAACATGTCATGCTGAACCTCGACATCTTTACGATATAAGTTACCCAAATAACCTCCTACCACTTCAAGTAAGGCTGAAGGATTCGTAACTAAATCACCAGTCTCAGAAGTCAACTCCTTGATTAAACGTTGATTAACACGATCCTTACAATCTTGAAACGGATCCAACGCCCCTTTATGGACTTTCAAACCAAATCTGTGTTCATGTTCCAAAGACTTCGCTCTATCATAATGATATGTAAACATCTGCATTTTAACAAGTCTAATTTGGTCACCATAATCAATCTTCTCAGCCTCAGTTAACGAAATCAACTTCTGCAACTGAGATCTGAGACGGAGATATTCCAAATATCTTGAGTTAACCTTGGTACAAGATTAAGATTGAAAAACAGATTTCCAATCCTTCTTAGTGTCTTCCCACCAAGAAGCTGCATCATCATACAGATCCACAACAGAAAGCCTAGCAGACAATTCTTTCCTCCAAACTTTCTTTAAAGACTTATCAGCCAATATGGAAGTATTCAATCTCCAGAGATTCTTTTTACATCTAGGAGCCCCATCCCAAGTCAAACTAACAGTAAGGGACTTATGATCAGAAAATTCCCAAACATTTAAAACACCGATGTAACCTGTAAAATAACCGAAGAAAAACAAAATAATCCTCGTAGACTGAGAATTTTTAAAAAACATATTACCACCAACAAGATAAACACTACGATAAGCATCACGAAGCTGCGCTGTATCCAAAATCTGTAACAACTTATTTGAGTCACAAAACAGCTTTGAAGTTTTCAGACCCCTATCTTTAATACTAAGGGCACAGTTAAAATCACCTGCCCACAGTATCAAACGAGAAGTGTGCAGATAAGGGTGAATGTCATGAAAAAGAGCCACACGTAGTGCCTTGGTCTGTGGAGCATAAACATTAATTAATCTAAATCTTTCCCCTTGAAAATTTATATCCAATAGTAAAGCCCTCCCCGGGCATATATCCACCAATTTGGATACTTTCAAAGCAGGATTAGTGAATAAAACCCCCACAACCTCACAAAGAGATTCACCATTGGACCAAAAAGAAACCCCTGAAGACCACAGGTTACTAGCGTGTTTCACTTCACATAAAGTTTTAAGTCTAGTGTCCTGGAGACAAATAACATCACTGTGCAGGCTATGCAAACAAGATAAAGTAGTGACCATCTTCCTATTGCTCTTTATACTATTAACATTAATAGTAGAAATAGTCAAAGAATCCATTAATAGAAAGAAAAATTAAGGGGAAACAGGTGACCAGATATAGGGGAAAAAAACAAACAAAAGACAGACAGATCAAGAAACCTTTGAAACACGTCTACGTTGAAAGCGTCTAGGGAGACTCTCAACCGTTTTCACATCTCCTTCATCGCCCTCTGAAACAGTATCAGTGACTAAAGATGCCTTAGAAGAACGATCCGAGTCATCTCCCTCAGACTCATCACCAGCCACCAGGACTGCAAAGTTGTTACCCACTTTCCAAGATTCAGCAGTACCAGCACTCAGAAAAGCCTGAGGGGTAGGACGAGCAGGGATAGTCTTTCCTGATCTGTGTCTTTTCTTGGCAGTTACAGTTTTAAAAGGCAACACTGGGGAAGGGGGGGCATCTCAGATTTGTCAGACCTGTCCTGTAATGACAAATAGGACGAAGAGGGTACAGGAACTACAAGAGGAGTAGAAAGAGCAGGGGGAGCAATTACAGGGGACTGCGGTACAATAGGGTCATTCAAAGGGATAGAAGCAGGATTACCCTGAACACTAGTCAACACTGGTAAAGAGTGCTTAGTCGGTAACGGAGTCTCAGGTCGTAAGCCACCTCCAGCAGGAGGTAAGTCAGGGACAGTATCCATATGTTGAGCAACAACAATCAATCCCTCCTGAGAAGGACAGTCCTCTCGATTACGAGATGCCCATGGACATTTCGCATAGCCATGACCGGTTTGTTCACATAAATTACATTTGAACAAATTAAGGCATGTAGAGGCCTGATGACCAAATTCAAAACAGTGAGAACACCGAGGCGTGTCACACACCATATTAAGATGTGTCTTGAACCACATTTAAAACAGGACTTAGGCTGACCAAAATAAAACAAACTACCTCTATCCTTCCCTAAGAAAAAGCTATTAGGCAGATGTTGGGGCCCATTAATCGTTGAAAAAAGTTTAACACGTAACTTCCAACCCCCATTCCAAATCTTTTCGCTATCAAGTATAGGCACAGGCCGATCCAAAACATCGCATCTTTTACGTAACCAAAAAAGTATGTCTTTAATATGAACCCCCTCATTCCTAAACATAATAGTAATCAGCTTAACTGCAGGTTTGGTTAAATGTACTGCTAAAAAGGGGATCCAAAGAGGAGAGTTTTTAACAGCACGATAAGTTGACCAAAATAGTTCTAAACCTGTTATAGTTTTAAAGCTGATATCATAATTGGAATTACCAATATGAATTAGAGCATAAATATCAGATGACACAAACTTCATAGAACCCTTTAGCAAAGTTTTTGCAACATACAATCTATCTGGCTGTTCCTCCAAGCCACCTTTATAAATCAGTCTAACTGCATTTCGACGTGGTGCAGGTTCTCCCTTATTAGCAAATAAATCAGACAGTTTAAAGGGGGGAGGTCCTCCAACATCCGATAAGGGGACAGAGTTAGTATTGTCAAATGCAGCAGTCAAAGTAGAGTTCTGAACAGGCGACTTAGGATCCTCAAGATTAACCACAGCAGGAATAGAGGGAGCTTTTTTCAATAACTGAGCAGTAGGACTCTGAATAATACAGGAATCATCCAAGCCAGCAACAGGAGAATTATAACGTTGTACCACTACATCAGCAGGGTCAGGAAACCATGTACCAACTGCCCTTTGCAACCACCCAGCCTCAGTAATTGCTTTTTCAGGGGACCACCCTGCATGAGATGTAGACGGTATAGGAGAAGTAGATAACTGGACAGAAGGAGAACCCACAGTAACAGGGGCTAAGTTGTCATCACCCACCTGATGTATCACCTCACCCTCCTGTAGAGGAACATCTCCTGACTTTGCACTCTCAACCAACTTAACAGGTGCAATAGCTGCCCCGGGCATCAAAGTAGCAGTCATACCCAAGCACTTAGTAACAAGTTTCTGCGGTACTCCACGCTCTTCAGGAGTTGAAAAAACAACTCCAGGTCGGTTACTTACAGGAAGGTGTCGAGTAGAAGGACCTGCAGTACTGGCCAAAGCAGTTTGCTGCATCCCACATCTCGTTGTAAGCAGATCGTCGTCACTAGAGTGTGACGGGGAGGTATGGAAAGCCGTTGGAGCCAAAACAGTTTGCAATGCAGCCAATTCGCCTAACAACAGAACCTTGCGACGTGTACATTGCTCCTCTTCCTCAAGCACTTCACACAACAATCGTTCTGTTTCCGTATGTCACTGAACCGAAGCAGCAGTGGCAGCACACTCATCCAGGGACTCGACAACAGCAGAATTTACTTTTCCAGACAAATCAAATAACTCTACAGGTAACGAAGCATCTTGAAAATCTGGTAACACAGCAGCAGCAGCCTCTAAGTCAGCGGGAGCAGGGGAGGAGACCCACTCCCCTGTCCCAGACACATCCATCTCCTCCGAATCCAGAGTAGAAGTGGCCATCTTTACTCAGACCGCCAAAGGCTCCCCCTCTGACAAGTAGGGGAATTTCCCCGGTGTCCTGGCTAAATTTCCCCTCATTCACTAAAAATACCACCAACAGCTTAATCTGGTTCAAGGTCAGTTGGCATTCATCTGTATCCCCCTCCCCCGCGGGTTGTGCCTGAAAATAGGCAGGATTTGTCTTGTGCACTTACCCAGTCAACAAAAACTAAATAAATAAATAAAAATAAAAATAAATAAAACATTAGACAACAGATGATAAGCACATCTTTTCATGGTTTGAAGGTGGCAGGTACCCAACTGAGGGGACTCAGTTTTGGAATTACATTACAGAGAACATTTTAGGACTCAGCACCTACAGCTCTGACATGAGCTCACAACATCGGTGCCATTGACTTATAATGGAAGACAGAGGGTGTGGGAAGCCAAGTTTAAAAGTAAGACCCTCGGCCCCCCTTCCCACAAAGCTCATGAAGAACAATACCAACAATGGGTGGGAGAGCTCCCGATTATGCCCACCAGAATCCTCACATATCCCTCCTAGCTGAATATCAGAAATGCAATGCTGGACCCATTCAGTCCAGTGTCTGTTCTTTAATTTTGGTGATTCTGCAGAACTGCAATGATGCCAAACAAATCAGGGAGAATCCCAATGAGGAGACTGGATCAGACCTCTGAACCTACCTGTGCCACAAATCACAGATATATCATGATTACACACCTCTTACCATACATTTGGAGTGATATCCCTGGATGCCCATTCAGGCAGCATTAATTTCTATGAAACAGTTCAAGGCAGTACAGAGCATTGCTGTTTGCTGGCCCACAATTCACTTGCTGACACCTCTGGCCACTACCACTACCTCCAGCAGTCAGTACCAGTGGATATCTGTTCTCTCTGTATATATCTTTGAAGAGAAAGTGGAGAGTGACAGCATGATTAACTAAGATGTCTGCCTATCACCACCTCTAAGTATGTCCCTATGGAATTGCCTCTCAGGATCTCAAAAGCATATAGAAAGACACGTGGGTGCTTTAATCTGGCTCTTCTTAATTACGCAACATTTTATGGAGCAATATGTATCCAACAGAAGGATAAAGGGGATGCTGGATGTGTGTCCACATGATGTGGACACATCCCCTTTATTCTACCCTCAACAGTCTGCTGGATGCATTCCTCTATTGTAAAAAGTTGGCGGCATTAAGAAGAGCCAGATTAAAGCACCCATGTGTCTTTCTACATGCTTTTGACATCCTAAAGAGCAATTCCAGAGGGGCACATCATTTTAAGGTTACAAGGTGAAGCTTAAAGCTGGTCTAGTGTGGCAGTGTCCTTCCCAGCCAGCCTCAGGCCTGGGAACTCCGAACAACCTTTGTCTCTCAGTCAGGTCAGCTCTCTCCCCACTCCTCCAGCCACTAGGGCTCCTCGGCATGGCTTCCCCTTCCTGCTGCGTCCCATAAGTGATAAATGACAATGAGGAGCAAGTAGGTGTATAACTGGGAGAGGGACTGAGTGGGTAGATGGATAAGTAAGGACGTATGGTGGAACTGAGAGTGAGCAAAAACTAAGTGGAGCATGTAAGTGATTTTGAAAGCACTGGGTGGGTGGGTCAATGTGTGACTGGATGACTGACTGGGACAGTGGGGGACAGAGGGATAGGTGAGTGAAAACACTGGCTGAGTAAGTAATACCACTGGGTGGGCAATTGAGAGCACAGGCTGATACTGAATGGTAAACAATAGCATTGGGTGGGTGTGTTGATGAATGGGGAGCTCTGAATGTAGGTGGACAAGTGGGTGAGAGAGTAAGAAGATAAGTGAGCATCATTGAGTGAAAGCACAGTGTTGGTACATAGTAGGTGGCTGGGAGCACTGGGAGAATGTCTAGTACATGGGTGTGTGTCGCCACAGGGTGGATGTGCATTAACTGGGTGAAAGCAGTGGGTGGATTTGTAGTAGGTGGGTGACTGAGAGCACTTTATGAGTGTGAGCACTATGGGTGAGAGCATCAGGTTGGTAGCCCTAGGTGGGTGTGACATGTGTGCAGTAGGTAAGTACATAGTAAGTAGGTGAGTAAGGGCATTGGGAAGGTGTGACACAGGTAGGCAAGTGCACTGCATGCATGTGTACTAGGTGGGTGGGTAAATGAGAGCTCTGGGTTGGTGTGGAGTAGGTTGGTTTATAAGGCACTGAGTGGGTGTGTAAAGGTGGGTGTCTAGTAGATGAGTGAGGGCATTAGGGGTGTGTAGTAGATAACCAAGTAAGGGCACTGAGTGGATGGGTAGTAGACCATGGGCAGACTGGATGGGCCTTGTGGTCCTTATCTGCCATCAATGTCTATGTTTCTATGTTTATCCCTTCCACTGTGCCTTACCTGACTAGTGTTGGGAGTTCAGTCACTGCTGCTGGCTCTCTTGCTTGGAGGGGAATACATTACACCACCACCCGGTGATGCTGCATACAGTGCTGCACTCTCTCTCTCTCCTCTGAGCCTGTCTCCTCTCCTGTCTCTCCCAAGTCCTGACTCCTGGCTGCTCTTGTTTTCTTCAGTTGACAGCAATTGCTGGCTGCCCAACCAATGACAGACAAACCACCCGGCCGCACACAGCCCACCAACGATTCCACCAGTCTGTGGCATGCACACTTTTGGTTCCATGTCTCCCTCATCGGTTGTCGCCCTCGCTCTGCCTACCCGTCTGCGTCTTCGTCTCCCAAACGGTCAGGTGGTCTGGTCTCTCTTCCTCTTCTTCTGCAAGTTCTGCCTTCTTCCTCTTGAGTCTTCTGTGACTGGATCTATTCATCAACATTCTCTTTGAGTCACCCCATATCTCAAGTCAGTCACCTTATACGTGATGCATCGCCCACCTTAATTTAAGCCCGCCTGTTGCTGGCCTGCCACCCAATCAGAATGCCCTCACTGAGCGCTCATCTTAAGGCGCATACACTTGAAGGATTTGGTAAAAATTTGAAAAAGTGCCACCGGACCACCAATGATTTTACAGCTGAGGTCGGGATCCATGCAATGAGGGATGGGATTGCACATGGGGAATGGGGTTCACGTGCTCCCAGGTCCAGGCGCAGTCACAGAGCAAAAAAAAAAAAAAAGCTGGTAAAATTATTGGTGGGGCTGAGCCCACATCACAAAATATTGCTGGGGGCACATGCCCTATGGGCCCATACAACCCAGCACTTATGGAGTGAGGAGGTGCTGCTATGAAATGGCCAGCACAGGGGTGGCCTCTGGGATCCAGCAGGTAGAATGGCCTGATGTGGAGGGGCTGTCCTCAGGACCAGGATCCACTGGGTGCCTGTCAGTGAACCAAAGTCCCAGAGTGAATTGTCCCTACAATGATGATGCCTCCTGCAACACCTGCTGATCAGATGTACAGTCTCACATATGCAAGTAAAAAGCATAAACCCCAAACTACTAATATGGTGGAAGAAAATGGCAAAGTTATGCAGAGTAGAACAGCTCTGACCTAAGGTATAACCTCACTCACTGGTGTGTGAAAATGAGGAATAGGTGGGGTTGTGTGACTTCTATTGTGAGAGGAGAGTACAAGCTGTTAACCAGGACAGGGCACCTTTGGGGACTGGGCTCCCAGTATATAACTGTATTTGGCAGTAAAGAGCATCTACTGCTTAAACCACCTTGCAGTGTGATATTTTACTGTCAGAACAGAGGTCCAAGCTGAACTCACCCCACAGTTGGAAAAAAATGTATGTAGAGTGTAATCAGTCAGTGTAAGGGATCTTTCTGGTGAGCAGTCCACCTTACCCCTCAACATGGATGGTCTCATCAGGCCTTGCCTGTCCCAGCTGACACCAAGAGGGTTAACTTATGGTGCCAGCATCAGCTGAGAAAGTACAGCCACAGCTGAGTGCATCCATATCCAGAGGCTGGGGTGTCCAGGGAATTAGATCAAGGAGGAGCGTTGGATGTGGCCTACCTAGATTTCAGCAAGGCCTTCGACACCGTTCCACATAGGAGATTAGTAAGCAGGCTGGGTAGCCTAGGACTGGGACCAAAGGTGGTAAAGTGGGTGAGAAATTGGCTAAGAGATAGGAGACAGGGTGGTGGTAAACAGAGTCCACTCCGAGGAAGGGAGGGTGACCAGTGGGGTACCACAGGGATCTGTACTGGGTCCAGTCCTCTTTAATGTCTTTATTAGTGACATTGCAGAATGGCTGGATGGAAAGGTCTGCCTGTTCACGGATGACACTAAAATCTGAAACAGGGTAGACACTCTGGGGGGAGGGATGAGAGGGGATCTGAAAAAGTTAGAGGAGTGGTCAAGGATATGGCAACTGGGCTTTAATGCAAGTAAGTACAAAATCATGGACTTGGGCCACAGAAACCCAGGGGCGGAGTACAAATTGGGAGGAGAGGTATTGACGACCACCAAACAGGAAAGAAACCTGGGGGTTATCATATCTGATGACCTAAAGGTGGCTAGGCAGTGTAATAAGGCAGTCGGGAGAGCTAGCAGGATGCTGGGGTGCATAGGGAGGGGTATCACCAGTAGAAAGAGGGAGGTGGTGTTACCTCTGTATAGATCATTGGTGAGACCTCACTTGGAGTACTGTGTCCAGTTCTGGAGACCTCATCTCCAGAAGGACATGGAAAGAGTGGAGGCAGTCCAGAGGAGGGCAATCAAAATGGTGCAGGGGCTGCATCAAAAGCCCCATGAAGAAAGACAAAAAGACCTTAATATGTATACCCTGGAGGAATGGAGGGAGAGGGGGAATATGATAGAAACTGTCAAATACCTCACAGGTTTAAAAGGTTAAGAGGGAACTATTTTTCAAAAAAAAAAAGATGCTCAAGGACAAGGAGTCATGCTAGGAAGCTGCAGGGGGTACACACTCAGGGGAGATATGAGGGAATACTTCTTCACAAAGAGGGTGGTGGATGCCTGGAACAGCCTCCCAGAGGAGATGATGGGGGCAAAATTAGTAATGGGGTTCAAGAAAGCATGTGATAGGCATAAGGAAACATTAGTGATAAGACAAGGGGGGGCATAAACTGGAGATCAAGTAAGGTCTGTGGTGATACAGTAGATAGGGTAAAATGGGCAGACTAGGTGGGCCAAGTGGTCCTTATCTGCTGTCAAATTCTATGTTTCTGTGTAAGGATTTGCACATATGTAGGAATATTTTTCTCTTATTTGTAAGTGTACTTCATATGGTTTATTATTGTGGTTGAGTTTATAAAAATGTTTTATTAAAAAACGTTTGATTTTGAAATTTTATTATATTCTTTACTAAATTTACTTGTGTTAGTATTTTATTTTGGGCCTTCTAGTCTTTACAGCTAAATAATCAGGCAGCTGGAGCTCAGGGTTTGGATTGGTTCAAACTACCGACGTTCCGGAGCAGAGGACATGTGCATGCTTTCTGCTCTAAGTGGTTATCAGATGAAAAGATGAGTTAGAAGAACTATAGTTACAAGGTAGGTAACTTTTTCTTCTGTGGTGTTATCTGAACTGTGCCTTTTGGATGTCACCATCTGGATGGTCTCCAACTTGCTGGCTTTCGACCCGGGAAATATAGAGTTGCTAGTTGTGGGCTCAGACGGTAGTTATCAGCACTCCAGTGTGGCCTCAGGCTCCCCATGTTTGATGGGGTGTATCTTGAGGCAGTTAGGGAAGTTGACAGTATGGGAGTAGTCCCTGACAGCACTATTGCTGGAGTTTCATTCTAAGCTGTAATCAAAAGATGCTTTTATCATCTGAAAAACACTGCTAGACTATGTTGCTTTTTTGATCCTTCCAATTGGCTAACACTAATGCAGGCCTTTGTATTGTAAACCCCTCTGATTTCTTTTTGTAACCGCTGGCACCAAATGATAACTCTCTCTTGGTGTCAGCCAGGGCAGGCATGGCTGGGGGAGATTCTGTATGTCTAAGGGTAAGATGGACTGCTTGCCAGAAGGCTCCATTACATAATTTCCACACGGTAAATCATCCTGTCCCCAGCCATGGGTTGAGTACAGCTCAGACCACTGCTCTGACAGGAAAGATAACACTGCACTGTGTTTTAACTCATTATCTCCCGGCGGCCATCTTGAGTCAGGTTAGCAATGGATAGTATGGACTTCATACGAAGCTATTGCAAGTAATGATTAAGCAGTAGTCACACTTCAGACATGTCTTCAGTTACAGAGGGGAACACAGTCCCTGGTCACTTTCCATCTTAGTACTGTATAAACAGGTTTGATTCTGATGCTGGACATGAGTCAGGACCTTGGGATCTGCGAGGTCCACTGCAGTGGGATTAAGATTTGCTCTTGGGCTAGTATAAAGTACTGTAAATCAGGCTGCTTCCCACACCTTTGGCCTGTAAGTTTGGGTGTGGGTAACTTGACCTGAAAATATGTGACCATATATTACCCACAGGTCCCTTGATAAACATTGTATCCCACCTTATATCAGGAACTGCACAATCCCTCCTAGTCCCTCTTTTACACACACACACACACACACACACACACACACACACACACACACCAGTTGGTGAAGTTATGCCTCGAGTGAGAGCCTGTTCTATTCTGCAAAACTTTATATGCTATAAGCTTTAGGGTTACAGACAATTCCACTTATAATGGATACTGCTATAATGGGAAGTCGGTTATAGCAGACAAAAACTGATTTCCCAAACCAAATATATCAAATCCAGTGCATTTTTCTTTGGCTATAATGGACAGAAACATTGCTTATAACAGACACTATGAAGCTTTCATGGGCATTTGCAGTGCCTTTTTTGGGGAGGGGGTTCAGAGCTGGTGAGGAGATTTGGCAAATGTAGAATTAAGATAGAGGAACTACAGAGATTTAATTTCTTACAATATATTTCTCCACAAGCTGTGTAAACTTTTATTAATAATGTACACTAAAAGAAAATGATTTTGTATTACAGTAAACCCTTACAGTACAATTGCTTTTACGTTTATTAATAAATTACACTAAAAGAAAATGATTTTGCATTTCAATAAACTCTTGCAGTACAATTGCCTTTGTTCATGCTGTCCTACCACCCCAACATCCCACTACTGACATTACTATTTTACCTTCTGCAATAAAGGTCCTTAAAAAAATCGTGTTCCCTTAAATAATTTTAAATAAACACACAGAATACAGAAACATATATGCTAGGCAGGATTTTGAGTAATCTGTGGACTTTCATAATAGGTTCTCATTCACTCTGAATCCATGCGCACACACATAGACACACCTAATGTATAGGCTCCATGTCCTTCGGATATAACGGATATTGTGTGCACAGATGTGTCCTTTATAACAGGCTTGCACTGTGCCATACATTTCACACATCTGTGGCACCTGATCTTCTAGTGATGCAGGAAGTATTCAGTGCTGTAGTGATATCGCTTCTTGAACTTTAGCTCATTGGCGAGCTCCACGGATCCCCTGGTCCTGAGGGCAGCTGCTCTGTACCAGGCCAGTCTGCCCACTGGAGCCTGGAGGCTAGCCCGTTGCTGCTAGGTGACTCACATCACAGCGTCTCCTTACTCATTGGATGGTGTGCTGAGTATAGTGAGGCAGCATTGACTCACGCCTGCCCACTGGCAATGACTGGCAATCACCCCGCCCCTGTGCCATCATGGAATGCAGGCATATCATGTTACTTTAGTCAACAGTCTTGTTTCTCTCACCAGATTTTTCACCTTCAGCAGCTTGCTTGGCAGCATCACTCGGGCACAGGAATGCAAACACCCCCCCAAAGGTGGCACCCTCTCTTCTGGGGAACCCCTTATGTGCTGCAGGGTTGTCAAGGACTTCTCTTGAGTAGAAGCCCCTCAAGGTCTCTACACCCTCCTGGTGTGTCCCCTCACATACTCCTCAGAATTAATAGCAATCTACATTATATGCCACCCCAGATTTCTTCCTTGGGATCTCCTGTAGTGCCATGGGCCACAAGGTGACTGGGCATCGAGATGATGTTATCTCAAACACCTGGATCCATTGACAACTGCTAGGTATGAGGTCCTTACCACCTCAGGGCAGAGTCTGATAACTACCTCGAGGGTACTCTGGCATCCTCCTCTCTGTCACTAAGCTCTGCCAACTGGACTCATTGAGTCAGTCAGTACCAATGACTAAGCTTTAGGTCTGGCATTTCTAGTAGCCAACTCCCCTCCCTAATGGCAGGAGGGGATTGCTACACTCTCTTCCACACCTGAGAAAATATGCTCGTCTTCAGGAATAGCAGAGGTGGGCAAATACACTTGCTCAATGCACCACACAATGGGCAAGTGCTAACCATTCTTCACCCCTCAACCAGCGTGGGTGCTTGTACTCCTCGGTACTCTCCCTTATCGATTATGGAACAATAATCTATGGCTGTGCTGACCCTTCTGCCCTCCGTCTCATCAAGGTCTCCCTCAATAAAGCCTGCCGCCTCGTCTCCGGAAGTGCCAGGTGAACCCATACTTGTGAGTTTTATAGACGACCCAGGTGGCTCAACTATGAGGTCAGACTTAGACACAACACCTGTCTCCTTGCCAGAAAACTAGCACAACACCCCTCCTCCCCTCAGCCTACGCAGTCTGGTGCAACCCAAGCCCCACCCAAAGGCCACTAGATGCTCACTTTCACCCACTGTAACTGTCCCCCATTGCAGGACCTCCATGTGCCAATGTTTCTTCTACTATAGGGCCCCCTTCTGGGTGAATGAACTTCCCCCTGCAATAACCACAAAAATGCAGCTGGGACCCTTCAAGTCTTCTCTCCACTCTGCTCTCCTCGCATAGTCCACCTGTGACTGTGATTAACCGTATCCCCCGTTCCCACGCCCTCTATCCCTGTAACCCTACCTACTGTGCAGTCTTACTGCAGTCCCCCCTCTGGGTGGCCGTACCCCTCTACTTGTGTCTACAATCATGTAAACACTTCTCCACTTTATCTTACTAAGACTCAGGATCCTATTCAATGATCCCTCGAAGCTGCAACCTACCAATTGTATAGTTACTTCTGCTATATTGTATAATCTCACTACTATATTGTATAGCCCACAACTGTATTGTATATTTATGTATCGTCTTGTATTACTATGTACCTTTATTATTAATGTGGAGCCTTTACAAAAGAGTCCCTGACTCAAAGGTTTGTAATTCCGATTCTCTTAAATAAATAAATAAAAATACTGCTAACTCTTCCTGTGACAGAAGCCTCTCCCCAAAAATATAACATCAGCAAACCAACCCAGCCAGTCTATGCATGAGGCCCTAAACCCCACCAACCCAGCTGCTCAGGCCTGCTACAGGCAGTCACAACAGAAAACCACTGAGTTCCCCCTAGGCATCTGCAGCACTCTTTTCCAGGTAGGTGCCCATGTTATGAATTTGTCCTCCCCAGACTCATGTGCCATGGGCCCACTAGTCACATACATAAGTCTTCCTCAGCAATAATATGTCTCTTGGCTGTCATGCCAGTACACACATGGCTTGGCCTACACCTCCGCTGGTGGATAGTTGTAGCTAACCAACTCCCTTCCTGCATGTTTCTACTCCCAGTGACCTACTTCTGAGTCCTGAAAACAGAGCGATCCTTTTCCTCGGGTGAGAATGTGCCATTCAGATGGTCCTGTCCAAGTTCTTAAGTGACTCAGTCCACCCACCTGCTAGGGGGTTCAGTTGTCACCACCTTAACAGCCCAACTAGCTAACATTACTGCTCCTTCAACAGTAGAAAGAAAGACAAAGTCATGACACGACATTCTTAAAAAATATACTTTGCTTTACTTGGTACTGTATATGTTCTTTGCAGAAAAAAAAAACTACATTAATACACCAGTTAAGGTTCAACTTAATGCCACAAAAGTAGAGAAATTCATTCTTCACCACCCTTGATGTATACAAGATAGGTCTCCCAGATGCCTGCCTTGCACTACAACTCTCCAAAGATTCCCAACCCCTCTTTCATATAAAACTCACCTCACACAAGGAAGTCCTAAATCTCCTAATAGGGCTCAACCCCAACAGCTCCCCTAGCTTTGACACCCTGCCCCCGCAATTCCTTAGGATTGGCACTCCCGCGCTTGCTCACCCAATCGTTCAGCTGATTAATCAATCCTTCCTGACAAGTTCCATTCCAGACAAATGGAAAACCGCCACTGTTGTACTCATGCACAAAACAGGCCCAACTAACCTCATTGAAAACTACAGACCCTTATCCATTCTCTGTCCAATCACGAAAATCCAAGAAAGAATCCTCTATAATCAGCTGTACTCTTTCCTTGAACTGACCAACACGCTTACAATATACCAACACGGTTTCAGGAGATCCCATGGAACCGAGACTGCACTCCTGAGGGTCACAGCTGACATTTTTCATACCATGGATCAAGGCAACGCCACGGGGGCAGTCTTCATTGACCTCACAAAGGCCTTTGACTTTGTTAACCATTCTCTCCTCATTTCCAAACTTTAATCCTTAGGTCTTGACACCAACTCCCTCTCCTACATCTCTAATTATCTATCTAACTGTGTCCAATGTGTTAAATGGGCAGGCGCCTTCTCCCCTCTATCTCCTGTCACAGACAGGGTCCCACAAGGATCTATCCTTGAGCTTTTACTTTTCTCAAACTTTATTAATGACTTGCCTCTAAATTGCAGGGGGGCATTGATCCAGCTCTACGCAGACGATGCCATATTATACCGGCATGGCACTGACATCTCCAGCATTCAGTCTGACCTGGAAAAAGACTTCCAACATCTGGAAGCTTGGTTCAGATCGAACCTACTAGTACTGAACACAAAGAAAACCAAATCCATGTTGTTCCATCACACCTCATTTGATCTAACCTCCCAGCCCCCTCTGGCTATCTACACCTCCTTAGGTCTACTGCTCGAAGGGGTGGGATCTTTCAAATATCTGGGTATGACTCTCAACAATCACCTATCCTTTGACATACATGTAAATAGTGTTATTAAAACTACAACTCAGAAGCTCGGCCTACTCCATCACCTTGCCCCCTTCCTAACTCCCTGTGCGAGAAAAAATATTGCTGTGGCCACCCTCCTCCCTGGTCTGTTCTACGGTGCACCCATAATCCACTCAGTCAAGTTCTCTAATCTGGCCAAACTCAAACAGGCCTACCACAGGATTGCTCGTTTCGCCACTGGTGCACCTGCTCTGACTCATCACTGTGACATACTGAGGTCCTTGGGCTGGCTGTCCTTCGAGTCCAAATTAGACTTCCAGGTGTTATGCACTACCTTTAAACTCACTCACCTCCCATCCCCTCCGGTCTGCTCACTCTGAAGACCTTTTCCAGGACCCTCCGCCACTCCCACCTCCCACTGCTTAATCTTCCAAAAGCCCACCTTGTTGTTGGCAGGCGGTTCTTCACTTTTTTTGCACCACAAAAATGGAATACTCTACTACCTAGTCTTCTCTTATGTATGTCTCTTCCCCAGTTTAAGAGAAGCTTCAAGGAAATTTTCTTCCCCCCCAATGTAGAGGTATTTGCACTTAACCCCTTCAGTTTTCCTCTGTGTACCCTCCTCCCTCCTCTGCTCTTACTGGCTGTCCATTCTCTTCCCTAACCCTTTCTCTTACCCTTGACCTTCCCCCCACCTCTCCCACGCCCCTTCTGACTCCCCATTCTTCCCCTAACCCCTTCCCTCTCTTTCTCTCTCCTCCCCCACTTATACTTTGTAAATCTCTCTCTTTCCACTCTTAATCTTGTAAATATGTAAGATTGTACTGTGTACTTGTGCGTTAGCCTCTAATGAACCAGCTCACCTGACGCAGCACTATGGTCTCATGCACCTTCATGGACTCTCGATTCAAGCCACTGGACCCCTCAGGAACAGTATTGGAATCATCATCCAACAATGAAGGGAACAGACACTCTCTCTCTGCATACTTTTCTGTTACTTACTGTTTATATTGTCAGATTGTTCTCGTTTCTCTTTATGCTTTTACCTTCTGTATCCTAAATTCAGGGATGTATCAGGGATCAGCTTGACTCGATCCTGTGTGGCTGGCTGTTTGTGTTTGTCTCTGCCAGTGGTTTAGTTTTTGTGGTTTTTCATGTGTTTCTGCTTGACGGAACTGGACCATTCTTGGACATAATATCTATGAACATTTCCTGGACTAAGAAACTGCAAAACATCACCAGCAGGTATTGGCATTCTCATCATAAATCAACTTTTTTGGAAGCCATCAAAAGCAAAAGTAAAGTCAGTCATTCTGTTTTACAAGCTCTGAGTTGTGAAGTGCTGCATTGAATCCACATCTCTGTCTGACTTGTTCTTAAAGGGTGTGTGCTTGTCTTTGAGGTCTATTCCCAACCATTTTGGAGAACAAAGGGAAGATACTAACAAAGGATTTTTACATCCTGCATATGCCCCAAGCCAATGTTCATGATCTTTGGGAATTTAACAGAGTCTGGGTCTTTGATCTACAATAACAACAGTTTTCTGGTCCCCAGTAGCTCACCATGAGTCACTCTGGAACACTCACCCTTGCTACAGTAAACATTTGCAGTCTTCTGCCAAAACTTGATGCCCTCAAAATATTTGTAAATCAGCACAAGCCAGGCATCCTTGCAGTTGTTGAAACCTGGATTTCACCTAAAATCTCGGACATGGCTATTACCCTGCCATGGTACAACATTTGCCAACTTGACAGAATCACTAAAAGAGGTGGTGGCTGCGCCTTATATCTCAAAGACTCTCTCCAAGGCCACCCTCTAAAAACACCCGTCTCTGACTCATCCTCCCAGATTCTCACTGTCAAAGTTCTACTAGGGGCCCACAATAAAGCCTTGTCAATTGCTGCAGTTTACATCCCTCCTAAAGAACAAGGAAAAGGCCTCAACTCAGTCCTTGACCTCATCTAATCCCAACCACCTGACTCTGAGACAATCCTCATGGGTGACTTCAATATCAACTGGCTTGCTCTGGAATCACGGGGCTTCATAGATGCCATCTCCTCAGCAAACCTTGCTCAACTGGTTTCCTCCCCCACTAGGCAAAATTACAAAACAGGCAAATGTACGCTCCTGGACTGGATACTGACCAGTCACCCATCCCGCATCTCAAACGTCTCTGTCCTTCCTGACACTCTAAGCAACCATTCCCCTGTAATCTGCATCTGGACAAATAAATTTACCATGACCCCCCCAAAATTAATCAACAGCAGAGTCCTTCCATGTAGGCAGTTGAAACACCTAAAATCCCACCTAAGACTGCAAGATTGGTCCCCAATCTTCCACTCTCCGGATGTCAGCACTACCCTTGACCTCTTCATCAAAACCTTTAATGCTGCCTGTGATGCTCATGCCCCTTTCAAAAAGCGGAAAGTCAAAGGCCTGTGCAACCCCTGGCTCTTCTCTGAACTACTAGCACAACTAAAATCCAGGGACCATCTCTGGGCACGGGTTTGGGAAACTGGAAAGCAAATCGACATACAGAATTCTAAACAAGCTCGTAATAACTGCACAAAATTAGTCTGGCAACAGAAAAGTACCTACCATAAGGATGCCCTGACAAACACTTGGGGTGAGGAGAATTCATTTTGGAACAATATTAAAGAAATTACAGGAACGCAGACAAAAACCTCACCCACTATGCTGGTCGAAGATGGTATCACAGCACTGGACCGACTACCATAGCAAATTCATTCAGCTAAGCTTTCACTGACCTCAGCTCTGTTCTTCCACCTGACTATTTCAATGAAGCTGACCCCCAAACTCTCCCCTTAAGTCCCACCCTCTCTCCAAACCAGCCTCCATTCTACTTCAGATCAGTCAAACCATACGAAGCTCGCAACTACATCAGTAAAGCTATTGCTAGGTCCAGGTCAAGTTGGGACTCCCTTGACCTCAAGCTGCTTGCCCTCACCCTCGACGAGGTGCTCCTACTATTAACAAAAATCTTCAACCTCTCCCTCTCTCTCGGCCAGTTCCCTGACTGATGGAAATCTGCCTCTGTCATAACGGTCCACAAGAGCAGGGACAGGGCCCTTCTGATGAACTATTGGCCCATCTCCATACCACCTCCACTCTCCAAGGTCATAGAGCATATAGTATCGGACCAGCTTATGGAATACCTTGATAAATACAATGTCCTGTGTGCTCAACAGCACGGCTTTAGAAAAGGTCACAGTACCACCTCAGCCCTTCTTGAATTCACTGGTGCAATACATAGTTCCTTGGACAATAGCCTTCTTACAGAGGCGGTCTTCATTGATCTGACGAAGGCATTCGATACCGTCCATCATCATCTACTACTCTCTCAGCTGCTAAATACTGGACTGTCCCCTGAATCTACATCCTGGTTTAAGAGCTACCTGGAAAACCGCTCACAAAGAGTGAAAATAGCTGACTTTCTCTCTGATGCCAGACCAGTGCGCTCTGGAGTGCCACAAGGGTCAATCCTTGGGCCTCTTCTCTTCAGCATCTTCTTAAAAAGTCTTCCACAATACTGTCCGGAGCAGCTCCTCCTATACGCTGATGATGCTGTCATCCACTCCACCCACAAGGACCCCCACCTTCTGCAAAGCAAACTACAGCATGGCTTCTCCTCAGTTGAAAACTGGTTCAGTAAACACAAGCTTGTCCTCAACTATAAAAAAACAAAGTCCATGCTCTTCTGCAGCTCGCAAAACAAGCACCGGGACCACTCCCTCACTATTACAAACTGCTTACTTGCAATCCTAGAACAAGTGCAAATCTTCAAATACCTTGGAATCACTCTTGACAGTTGTCTATCCTATGGGGCTCACAGTGACAATGTTGCCAAAGTGACTAACACACGTATTGGCCTGCTTTACAGGCATAGGCAATGCCTAACTCTGGAAGCCTTAAGGATCGCAATTCAGAGCTCGGTGATCTCAACAATCGACTATGGCCTCATCATCTACAGTTCCACTTCCACCACCGCCCTCAGGTGCATATCTATGGTTTTGAACAAAGCTTGCCAACTCATCACTGGATCCCATCATCTCACTCATACGTGTGACCTATATGCCCAAACTGGTTGGCTTCAACTCTCGAGCCGCATCAAGTATCTAACTTGCATAATGGCTAAAAAAACATTGATGGGCTTTGCCCCCCCCGGAGTTCAAGCTCTGCTACAACCTGCACAGAATCGCCGCCTCACCAGGGGCTCTGAATCTCAATTACTGCATATTCCAAGATGCCAGACCTCACAGGGACAAAGATCCTTTGCCTACAGAGCTCCCAGCAGGCTAAATGGTCTCACCAGGGACATCTCCTCCCTACCTAAGCTAGTCCTGTTCAAATCTAACCTCCACCTATTCCTCTCTGCCTCTAGCACATGCGACAGTCTTGTCTAACCTGCTGTTCCCTTTTTGGCAGTTGTCCCTTCTCATCCACCGCCTACTCTCCCCCTCTACCTTCCCCTCCTCCTCCTCCTCCTCCTCTTACTTGCAATTTCCACTTGCACTTCCTGTGTGTTTTGACAATTGCCTCTGGCAGCATCTTCTTCTTGTGTCTCACCAAGTTCTTGTTATCAATGTTATCCCTGTCCTGTGCATACCCCTAGTACTGCCTAATCTGTATGTACTCATGATGATAAACAACTATAACCTGTTATCCTGTAATAAATAATGTGCTGCTTGTTTGTTCTCATACTGATGTGAAGCCTTTGTAAAAGAGCCTTGGCTCAAAGGTAATTGTAATCCTAGACTCTAATAAATAAATAAATAAATTATAATGTATCAACTCATGGAATTGTTTTTATTCCCTTGGTCGCCCCTGAAAAAGGGACATGTCTATCTCAGTGGATCTACCCGGTTATCAAAATTCAAATAAATAAATAAATGTGGTATTAAGATTTCCAACTCTAACCCCTCCCCAAGCAGCAAAAGAACAAGACCACAGAAGTGACCACAGACAGGCATCATCAGGTAAGACAAACAACAGTCACACTTTAAGTGTCACTTTCATTATAACTGCAGGGTAGGTACTCATTAATCACATGCAACAGGCGTAATTACATTATAGTTGCATGTTTGTTGCATGTAACTACATTGCAACTGCAATGCTGTTATAGTGTAGTTGCACTGTAATTACACTGTAACTTCAGTGCAATTAAAGAAAAGAAAATTTAAGTGTTACCTAAGTAACATACAGGTGACACAAAAGCAAAAGCACTGATGTGCTACCTTCGTGGATTTATAATTTTGGTTCGCACACCACAATACTTCAACACTTACTTCTGGCTGCAGATAAAAGTCCAGAGTACTAAAATTACAACACTGCTTTTGTGTGCAGAAACATAGGCCCCCACAGCCACAAATTCAAATCTATGATACCCAATTTACAAGAGTTATTTTGTCTGTAGAAGTACAGGCCCCTGTAGGATCAGCGCTTTTGTAGCCACAGGTGCCAATCCACACTATAAGACATACACAGTTGTTTTTTTTACTTAAAAATCTTATTGAGAAGTTTTTTTACATACCATTGATATATACAACAATATTACATGGTGGTCAGGAGAGGATTTAGCACTGCCAAAATAAAGAAAACATATTGGTTCCTATGTCCCAGCTACATGAAAATTAGTTACCCCTTGTATTTAGAAGTCTCCCTGGGGCACTTAGAGACTGTCAAGTAATTGTCCCAGAGAAATACCTCTGCATCTACCCCCTGCTTCCCAGTGGTCTGCATCGATAAAGGAATAATGTCAGATCTAATTGAAGTAATATGAAATAGCCATGGGTTCCATCTATTCTGAATCATATCTTCAGTTTTCTGAAGATATGATGTCATTTTTTTCCATCCTGTAAATATTCAATATGATCAAGGCCACTGTTTTTCGTTTTTTATCGGAAAATCCGGTAAAATTTCGGAATTAGGGCTGCCTGAAGACCGGTAAAAACAAAGATTTCATGGAATCTGGCATTTTATATCAAATGAGTAGATCTACAAAACTTGTGTTTTTCTTTTAATTCCTTCCTGTACTATTTTCAATTTGCTCTATTTAATGCTCTGTATATTAAGCCTTCTTTAATTCTGATTACTTATGCACATACTAAAAGAATGATAGCAGAATCCTGGTAAAATCTGGAAATCAGAGTAACAATCACCGGTGTAATTCCGGAATCTGAAGTCTTGAAAACGGAATTTCATTATTTTAATCACCGTAAATCAGTGGCCTTGAATATGATATCTTGCCATTGAACTATGGTGGGAAGGAGTTTCTGATTTAAGCCATAGGAAGGTTATCCCCTTTTTGACTGCTGTAAAATAAATGTCTAAGAGGTATAAATATACCTCATTCCTAATCATACACACAGTTCAGCCTGCAGAAGTACAGGCCCTGACCTCTGGTTGCAGAAGCGCAGGCACAACAAAATCCATGATGCCAAAACTGTAACAGTGCTTCTGTCTGCAGAAGTGCAGTCCCCTAAGGGGGCTGCGCCTCTTCAACCACAGCTGTAAGACATACACACCAACTTGTAGCTGCTGCACTTATACAGCTGCATATAGAAATCCATAATACCCTCACTGCAACAGTACTTCTGTATGCAAGGGCCTGTACTTCTGCAGACACAGGTGCTCACGTACACTTTAAGACATAATAAAAATAATAAACTTTATTTTTAAAGTGCTGTTCACCAAGTATCAAAGTGATGTACACTTATAATAAAAACATAAAAAACATTTTAAAACAGGTATAAATATTTTCCCATTAAAACCAGTAACTAAAATAAAACCACAGAACACTGTGTATCAATCAATATCAATTATTTACAAAAGCCAGCTCAAATAAAAGTGTTTTTAATGCCATTTTAAAACTCTCCATGGTCAGGCACTCTCGAATCTGATGAAGTAGAGAGTTCCACAGGGTAGGGGCTACAAATGAAAATGTCTGTGCCCCCCAAAGATTTCAACCAGACCCTGGGAACCTCCAACAATCCCTCGTTGGCAGTGTGAAGCGGTTAGAGGGGGCAGTAAGGATGAAGGAGCTCTTGCAGGTTACATACACACAGTTGTGGCTGCAGATACAAATCCACAAAGTTAGTATATCAGTGCTACTGCATTTGTGTCATCTGGAAACAGTTGTATGTTGCTTGTCTTACCTGATATTGTCTGTCTGTGGTTGCTTGTGTCGTCTTGTCCCTTTGCTGATAGGGGGTGGGAAGTTATGGTTGTAAAACCGCAATGCCATATTTCCCTACTTTTGTGGCATTAAGATGAACCCTAACTGATGCACTAACGCAGTTTTCTACAATGAATTTCCTTTCATTTTTAGATAATTAAATCAATATCTTTATTGGGACCTGCGTAAACAGGTGCAGATGTACAGGACCCTCTGGGCCCTTCACCAAGGGAAATGTCTGTCTACCTGTGGCATCAGATGTCAAGAATTCATGGGGCTGTCTGGCAGACTGTAAAAGCACAGGGCCCTCAGGGCCATGCACTCCCATGCAGCTGCAGATACAGATGTGTATGGCAAAGAGTCCATCAGTCAGCATAAGCACAGGTCCCTCTGGCAGCCGCATGTGCAGAGGTGAAGATTCCTCTGCCAAGAGAAGAGTTTTCTTCACTATATTGTATTTATGCCCATGCAGCCAACCCTGCACCTTCCCTTCCAGACTGGGGGGAGATGCTGAATGTCAGCTCTGACCCCGAGCCTTGGCCCATCCAGCTGTCTCACTGAGCTTGACTCAGAGCTCAGCCCAGTGGCCTGGGATCACAAAGCATTTTTGCTGGGATAAAGGCTGGCACTAAACACAACATTTCTGAATTTTTTTAATTTTAATTTTGACCCCAAAATTTCAACATAGTTGTTTTTTGACTCCCCATCACATACAAAACACATGCCAATTGTAGAACACTGGCCAAAACATTATTTCATGCCACAAGTGCAGAAACACATTTTGGCCAGGATTTGAAAAATGACACCTGTCACGTTTATGAGGTGCTGTGAAAAGAAATGGCTATGTTGAAAGTTTTGAGTCAAAATATTGAGAATTACAAAAATTATAAGCGACCATGGAAGATTTTCAATGTACACTCATAACTTTTTTGTTTTTTAATATTTTGACCCCAAATTTTGAGCGTAGTTTTCTTATGACCCCATGTCATAAACCAGGTAGGTGAACTTTTTTCAAATCCTGTCTGAAATGTGAATTTACAGATGGACTGTGAAATCACTTTTCAGCTCAGATGGGCAGACTAGATGGGCCAGGCAGTCCTTATCTGCTGACAAATTCTAATGTATCTATGGTTTGAAAATGTTCATCTGTTGGGGGGGGGGGCAAGATGGCAGCCGCATTTTAAAGCAGCTCTGAACATTTCATCGTAAAACTGCTTTGAATCTCCTGATTTCATACCTCAGTAATACTAAATTTTGCATGAGTCATCGAAAGTGTCCCGCTACACAATGGGACCAAAAAAGGACTCTTAACACACCTCACAAAGTCTAGATGTTTTTCTTTCATCCCCAAGCTTTACTAAACGGCCTGGGCCATCTGCTTCGAGTCAAATGGTGGCACCCGAATTACCATCGACACAAGTACTCGCTATGCTCACTAAAATACAGGCTACCAGAGAGGATACAAACAAAAGACTAGCAGCCATGGAAGCCAAACTTAAGGAAAATGAAACGCATATACAAGAAGATACTGCTGCGATCAGAGAACTAAAAGATGCCAATGTTTGGCAAGTGGACTGTAATGCCACCTACGTGTGGGATTTCTCTTTTCTTAATGCCAAAACTGAAAGCCTTGCGAATATACAATATCAAGCTAATTGTCAGTTTTCCTCCCCGGTTTGTGGAATGACAGAAATCCTAGAGGATGTTACCCAGCTGATCTTCCAGGATCTTCAACTGTTGCCACTGGACTCTCATATAAATATCCTGACAGCGTTTGCAATATCCCAATGGCCTAGATTAAAGGGACACCCAACGCAGAGGCCGTGTACAGCTGCTGTCAACTTGTCATCGCTGGAGGCCAGGATTCCTCTCTTACAAGCTGCCAGATCCAGAGGAGAAATAGTGTGGAAGGGCAGTCAGCTGGTATTTTTCCCAGATCTGTCGGCTCAGATGCAAGCTAAAAAGAAAGAGCTGCAAGTGGTCAAGAAGGAGCTTCTGCAACATGGAGTAGAGGCACGGCTTAATTATCCTGCATGGTTACGAATCCAACATAACTCTAAGATGCACATATTCATGGATTCAGCCTCTGCAACCATTTTTGCTGAAAAAAATAATTGGACAGTTAAACCCACCGGAGGTTGTTTCCGATGAGGAATGGTGAAGTACTGTACTCCCTGACTTTATGCTGCACATTAGTTTGTTCAGGGGATCTATATTTTGCTCTTGTGTGATTCTGGCACCCAGTCTATAAAATACCTGTTGCTTTTCATGTATTAAAGTTACAGTAACTTGTTTACCATTCAGATGTTGGGCTGTTAGTTTACACTTGATAGAGCTCTAATAAGTAATGTTGGACAATTACCGTCTAGGTCATGCTATGTTTATTTTTGGACATGGTCACCAAATTGCTGCTCCTTCTAAATGATTTTGCTTATTGTCAATATCCTGGGCTAATACTATAGAAGTACTCAATGTGGGTGTCTAGGTACACTACTCAGTTTGTGAACGTGAACAATTTCCTATTGTAGAATTCTGAACCCCATAGGGCAGGTTGCCTTGCTGCCTTAGACTGTGGGGTTATAATATAACTTAATAGAGTCCAGGCTATCATTTTATTAGCCTATCTACAGTAACTAAGCCACTCTGTCCCTTCACAATAACGTCTTAGTTCTGCATGGGATCTAATCTCCTAGTTTGCTAGATTTATTTTAAATGTTGGTGAGAGTGGAATTGTTCTACAGGCTAATGTGATCAAGCATTACTTCTATGGACTTATTATTGGCAACCTGCCTTATTGCTTGGATTCCTAGACCTATTAATTTTAACTGGCCCTGGAATAATATTCATCTCTACCATCAGTTTGGAGGTCTGCGAACCTCATTGCTTTTATTTTGTGTATTACGGTATATACTGTGAGATCAAAAAATCTATAAATATAAAGTTAAAACAAATAAAAATTTCACTTGCCTTATTCATGGGGTGGGGTCCCAAAAAGGCCATATTGAAATTGTACTGGAAATTAGAGAAGTTATGAGTGAATGTTGAAGTATTTCAATGTTCACTCATAACTTGTGCCATATTTTTCTACCAGATTTTCAACACAGTGTTCTTATGACCTCACCTCATGAACTCGATAGGTAAACAATTTCAGATCTCGCCTGAAAACTGATTTCATGGAGCAACTTTAAAATCACCTTTTGGGATGGATTTGAAAAATGTCACCTACCTTGTTCATAAAGTGAGATCCCAAAAAGGCCATGCTGAAAATTTGGTGGCAAAATATGATAAAGTTATGCGTAAAAGTTCAAAATGCACTGAAACACATTAACTGGGTTTATTTTATTTTCTCATATTGCACTTGCAATTCCGGGAAGGGGACATCTTTCTGATCATAGACTGGATCTACAATGTGGGATCATCTTTAGGTGAGTGAGGGTTGTGGGGTGGGGGTGTTGAGTGGGGGTCAGGGTGGGATGGGTGGCTGAAATCAGCAATGGACCATTTTTTTCTTTTCAGGCTAAAACTGTTACAAAAAAAATCAATGAGTGATGGTTTTCTTTTTCTACATGGGACTGAAGCAGACACTTGGGATTAGGCACCCCAGTGTCAGCATTTACTGTTCGGTGGCACAGGAGGTGGGCTTCCCAGTGTCACCACCTCTGTACTGGAGGCAGGCAATCTGGAAGGAAGTGTGGTGGTGAAGCAGTATCAGGGGTGGAAACCCCAGTCCGTGTATACATATATCTAAAACATTCGGGAAGTACAAGGGAGGGACTATAATAACATTATACAACTGGGAAAGAGAAGAGATGGTTGGTGGAGCTGGGAGGGGGAGGGAGTATATTTAAAAGAATAGAGCATCAGGAACAATGAGGGAGGACTGGCTGAGCTGGTAGGGGGAAGGTGAGGGAACATGTCAATTTAAAGTTTTTGGGTACAAGCCAAAAAAAAAAAATTCACTGTCATACCACTTTGTATACAACAGGGGAATTCTCAAGTGATGATGTGAAAAATGACTTTTCTCACTAAGTTGGGCATCCTGGATTTTGGGGCACCATAAAACATATTTCTAGGCCTAATTTAAAAAAAAAAAACTATCTAGGCAAACGGGTCCCGTTTATCTAGGTTCAGGTGTTAATTTTTAAAAAATACATAATTTTTATGTATTTTCCTTGATTTTAGTTAAAAAAAATCAAGATGGTGGCCATTGCAACATCAAAAAATTTTCTTATGACTTGAAACCACCAACTGGTGTGAAATCAGGCTGACACCAGCATTTTTGTGTTATATCAGAGGGTTATCCAAAAACTCTGCTGAGTACGCTCAGCAAAAAAATCTTTAGATCCTTATAGCTCTGGAACTGACTAATGTTCTTTCACAAAACCTTGGAAAAGGCAGTACCTTGGCACAGGCCTCTTCTACCCTAAAAGTTTTGAAAATAATTCCGTACCATCTAGGCTGCAGATGAGAGCAAAAAAAAACTGTGTGATAAGTACAGGAAAAAAATGTATGTATTACTGCAAACATGACACATCTGGATCTTAGAAACCGCACAAGCTACCATCTTGAAACTTCCCACCTCTATAGAATTTGCCTCCTGGATAACATGTGCCAAATTTGGGAAAATGTTGTTGCATGCTGCCAAAGTTATTAAAGTGCAAATTAGGGATTTAACACTGAACACTCCATTCAACCCTAACTATACTGGCATTACCGTGCCAGTGTTTTATATATATATCATGGGTTAGGAAAAAAAGCACTGCAAGTGGTGAAAGACCATCAGGTGACCGTGTGCGTATATCAGAGTGCGACCACACACTTGCACTTTTACCCCCTCCAAAACAATTTTGCCATTTTATAAGATAGATAACCCACTCTAGGATGTGCTGTTGCACTCTGATATATGCATGCCTTGGGTGATTGACGCACTTGGCCTGTGGTCTCGTGCGTAACAACTCACACTAAGGCGTGCATATATCAGAGTGCAACTGCACACCTAAGAGTGGGTTATCTATTACTGTACATATATATATATATATATATCCATAGGGGATATAAAGTTGCCTGTGTTCAAATATGCTATTTATTTCCATGACTGAGGGGGGGCAGGACAATAACTCAAGAGTAATGAAGCCACAAGTGAATTATAAATGCCCTGGCCCCTCAATTGCAACAGTATTTCTGTCTGCAGACGCGCAGGCTCTTGAGAGGACTGCACCTCTTCAGCCACAGGTGTAAGACATGCAGTACATACCGACTTGTGGCTGCTGCACATACGCTGCTCCGTATAGAAATCTATGATACCAACATTGCAAAAGTACTTCTGTTTGCAAGGGCCTGTGCTTCTGCAGTCACAAGTACTCATGTACACTGTAAGACATACACACAATTGTGGCTGCAGATACAAATACACAAAGGTAGCACATCAGTGCTACTAAATTTGTGTCATCTAGAAACAGTTGTTTGTCTTACCTGATGATGGCTGTTTGTGTTTCCTTGCATGGTACTGTCTCTTTGCTGCTAGAGGGGTGGGGAGTTAGGGTTGTAAATCCTAACACAACATTTACCTACTTTTGTGATGCTAAATTGAACCCTAACTGGTGCATTAACACAGTTTTTTACAATGAATTTCCTTTAATTTTTAGATAATGAAATCGTATCCTTTACTTGTTTTTTTTTTTTTTTTGGTGCTGCCTGTCCCATATTATCAGCCCTACCTCCTGGCCCTGCCCCCCTGTAACTGATCCCCGATTTGCCCTGGCTTACCTCCAAGGCAGGGACATTAAGACAGGTCCAGGTTACCGGCCACATCACTGCGACCAGCAGGGCTCCCATGGCTTATCCCCCCAGGTGGGGCCGTGGGGGTGGACCATCCAGAGGAACATGATCTCGGTCTCAGTTGGCTACTGTGGGGGCTGCAGTACCAGGAGGTGGTGTCATCCCTGGGACAGGCAGCATTTTATGTGGATGCTAATTCCCTCAGGAGGTGGGACGTCGATGACGTCAGTGGGATGAACCTGACGTCCATCCTGCCTCCTCACATATCAGGCACCAGTCACATCAGATCCCCCAGCCTCTGCCAGGGGTCCGCACTTTTGCACTGGACACTTGATCACACCCCCTTCGGAGGAGAGCAGTCAGTCCATGGAATACTCAATCCCCCCCCCCAGCCGGCCCTCTGACAGCTCAAGTCCGGATCTGAACCCAGGTTGCCGGCATTGCAGGCTGAAATTTCTACCTCTATGCCAATGGGCTGTGAAATCGTATCCTTATTCATGCAGGTCCCAAAGGGACCTTTATGAACAGATGCAGATGCGTAGGGCCCTCTGGTCCCTGCTCCAAGAGAAGAGTCTGTGTACTTTCAGAGGTGCAGGGTCCTCTGAGCCATGCACTTCTGTGTGGCAACAGATGTCAAGAATTCATGGCGCTGTCTGTCAGGCTGCAGCAGTGCAGGGCATGAGCTATAACAGTCCAGCTGTCAGCCAAAGTGCAGGTCCCTCTGGCAGCCACAGGTGTGCAGGTCCCTATGCCAAGAGATGAGTTCTCTTCACTATATGGTACTTGCACAAATGCAGCCAGCCTTGCACCTTCCCTTCCCAGGCTGGGGGGGGTGATGCCAAATGACAGCACTGTTCCCCCAGCCTCAGCCCATCCAGTTGGCTCACTGAGCTCATCCTTGAACCCAGCTCAGCAGCATGAGATCACAAAGCACTACCAGCCAGGCTAAAAGCAGGTACTAAACACAACATTTCTTAATAATTATTTATTTAATTTCTAAATTTTCACTCCAGATTTTCAACATAGATGTTACATATGAGCATACATACAAAGAAGCCAGCAGAAGAAGGTCATTTGGTCTGTCTAGTCTGCTTGTATTGCAGGATCCACAGCTTGAGCTACAGATCCTGCCCTCCCTTCACTCCTCCCAACCTTTCCATCCTCCCTACCCATGATTCTTACCTTCCCCCTATGCCTATCCCAACCTCTCTTGAAACTGCCCACCGTCTTCAACAAGACCACCTCTTCCGGCAGCGCATTCCAAGTGTCCTCCACCCTCTCCATGAAGAAGTGCTTCCTGATCTCCCTCCTAAACCTCGCCCTGGCTTAAGACTGAGCCCCCTCATGTTATGGTTGCCACTTAGCTTAAGGAGACCCTCCTTATTCACCTTATTTATCCCTTTCAAGTACTTGAAGGTCTCAGTCATGTCCCCACTCTTTTGCCTGTCCTCCAAGGAGTACATGTTCAGTGCCCTCAACCTCTCCTCATATCCCTTATCCTGCAGACCCACTATTATCTTTGTAGCCCTCTTCTGGACATTCTCCAGCAGGTTAATGTCCTTTTTGAGGTGTGGGCACCAGTTCTGAACTCCATACTCTAGATGTGGCCTTACCAGTGACCTGTACAAAGGCAATATAACCTCCTCTCTCCTACTACTGATCCCCCTAGCCATGCATCCCAGCATCTTGTTTGCCCTTGCTGCTGCTTTCTTGCACTGTGTGGAGTACTTCAGGTCACTAGCGATCATCACTCCCAGGTCCTTCTCCTCCTCCTCCTCTGATGCAGATACCTGCCTGGACTCCACCCAGGTAGTACTCCATCCTGGGATTCTTGGTTCCAATTGGTTTCATGCCTCCCTCTTATAAACATGATGTACCATTTATAGAATACTTGCCGAAACATCATTCACTGCACAAGTGCAAACACGTGTTTTGGCCAGGATTTGAAAAATAACACCTGTCACGTTTATGAGGTGGTATGAAAAAATGGCTATGTGGAAAGTTTGAAGTCAAAATATTAAGAATTACAGAAGCTGAGCGAGCATGGAAAATTTCAATGTACATTTATAAACTTGTTGTTTTTTAATATTTTGACTCCAGATGTTGAACATAGTTTTCTTATGACCCCTTGTCCTAAACCAGGTAGGTGAACATTTTCAAATCCTGCCTGAAATGTGATTTTGTGGAGTGACTGTGAAATCATATTATGGCCTGGATTTGAAAAAATTCAGCTTCCTTGTTCAAGATGTGGGGTCCCAAAAAGGCCATGTTGAAAGCTGGGTAAAAAATACTCAAAATTAGTGATGTTATGAGTGAATGTTGAAATATTTCCATGCTCACTCATAATTTGGTCAGTTTACCATATTTTTCCAATACATTTTCAACATAATCTTCTTATGACCTCACCTCATGAACCTGGTAGGCTAAAAATTTCAAATCCCACCTGAAAAGTGATTTTGTGGACCAACTACAAAATCATCTTTTGCGACGCATTTGAAAAATGTCACTACCCTGTTCATTAGGTGAGGTCCCAAAAAGGCCATGCTAAAATTTTGATAGAAAAGTATTTAAAAATTACTAAGTTTTGGTTAAAGTTCAAAACACATTGAAATACATTAACCAGGTTTATTTTATTTTCTCATATTGCAGTTGCAATTCCAGGAAAGGGACTTCTTTCTGATCGGAGAGTGGACCTACAATGCGGGACCATCTTTAGGTGAGTGAGGGACTGTGGGGTGGGGGTGCTGAGTGGGGGATCAGGTGGGGTGTGTGTGGGGGGGCTGAGATTGGCCCTACCCGGTCAATATGTCACTGGCATTATAGCGCAAGAAAATCTGCACTGGAAAAATAGCATTTGACAGCACAGCTACAGGGACAGTGTACTAGCACAAGTCAGTTAACACTATCCCAGTAACTGTCATCACTTGGGAGGAAGAGGACAACAGGTGAAGTGCATGGCACTTTGGCGAGCTACTCCTGTGGCAGGGGTTAGGGCAATGAGCAGCGAGGGCGGCAGCATGTATGGATAACTAGGATTCGATTCCCGGTCCCGCAACTCTTTTGTTTTCTCCTCCCTGCTGACTTTTAATTTTTAATTTGTCTGCCCCCACCTTGCACTTTTGCCCCTGTGACCTGCCAACAGAAATGCTGTCTTCCCCCCCGAGGTTCCTCCCTGTCCCCGAGTTGCCTCCCCCCCTCTGAGGTTACTCCCTGTCCCTGAGTTGCCTCCCCTCACCAAGGTTCCTCTCCATCCCCAAGTTGCCTCCCCCCCAGCGGTGGTTATTTTATAGTTTGGGGGTTTGGAGCACCCCACAAACACACAATGTAGCTTTTTGTTCTTTTTTTCGCCATGGTAGTGCTCAATGTTTTTACTGCGTGCTACCATTCATTTTGCCATTTTTGTGCATGGTTTTTGACCGCGCTGTATTTCTTTTCGATGTAATAACTTAGTGCCAAGACTGACAAGGGGCCATTTTCTTCTTTTCAGGCTAAAACCGTTTAAAAAAAGATTAATGATTTCTTTTTTTACAGGGGGACTGGAGTGGACACTGGGGATTTGGCCTGTGTGTAGATGCAGTTTTGGACTCAGGATGCAGTCTTTGGAACTTCTGGCTCTGGAAACAGGCTTTGGCAATTTCACTCTTGAGTTCTCACTCTGGCAGTTTCATTCAGAACACCAATTCTGACAATTTTTTTCTGACTTGCAAAGTCAGTCTCTGTCTCTTTCAGGCTGAAGGGTCGGTTTGGCCTAGTGGGTAGGCCTGGGCCAGCGAGTCGAAAGACACACAAAGAAGCTCCCTCTCTTCATGAGAGCTTCTGGCAACTGCCCAGTTCAGTGGTCCTTCTCTGACCAAAGAAACACAATACTGTAATCTTATTGGTCATTGATGTTGTCAATCACAGTTCTGACTTTCTGATTTGACACACTTAGAAGGCACCAAACTCACAGTCCTCTATTCTTCCCAGGAGCCATAGCTAAGGACCCCAAAGGACCCTATGAGTCCCAATTGGTAGAAACGGAAGGTCAGAGTAACAAGATGGCTGCTGAAAGGCAGACAGCTAAATGTCCAACTTTAGTTTACTTCATAAACAATCTGTTCAGTTTTAAAATTAAACATTGACAACATTCAATAGTGATCCCTCTGCACTATTATCCAGTGCAAGAGTGGAGTCCAAAAGAGCACTCCCTGGCCAGTCACAAGCGCCAAAGCACTTGGACCCAGCACAGGCTGTTGACACTGTAAACAGTTACAGAGCTCTTAAAGCTATAGCACAAAGGTGCCAGCTTGCACATTCACACAGGAGCTATGTGCACATTACTCTACACAAATTCAAACCTCAAACTAGATATTAGCCCAGGTTCAAGAGGGCAGAACACCAGCACTGGAACAAGGCCAGACGGAGGGCAAAAGGGGAAGCCTGGGGAGATAACTTAAGGTAAGCCCGGGGTGGTTACATATTTTCAACAACTAGCCAAAGACAACAGTAGCATTTCAGGGCTCAAAATCAGTCAGCAAAAACTGAGATTACTGTATGCACCTCAGTGATACACTTCCTCCCCCCTCACACCAAGATGTTGATACCCTTTCAGTCAGTGACCACTAAAGTTAAATATCTAGGAATACAAAACTAGACCTGAAAGACTTCAGCTGTGCTAACAGCTCACACACAAAGGGCAACCCTAGGAGGCATACTCCAAGAGTGGCCCAGCTCTTAGCCTTACTGTCTGCTGTACCCACCACTGAAATAGTGTTCAGCTAATATAAAGCTCTCAGACAGAAACAACCAGAAGCAACAGCTCGGATACAAAGGGCAACCCTAGGAGGCATATGCCAAGTGCGGTCCAGCCCCTAGCCTTACTGTCTGCTTACTAGCTTCACTGATCTTCACTGACTGGGAGAGAGACCAATCATGGAGGGAAGGCAGACTCCGACAGGTGCAGAAGCAGAGATTCCTTGACAGCAGTTCTACCTGGCTGAATCCCCCTTGGAGTGCACAGTCTGGGCTCCTATCTCTGCTGAGATGATTTCTCTCCTCAATTGCTCTGCTCAGACCCAGCCAGCGGCTGCTCTCTCAGCATAACAGGCAGTTGGAACACTTACCCAGAATTTCTAGCTGCTGTATGTAAATCAGCATTTGTACTGCTGCACCACTACTGAAATAGTGGTCAACTAATAGAAAGCTCTCAGCTAGAAGCAACAGCTCAGACACAAAGGGCACCCCTTGGAGGCAAACCCCAAGAGTGGTCCAGACCCTAGCCTTACTGTCTGCTGTACCCACCACTGAAATAGTGGTCGGCTAATATAAAGCTCTCATACAGAAACAACCAGAAGCAACAGCTCAGACACAAAGGGCAACCCTAGGAGGCATATGCCAAGTGTGGGCCAGCCCCTAGCCTTACTGTCTGCTGATCTTCCCTGAATGGGAGAGAGACCAATCAAGGAGGAAAGCCAGACTCTGGCAGGTGCAGAAGCAGGGATTCCTTGAAAGCAGTTCTACCTAGCTGAATCTCCCTTGGAGTGCACAGTCTGGGCTCCTATCTCTGCTGAGGCGATTTCTCTCCTTGATCGCTCTGCTCAGACCCAGCCAGCAGCTGCTCTTTTCTGCTGAGTTTCACTGATCTTCACCAACTGGGAGAGAGACCAATCACGGAGGGAAGGCAGACTCTGACAGGTGCAGAAGCAGGGATTCCTTGACAGTAGTTCTACCTGGCTGAATTTCCCTTGGAGTGCACAGTCCGAGCTCCTATCTCTGCTGAGGTGACTTCTCTCCTCAATTGCTCTGCTCAGACCCAGCCAGCGGCTGCTCTCGCAGTATAACAAGCAGTTGGAACACTTACCCAGAATTCCTAGCTGTTGTATGTAAATCAGCATTTGTACTGATGTACCACTACTGAAACAGTGGTCGACTAATAGAAAGTTCTCAGCTGGAAGCAACAGCTCAGACACAAAGGGCACCCCAGGAGGCATACCCCAAGAGCAGTCCGGTCCCTAGCCTTACTGTCTGCTATACCCACCACTGAAATAGTGGTCAGCTAATATAAAGCTCTTAGACAGAAACAACAGCTCAGACACAAAGGGCAACCCTAGGAGTCATATGCCAAGTGCGGGCCAGCCCCTAGCCTTACTGTCTGCTGAGCTACACTGATCTTCACCTGAGGGAAGCTCAAGTAGGAGATTTAAATTCTACCATGCTCTCACCTGCAGGTCTGCTGACTGAAGCGCTACAAGCGGAACTCACAGCAGCATAGCCCCATCCAGGTTCCATCTCATCAGTGGCTTCTACTCTCATCGGCGGCTTCTGCTGCAGCTGTTCCCTGGGCACTCCAGTGTTTGAGAAGCACTGGGGACTGCTTCCTCTGACTTTCGGCTCTCAGTGCTCAGTACTAAGGTAAGGGGACTGAAACCAGAAGGGGGTACCAGGTTTATACTCAGTGAAATTACCTTTTGGCTGATTGTTTCTTTTTTGTTCTCCTTTTTGTTTATTTGTGCATTTTCTTTCTCTTTCTTTTCAGCAGGGGTTTCTCCTAACCTTCCTCCCTCCCATCCCACCCTCTCCTGGTCATCGACTTATATAGGGCTGTAACCTACCCCCTATTTCCTGCCTAAAGAACAGGAAGGGAAGGGGTCTATGTGATCATAACAAAAAGACAAAAAAAAAAGCCTGTTTCTCTTTCATCTGCCTGAAACAGATTGTCTTCCTCTAAATTTGAATAATTATGTATTCTTTCTTTCCATCCACTGGCACGCACATGGATATCATTGGCTGCCAACACTGAGGGACACTCTTCAATGGTCACATCACCTGAAGGCAGGGCTGCTGTCCCATCTGCTCAGACATATGTCATCTCAGGGCTCAGCTGCAGGAGGCATGGGGTGAGATCAGCATCCTGCGTAACCACCTACATGGAAACATTTCTTTTAGGAGTGCACCTCCACATTGCCGACACCAAACCAGCACATCTCTCCCCCAGAGAATGACCAGGCCTGGGGGTTGGCAACTGGTTGCAGGAAAAGGGGACAGAGCTCTGGCAACTCTCCCAAATCAGCAAAGCACTTTAAACACAGCAAACAGGTACACACTTCTTGTGTCCATACCATCCGTAATGAAGGAGGATGTCTCTGGCCAAAGGAATGCCAAATGCAACAGGATAGCAAAACAACATCATAAACAAAACCTCAACAGAAAAAAAAATCATAATCATAAGGGACTTCATGATTTGCAGTGTGGACCCCCACCTGAGACAAAACAAACGTGCAGATGTACAGGTCAGATGTCTCCCAGGAGCATCCACTTGGTGGGACACTGACTGAATAGTCAACATACTGTAGTTAAAAAGGAAGAAGAGGGCTCAAACATCCTGGTCCACCTAGACACCAATGACCTTGCTAGTCAGTCAGTCAAGGAGGTTAAGGAGCCCGTTGCGTAGCTCGGTGAGAAATTGGTTTCATTTTCAACCAGCATTGCATTCTCTGATATTCTGCCTGCTTGGGAAAAGGGGAAAAACAGGCAGAAATTCAGAGAGAAAGAGATAAGTGAGCTCAATGCATAGCTTAAGGACTGGTGCCACATGAAGGGGCACCACTTCGTCGGAAACTGGGGCAACTTCTGGGAAAGGAAGTGCTTCAAATTCGATGGCCGCCCTCCACCTGACTAAAGAGGGAGTCAGAGCACTGGGTCAGAAATCTGATGTCAACGTAGGACATTTAAACTAGTGGGAGGGGAGATGACGGTAGCTCTAGGAGAAGTACACATAGAGCCTGCTGTCTCTCCCCATCCAGCTAGCACCAAATCTACACACTCCAGGATAGCAAAAGCAGATAGTCAAGAACATAAAACCCTTTCCGGCTCTGGCATTGACCATCACAATGGAAAGGGAGGAACAGTAAACAGGGAAAATTACAAAGGGACAAACAATAAGATCAAGGGAGGCATGACAAACAAAGTGACACAGCAAGAGTTGTCAGCACTATGCTTCAATGCACGCAGTCTGGCTAACAAGATGACTGACCTCACTGCCACAATAGCTGAGGCAGAACTAGACTGGGTGGCCATGACCAAAACATGGTTCACAAATAATCATGGTTGGGAGGTGACTATCCTGGGGTACAACTTGTTTAGGAGAGATAGGACTGGGAAAAAGGGAGGGGGGTAGATATTTATGTTAAGAATACCATCAATGCTACAGAAATGCAGCAGGCACTAGGAGAAACAGAGGATCTATGGATCACAATAGGGGCCGGAAGCCGGAAACCCATTTGGGTAGGAATAATCTACAGACCCCTAAATCAGGAGGAAGCCAGGGATAAGGAAATCCTGGAAACCATCCTCCAGATGTCAGGCAAAGGGGACATGGTGCTGGTGGGGATTTCAATCTGCCGGACATAAGTTGGACTACCCACACAGCAGCATCACAGAAGAGCCGGGAATTCCTAGTCATACTACATGAAGCAGGCCTAAGTCAACTAGTGACATCACCCACAAGGGATAATGTGGTTCTAGATCTAATATTCACAAATAGCGATAGGGTTATGGGTGTTGAAGTAGGGAACCACCTGGGCAACAGTGATCATAACACGGTATGGTTCAGGGTAAAAAGTACTGCAGATTCCACACACTCCAAACTGAAGGTTCTTGACTTCAGGAGGGCAGACTTCACAAACATGAAGGCATGCCTAAGAGACAACCTTAGTAACTCAGCAGAAGGGAGCACTGAGGAATACTGGACAAGGTTGAAGGATGCAATAACCATTGTCACATCACAGTGTGCCATCAGGTTACTAAGAACAAAAGGAGGAAAAACCCACTATGGTTTTCCAAGGAGGTGGCAACCATGGTGAGAGAAAAGTGCATAGCCTTCAGAAAGTACAAGGAGTCATGGAACGAGGTAGACAAAACAGAATATAAACGGAAACTAAAAGAGACAGGGAAAGTGATAAGAAATGCAAAGGCTCAGAGGTTAGGATAGCTCAAGAAGTAAAAAAGGGTAACAAAACCTTCTACAGGTACATACGTGAAAAAAAAAAGACCAAAGGGGGCATTGTTAGAATCACAAAAAAAGACGGACAAACCACAGAGCAAGACGAGGAGAAGGCAGAGGCACTCAATGAGTACTTTTGCTCAGTCCTGACACAGGAAGCAGACGGTAACAGACCAACAATAGGCATAAAGAAGTGTCTGATTGAAGGAATAGACATGGGTCCCTTCACAGAGGAAAGGGTCCTGGAGGAAATAGACAAGTTAAAGGTAGATAAAGCTATGGAGCCAGATGTGATACACCCAAGATTACTGAATGAACTAGGGAGGGAACTGGCAGCCCCCTTAGCAGTGCTCTTCAACAAATCAATAAGGATCAGGGAGGTGCCAGAGGATTATAAGAGTGCAACAGCAGTACCACTCCACAAGAGTGGAAGCAAGGAACAGCCAGATAACTACCGTTTGGTTAATCTAATATCAGTCATGGGAAAACTGATGAGAGTCCCTGCTGAAGGAAAGAATCATAGCTTTTTTGGAGCAAACTGATCAGCTCAACAAAAATCAACACGGTTTCACGTCAGGGAGGTCCTACCAGACAAATCTGGTTGATTTTTTCAATTGGGTCACCAAAACAGTGAATTAGGGTGGGGCAGTGGATGTGGTTTACCTGGACTTCAGCAAAGCTTTTGACTCCCTTCCGCATAGGAGACTAGTCAAAACACTGGAGAACATGGGAATTGTGTCCAAGGTTACATACTGGGTCAGAAACTGGTTACATGGGAGAACTCAGATAGTATTAGTAAATGTCACTCTGTGGAGGGGAGGGTGACTAGATGGGTCCCGCAGGGCTCAGTTCTGGGGCTGATCGTCTTCAACATATTCATCAGTGACATTGCGGATGAAGTGGAGGGAAAGGTATGCTTGTTTGCAGATGACACCAAAATCGGCAACAGGGCAGACACAACAGAGGGACAGCAAAGTATGGAAGCTTATCTCTGAAAACTGGAGGAGTGGTCCAAGACCTGACAATTGAAATTCAGTGCCAAAAAATGCAAGGTCATGCACCTGGGAAAGGATAACCCAGGGAAACTGTATTCAGTGGGAGGGGAGCAGCTGTTGCCAATCCCCATACTCTAAGAGGATTGGAAAGAAGTACAGAAAGCACTAAACTGATTTACAGTATCAGATGGGAAGTGCTAACTGGAAGTAAAGAGGGAGGGGGGATGAGACTCCCCCATCTCAAACACTACTATAAAAGCAGCTCAACTTACCCAAGCTATGGAAATTAATCAGGGATTCAGACCAGACAGGATGGATATCTTTAGAAAATAATGCATATCACAGCCTACCAATAAAAATCTCACCTTTGGTCATCATGGACCTTAGAGGGCTACAAGAGCTATAAAAAACTCTTGGTCTTAACACTCGTTAGACAGTGGGTGACATACAAACAAAAACTTAAAATATGAGAACCACAGTGGGGATGAGTTCGCATCAGATATTGTCCAGCCCTATGGGACTCCACATGTATGCACTGGGAAAGACTGGTTTTGGAGAATTTCCAATAGTTCTACATTGGGAGTAGCTCGAAAACATTTAGACAAATAAAACAAGAATTTAATATTCCAAAACAGGATCATGTCATGTAGAAACATAGAATTTGACAGCAGATAAGGACTGCTTGGCCCATCCAGTATGCCCATTTCTCCCCTCCTACACTATTACCGCAGTCTGTGCCCAATCCACAGCTCTTTCTCACTCCCCCCTTCCTTTCCACTATGATTCCCTTGTGCTTAGCCCATGTATTCTTGAACATCACCACTGTTTTCACCCTCATTACTTCCACTGGAAGTCTGCTCCAGGAATCCACCACTTTCTGTGAAGTACTTCCTCACATCTCTCCTGGATCTACCCCTCTCCAGCTTCATAACATGTTCACTTGTTCTTGTTCTTGAGCACCTTTTCTTCTGAAAAATACTTCCCTCCTATACCTTATTTACCCCCGTGATGTATTTAACAGTCTCTATTCTATCTCCCCTCTCCCTTCTCTCTTCTAGGGTGTACATTTTGAGGGCCTTTAGTCTCGCCTTATAGGGTTTTTGAGGCAGACCCTGCATTATTTTAGTTGTTCTCCTCTGTACCGCCTCAACTCTGTCAGTGTCCTTCTGGAGATGTGGTCTCCAGAACTGGACACAGTGCTCTAGGTGGAGTCTTACCAGTGATCTGTACAGAGGCAACACAACCTCCCTCTTTCTGCTGGTGATACCCATCCCTATGTACCCCAGCATCCCACTAGCCCTCCCTATTGCCTTGTTGCACTGCCTGGCCACCTTTACATCATACAGTATGATTACCCCGAGGTGTCTTTCCTGCTTGGTGGTTGTTTATATCACTCCACCCATTTTGTACTCTGCCCCTGGGTTTCTGTGCCCTAAGTGCATTATTTTGCACTTTTTTGCATTGAAACCCAGCTGCCATACCCTTGACCACTCCTCTGGTTCACTTAGGTCTCTGCTTATCCTTTCCACCCTTCCTGTACTGTCCACCCTATTGCAGATTTTGGTGCCATCTGCAAACAGGCTGACTTTCCCTTTCAGCTCCTCTGCAATATCACTTATAAACCAATTAAAGAGGACTGGTCCCAGCACTGATCCCTGAGGTGCCCCGCTGGTCACCCTCCCTTCCCTGGAGTGAACTCTGTTTACCACAACCCTCTGTCACCTATTCCATAACCAATTTCTTATCTAGTTTACCACCTTTGGACCCACTCCTAAGCTACCCAGCTTGCTTACTAGAGTCTCCTATGTGGAACAATGTTGAAAGCCTTACTGAAATTTAGGTAGGCCACATCCACCGCTCCACCCTGATCTAATTCCTTTGTCACCCAGTCAAAGAAATCTATGAGATTCATTTGCCATGACCTCTCCCCTGTGAACCCATGCTGCCTCAGGTCTTGTATCTCACTGGATTCAAAGTATTCCACAATCCTTTCCTTCAGCAATGATGCCATCAACTTTCCCACCCCTGTCAAGCTGACTGGCCTATAATTGCCATCCTCCTCCCTGCTACCACTTTTGTATCTCTGAGCCAGGAATTTCTTGAAAAAAAATGAGAATAGGGAATGGTTGATGGGCGGAACAGCCAGATTTACTGACATCCTTGAGAATGTATTCATTATTAGACCCCAATTTGAAACATCATATAGCAAACTTGTACAGAATACTTTTACACACAGTGGGACAGCCATAAATACAAGCATTTATCAATGCCAAATGTTTGCTTGCTGGCATTGGCATTGGTAGTGTAGGAGTTAGAGAGATGCATAATAGGAATGGCAGTGAAGTATTGAACTGAAGCCAACTCCACCACCACCCTGCAGAGACTGACAGGCACTGGGGTGTGCCTTTGGGTCATCAGGCATAATGGCCATACCATTTCACCACACCCTACCCTGCAGACACCGACAAGTGTCACAGTGTGCCTTGGAGTCTTTGGACCTTATGCTCACCCCATTCCATAAGAAATATGGTGAGATGGGTGCAGTATAGGAGAATGGGGTGAACTTTGGGGCCAAATAGTCCAAGACACACCTTGATGCCTGTCACTGACTGCAGGGTGTGGGTGGGGGTGGAATAGCAGGAGTATTACAGGCGACAATCCCAAGTCACACCCCTCATGCATGTCAGTCTCTACAGGGTTGGGTGTTATGGTCGGAAACCCTAACGTCCCAGGCATTCGTTGGTGTTTTCACTCCAGATTTTAAACATGGTTTTTTTTTGTGACCCTCCCCACCTCATGAACAGTGGCAATATCAGTTTGTTAGCAGAAAGCTGATTTTGCACAGTGACTACGCCATTTGGCACCACTGGTGCGAAAACACATTTCAAACAGGATGTGAAAAATGACAGCTGTACTGTTCATGGGGAGGTGTAAAAAATGGCAATGTTGAACATCTGGAGTGAAAATATAAAAAAACTGGTGAAGTCACGAGCGTGTGTAGAAACTGCTCAACGCACACCTGTAATGTAATTAGTTTGGGGATATTTTACAGCAGATTGTCAACACAGGCATTTTGGGACCTCCGCTCATGAACAGTGTCACTGTGATTTTATTAATCTGTCCTGAACACTGATTTTCCACAGCGACCACGCATTTCTGCGCCAGAAGTGCGAAAACACATTTCAGCCAGGGTGTGAAAAATGACAGCTATACTGTTCATAAGGAGGTATTGAAAAATGCCAGTGTTGACAATCTGGACTGAAAATATTACAAATTCGTGAACTTGCGAGGGTGCGTGGAAACTGCGCAATGCACGCTCATAACACAGTCATTTTATGGACTTTTGTTACCACATTTTCAACATAGCCATTCTAAGACCTCTGCTCATGAACAGTATCACTGTGATTTTCTTAATCTGTCCCGAACATTGATTTCACATACCGACTGCACCATTGTGCGCTACATGCGCAAAAACACATTTTGGGCAGGATATGAAAAATGACAGCTGTACTGCTCATAAGGTGGTGTGATAAAAGGGCAATGTTTAAAATCTGGAGTGAAAATATTACAGATTTGCGAAGTTACGTGCGTGCGTAGGAACAGTGCAATGCACGCTCGTAAAACAGTAATTTTTGGGAATTTTTTCACCAAATTTTCAGCATATGGTTTTGGGGGCCTACCTCATGAACTGTGGCACTGTCCTTTTGTTACTGGGTCCCGAAAGGTGGTTCCACGCAGTGACCGCGAAATCACCTTTCGGGACTGAATAACAAAATGACAGTGACTGAGTTTATGAGGTGGGGCACCAAGAACCCCATGTTGAAAATTTGGTGAAAAAATTCCCCAAAATGGCCGAGATATGCACCAAAGTTGAAAGAAACCCTATTTATGCCATTATACAGCTTGCCGGCAGTTCTTCAGTTTGTGGTCGGCTTTGAAGAGTGCAGACGTGTTCTCGGTTCACCGAAGATAGTCACACCGGCCACGAAGGTAAGTATGGTCGGGGTGTGGGGAGGTGGATCGCCAGAGGGTGGGCACGGTTTGGGGAGGGGGCAAGACAATCAACGAGGACTGTTTTTGTTTTAGGTCTTTTTTTCTTTAGGAAGACTTTGCTATGCTGGGGTGGACTCCTAGCATGGCAGCTGGAAAGTTTTTTGGGGGAACAGTGGAGCCAGCGAGTTGGGCACCCCGTCGTGCTCATGAGAGGTTTGCCATGCTGGGGTGGGCTTCAGCATGGCACCTGAGAAGTGTGTTTGGGGGCAGCAGATGGACGTTGCCACGCTGGGGTGGGCTCCCAGTATGGCACCTGGAAGTGTGTTGGGGGCATCCCCGTCGACATATGCTGTGCGAGGGAGCACATAGGCATGCTGGGGTGGGCTCCCAGTGTGCACCTATGTGTTCGTGGGGGAGGGAAGAGCGGTCTACGGCAGACAGTTCAGATGCAGTGCCGATGTAGGCAATTTGCATACTGCTGACGGCAGTATGCAAATTGTCTGCAGTGCTTTCCTTTCAACTGTACGCCACTGCATCTGAACAGCTGTCATAGACAGCTTGGACATTCATTGGCGCCGTGCAGCTGCACCTGCAAAAGAGAGCAGGTCATTGGAAGTGGTGGAGGCACACCTACAAAAACTTGTATGGTGGCACTATGTTTCTTACACATGCGTGCAAGCATAGGCAAAAGGTCCAGAGCAGCTGGGAAAAGGAAGCAGGAAGGATGAATTACATTACCCCACAAAAACTGGAGAATAATATGGCAAAACATTCACAAAACCACAGCCCTGGGGATATGTAGGGAATTTAGATGGATGGTAGCAATCTGCTATTTTCGTCACGCCAGATAAATCAAAACACTTCTGCACCAGTGACAGATGCTGGAGGAAATGTGGTGGGAAGGGCACACAGTTCCATATATTCTAGAAACGTACAGTAATCTAAATTGGAGCCAAGTGACAGCTCAAATGATGGGTATGCTAGGAAGGGCATAATTGCCTTAGAACAACTACAGTGAAGGGGAAAGGATTATGATGGTGTGGTGGGTTGCTGCTGTAGGACTGGAAAATAAGATCAGCAAGAGAACAGAAAGGTAGAGAGGGATAAAATGGAAGCAGTGATAGATATGGAGGGGGGGCTCTGACACAAGTGAGAGAAGAGGGAAGAAGATAGGGGATGTAGCAAGACATAAACTTCAAGTGCAAGTTATAGTTATAAAGCAAATGTTGATTTTTTTTCCTAGCCTTTTTATTTGTTTGATTGAGATACAGTCAGCAGGACTACATAGGAAATGAGAAGGCGATGGCATATAAAAACACAGAATCTACTGGGATTTTAAACCAGATAGTTATACACAGTCACTCTTACAACAAAAGGAAGAGAGGCTGTTATTCATCTTTTTCTCCTCTTTGAAGTACCTTCCTCATTATGAATAAAGAATTCAGAGACACTGGATTGCAAGACGGTTACTGAATAACAAAAATGTAAATATAAGAAATATATTACCCTTTCTTTGTGTACACTGTGATACATTGTGTATGTATTGGTTAAGTCATCCAATAAAACTTTTTTTTAACTTGCAAAACTGATTGAATGCAAATAGAGTATCACATTACATTTATCATATGCAGCTGTATCATGAAACCATGCTTTCTACATGTGGCTGAGCAAAAATATACAGTATGCACAAAAAAATAAAAAATAAAAACAGGTACACTACCTTAGTTTACCCCATTGTCTTATGAGACAAGTTATCAGTTGGGGGGGGGGGGTTCAGATAGCCACTATAGAGGAAGAGAAAGATCTTGGGGTGTTAATAACTGGGCAGATGAACCACTTTGCACAGTGCAGGAAAGCAGCAGCTAAGGCCAATAAGATGCTGGGGTGTATTGCTAGAGGTATCACCTCAAGGAACGAGGAGGTAATCCTGCTACTGTACAGGTCGTTGGTAAGGCCACATCTGGAGTACTGCGTGCAGTACTAGTGCCCATCCTTAAAGAAAGATATCAAACTATTGGAAGGGGTCCAGCGCAGAGCAACAAGGATGATCCTGGGAATGGAAGACAAATCCTACAAGTAGAGGCTGAGGGAAATGGACATGTATTCCCTGGAGGAGAGAAGGGCTAGGTAGGATGTGATAAAGACCTTTAAATATATGAAGGGAATTAACAAAACTGGCACAGAGGGAAATTTTTAGTTTAAAAGAGGGGGGTGGGATACAAGGGGTCACAGTCTTAGATTGGAGGGTGGGAGATTCAGGAGAGAAATGAGGAGGCACTTTTTTACAGAAAGGGTGGTGTCTGTGTGGAATACGCTGCCCGAAGTTTTGGTTTCCTTAAGTCAGTGGGCAGTTTTAAGAAGGGATGGGACAAGGTGAGGGATAAGATCACTGTTATGTGGGGAGGGAGGGAGGGGCAGCTGCAATGTAACTGGGGGGCTAGATGCGCACTCAAGCAGACTTGATAGACCATGTGGCCTATATCTGCTGGCGATTTTGTATGTTTGCAAGTTCAAGACAACAGCCTTCTTTCAGTTCAGTTTTCCTGTTTCTGGATGATTACTGTCATATCAATATTGGGGGTGGGGCCTTCCACCTCCATAATCCTTTTTACAATTTGAGAGGTGTGAGTGTCGCGCACACATCTGCAGCTCTGTAGAGGGAGGAAGCACTTCCCTATAGAAATAAGACACTTAGAGAATTTGACAACAGATAAGGACTGCTTGACCCATCCAGTCTGCCATTCCTCCCTACCTCCAGTTCTTTCTCCCGCCTCCCTTTCTTTCCACTATGATTTCCTTGTGCTTATCCCATGCATTCTTGAACCCCACCACTGTTTTCGCCCCCACCACCTCTGCTGGAAGGCTGTTCCTGGAATCCACCACTCTTCCTGTGAAAAAGTACTTCCTCATATCTCTCTGGAATCTGTCCCCCTTCAGCTACATATTTAAAGGTCTCTATCATATCCCCATCCCTCCTCTGTTCCAGGCTGTACGTAGTGAGGTCCTTTAGTCTCTCCTTCTAGGACCTCTGATGTAGACCCTGTACCATTTTAGTTGCCGTCCTATGGGCTGCCTCCACTCTGTCTATGTCCTTCTGGAGATGTGGTCTCCAGAACTGGACACAGTACGCTAGGTGGGGTCCTACCAGTGATCTACACAGAGGCAACACCACCTCCCTCTTTCTGCTGATGATACCCCTTCCTGTGTACCTCAGCATCCCACTAGCCCTCCCAACTGCCTTGTCGCACTGCCTGTCCACCTTTAGATCATCTGAGATAGTTACCTCCAGGTCTGTTTCCTGCTTGGTGGTTGTCAGTACTACTCCACCCATTTTGTACTCCACTCCCGAGTTTCTGTGCCTTAAATGCATTATTTTGCAATTTTTCACATTGAAATTCAGCTGCCATACCCTTGACTACTCTATTTTTCTCAGATCTCTGATCATCCATTTCCAACCCGCCCCCAGAGTATCCATCTTATTGCAGTTTTGCGGTCATCTGCAAGAGGCAGACCTTCCCTTCTAGCTGCTCTGCAATTTCACTTATAAAGACAGTGAAAAGAACCAGTCCCAGCACTGATCCCTGAGGCATGCTGCTGGCCAGCCTCCCTTCCTTTAGAGAGAACTCCATTTACCACCACCATCTGTCGCCTGTCCCCTGACCAATTTCTTATCCAGTTTACCATCTTTAGACCCACTCCTAAATTACCAGCTTGCTTACTAGTCTCCTATGTAGAATGGTGTCGAAAGCCTTACTGAAATCTAGGTAGGCCGCTTCCACCTCTCCACCCTGATCTAAATCCTCTGTCATCCTGTCAAAGAAGTCTATCAGATTAGTTTGACATGACCTCCCCTTGTGAAACCATGCTGACTCAGGTCTTGTAACCCACTGGATTGAAGATATCCCACAGTCCTTTCCTTCAGCAGTGATTCCATTAACTTTCTCATCATTGATGTCAGGCTGACTGGCCTATAATTGCCAGCCTCCTCCCTGCTACCACTTTTGTGTAGTGGGACTACATCTGCCCTCCTCCAGTTCTCAGGAACCACTTCTGTTTCCAGTAACCTGTTAAACAGAACAGTCAGAGGTGCAGCTAATGTTTCCCTGAGCTCCCTCAATACCCTTGAATGCACCCCATCTGGCCCCATTGCTTTGTCCACCTTCAGATTAGCAAGTCCCTTCAGGACTCTTGCCTCCAAAAAAGGACTTGTGTCCACCTCCCTCCAAAGCTTCTATTACTTTTTTGTGCCCCCCCCCATTCCTCTGTGAACACTGAACAAAAGTATTTGTTCAGGATGTCTGCCTTTTCCTGGTCCCCCCTCTACACAGTCCCCACATCCCTTTTTAACTTTACAGTCCCACCCCTGGTCTTCATTGTTGCACTTACATACCTAAAAAATGTCTTGTGCCTTTTCGTTACATCCTGGGCTATTTTCCATTTAGCTTGTGCCTTTGGACAATTTACTGCTTACCCTGCTTCCCTCTGTTTCCTCTGATACACCTTCCTATCCTTCTCCCTCTGCATCTCCATATACCTTCTGAATTCTACTCTTTTAGCCTTTACCTTTTCAGCCACCTCTTTTGTGAACCATAGTGGTCTCTTTTTCATCTTGCTTTGGCACGCTTGTTTGATACAGAGGTCTGTTGCCTTTATTATGTTCCCTTTTAGATTTGCCCAGTGTTCCTCCACCCCACTCAGGTCAACCCTCCCCACAACCACTACCAAGTCATCCCTGAGGCATTCACCCATCTTTATAATATCAGCCCTCCTGAAGTCCAGGACCTTTATCCTTATGTGGTTCGATTCTGCATCCATCCTTATACTGAACCACACTGTACTGTGATCAGTGGTCCCCAGGTGGCCTCCCACTTTGACATCTGCCACACTGTCCCTGTTAGCGAGTACCAGGTCCAGTATTACCTCATCACAAGTGGGTTTAGTGACTAGTTGCCTGAGGAATACCCCCTGCAAGGAGTCCAGGATGTCTCTGCTTGTAGCTGAAGCCACTGCTGGCAGGCTCCAATCCACATCTGGCAGATTGAGGTCCCCCACAAGCAGCACCTCCCCCTTTTCTGCCATCTTGCCAGTGGCTTCCACCAGTGCTTTATCTAATTCTGGGCTGGAGGTCTGTAGATGACTCTAATGTGAATAGTGGCTCCATTCTCCCTCTCCAAGGTGACCCACAGTATCTCTGTCTCCCCCTGTATCCCCTGTATCACCATCGCTTTTATGCTTTTCCTCACATAAAGCACCACACCCCCTCCTTTCCTTCCCACCTGGTCCTTCCTGAACAGAGTATAGCCTGGTATGGCCATGTCCCAGTAATGGCTTTCGGTGCATCATGACTTGGTAATGGCCACAATATCCAGGTTGGCCTCTGCCGTGATGACCTCTGGGTCCAGAATCTTATTTCCTAGCCTTCTAGCATTCACACACATGACCATCCAGATTTTGTTTCCACTCTGCTTGTTGCCCCCCTTTTTTCCTTTCTGCCCTCCCTCCTTCCCCCCTCTCTTTATAATGCTCCAATTCCCTTCCTCCTTTATGTCTACCATCCTGCTTCTGTTATTAATTTGCACCCTGGGGGGTTTCCTCTCTTCTCGGATTCTTCTTACTCTCTACTTCATCCTGCGGTGGGAGGGGGTAGTTTTTGTTTTCTATTCAGTTTCAGTTATCTATCTAACCCTATCACCTGGGCCTGGACATTATGTTCAGATTTAGATTCAATACGTTTGTACCCTCTCCCCATCTCCAAAGGTTGAGGCATACAGTGGAAGGCTCTGCATCTGTGACAGCCCTAGCAGGCACCCAATCACTATAGTGTCTAGGGGTAGCCACAGGAGATATAAGTGAAGCATTCACCCATCTTCATAATAACAGCCCTCCTGAAGTCCAGGACCCTTACCCCTATTTGGTTTGGTTCTGCAACTATCCTTATACTGAACCACACCGTACTGTGATCAGTGGTCCCCAGGAGGCCTCCCACCTTGACATCTGCCACGCTGTCCCTGTTAGTGAGTACCAGGTCCAGTATTGCCCCATCACAAATGGGTTTAGTGACTAGTTGCCTGAGGAATGCCCCCTGCAGGGAGTCCAGGATGTCTCTGCTTGTAGCTGAAGCCACTTCTGGTAGGCTCCAATCCACATCTGGCAGATTGAGGTCCTCCCACCAGCTGCCCCTCCCCCTTTTCTGCCATCTTGCCAGTGGCTTCCATCAGTGCTTTATCTAATTCCTCCCCCTGGGATGAAGGTCTGTAGATCACTCTAGTGTGAATAGTGGCTTCATTCCCCTTCTCCAGGGTGACCCACAGTATCTCTGCCTCCCCCTGTATCTCCTGTATCTCCATCACTTTTATGCTTTCCCTCACATAAAGCACCACACCCCCTCCTTTTCTTCCCACCTAGTTCTTCCTGAACAGAGTATAGCCTGGTATGGCCATGTCTCAGTAATGGTTTTCAGTGCATCATGATTTGGTAATGGCCACAATATCCAGGCTGGCCTCTGCCGCGATGGCCTCTGGGTCTGGAATCTTATTTCCTAGCCTTCTAGTATTCACACACATGACCATGCAGATTTTGTTTCCACTCTGCTTGTTGCCTCCCCTGTTTTCCTTTTTGCCCTCCCTCCTTCCCCCTCTCTTTATAACACTCCAGTTCCCTTCCTCCTTTATGTCTACCACCCTGCTTCTGTTATTAATTTGCACCATGGAAATGTCCCCTTTCCTTGGGTTCTCCTTACTCTCTACTTCAGCCTGTGGTGGGGGGGGGGTTGGGGTAGTTTTCGATTTCTATTCAATTTCAGTTTTCTGTCTAACCTTATCACCTGGGCCTGGATATTGCATTCAGATTTAGATTCAATATGTTTGTACCCTCTCCCCATCTCCAAAGGTTAAGGCATAGAGTGGAAGGCTCAGCATCTGTGGCAGCTCTGGCAGGCACCCAATCACTATAGTCCCTAGGAGTAGCTACAGGAGATATAAGAGAGGCATTCCAACTAAGTCACTCTTGTGATTTCGCCATCATGAACCTAAGTTCTAGCTTACATGGACATCTAAATATTATGTATTATAAGTCCAATTAATTATTCATGATGGCAGCTCCGTCCGTGATTGGTTGCCGTGCCGGTCTGAAATCTCTAAGAAGTGACTGGCATGGTACGTGCTCTGCACTTCCCGCTGTTGCGCTCCCACTGATGCCACAGAAAATGGCTTTAAAAAGAAGTCATTATTGTGATTAGACTTATAATCACAATAATGACCTCAGAGCCAGTCATTTCCTCACGATTAACGACCGGCTGGGTGGGGGTGACCCCAGGCACCACCCTTCACCCCAGCCAGACATTAATCTCTAGGAAATGAACGGCTCTGAGGTCATTAATGCTTAAATCCAAAACTTCAAAGCTTGTGTAATCAAGCACTCATGAGACTGATCTGTTGAATTATTGTGTGCAGCTATGGTGCATTGCCTGTAAGAATTCTCTGCCTATTCACAAAGATTACATGTGTACTCATTAGGACATCTAACTCCCGGATGCCCCACTTCTCCACAATCCTTTCACATGCACTACTCAGATGTTATCTTGATCCACATTTATGGCAAGATTTGGGCTGCCCTTGATAAAAAAAAAAAAAAAAAAAAACACCCCTCTATCTTTCCTTAGAGAAAAAGAATTTGGGAACTACATCACCCCGGACACTGACTGTTGCAGTTACCGTAAAGCTCTAGTCACCCATCCAAATAGTCTTCAAATCAGTTATAGGATCAGGGTTGCCCAGAATTTACACATTTACTTTGTAGCCAATATTTGATGTCCTGCATGCCTGCTCCTTCATTCCTAAATAAAATTGTAACCACTTTAATTGAAAGTTTAGTAAGTGGATATGGCCACAAATGAAGCCCACACACCACATCACACTCTTGCACTGCTGAATTTGGCTCCAGGGGAAGCTGGAGTTTTAAAACTAACATTAAAATTGAAAGCAACAGACAAATGTATCAATGTATACATTTCTGTTGCATAAAATACCAATCTGCCATTGAATCTTTTAACAGTGTTTGGCCTACAAAAGTCCAGTCTGGTAGGGTGTCCATACTACACATTTACCATAAACTAACAACATTCATTCTTGGGGATGGGTCAGTCTCAGAATCTGCACTCGCAAAAAGAATTGAAAATTTAAATGGGGGGGGCTCACAGATACAGGCTCTGAATCCTGAAATGCATTATTTTTGAGTGTTAGACCCAAACTTAGGGTCCAAATGGGGGGGGGGATAGGAGGCTCCCTTTCACTTTACACTGGCTGACCCTCTTTTCCAGCCCCTTCCTTGTCCTGTATTTATCCTGTGGTCCATAAGAGGACAATGTGGAGAACTGTTCCTTCTTCCTTTTCTCATTGTGGCCTATTGAGTAGGTGCCTTTACCACTCTCAGCATATTAGCAGCATGCCCAGGGCTCCCCCTCAGTATCTGCAAACCGATGTGGCAGTACACCATTGGGGAAGAAGAGAGAAATCCTGGCCTATTGTTTGGAGTCTGCTTTGTTCCCAACATTTCTTTTAGGGATGGGGAAACATTGTGGAGTTGAGAAACAGTGGCCAAAAATAGAGGAGGGCATTGAGAAGACATCAAACCCCCTGTGTCAGGCAGATTAACAAGGGCAAGAGAAAAAGTGACTGCTATGGTTCTCTAAAGAAGTAGCAGAGAAAATAAGGGCAAAAAAGCTAGCATTTAGAAGGTACAAGATGACCCAGAAGGAGGAGAAGGATAGGGAGAGATGTCAGGAGAAACAAAGGAAGGCAGGGAAAGCAGGAGTACAAAGGCGCAAACAGAGTAAAAAATGTGGCTGAAACATTCTTTAGATATATAAGTGAAAAGAGGAAGACCAAAGGAGGAATAGTAAAGATAAAAAGGAAAGAAGGGGTTTGTGTGGAAGAGGACCAAAAAAAAGCAGACGTATTGAACAAATACTTTTGCTCAGTATACATGGAGGAAGGGGTAGGTGATGGGCCACAGATAAGTGACAAGGACATTAAAGGAAAGGAGGTGGACACTAGTCCTTTTACAGAGGAGAGAGTCCTCAAGGAACCAGCACAATTAAAAGTGGACAAGGCAATGGGGCCTGACGAGGTACACACAAGGATACTGAGGGACCTTAAGGAGGTGCTTGCTGCACCTCTGACAGCTCTAGTCAATCTATTACTAGATACAGGGGAAGATCCAGGGGACTGGAGTATGGCAGATGTTGTCCCACTTCACAAAAGGGGTAGTAGGGAGAAGGCAGAAAATGTCAGACCTGTCAGTCTAACTTAGGTGGTGGGTAAAGTAAAGGAATCACTATTGATGGAAAGGATTGGGGAATACCTTGTGACCAGTGGATTACAGGATCTGAGGCAGCATGATTTCACAGGGGGAGATCCTGACAGACAAACCAGATCAAGTTCTTTGACTGGGTGACCATGGAAATGGATCAGGGTGGAGCGGTGGATATGGCCTACCTGGATTTCAGTAAGGCCTTCAACACGGTTCCACAAAGAAGACTGGTGAGTGAGCTGGGCAGCCTAGGAGTGAGTCCAAAAGTAGTATAATGGGTAAGAAGTTGGCTAAGCAATAGTAGTGGGTGGTGGTAAATGGTGGTGTCTCTGAAGAAGACAAGGTGATCAGCAGGGTGTCACAGGGGTCAGCACTAGGCTGGTCTTCTTCAATGTCTTTATTAGTGACATTACAGGAGGGCTGGAAGGGAAAGTATGCCCATTCGTGGATGACACAAAAGTTTGCATGGACACACCAGGGATGCTGGAAAAAAGGACGGATGAGCTGAAAAAGCTGGAAGACTGGTCAAGGGTTTGGCAACTGGGTTTCAATGCAAAAAAAAAGTGCAAAATCATGCACTTGGGACACAAAAACACGGGGGCAATGTACCAATTGGGCTGGGAGAAATCGGCAACCACAAAACAGGAAAGGGATATGGTGGTAACCATTTCTGATGACCTGAAGGTAGCAAAGCAGTGTGATAAGGCAGTGAGAAAAGCAAGCAGGATGCTCAGGTGTATAGGGAGGGGTTTCTCCAGCAGAAAGGGAGCGGTAGTGTTACCCCTGTATAGCTCGATGGGGAGGCCCCACCTCGAGTACTGTGTCCAGTTCCGGAGGCCCCATTTCTGGAAGGACATAGATAGAGTGAAGGCAGTACAGAAGAGGGCAACCAAAGTAGTGTAGGGACTGTATCAAAAGCCTTACGAGGAAAGACTGAAGGAGTTAAATATGTACTATCTAGAGGAAAGGAGAGAAAGGGGGGGCATGATAGAAACATTCAAATACCTCACCGGTATTAATAAGGTACATGAGGGTAGCATTTTACATAGAAAAAGATACTCGAGGACAAGGGATCACGCTATGAAGTTGAAGGGGGGAGAGTCAGAGGATATGTGAGGAAATACTTTTTCATGGAGAAGGTGGTGGGCATCTGGAACAGCCTCCCAGTTGAGGTGGTGGGTGCTAAAATGGTAACAGGATTCAAGCATGCATGGGATAACTTAGAAATAAGGCAAGGGGGGGAGATTGGAAATCGAGTAGGGTCTGCAGTGGCACAGTAAGTAGACAAAATAGGGCAGACTAGGTGGGCCAAGAAGTCCTTTTCTGCTGACAACTTCTATGTTTCTGTGTTTCAGCTCAGGCCCCATTTCCTCCCATGTAACCCCACTCACCATCTCTGTCACCTCATGCTCCAGTTCAGATGCCCCAGCTTATTATAGCCTCAAAACAGTCTCCTGCTGCTTCTGCTACTTCTGTCCTCACTCACCTCCTCACCTCTCTTGACAATCGCAGGCTGACCCACTGCGCCAAGATCCCGGCCAAGTATCGGTCACGGCGTCTCCCCTCCTACCTCACCAATGTCTTAACAAACCCCAGCACACAAGCATACACACTCAGAAACTCAGACTCTAGGTCTCTAGCTGTCCCTTACTGGTCTACTACCACTGGTCTGTCAGGTTTCAGCTACCACATTCCCATGCTGTGGAACTCCCTCCCAGCCAACGTTTGCCACTTCACCTCCCTCTCGCACCTAAACTCCATGCTCCAAGCTCATTTCATCCCTACCTGTGCTTGTGTCTAGGCGTTTCCCAATCACTAGTAAAATCTCAGGGTATGTCTGCACTTAGCAAATTGCAATTAATCGGTGCCTAACTATTGTTCTTTCACCTTATACTGTCTCTCACATGGTTCAAATTTTGCTAGTGGCCTGCACCTTGCACTTTGAATTTATTGTACTCATGCTGTATTTAACTGTGGTTACCAACTAACTCTCTCAATCCACTACGTACGAGGAATCAGAACCAAATGTTAGTGATCTTCCACTATGTATTCACTTGTCTATACCGTCTTCAACTGTCTACCTATGTCCCCCCCCCCCCCGGACGCATCTGAAGTCGAGCAGTATTCTGCTCAGTATGCCTTTCCTGGTAAAACGCTTAAATAAATAAATAATAAATAAATGTGTCACATGATCTATGTAAGTCTACAAAGGATCCGAGCACTGCATATCAGCGACTGACCTGAGCAATGGCTGTTTCATCGATTCTTCTTCAGTTGCTGCAGGCTCCATGCACCATATTTCAACAGTCAGCCTGGCTGGTTCATCCTTTTTCTTCTTTCTGACCTCTGAAGGGTCTGAGTACCACATATCAGTGGCCACCCCACCCTTTATCTCCGACCCCGACACACGCATTGTTTTCTCCTCCAGGGATTTCTAGCACCATGTATTAGTGGCCACCCTTCCCATTTGTTCCTACACCAGCTTTTCAGCTACTCCCAACTACCACAGCTCTTCAATATGCCATCCTGCCTTTAACAGTGTCTCTGAAGGAGATTCAGCTAAAAAGGAGGTTGCTGACCCCATTCCTCATCATCACTGACTGAGATGATTATTGATTGACTGATTGATTTATTTGATAACTTGGAAAGTACATTAGGTCAAGGGCCTATTTTCAGGTCCAACCTGAGCCAATACATGCATGACAATATGAAAGTACAGTACATACTTCACAGATAGGCACAAGTGACTAGCACACAGGCATAGGATATGGTGACATGATAATAAGACTGACAGTATAAGCAACTAAGTATATCCAAGCACTGACAGTAATATACATACTATACATCAAGTGGGTCACTGACAGGGGTGTCTCTACCACAAGGGCCTCACCCCTGGAGTCAGGTACCATTTAGAGTAACCTAATACTTCTTCCTTGTAATTATGTTGTATTAAAACACTTTTCTTAAAATACAGAAATAGCATGCATACAGTTCATGCAACAGATACCAGGTATCCTAAGTGTGAGGTAAAAGTGCCATATGGACACCTAGCAAAAATTTATCTTGCAAAAGAAAACGTTGCACTTCAAGTGCTACCGGCAAGAACAGATGTGGCCTTTAAGTGATAACATATTGTAGCAGCAGAGGCAGAATTAGTTGACTAAAGATAAGCTCATTAAGGAGATCAGGGTAATAGTAATTAGGTCTACCATCAGTGGAAAAGATGTCCATTTTGCATAATCTATAGTAACAACACACAAAACGAATGACAAAAACAATGCACTGAATAAGAAATAACATCCCTCATGGCGCAGAAGGATGTCTCGTGCGGCGAGGGGGGGGGGGGCACACAAATCCTCTATATGCCAGAACTATTCAAGGTAGCAGTAGCAGCACATGTAGGCTAGATAAGTTAAGCTACCTGCAAAACTGAGAATTTAGATAAGTTATGTTGCCTGCAAAACTGAGAATTTTGATAAGTTATACTACCTGCAAAACTGAGAATTTAGATAAGTTATGCTGCCTGCAAAACTGAGACTTTAGATAAGTTATGCTGCCTGCAAAACTGAGAATTTAGATAAGTTATGCTACCTGCAAAACTGAGAATTTAAGAAAGGAGCCCAAAGAAATTTTAAATCTTCAGTTTCTTTAGTGTAAGAAGAGTTATTCATTTGTAACTCGGCCAGAGGGTCATCTCCCCCAACCACTTAGCAATACTAGATGGGGCAGCATCCCTTCAATGTTTTAAGGTAACGTTCTTGGCTGGAGTAATAGCAGCATTATGCCAGAACTTTTGATGCCTATTAGGTTGTGAGTTCTCTTGAAAAAGGCTTAACAGTATGATTTTAGCATCTCTAATTGGCGGACAAGGGACAATTATTTGACATGCGCCCAAGACATCCCACCAAAATTGTTGAAGCTGTGGGCAGCTCCTCAGTGTCTTACTAATGGTACCAGATTCTGCAGAACTCTACCAACACAGATCTGAGGGTGCCAATTTTAACTTAAACAGCTTTAACGGTGTATAATGCCACTGTGACAGGGTAGTGAAGTTAGCTTGGTTTCATGTTCTTCAGGGGATATTCAAAAAATGGAGTGTACACCAAGTGTTCAGTTTGAAAGAAACATTCATGTTATTTGAGATGGTAACATAGTTCTGTTCAACAACATGATGTTTTTTTGGAGCTTGCAACTGTTCAGCTCAACAAAATGAGGTTGTTTGGAGCATTCACAATCAACAACAACAACCAAAAAAAAACCTTGTCAGCTCCTTTCTTTGTCCCTTTTTTCAGTTCAGTCTCTCTTGTCTCATAAAACCCACAGCTTCCTTTGTTTCTCTCCCTTTATTGGCCCAGGTGCAGCCTGAGAAATAAAATCCTGGATCTAGCAGCCTTGATGGCAGAAGCAGACCTAGACATAATCATTGTCACTGTCACTGAGACATGGTTCGCAGGGAACCATGACTGGGATGTAGCCATACCAGGTTACATGTTATTAAGGAGGGACAGGGTGGGTAAAAAGGGAGGTTGTGTGGCTATATACATCAGGGAGGGAATCAAGGCAACCGAGATACAGGGAATATAAGAAGAGACTAAGGCTCCGTGGATCACCCTGAAGATGGGAAATGGCACTGCCATTCGCACTGGCGTGATCTACAGAACTCCCGCACAAGGAGAAGAGCTGGAAGGGGTACTTGCAGAAATCATCCACAAAATTACAGCTAAGGGGAGGTGCTGTTAGTGGGAGACTTAATTTTGCCAGATGTCGATTGAAGCAACCATGCTGCAGCCAGAGCGAGGGAGCAGAGACATCATGCATGTACTGCAGGGGGCATGTCTCAAACATCTAGTGTTAGAGCCCACCTGAGAGGGAGCAATCTTGGACCTGGTGCTCACCAACAGAGACAGAATTACAGATGTAAGGGTGGGAAGCCACCTGGGATCAAGTGATCAGAATACGGTGTGGTTTAATGTGAGGACAGCCGAGTAGTCAAGTCACATGAAGGCAAGAGTCCTGGATAGAGGTGGGCCAAGTGGCCAAAATTCACTCCGCGAAGCAATTCGCAGAGTAGTGGTGAATCAGCGAAGTATTATACAACACGAAGCAGAGTACTTCTTGTCATAATGAGCAGCGCAAAGTTATTGATTTTAATGCACTTCATGTTACTCTGCATTCCCCCAACTACTTCTGTGCCAATTTTAATGCGAAGTACATTGAAATCAATGTACTTCGCATCACTTCACCTTGTTATTGTGCTCCAAGGGCGAATACTGCAGTGATTCATGGGATTGCAGGTCACATGGGTTCTAGATTGTTCTGCACAGCCTCAATTCTGTGTAGTGGTAGCTGGAGACAGTTTGCTGTCAGAGCTCTGTGATTCAAACCCTATAAAAGCTGTTAAAAAAGCCTTTTTGAGACATTTTTTTTTTTTGCTCAAAACATAGTACATCGATTGTAGGAAACCCTCCTGTGCTCATATCATCGAGTGTTTATTGTTTGTGTGTGGATTTTGAATGTTAATTTCGAACATTCAGTCTGTGTACTGACAGACACTTGAAGTGTGCTGTGGTGGAGGAGTGTATCTGTGTGGTGTACTAACATACTAAAATGCCAGCAGAATAGGCCTAATGATCTTTCATGTCTGCTCGTTTGGTCAGCCCCCACCCTGGGAGCTGACCTTGCTGCCCCCCCTCACCCTCTCTGGCTTCTCCCATCCCAGTTCCGGATATTCTCGCTGCACTGCATTTTGCTTCCAGAACCCTTACCCTGTACCTGTCCCACCCCCTCTTGAACCCCTCCACCATCTCTGCCTCCACCAGCCCCCTAGGCAGTGCATTCTATGGCTCCACCACCCTCTCAGTGAAGTAGCACCTCCTGCTTTCTCCCCTGAATCTTCCCCCCTCCAGCTTCCACCCATGCCCTCTAGTTGCCCCCCTTCCTTCAAAGCACCCTGACTGCTCCTCCCCTATTTACCCCTTCATGTACCTGAAGACCTCTATCATGTCCCCCCGGTCTCTTCTCTCTTCCAATGTGTACATATTTAGCTCTTTGAGCCTCTCCTCATAGGTCATGTCCCCCAAGCCCCAAATCATTTTGGTTGCCTTCCTCTGGACCCTCTCCAAGAGTTTAATGTCCCTCTTTAAGTGTGGCCTCCAAAACTGCATGCAGTACTCGAGGTGTGGCCTCACCAAGCAGTTATACAGAGGGAGTATCACTTCCCTCTTCTGGAGGTGATCCCCCTAGTGATGCAACCCAACATCCTGTTGGCCTTGGGTGCTGCCCTCCTACAAGTCTCCAAGTTGTTCATCTTGACGTCCACCACCACCCCCAGGTCCCTCTCAGCCATCGAGACTTGTAGCATTTCCTCTCTCAGGGTGTACTCTTGGCCCAGGTTTCTGGCCCCCAGGTGCAGTACCTTGCATTTCCCTGCATTGAACCTCAGCTTCCACTTTCTAGACCATCTTTCCAGAGCCTCCAGGTTCCCCTGTAGGGCCACCCTTCCCTCCTCGCCATCCACCACTGCCGCCAGTTTTGAGTCATCTGCAAAGAGACTCATCTCACTCCTGATACTTGTCCTTATGTCAGAGATGTAGGCATTGAACAGGAGGGGCCCAAGGACTGATCCCTGCGGGACCCCACTAATGACCCTCCTTGGGAATGAGACTATCCCACCAACTACGACCCTCTGTGTCTGGTCCTGGAGCCAATTGCCTATCCATCCGACCATCTGGTTCCCCACCCCCATTTCTCCCAGCTTATCCGACAGGCCCCCATGAGGAACAGAGTCAAATGCCTTGCTGAAGTCTAGAAAGAGGATGTCCACTGGTCTACCCAGGTCCAAGGCACTCATCACCCAGTCATAGAACTCCACAAGGTTTGTCTGACATGATTTACCCGGGACAAATCCATGCTGTCTATTGTCCAGGCACCCTGACTTTTCCAGATCCCCCCTAGCCTCTCCTTGACAATGCCCTCCATCACCTTGCCCACCACCGATGTCAGGCTGACAGGCCTGTAGTTCCCTGCCACCTCCCTTGATCCCCCTTGTGGATAGGCACTATATGCGCCACCTTCCAGTCCTGGGGCACCCACCCTGTCCACAGAGAGATGGTGAAAAGCTCCGCCAGGGGTTTCACCAAGACATCCACCAGTTCTTTCAGCACTCTGGGAAGTAATTTATTCGGCCCCGGTGCTTCTCCATCTTAAGGGACCTGAGGGCTTCACTCACTCTCTCTGCTGTGATTTCCACCTCTGCTACCTCATCCCCCTGCTTCGCCTTCCCCACTCCTGCCAGTGATGCCTGCCTCTCTCCCCAGACCCGCCGATCGGTAAGGGTCCCCCCCTCCTCAGTATCACTGTCTCCTCCCATGTATGATGCAGCCCCCCCATTTTCCTTGGTGAAAACTGAGGTGAAGTACTCATTCAGTACCTCAGCCTGCTCCCCGGGTCTTGTGCCCATCTCTCCCCTGTTTTAATCCTACTAAACTGCCCCTTCACCCTTCATTTTCCCCCAATGTATCTAAAGAACCCCTTGTTCCCTCTCCTAATTTCCCTGGCCAGGTTCTGCTCCTTCCTTGCCTTAGCCGCTTTCACCACCCTAGTGGCCCTTCTAGCCATCAGCTCATACTCCCCTCGATCCCTTTTACTCCTTGAGCACTTGAATTGCCTATAGGCTGCCTTCTTTCCCCTCACCACCTCCTGGACCTCCCTGGTCCACCAGCAGGGTTTTCGGGCCCTACTGCATTTTCGTCTTACTCTTGCACAGGTGCTGGTAGCATCCTGCACCCCTCTCCTGATGATTTCCCACCTACTGTCAGCGTCCATGTCTGGCCCAATCACATCCAAATGCTCCTTAAGGATCCTTCCCATTTCCTTAAAATCCACCCCCCGGAGTCAGTTACCTCCGTCTTTGTGCAGCCTTCTACCCCTCCTAGGTCCAGGCTGAACCAGACCATGGCATGGTCGCTCGCCACCAATGGGTCACTTACCTTCAGGTCCCCAATCTGGTCACTGTCTGCCAGGACCACATCCAGTACCCATGCCTCCCTGGTTGGTTCCCCCACCTGCTGAGTTAGGAACACACCTTGAAAGACAACCAACAACCTCTGTTCCCTGGCCACCGAGGATGTCATAGTCTCCCAGTCTGTTCCTGGCATGTTTAAGTCCCCCAACACCACCACCCTTCCCCTGCCCAATCTGCAGTGTCTTCCAACATCTGCCACCAGACTCTCCTCCAGCTCCTCTGCCAGTGCAGGGGGTCTATACACTACTCCTATTTTTACTCTCTTGCCCCCCTTTGTTATCAAGGTGACCCAAATCGCCTCCATGGTTCCCTCTGCCTCCTCTACACCTCCCTGCCTTGCTTCCTTCTGTCCAGCCCCAGCCATCTGCCTACTTCCCTGATAATGTTGCCCCTCTGGCCCCCCTTTGTGAGGGTCCCCAGTTACCTGCTTGCTTCCTTGGTAGTGTCCTCCTTTTGGGCCCCCTCTGCCAGGGTCTCTATGTGACCCCAGAGTACTCTCCTGCACTCCTTTCCCTATGCCCCTGCCCCGAGTGCTTGGTGCAACCCCACGGGAGAGCCCCTGCTGTCTTCCCCAACCATACCTCCCCCCTTCCCCCAGCTGTCTCCTAATCCCCACAACCTCCTCCCTAAGCTGTGCCAGCTGGTAGCACACTGGGCAACCACTGAACTTCCAAGCCCAGTCCAGTATCATGGCTGCCTCACACCCTGTGCATCCCACCACCCTCCCAAAGATGCCGGCCCTAATGATGTGGGTCCCATCCTCCTCCAAGTAGGTTTCCTTGGGTGAGCCACCAGGTTCCCCACTAGTCCAAGATACACCCCTACTGACTAATCAGGTCACCCACTAATCCTAGATACAGTCCCACAGAAAAAACGGTAACCCTGTTACTAGGTGCAGTACAACACTGTAAACTTATAAGGGAAGTGAACAACTCCCTAAGCACCTCTCTTCCAGCCTTTAAATCCAACCCCCAGTGGCTAGAACTACATGAGCTGCACCTGAAGACTTTTCCTCCAATTGCAGGGCAGGTGTTCCCCTATAAATAAGCAGAGCTCTGGGGAGGGAGGAGGGGGTGGGGAGGAGGTGGGATTAAGGCCCACACCCGACTCTTGAGAGAGTGTATCAGCCCTGTGACTGCCCCAACCAAAGAAACAGCCCCAATTAAATCCCACCGAATAGGTTTTAAATCAGAAGAAATAGGCCTCCACCAGTGCAGCCTGCTACACAGTGAAACATACAACAAATGAGCCCACTTACAGCCACCAAACCAGTTTTCAAACTTCCAACAGCCCCAAAAACAATACTCTGCTAGCCCCTTAGAAGTAGTAAGAAAGAAAATAAATAACCTTCTACCAAGTAAAACCCACAAGAAACCCTGTAAAAACAACAAGAATAGCTACTGTACTGGAACAGATCTGATCCTGTCCCCTTCTAGTTCCTTCTGAGAAGCCAAAGCAACTGATACCACAAACCTGATTCAGCTCTGCCTCCAGTTAATTACTGAGTGAGACCTGGCCAGACCATTAACACCCTTCCCCCACTATGCACTAACCTTTGCAGCTAGTGAAGCCAGCAAAAAGGAATAAAAAATTCCACTCAAAGCCTCTAAAATATGTTTGCTACCAAAGGAAACAGGTCTCCAATTCAATCAGTTTCACTAAATAACACATCAAAATAGGCTTGAAATTAACAGATATAGGTCTCCAATTCAAATAAACAGCGGCAAGCAAATCCCAACAAATAGGTTTTAAATCAGAAGAAACAGGCCTCCACCAGCACAGCCTACTGCACAGTGAAACATCCAACAAATGAGCCCACTTACAGCCACCAAACCAGTTTTCAAACTTCCAACAGCCCCAAAAACAATACCCTGCTAGCCCCATTAGAAGTAGTAAGAAAGAAAAGAAATAACATTCTACCAAGTAAAATCCACAAGAAACCATGTAAAAACAACAAGAAGCAGCTACTGTACTAGAACAGATCTGATCCTGGTAGGTAGATAGATTAACTGGGAGAAAAAGGCAGTCTTTGTGTTTTGGTTATATTTTTGTTGTATAACTGTGTTAATGTACACACAGTAATATTTTCAGTAATTCTTGACCTTTTTTTGCTGATTTTTGTGGTGCAGCAGTGCATAATTTCAGTTTGTTGAAAACATGTGGCTATATTACTGAAGTTTTCAATTTGCCACGCATTACTTGTAGGGTGTGTGTATGTGCGTGTGGTGTGTGTGCGACATGTGCCATCAAATCACAGACACCTTTTATTGCGTCACAGAGTAATTACAGCAGTGTGAGCCTGCTATCCATCACAGCTGTGTGATTTTGTACTGCTTTGTGGATTGTGGTATCTAGGTTTTGGACTGTTACTGCAGTGCACTGCCCCCCTCAACCAGCATAAGGTATTCTTTTCCATATTGGATTGTGACTTGTGAGCAGCAGTGGTTAAGGTGTTGTTGTGACTTTGCGTCTGCATCTCTTCTTGATTGCGCAGTGCAATCTTAATCTATCTGTGCCTTTGCATCTGTTTAGTGCCCAGTCTCCATCTGTAAGCCGCAGTTGTTTTTTTTTGGTTTCACATCCACCGGGCCAGACGGAAAGTTCCAAAATCTAAATTTGTTTACAATTTTCTTGGTGATCCCCCAAAATGCCTGCAAAGAGACATGCAAGCAAAGCTGTTTCTGTCCATGGCACTGCTGCCAGTGGCAAGACTGTGGGCGTGGTAGTACACAGAAGTGCATAGCTGATGTGAGTAAAGGGATTTCTCCATCAATGTTTTTTACAGCGTAATCTGTAGCTTCACTCATGATGTCCCAGCTGATGGTGTTAGTGCAGTTTCTGCTGGCATGAGTATTGCTGCCTCAAGATCCACTTCTGACCAGTTAACCATTTAAAAAAATATAGTTGAGTCTAAAGATGTGACTGACAGTGCAGATGATGTCATACTCCCCATTAATATCCCCATGATAGTCGAACATGATTCTGATCCTGGTGACAATAACTCACAATGTCACATTTCTTCCACCGCAGTTGAGGTCATGCCTTTGCCATCCAATGATTCAAAGTGTGGTGAAAAATATCGGGGATGATGGTGATGATGATGTTGCTGTGGTTGCAACATATAGTCCACATGACACCATCCAAGCAGAAAATGTGGATGCGGATGATGTTGATGAATATGATGATGATGTCAGTGACCCCTATTGGGACCTGGAGAAAAGTCAAGGTGGCTGTATCTGGGTCTGTTGGTGTTAAATCCCCCCCCCTCAAAAAAGTTGTGATTTAGCAGTTCCAGTTGTTGATGATGGTGATGATGACCCAGTAATAATCATCGGTAGTCGGTAGTTGGTCAGTTGGGTTAAGAGTGTGTCCAGCCTGAAAAATCATGCTGCTTCCACCCCCATGTCTGGGGTTAAAACTGGAGTCCAATAAGCAGCATCAGAGACATGTTAAAAGTAGGGGATCACAATCCCTTGTTTGGGATTTTTTTGTCCAAGATGCAAATGATGAGTCAGTTGCAATCTGCCAGCTTTGCCATGTGCGTGTGAGTCAAGGTAAAAAGGGGAGTCATATGGGCATGGGGTGCCAGCATACACATCTTAAGAATAGGCACTTGGCACTGTGGACCTGGCAGCAGATGGCAGCTAATGCCATAGTGGGGCACTGACCCTCGTCATCAACCTTACTGAGCATGTTATCCCCTTCCATGAGTGTAAGACCAAGTAGGAATGTCTGTAGTAGCGATGAAATAACAGCAGAGGATTACTACAGGCTTGATGAGGGGGAGGATAATGACTTTGAAATCTTGTCAAGTGGTGGTCAGAGTAGCAGTGGTGGCGGTGGTGGTCAATGCAGTACATCTAGTGCAAGTGGTACATCAACCCATGTATGTAAAATGGGGACAATAACTTCATTTGTGGATTTGTCACCTGTGCAGACCTCTTCACACATTCACACCCCACCCCCGGCCATTCGCAGAGCAGAGCCTTTTGTTACACCCCATGAAAAACATGTAAGTCAGCCCACACTGGAGAGTGTTGTTGCCCACAACCTGAAGTACCCACCTGCTCATGCAGTGTCATGTGAACTTAATGTTGCTGTAGCTGAAATGCTGGCAATTGATCTTTTGCCTTTCTCCTTTGTGGAGTATTCTGGATTCCGGCATTTTGTAGCACATGCCTGTCCAAAATGGAAAGTCCCATCCAGGACATACTTTTCCACCTGTGCTGTCCCCGAGTTATACTGTACTGTGGCCACTAAGTAAGGCATGCCCTTTAATGTTCCTCCTCTCCATTCACCCATTTAAGTATGGCTATGTGACAAGTGACAAAACAGCGGGGAGTTCATATTTGTGTATAACTTCACATTGGGCGCAGGTGCTGAGGGTTGTTTCTGCTGCTGGTGGTAGTGTGAATAATCAGTGTAGTAAGGTGGACTGTCGTGGTAGCAATCTTTCAGGAATTCAACAGCATGCAACGCTTGCAGTACGCAGTGTGACCTGTTCATACACTGGTGAAAACATGCTGGACTTGCTACTGACCAAAATTAATGAGTGGCTGAACCCTCTGTCCCTGAGAGCTGGATTTATAGCAATTGACAATGGGTCAAATGTGGTTAAATGCATCATGAATGGTGACTTTGTTCAGATTCCATGCATGGCCCACTGTTTAAATCTTGTGGTCAAGAAGTTTCTGCAGCCCTCTGATATAAAGGAAATGTTAACAGTTGTACACCGTATCTGTTCTCACTTTTCATGCTCTGCAAAGGCCCGTGACCAACTCCGGCAGGTGCAGATCGACAACTGCCTCCCGCAGCACCACCTCAGGCTGGAAGTTGTCACCTGGTGGAACTTCACTTTATACATGGCAGAGAGGTTGTATGAACAATGCAAAACAATCTCAGAATATCTCATCATGAACACTAACCATGACACTTCCAGGGCCTCCATGTCTCTCACGACTGAACAGTGGCACCTCATGGACTCTGTAATAACAGTTTTGAGGCCTTTTGAACACTTCACACAGGCAGTGAGTGGTGAGTCTGCCACCATCAGCCAATCAATTCCACTGCTGTGAGTGTTGAGGCAGACATTGCTGAATCTACAGCATAGCCTTGATGGTTCTGGAGACTGTGCTAGCAGTGTGTTGTTGAAACAAGTGCTGACACTATTTGACCGCAATCGCACATCTTGAGCATTCAGCACAATGACGACTTTACAACAGCAACAATGCTGGACCCATGATACAAATGCAGAATTGCCTCACTACTGGAGGGAGGGCCTGAACAGGTAAAAAATGTCAGTTGGCAACTGGTGTGCTTGGTTCATGGGGCACAGAAGTCACGTGCTAAGGTCAGCAAACCTCAGCAGCATAACCAGGCTGAAGGTCAGTTTGGAGTAATATCAAGCATATCCTGTAAGGCTGCTGCAGTTCCAGGTGGTCTGTCATCAAAACTGGTTGTCATTAACCCACTTTGGGGTGCTTTGTTCCAAGTCGGGATTTGTGATATAAATGAATCTGGAGAACAGAATCATGAGTCAACCACTGGACTTCGTGCAGCACAGCGAATGGTTGACTCATATTTGGCTGAAAACAGGCATCTGTCAGTAACTGATGATCCTCGTTATACTGGAGTGGAAAGGTCAGTGAATGGCTAGAGCTGACCTTAGTGGCACTGAAGTACCTGACATGCCCACCCTCCAGTGTAAGTGTCGACAGGGTATTCAGTTCTGCAGGTGCAATAATTCAGGATCGTCGTACAAACCTCTCTCCTTCAAATGTCAGCTTGCTGACATTCATAAAAATGAATTGGGGCACATACTAGCTTGAACTGCAACCTCTGTATTTGTACCCCGGCATGGTCATGGTTGTGCTGATGTTGGAGAAATGGACCATCTGGTGGCACTGGCAGCATGAAATGGCCTACCAGTGAGGGAGATGACATGATGGAGAAATAATTTCCTAGTTGGCACAATTCAGACATTGATGACTGTGAAGACAGCTTTCTGTATGATGATGATGAGGTTGATGTTGGTAGGTTTTAAGTGGTTAAAAGGCTATCACATTTTTTCTATGGTACATGTTTTGTGTTTCATAAAGTTAAATCTGTGTCCCACTCAGAATGACTCAAATTCCATATGTCATATTGGCAATGTGGTGCAAATAAATTCACAGTCCTTCTATTTTACCTTCCACGCCCCTGTATAACTTCTGATTAGACATATGTCTTTCTGTCATTAGCAAACACAGTTAGTCTGCTGTTAGACAGAACTGTCCATTTGTAGTACTAGGTGTTAGCCACTTAAAACCTGCAGATTCAAGATATTTGCCTTATGACTGAGAGTGAAATACTGTAACACAATACACACCATATCCCACCTGCCACCCACTGTGTGTGTCTGACAGGGATAGGGAATGTGTTGCAGGCTGCAGCTGTTCCCATGACCACCACCAGAAAACCACTGTTAGTGAAAGCCACCAGATAGTGAGAGGGAATGTCATCATGTGCCCCCATGACCACCACTAGCAAACCACTGTCAGCCAAAGCCACCAGATAGTGATAGGGAATGTCATCATGTGCCCCATGACTGTCACAACCCCACTCAGCAGGTCAGGCCCTCTGCTCCCACAGTGCCAACCTCTGAGTGCAGTATTGTGAACAGGGTAACAGAACAGGGTAACCATCTTGTCTGTTTTATGGGTCCAAATCACCTTTGGTCTCAAGTTCTGGAGGGATTCAAACTGTGCACCTTCTGCTAGCACACCCAAATGTACATGCTCAGATAATTCTGCTCTTTGGGAAAATGCCAGATATCTTTCACCAAGGGTACCTAACTAGGTATACAAAATGATCCCTTAAATACTCTATGAAAGACCTTAGATAAATTCTTACCTTTTCCCAGTTTGGTATACCATTAAGCTTATGAACAGTGTTGTCAAAATCTTAAATATCAATTCATCACAAGCAAAAGAATTTAGAAGACACAGGCAGTCTCTTTAAAATAAGAGGTTTACTTATAAAATGGATAAAAATGCAAAATGTAACCACAGAACAATGTATCACAAAACTTACAATCACTTAAAAGAACAAGGTTATAAATACAAACAAAATCTCCTACCACAGTACACTTAGACTTGTCTATCTAATGTGTATCTTCTAACTGAGCTTGAAGTAGATGTTGTTGCATCAGAGAGTCCAAACATGAATGTATCAGTTGAGAAACACAGAATACAAGTTTAAAACAATGTAGTTCCACCCCTTCCCTGAAGTCATCTAGCTCCTCCTTCCAGAATATAAAAGTATACAAAACAGGAGGTCCTATCAAGAGGTATATTAAATACTGTGAGTTCAGCAAAACTCATTTCCCAAATTATGACACTCCTAATTAAGTCTGTGATTCCTCAGTTCCTTCTTTGATCTATGAGCAGTTTCCTGCTTCTAAGACATCAAAGGACATTTTATGACTAACTCTGTCAGATCTCACCGAGGTGTTATATGCTTTGTAATACCAGGTGAAATTAACTGGGCTTCCTCTGAAGACATCATAAAATGGATATTTTCGTTTCCTTTGGCATCAAAGCAAACTAGGAAGTTAATCACCTTACAGAGATCTGCTGCTTAACATATCCTGTCCTTTGAAGTGATACCTGGGGGGGGGGGTCATCCCTGGAGCACAGGATTTCTCATGACAGACAATGATACTATAGATTTATTTTACAAAAATCATAGAGCAAGCAGAACCAGCTGTCCAAGTGTCACAATCTTCCCCACCTAGACTGAATTTGGGGTCTCTATCCCCTGCATGGGATGAGCTTCCCAAATCAGTTCACTCCTCATACACACGACACAAGCCATCTGAGTTCTGATTGGTCGCTCCAGCTCTATGTAAGATTGTCATGTCATACCCTTGCAAAGAAAGACTCCATCTTAACAATCAACCATTAGTTTTTCCCATTTGCGTCAGCCAAACCAGGGGGTTGTGGTCAGTTTGTACCACAAAATGCTGCCCATATAAGTATGGCTGTAGCTTCTTTAGGACCCACACTATGGCAAGACACTCCTTTTCCACAGTAGAGTATGCCTGTTCCCTGGGAAGTAACTTTTTACTCAGGTACACTACTGGGTGATCTTTCCCTTGGTTGGATGTCTGACTCAGTGCTGCCCCAATACCCACATCTGAGGTGTCAGTCTGAACTATAAATGGTTTGCTATAGTCAGGACTTGTCAATACAGGAGCACTGCACAGTGCCTCCTTCAGTCTGGTAAAGGCTTCTTCACAGGCTGGTCCCCAGGTAATTTTCTTTGGCATCCTTTTCTTTATCAGGTCAGATAGGGGAGCAGCCAGGGCACTGTAATTGGGTACAAATGTCCTATAGTACCCTTCTGTCCCTAGAAAACTCTTGACCTGCTTCTGTGTTTCTGGTCTTGGCCACGCCTGGATCACCTCTGTTTTTATTTGGTTAGGATGGAGCTGTTCCTGGTCTACCACATGCCTGAGGTATGCCACTTCTCCCATGGCCATCTGGCACTTCTCAGCTTTGACAGTGAGCCCGGCCCTCTGTATTCTTCCCAGCACTTCCCTAAGGTGGAACAGGTGTTCCTCCCAGCTGGCACTAAAGATGACAATGTCATCCAGCTATGCCACAGTGTACTCCTCATCACCATTTAACACCTGGTTCACCAACCTTTGGAAAGTGGCCAGGGTGTTCTTCATTCCGGAAGGCATTACTTTAAATTCAAATAAGCCTATCAACGTGATGAAGGCCGACCTCTCCCTAGCTCTGTCCATTAACTCTATCTGCCAATACCCCTTGGTCAGGTCAATGGTCGTAAGGTAGGTCGCCCCTCCTAACTTGTCCAGGAATTCATCCGTCAGGGGCATCAGGTGGGCATATGACTTCGTGACTGCATTCAGTCCATGATAGTCCACACAGGAATGAGTAGAGCCATCTGGCTTGGGCACAAGGACTATGGGTGAGGCCTAGGGGCTGTGGGATCTCTGGATTACCCCTAAATCCATCATCTCCTCCACTTCCCTCCTAATGTCTTTTTGGACAGCCTCTGACACCCGATATGCTGTCCACCGTATGAGCGTCTGTGTCCCTGTCTCCACATCATGCATCGCTAAGTGGGTTAGTCCAGGCTTTGCGCTAAACAATGGGATAAAGTCTGCTAAAACCTCCCTTACTTCCTGGATCTTGTCTAAGGCCAGCTGGGGAGACAATTTTACTGCCTCCACAGAGGACTTCTGCTTGCTTTCTTCCAGCAAGTCCATAAGGGGTCTCCTTTGTCCATCCCCGCCCCAGAACTACACACTGCAAACACCATGCCAACCCTATTAGCATATGGCTTCATCATGTTGACATGGTACATCCTTTCTGTCTGTCTTCTGTCAGGTAACGCTATAATATAGTTCATGTCATTTACCATCCTAACTACTTTGTACGGTCCTGCCCAGTCAGCCTGCAGCTTGTCTTTCCGGACCGGAATAAGGACCATGACTTCCTGACCCACCATGTACGAGCGAGCTCTGGCTCTGCGGTCATACCACACTTTTTGTTTCTGTTGAGCAGCTGCCAGGTTGCTCTGGGTTATCCCCCATAAGCTCCTTCAGCCTTTCCCTAAACCTAAGGACATAATCCACTATGGGAGTTCTCTGGGTGGCATGCTTGCCTTCTCAGTCCTCCTGGATCAAGTCTAGGGGCCTACATCCCCTGCGCCCATATAAGAGTATGAAGGGGGAGAATCTTGTCGACTCTTGGGGCACCTCCCTGTATGCAAACAACAGGTGGGGAAGGTATTTCTCCCAGGCCCTCCCATGCTGTTCAGAAAACGCCCGGAGCATTGAGTTCAGGGTACCATTAAATCTTTCCACAAGCCCATTGGCTTGTGGGTGATACCGGGTCGTGCATCTCTGCACCATTCCACACTTCTCCCATAAACATTTCATCAGGTCTGACATGAAGGAACCCCCTTGATCAGTGATAACCTCCTGTGGAAACCCAACACAGGAGAAAATCCCAAGTAAGGCATCTGCCACTCGGTCTGTCCTCAGTGAGGATAGGGCAACTGCCTCTGGGTACTGGGTGGCATAATCCACCACAGTCAGGATGAATCTCTTCCCTGAGGAGCTGGGGGTATTTAAAGGCTCCACAGTATCCATTCTCACCCCCTTGAATGACTCCTTCACTATGGGTAATGGAATCAGGGTGGCGTGGGTTTTCTTGCCCACTTTCCCTATTTCTTGGCACCGGTGACAAGACCTGCAATACTCCTTCACCTGCTGGGTGAAATTGGGCCAATAGAAATTATGGGCCAACTGCTGCATGGCGTGTGCAATTCCCAGATGACCAGACAAGGGAATATCATGTGCAATCTTGAGCAACTGATCACGATACCCCTGGGGAACGACAAGCTGCCTGTCTAGCACCCCTCCTTCTGTCTGCACAGCCTGAGTATACATCAGTCCATTTTCCCAATAAACCTTATGTTTACCGTCACCTCCTTGTGCTCCATCAGAGTCTGCCCAAGCCCTCAGCTTCTCTAGACCAGTGTCACTTCTCTGAGCAGCTGCAAACTCCTCACACATTCCCAAGGCATGGGACAGGTCCCCTTCAGTCTCTAAACTAGGGTCCCTAGCACTAGCATCAGGGCACTCAGGATCACTGTCATTCCTAACCCTCTGACAATGGGTCACACCTCTCTCTTTGGAGTAACCCTCCGTAGCTGTGTGGTTAACTGCTACTGGGGAAATTTCTAAACCTTTTTCATCAGTCTCCATATCAGGAGACACAGGCTGGGGAAACAGCCTCCCAGTGGTTTCCACAATGGCTTCTGTGGGGTTCAGGGAACTACAATTTTCCTTTGCCGCTTGGCTATGGATAACTGCACACACCATCCCCTGTTTGAGATTGTTGCCAAGGATGACATCCACTGCTAATGTTTTGGCTACAACCACCTGTTGTACAGTTCCCCCTGTTTCACCCCAGTCTAGAAGAACACTAGCGAGGGGCAATGTTTTCTCCCCACCAGTAAAGTCTTGTACAGTGATGTATTTATTGGGTATAAGCTGACCAGGCTGTACCAGATCCCCTTTTACCAATGTCAGGGATGACCGTGTGTCCCTTAACCCTTGCATCTGTACACCATTCACCATGACTGGGTGCATGTGTTCCCTCATGTTCACAGGCATGCTTCCAGGGACACACAAACAACCCACTTCTTTCCTAGCCCCCTGTTGCAAATTGCTCACCTGTTTGGGACACTGTCTGGCAATATGCCCAGTTTCTTTACACAACCAACATTCATTTCTTTTCTCAGAGAAATCTTTCTCTGAAACCTAGGGCTAACTGGTTTTGGTGGAGGCAGTGAGGGTTTTAACTGCCCTGAAGGCGTGCTTTTCCCTTTGTGTGCTGTCCATGCCAGCCCATTCGCCTCTCAGAGCAGATCTGCTTGGCATAGCGTCCAAGAGGTTCAGCCTCTTGCACTGTTTTGGGTTCTCGGTCCTCCAGCCAGGTTTTTAGCTCTGCTGGACATGCCCCAAAAAACTGTTCTAATAGAATCACATTTTCAATTTTATCTACAGAGTTTGCTTCAATTCCTTCCCACCAACATTTAAAAAACTGACGTTGTTTCATGGCTAGCTCCTCATAGCTCATGTCAGGGCTTCTCCTGAGCTTACGAAATTTAGCTCTGTAAGATTCAGCAATTAATTCAAATTTTTTTAACAGTGCTGCTTTAAGTTTGCTGTAATCAGTACTGTCCTCATTGTCCATTTGACCTAATGCATCCTGAGCTTTCCCGATAAGTAGCTGGACACTCCAGGACTCCCTAGAAATTTTAGCCTGAATACAAATTTTTTCAAAGGAATTTAAAAAGGCATCCATATCCTCCCCCTCTTTAAATTCTGTTCTCAATTTGGAATTCAAGTTGTAACCCAGTCCTATAGTCCCAGTTAAACCCAAGCCACTTACCTGCTCAGGTGCTGGTGGTTGGAGTTGTAGCTTCTCCAGTTCATGTTGCCTCTGGCGCTCATGCTCCTCACGGTCTGCATCTCGCTGTTCACGGTCCGCCTCTCACCATTCTTGCTCCCTCTTCTCCTCTGCAGCTTGCTGGCACTCATGCTCCTCATGCTCAGCCTCCTCCTATTCCCGCTCTGCCTCTCGTCTCTCTCATTCCACTTCTCGCTGTTGTCACTCTGCCTCTCATCTCTCTCATTCCGCCTCTCGCTGTTCTCGCTCCCTCTTCTCCTGGAACTCCAGCTCCATTCTGCACAACTCAATCTGCAGCCTGAGTACTTCTGGTTCCAGAATACTGGTGACCTTTCCCTGCTGCTATGGCCCTTCACTGGCACTGGCCCTGCTGTCCTCCTCATCAGATCTGGACACTGCACTGGCTGCTAGCCCTTCCACACTCAAGGTTTGGTCCCTTACAGTCACTGTCTATGACTTGATGCTCTGGGCATCTGCTACCATCAGGGCATCCATGAGGTTCTGCTTGGTGGCTTTCACCTTGTACAGGACTCCTCTGACCCTGCACAACTGCTTTAAGTAGTCTACAGTATGTCCGCTGTAGTTGAAAGCCATCTCCTTCCCCAACTACGGCTACTCTAATTCGCACTTAAAAAAAAAAAATAAAACAGGTAGGAACTTGACTGTAAGCCAAGTGATATAGTTCTGTGTCCTTTTTTTTTTAAATAAATCACTGCCTTGTTTTGCAAGTGAGCTGACAGTACTAAGCTGACACACTGAACAGTTAAAGCTTGTATACAAAAATTATCAGCACCACTGCCAACCAGTCTGTCACGACCCCACTCAGCAGGTCAGGCCCTCTGCTCCCACAGTGCCAACCTCCGAGTGCAGTATTGTGAACAGGGTAACAGAACAGGGTAACCCTCCTGTCTGTTTTGTGGGTCCGAATCACCTTTGGTCTCAAGTTCTGGGGGGATTCAAACTGTGAACCTTAGGCTAGCATACCCAAATGTACAGGCTCAGATAAATCTACTCTTCGAGGAAGTGCCAGATATCTTTTGCTAAGGGCACCTAACTAGGTATACAAAATGAACCCTTAAAAACTCTATGAAAGACCTTAGATAAATTCTTACCTTTTCCCAGTTTGGTATATCATTAAGCTTATGAATAGTGTTGTCAAAATCTTAACCATCCATGCATCATAAGCAAAAGAATTTCGAAGACACAGGCAGTGTCTTTAAAATAAGAGGTTTACTTAGAAACTGGATAAAAATGCAAAATGTAACCACAGAACAATATATCAGAAAACATACAATCACTTAAAGGAACAAGGTTATAAATACAAACAAAATCTCCTACCACAGTACACTTAGACTTGTATATCTAATGTATATCTTCTAACAGCGCTTGAAGTAGATGTCGTTGCATCAGAGAGTCCAAACATGAATGTGTCAATTAAGAAACACAGAATGCAAGTTTAAAACACTGTGGTTCCACCCCTTCCCTGAGGCCATCTAGCTCCTCCTTCCAGAATATAAAAGTATACAAAACAGGAGGTCCTATCAAGAGGTATATTAAATACGGTGAGTTCAGCAAAACTAATTTCCCAAATTATGACACTCTTAATTAAGTCTATGATTCCTCAGTTCCTTCTTTCATTTATGAGCAGTTTCCTGCTCCAAAGACATCAAAGGACATTTTATGACTAACTCTGCCAGATCTCACCGAGGTATAATATGCTTTGTAACACCAGGTGAAATTAACTGGGCTTCCTCTGAAGACGTCATAAAATGGATATTTTCATTGCCTTTGGCATCAAAGCAAACTGGGAAGTTAATCACCTTACAGAGATCTGCTGTTTAACATATCCTGTCCTTTGAAGTGATACCTAGGGGGTGGGGGTCATCCCTGGAGCACAAGATTTCTCATGACAATCGCACTACATTTTTATTTTACAAAAATCATAGAGCAAGCAGAACCAGCTGGCCAAATGTCACCAGAAAACCACTGTCAGCCAAAGCCATCAGATAGTGAGAGGGAATGTCATCATGTGCCCCCATGACCACCACCAGAAAACCGATGTTAGCCAAAGCCACCTGATAGTGAGAGGGGATGTCAACATCATGTGCCCAATGACCACCACCAGTACGCCAATGTTAGCCAAAGCCACCAGATAATGAGAGGGAATGTCAACATTATGTGCCCATGACCACCACCAGTATGCCGATGTTTTCCATGCTATGTCCTGCTCATGCCATGGCAGACGGAGTCGGAGAGGAGACCACATCCATCAGCCATAGCCGCAAGGCTTCTTACTATCAATGCTTTAAAGTGAGTATGTGTACTAATGTTTCATACTATGGAACTTCCTTGAGCTGTGTTATGTTTCCTGTTGCTTTTCTGAGATGCAGTGGGGAAACACATATGGTCAACTTATTTTCTTTTTTTAGAGGTTAACAATTTCAAGCACTCTCCTTCGCTGGAGGACTATGGTACTGCAGTACTGCCTACAACCATTCACAGGATATCCATTTCCGTAAGTATATACATTTTATTTCATCAGTTCTTTTTAGTTGTTCATTTTTTCAAAAGAGTGCAAATCATATAAAGTAGGTGACATGTACATCACATAATATATTTGTCATGCACATCAGACAATGTATTGTTGCAGCAGCCAAGGCAGTGTTGAACAAAGTTTTATCCAGGTTGTGACATGACAAGATGTCTTTTACAATGGAACTTGAGTTAAGACATAGGGACAGTATATGGGTTACACGTACTAAATTTGTGATTGTGATGATTTGGTTTTCATGTGGCTTACTAAGAAAGCTTGCTATCTGTTACTCTGGATATATGATGGGATGGAACAGCCACACTTTAAACAGAATGTGTTACTGCAATCAAGTAGTAATAATTTCTTCTTTATCTGTTTTTGCAGGAAACGTTCTGATGCTGTGTACTGTCATTGGTGCTTTCTCCAAATAACAAGTTCAACATCACACCCCGGGCTGGGAGACACACAACAAGTAATATGAATCCATGAATATCATTACTGGACTGGAGGATGCAGAGAAAACCTGTGAAGAATTAACAAAAAGATAAACCATTAATGAAACTTGCTTCCAAATTACCCCACCCCCAAAAAAAAAATAATTACCTTAAATGCTTGACAGTATTCCAATGCCAAAGTTCCTCATCAAGCACAGAAATGAGCACCCCAGGTGTGACTATATGACCTGTGATACAAAACAAAGCAATGATTACATGTGTATATATAAAGAAAAAAAAACATTTAAGGTCACATTCTGTGGAAAACAATGATGGTGCCGGGCAGGTACATTAACTTACCAAGGGTAGTATTAGTGTACAGAGGGCATCCTTCCTGTTGGGGTCAGTGCAGCAAACTTTGGGCAACCAACAGCGTTATCACATCATCATGGACCGTTAACTCAATGGTCGGGTTATCCTTCTAGCACATCATTTGGCAAGATACTGTGCATCAGCCCAGTCAGGTTAACAGCAGCATTACATGAAATTCCAAAAGTAGCAGCAGGGGACTTAGTTCTTGTGTGTGCGTGCATGACTGAGTGCACCATTAATTAATGGAGACTTTTCATTCCATTTTATGCTCTAATTTCTCTTCGTCTGGAGTGGGGAATTTTCTGGACATAAGACAACAGCATTTTGGGGATGCACATTAATTCTAGGGACTGTGTGGCAGCACTGCATGCATGACTGAGTGTGTCATTAATTAATAGGGACTTTTCATTCCATTTTATGCTCTCATTTCGCTTTGTCTGAAGTGGGGGATTTTCTGGACATAAGACAGCAGCATTTTGGGGGTGCACATGAATTCTGGGGACTGTGTGGCAGCACTGCACACATGACTGAGTGTGCCATTAATTAATTCCCTTCCTTGTTATATTCCAACTTAATAATGTCTCTTTTCAAAAATAAATTATTTTAGTGGTCTCAGTAATGTTTCATTTCTGTCTTGCTGTGTGCATGTGTGGAAAAGCAGGAGTGAGCAGTGTAATAATCTGCTAAACAGCATGTGTGCAGTGCACTAGTAGATGCACACACTGTCCAGCCCCCTGAAAACATATATGATAGCTGACTTGTTCCACTGTTGATGGTATAAAGAACAAAGAATATATAACATATATTTTATTTCTACCATCATCAACAGCGGACCAACTTATATTATGTTTTCAGAGGGCTCAGTGGGCAGTCTGCACCTCACAGTGTACACATGCGGTTTAGCAGATCATAGCACTGCTCTCTCCTGCTTTTCAACAAACCCAAGAGATAAGAAACAATGTTGTGGCACCAAAAATATTTCATGGTGAACAGAAATTATTAAGTAGGAATATAACAGGTCCAGTAGCATGCTGCACTAACACTGGGACCGGGTGCTGGTGGAGAGAAGCTAGCTGCAAAACTGCCACTGCCAGACTAAACCAGGAAGCCAGCTCTCCAGATGAATAAATGCAACGAAAAAATGTTCACTGCTACTGCGAATTTCTTGATGGAAAAACAAGACACACAAAAATGACCCCTGTGCTTCAGCACTTAGGCCTTCATTATGGGGCCACCAAAAGAAGGCCTAACCACCAAAATGCAAGGGTCATTTCTGCGCCTTGTTTTACCATCAATACATTTGCACTAGCAGACTGTGAACATTTTTGTTTTTGGCATGCATTCATCTGGACTCAAGTAGTGGTGGGTTTCTTGTTTAGTCTGGCACTTTTGCAGCTCGCTGCTCATCTCCACTAGCACCTGGCCCCAGTATTAGCGCAGCGTGCCACTGGACCTGTTATATTCCTACTTAATAATGTCTGTTTATCATGAAATATTTTTGGTGGCTCAGCAATGTTTCATTTCTGTCAAGTTTGTTGAAAAGAAGGAGTGAGCAGTGCAAAGATCTGCCAAGCAGCATGTGTGCACTGAGAGGTGCACACTACCCAGCAAGCCCTCTGAAAACATACAATATGAGTTGTTCCACTGTTGATGATGGTTCAAATAAAACATATGTTACATAGTCTTATCTTTATTCTTTATAGCATCAACAGTGGAACAAGTCATCATATATGTTTTCAAGGTGCTGGACAGTGTGCGCACATGACAGTGCATTGCACACATGCTGTTTAGCAGATTATTGTACTGCTCAATCCTGCTTTTCAACAAACAAATACTCCACAACAGAAAGGAAACTATACTGAGGCACCAAAAATATTTCATGGTAAACAGACATTAAGTTGGAATATAACAGGGCCGCCAGAAGCATGCTGCACTAACACTGTGAATGGGTGCTGGTACAGGGTAGCTAGCTCCAAAAGTGCAAGGCAAACCTACAAAGCCACCACTCTACATGAATACATGCCAAGAAAAATTGTTCAATGCTACTGCAACTTTATTGATGGCAAAACAAGGCACACACAAATGCCCACTGTGCTTTGGCACTAAGGCCTTCATTAGGGGGCACACTATTGAAGGCCTAACAAAAGTGCAAGGGTAATATACTGTGCCTTTGTTTTGCCATAAATACATTTGCACTAGCAGTGGACATATTTTATTGGCATTTATTTGTGTGGAGTTATGACTCTCTGGTTTTGTTAAGCTGGAATATAATGAGGGCAAGGACAATCATTTTTTTACTTAATTTTATTTCAGCTGTTTTTGGACATGATTATCACCATTTTTGGGATTTAAACAAGGTTATGCAAAACAAAAACGGAACGCACACTTAACATTTTTATACATATAATGGTGCACAATGGGGGGGAGACAACAACAAAAATGGATAGTGACCTGTGTCAGATTACCTAAAGGTATGCAAGACAAATGCCAGAAGGAACTAGAGGAGTAGCTCTCTATGTAAAGGAAGGGATCAAAGCAACAGAACTAAAAAGTAAACAGGGAGCAGATGAGGCACTCTGGGTCACCCTGGAGACAGGAAATAGCACCACAATCCGCATGGGGGTTGTATACAGATCCCAATCTCAGGGGGAGGGAATGGACAAGGAAATGATAGAAAGCATCCTTAGAATGGCAGAAAAATGGGAGATATTGTTGATGGGGGACCTGAACATGCCAGATGTTAACTGGTGCACCTTTGCTGCAGGCACATCCGAGAGCAGGGTCATTCTTGATGCCCTTCAAGGGGCATGCCTCAGACAGCTAGCATTGGGACCCACTTGGGAGGGAGCAACCTTAGACCTGGTACTCTCAAATGGGGATGGAGAAAGAATCTCAGATTTAGAAGTGGGTAGCCATCTGGGAACAAGCGACCACCAAACAGTGTGGTTCACGATAAACACAGCCATACAATCAAGCCATACAAAAGCAAGAGTATTGGACTTTAGGAGAGCTGACTTTGGGAAAATGAGAGAGTGCCTCAGAAAAGCACTAGTAACCAGGCAAGAAGGAGGGATGGAGGAACAATGGGGAGTAATCAAGACAGCCATCACAGAGGCAACAAGCCTTTGTGTAAAGCAAATCAACAAAACACAACGAAGGAAAAAACTGCTATGGTTCTCAAAAGAGGTGGCAGAGAAGGTTAAGGAGAAAAGGATAGCATTCAGGAAATATAAGGAAACACAGAAGGAGCAGGACAGAGAACTTTATTAGTTAAAGCAGAAAGAGGCAGGGAAGGCAGTCAGAATAGCGAAGGCCCAAACCGAGCAAAGGATAGCCAGTTCTGTTAAGAAGTGGGATAAGACCTTTTATAGGTACATTAGGGAGCAAAGAAAGACCAAAGGAGGGATACAGAGGCTTAATAAAGGGGAGGGAATGTGGGCAGAGGGTGACTGTGAAAAGCAGGGATACTGAAGTAATATTTCTGCTCAGTATTCACAAAGGAAGAGGAGGGGGAGGTACCTGAACCAAACAAGAGAAACACTCTGAAGATGGGGGTCCATACCAGTCCATTTACAGAAGAAAGGGTTCTGAAAGAACTAATAAAATTGAAGGTGGACAAAGCAATGGGGCTTGATGGGATTCACCCAAGAATTCTAAAAGAACTAAGGGTAGAATTAGTGACACCACTGACTACTCTCTTTAACAATACATGGGAGAATGGGGTGGTACCTGAGGACTGGTGGAGGGAGGATGTGACTCCTCTTCACAAAAGTGGGAGCAGGACAGAGGCAGGAAACTACAGACCAGTCAGTTTGACCTCGGTGGTAGGGAAAATGATGGAATCACTTCTGAAGGAAAGAACTGTTGAGTACCTAGAGGCCAGTGGAGCACAGGACCCAAGGCAACATGGATTCATGATGGGAAGGTTGTGTCAGATGAATCTAATAGATTTCTTTGACTGGGTGACCAAAGTAGTAGACCAGGGAGAGGCTGTGGACATGGCTCACCTAGATTTTAGCAAGGCATTTGATACAGTCCCATACAAAAGATTAATACACAAGTTAGCCAGCCTTGGCATGGGTCCCAAGGTGGTAGCCTGGGTAAAAAATTGTTTAGTCCACAGTAAAGAAAGGAGGGTTGCTAGCAGGGTACTGCAGGGTGCAGTACTGGGACCGGTCCTTTTTAATGTCTTTATAAGTGACATTGCAGAGGAACTGGAAGGAAAAGTATGTCTCCTGGCAGACGACACAAAGATCTGCAACAATGTTGATACACAAGATGGCGTGGAAAGGATGAGAAGGGACTTGGCAAGGTTGGAGGAATGGTCAAATGTATAGCAGCTCAGATTCAATGCAAAGAAGTGCAAGGTAATGCACCTAGGAAACAAAAATCCAGGGGAAGAGTACACAATGTGGGGTGAGATACTGACAACAGTAAAATGGAAAGGACCTGGGAGTAATTATATCAGATGACCTAAAGGTGGGCAAGCAATGTGAGAAGGCAGTAAGGAAGGCTGGGGGGGATACTGGGATGCATAGGGAGAGGCATCAATAGTAGAAAACAGGAAGTTGTTATCCCTCTGTACAGACAGTTGGTGAGACCCCATCTGGAGTACTGTATGCAATTCTGGAGACCCCATCTCTGCAAAGACATAGAGTGGAGGCTGTCCAGAGGAGGGCAACCAAAATGGTGCAGGGTCTGCACCAGAAGACATACGAAGAAAGACTAAAGGAGCTTAATATGTATACCCTGGAGGAAAGAAGGGAGAGAGGGGACATGATAGAAACTTTCAAGTACCTCAAGGGAATCAACAAAGTCCAAGAGGGTAGCATCTTTCAGAAAAAGAGATGTGCAAGAACAAGGGGGCACAATTTGAAGATAGAAGAAGGACAACTCAGAGGTAATGTGAAGAAGTATTTTTTCACGGAGAGGGTTGTGGATGCATGGAACAGCCTCCTTGAGGAGGTTGTGGAGTCAAGAACAGTGGGGGAATTCAAGAATGCATGGAACAGACATAAGGCATTCATAGTGGGAGGTAGGAGGAAGTAAACTGTTGGTTAACTAGGATCTGCAGCTTATCTGTTAGGTAGAAAAATGGGCAGACGAGGTGGGCCAAGCAGTCCTTATCTGCCGTCAAATTCTATGTTTCTATGTAACTAGGGAGGGACGAGGGACAGGGTATACTGGGATGTATTGGGAGACATCACCTCAAAATGAAGTCAAAAAGGGATGTACAAAGGAGTGGAATCAGCTAAAATGATGAAGGGTATGCACCAGAATGAAGCCAGATGAAGACTACACTAAAGGACATTACATACAAACACAAGGAAAGGGGGGCATGATAGAAACTATAAAGTACAGAAATGGACTCAACAACAGGGTAGCCGCATCCAGAACAAAAGATGTGCATGAAGAAGGGACCAAAATTTCAAGATGGGGGCAACATCGGAAAATATTTTTTCATAGAGGGTGGTGGTGGTGGGTGCAAGGACAAACTAAAAAACTAATATTCGATGTTGTGATGAGACAGCAGCAACTGAAACATCCCCATGATCTGAAGTTGGTGCCCCTCAATGTGATCCAACTGCTGCTCAACATTGTCCAGCCGGTGGTTTGCAGCATCCATTTTGCTCCACAGCAGGCCCAAATTGGCCTGTGTGGCAGGCAGTAAGAGAGGGTTGCTACCCTCAGCAGGAAGTACTGCAGGTTGTGGTGGTGGAGCAGCAGGTTCTGCAATGGCCCTCCCCCACTTCACACCATGCGCAGGTGGACACCGTTCTGTCCCCTCTTCCATGACAGGACCAGCAGGTGCATTGCTGGCCTGTTCGATGACTTTAACCTGCCACTCTAGGCGGTGGTGACTATACATATGGGTGCGCTGATCCCCTGTGCCAAGGTGACTTCCTCGGGGGCCACGGCGCACCTCAACACCGCATAAATTGCACTTTACTACACTGCTGTCCCCAGGCAGTGCAGTAAAACAGTCCTGCACTAAGGAGATGCAGGGAGGACCAGGCACAGGTGGGGAGGGGCCCAGGTGGTGTGGGATCCAGGGGCTGCAGCTCTACAGTTGGGGCTGGGGGTGCAGAAACCTGCTGCTGCTCCAACTGCTGCTGTGACTCCTCCTCCTCCTCCCTCACTTCCTGCTGCTGCTGCTGCTGCTGAGCCACTGGCACAGGTGCCATAGCAGGTGCTGCTGGCACTGGGGGCACTGGTCAGTGCCACAGGAGGTGGTGCTTCCATGTCACCAATTCCAGTATCTATTGCTTCGGGGGGTGGAGACACTCACGATGGTGCTCCAGTCCAGACGATGCTGGCCACCACGCGTGCTCACCCACTTGATCGCCACCACATCAACGAAACCCCCCCCGTATCTCTCACCCTCCATTGTGGGAGCTCTCTCCCTCTCCACAACAACACACACAGACATACAAAAACAATTAACAATAAGCAAACACTGAATAGAAATACTGCACAAACAAATCCAGACAAAAGATACTCAAAAATAAGCACCTAGAGCAAAAAAACTAAAAGATTGAAAGTGTTTTTCAAACAGATTTTTCTCGTTAACTCTAACCAACACAACCTCTTTCTCCTAATGCAAGGTGAAAGTGAAACTCTCTTTCAAGCATGAGTCACTTCTTGCCTTCCTACCTGAAGCATGCGACTTACACTGTGTAAGCCATGTGATGTGTATGTAGGCTGCCAATGACTTCTTACTCCGCCTTAAAGTGAATTAAGGTGGTGTAAACAACGCAAAGTCATAATTACAATGCAAAGTGGTGAAGTAGAGGTTTAAAATGGGCACTTCGTGTAGTGGAATGACAACACGAAGTGCTAACTTCGCAGGCGACATTTTAGTTCGCTGCATCTCTAGTCCTGGACTTCAGGTGAGCAGACTTTGAAAAGATGGGGGAATGTCTTAGGAAATGGCTGGCAGAGAAGGACAGAGGGGGGAGGTGGAGGAACAGTGAGTGAATCTTAAGGGAGCAATAGTAGAAGCAACCAGCCTTTGCATTAGGCAAGTAAGCAAAATGAAGAGAAAGAAAAAACACTATGGTTTCTAAGGAAGTTGTTGAGAAGGTAAGGGCCAAAAGGGTGGCATTCAGGAGATACAAAGAATCACAGAGGGGGGAAGACAGAGAACTGTATCTCAAAAAGCAAAGGGAGATGGGGAGAGCAGCCAGGAGCACAAAGGCATAAATGGAAGAAAAAATAGCTCAGGCAATAAAAAAAACAGGAAAATAACTTTTTCAGCTACATGAGTGAAAGAAAAAATACTAAGGGAGGGATTGTGAGACTAAAAATGGGATGGAGGAGAACATGCAGAGGGAGACCAAGAAAAGGCAGAAATACTGAACAAATATTTTTGTTCAGTGTTCAAGAAAGAAGGGAAGGGAGGGAGGACCACAGTTAGGAATCAGAAGCACCACTGGAAGAGAGGTAGACACTAGTCCATTTACTGAGGACAGAATTCTAAAGGAGTTCACAAAGCTGAAAGTGGACAAAGCAGTGGGGCTGGATGTGATGCATCCCAAAGTATTAAGAGAACTGGAAGGTGCTTGCTACACCACTGACAGCCCTGTTCAACAGATCACTGGAAACAGGGGTGGTACCAACAGACTGGAGAGGGTGAATGTAGTCCCTCTCCTCAAAAGTGGGAGCAGGGAGATGGCAGGCAATTATAGGCCAGACAGACTGACCTCGGTGGTGGGGAAACTAATGGAATAACTACTAAAAGAAAGGCTAATGATACATCTTGAATCTAGTGGATTACAGGATCAGAGGCATCATGGATTCACAATGGGAGGGTCTTGTCAAACTAATCTGATTTCTTTGACTGGGTGACTAGGGAAGTTGATCAGGGAGGGGTGGTGGACATGGCCTACCCAGATTTCAACAAGGCCTTCGACACCATCCCACATCGAAGGCTTGTAAACAAGCTGGCCAGCCTGGGGGTGGGTCTCAGGTTGGTAAACTGGGTTAGAAATTGGCCGGGTGATAGGACACAGAGGATGGTGGTGAATGGTGTCCAATCCAAAGAGAGGGGGTGACCAGCAGAGTCCCACAGGGATCAGTGCTGGGACCAGTTCTCTTTAATCTCTTCATAAGTGACATTGCAGAAGGGCTGGAAGAGAAGGTATGTCTCTTTGCAGATGACAAGAAGATCTGCAACAGGGTGGACACCCCAGGAGGGGTGGAGAAAATGAGAAGGGACCTAAGCAGACTCGAGGAGCGGTCAAAGGTGTGGCAGCTAAGATTCAAAGCAAAAAAGTGTCATGCACTTGGGAAATAGAAATGCAAAGGAGGAGTATAGGTTGGGGGGGAAGGTACTGACGTCCACCAAACAGGAAAGGGACCTGGGAGTGATCATATCTGATGACTTAAAGGTTACCAAACAATGTGAAACAGCTGGGAGGAGAGCAAGTGGAATGCTGGGGTGCATAGGGAGAGGTATCTCCAGCAGAAGGCAGGAGGTGGTTATGCCACTGTACAGAACACTGGTGAGGCCTCAACTTGAGTACTGTGTCCAGTTCTGGAGACTGCATCACTGGAAAAACGTAGACAGAGTAGAAGCAGTTCAGAGAAGGGCAACAAAAATGGTGCAGGGGCTGCACCAGAAGTTGTATGAGGATAGACTGGTGGACCGCAACATGAATTCTCTGGAAGTGAGGAGGGAGAAGGGGGATATGATAGAGACTTTCAAATACCTTACGGGTATAAATAAGGTGCAGGAAAGGAGCATCTTTCAGAAAAGAAGATGTTCAAGAATAAGGGGCCATGATATGAGAATAGAAGGGGGTACACTCAGAGGTAACATGAAGTATTTTTTCACGGAAAGGTTGGTGGATGCAAGGAACAGCCTACTAGTGGAGGGTGTGGAAGCAAAAATGGTAGGGGAAATCAAGAATGCATGGGATAGATGTAAGGGAACCCTAGCGATAGGGAAGAGGGAGCAAGCCATAGATCACTTAGGATCTGCAGTACAGGAACTAGGCAGGGAGAATGGACAGACTAGGTGGGCCAAATGGTCCTTATCTGTCATCAAATTCTATGTCTCTATGTTGTTAACACCCCTTCCCCTAAGGTACATCTAACACCCAGAACAAGCAGTGCAGTGAGGTCTTACAGCAAAAGGAGTTTGCAGCAAATTCCATCACAGTCACTGTCAAAACCTGTGTTACCTGTGTTGAAGGGTTGTGAAGCACTTTACAGGTGAAAGGAGCATGCTGAACATACACACTGTCACATACCTTCCCCCTCGGAGTTGTGCCCATGGCATGCTCGGTAAGGACCATCAGAGACCCACCCTTCTGAGAGAAAATAATCTGCATTACCATGCTCGGTACCTGCCTGGTGGCGCACATCAAACAAAAAAGGTCACAGCACCAAATACCATCTGGTAACACAGTCACTGGTATTCCTCATGGCATGTAAACACTTGAGGGGGGCATGGTCAGTGATGAGGGAGAACGTCTGCCCCAACAGGTAGTAGTAAAGGGTGACCACTGCCCACTTTACTGCCAGACACTATTTTTCCAGCATGGCATGGTTCTGTTCCAGGGGGAAATGTTTGTGAGACAGATATAGGATGGGATGAATCCCACCCTCAAAGTCTTATGATAACACTGCCCCCAGCCCCACCTCAGAAGCATCGTCTACAAAATGAAGGAATGGTTGAAAGCTGGACTTCGTATGATTGGCCCCTCACACAGCACATTTTTGATGGCCCAAAATGCTGTCTGACCCGAGGTGACTAACAGACCTTATTTGGGGCAGTTTTCTTGGTCAGGTCTGTCAGTGTGGTAGCAAGGGTTGAGAACTCTGGGATAAACTGTCAGTGAATATTCTGCAAGTCCAAGAAAGGACCTAACCCGCTTCTTAGTGTTTGGGATGGGATAGTCAGCTAGAGCCTTTACTTTGTCAGTAACCAGGTGTATGTGACAGTTCCCAACCGTATACCCCAAAGAACTGTATTTCATCTCCTGGTGCCCTAGGGTGCATTTTGCGGCACTGGCCATGAAACCTGCCTCCCTCTGAGTGACTGAAGTACTGTGGCCATATTCTGCAGGTAGCTGTCCCAATCAGGGCTAAATATGACAACGTTGTCCAGGTACACTGCTGCAGATAGCCAATGGGGCTGAGGATGCAATCTATCATTCTTTGGAATGTGGGCAATCCAAAGGGAAGCATGGTAAATTGATATATGCCAAACAGTGTGACAAAGGCCAATTTCTCACAGGACTCAAGAGTTAATGGGATTTGCCAATACTCCTTTGTCTGGTCCAGGGTACTAATGTAACAAGCCTTTCCCAGTTGGTTCAAAAGTTAGTCTACCCTTGGCATAGGGTATGCATCAAACTTGTAGGCATAGAGTATGCACCAAACTGGTATGTAGCATAACTTTCCAGAAGCATATACAAAACCAGGTGATCCCATCTGGTTTTTGGACCTGCACAATAGGGCTAGACCATTCATTCCGGGATTTTTCAATGACTCCCAGCTCCAGCTTAGACTGGATTTCTTCCCATACTGTCTCTCTGATTCCTTCCAGTAGCCTGTACAGTTGTTAGCAGATCTGGGCACCTGGGTTTATGTCTATGTGGTGCTGGATCACATGGGTTTGTCCTGGCTTCAGGGAGAACACATCCCAAAATTCTTTACCAGCCTCTGGGCTTCTTGCTTTTGGATCTGGTTGAGCTGGTCATCCACTGGAACTGTGCTCAGTTCCTTCACAATTTTAGGTCATACAATAAATCCAGGGTTACATCATCAATGTCCTCATCCGTCACCAGACTTGGAGCCCTTTAGGATCTTCTGGGTCAAAGAGCAATACCTCCCTGTCTTTCCAGGGTTTCAATAAATTAACCTGGTAGATTTTTTTCTTTCTGTCATGTTGTAAGACTTCATAATTAACTGGTCCTACCTTACTGAGGACCTCATGTAGTCCCTGCCATTTAGCTAAAAGTTTACTCTCAGAGCTCGGCAATAGAAGGAGGTCTCTCCAGACTTGAACTGCCATAGTCTGGCCCCTTTGTCGTCATAGTGCCTTGCCTGGGTTTGCTGTGCTTTTGGTTAATTTTCTTTGGCAAATCTGTCAACTGTGTGTCCAATCTTTCACTCATTTGTAATACATATTGAAGCACGTTAGGTGGCCTATGTGCCTGTTCTTCCCATATCTCTTTTACAAGATCCAACATCCCTCAATGTTCTCACCCATACAACAGTTCAGAGGTCAAGAACCCAGTGGAGAATTGTAGCACTTTTTGAATGGCAAACATTAAACAGGGTAACAATTCATCCCAGTTTTTTACCTCAGTTGACACAAATTTAGACAGTATACCTTTTAGCAATTTTCTAAAACGTTCCACTAAGCCTTCAGTCTGTGGGCGATACACTGATGTCTGGATGGACTTAGCTTTTAGTGAAGCACACATCTCCCTCATACCTTTTGACGTAAAGCTGGTGCCTTGATGAGTTAAGATCGCCTTCTGCAGTGAGCTCAGGAGAACACTTTTATCAACTGTTATGCTACTGACCAAGCTGTAGTGGAACACAGAGGAATAGCCTTGGTGTAACGGGTGGCATAATCCAATACAACCAATGTATACCGATACCCAGGTGTACTTTTTATGAAGGGTCCCACCATATCCATTGGCGCCAGAACAGTCTGAAAAGTGGTAGGGCCAAGGATGTAAGGGGTAAATTCTCCCCCAGTAATAAATTAACATGATTGCAAAAACTGATAGGGCCTCTTATGAAAGTGGTAGGGCCTTGGCCATAGCCATAGTGGCCCCCTCTTTTCCAGCACCTATGACCATATCAACACCAAATATTTCAAACAGGGTGTCAATTATGGGCATAGAGACCAAAGTGCCCTTTTTTATACCTCAGGGGGACACCAATTTGACACTCAGGGCAGCAAGCACAGAAGTCTACTACTTCCTTCCATGTACCTGGGCAGAAGAAACAGATAAGTATACGTACCTCAGTTTTCTCCCTGCCCAAATGATCCACAATAGGTACAGTATGGGCCAAACTCATTACCCCTGTTCTTGCAGACTTGGGAAACACAAACTGGTAACGTCAAGTCCCAATTTGTTTCTCAAGTTCTACCTGATACAAAACATAATCTTTCACTTCAAACATTGGAAAATATTGTGCTTTTTGTTCATCTTCCACTTTACCATTTACCACAGCTAATGTCTAGTAGGTATTCCTGAGAACCTCTTCAATCCTTTGTTCAGAAATTATGTTGACTGGATTTTGAAAAACATCTGGTCTAATCTCCAGAAGGATCTCATGATCTCCTGTAGATGTGGATGCCATGTTCTCTTCTGAGTCACCTTGGACTTTACTTGAACTCAGGTCCTCGTGGTCCCCAGCCACTACAATCTCAGATAGAGGGGCCCTTTCCTTTTTCTCCCACTGTGTCTAACCCCAGGAATCCTATCAGTATATATTTATGATGGCCTTATGCATGATCGGGGCTTAGGGATGTGCAAAATGCATGTACCCAGCCTGCGACCCTGTGCCCCATGGACAGCTGCACCCATCCTAGCATGTAATAATGCTGGTCACCTGTCTGTGGCTCCTCCTCCTGGTGCACAGGACTCTGCAGGGTGGCCAGGGGAGGAGTCAGCATCCCAGGTGGGCATCCAATGGGATGTCCCCCTGGGACTCATAGTGGAGCCCATGCATAGTGTGGTGTGGATGCAGGGCTGTGCATGCCAATATCATGCACTTGGACCCACGCGGCACCCGCTAGTTCTGGTGCTTCCACACATGTCCTTGCTGGGTGCTCACCCATCCAGCTGCCCAGCAGTCAGGAGCAGCATAGTGTGGCCTGTCCCAGTCCTCCAGTGACTGGATGCCTGTGTTCATGCAGATGTGCACTGGGTTATGCCTGGTCCCAGCTGGTGTACCCAGTGCCCCCCTCCACACCCCTGTGGCCAGCACAACACGGCTTTGTGAATGCCACATAGTGCAGGAACACTCCCAGAATGCCCCCAGTGTGAAACTGTCCATGGCCATGGGGGACTGGGTGCGGTGTGTCTGTGCATGCCCCCATCATGCATGCCACATGGGGGGCACAGTGGGTGTGGAGTGGCTGCTCGCCCCAGATATGTGTGCACAGCCACTCCACATCAGTCATGTATATGGCCCAATGTGCATTCATTCTGCAGAATAGAGATGACCCAGAAATAGAACTTATGCTAATTATGGGACCATAGAATGAAGTTCAATCTCTGCCCTGTGGTCTTGCTCCCTTCAGCATCCTAACATCAGATTTGTTTCTCCACTAAAGACAACAGTTGCCCTGAAGTACAGCTCCATTCTTCTGGTCATTCTACAGTTTATTTTTTCACTTTATTTGGTTTAATTATTTCTCAGTAGTCTGTGTTAGTTAGGGTGTAGATTTTATTTAAATGATTAAATTTAACAGTTTCTCCGGTTCTCGGGAACTGGAGAAAGCTGCTGTATAGCATGATTCCCACCATTGGGAACCGCTATTTTTTGGTGTTTTAATAAAAATCCCAATATACAACTACTTTTATTTTCATTTTTAGCATTTTTTTCCACTAGTTAATGTACAGTTCTGTTTTAGAGGGAACCAAGCCGATTATTTCTTCTAATTTCCATTTAAAGTAAAAAAAAAAACATTAGCAGTTCAGTTTTTAAAGGAACAGAACCGTAGTTTATTTTATTTATTTTATTTTATTGAAATCTAGGATTACAAATACCTTTGAGCAGGAACTGCTCGTTTACAAAGGTTCCACGTCAAAGGAATGGGGGGTATACATACATACAAAGGTCGACATAATAATACATAGTTACACAATAAAAAGAAGTAAGAGACTGAGGCTTAGGAAATTCCAGTAATTCAAAATGTGCCAAATGTTAGGTAGCATGACATACCAGCCAAGGGTAATCTTAGAAAGAAGCACTGCAGGTGAGAGGGAAGGGGTTATGCAGGCAGGAAGGCCATTGTCGGAGGTAGAGGGTGAGGTAAGAGCTCTAAAGGGGGGAGGGGAGGATAAAAGTCAGGAAATGCCTACGGGGAGGAAAGGGAGAGGGGGCAAGGGGATAGGCAGGAAGGAGTTTCATTTTTCTAAGCCCTTTTTCGCATACTTTGGGCTTATTTTAAATTATTGATCTACATTTTGGGAACTGATAACTGTTTCTTCTGGTTTTCTGTATTTGGTATGACAGACAGATCTAAAAGTAAGGAACAGGACCAATAGGTTTTAAAATTGTACTAACTGTTTTCAGCTCCTGGCAAGGAAGACTGTCATGAGTTTTGTCTAAGGTGCCTGAGTCGGGGTCTGTGTCCTGACCACAATTTTAAAAATTGTGAATTCTGTTAAAATGTTGTCCTAAAACACAGAAGAAAAGGGCTAAGAAACAAGACCTTATGACTTCTCAGTCTGCCTCCATGTCACCCAAAGGCTCAGATGAGGATCCTGCCCCTCAGAATAAGCAGCAGCCTTGTCAAAGGGGGCAGAAAAGAAGAAAAAAGCTGCTCGGCATGCAAAAATGATACTGAACCCAGGATGCCTGAAAGGGGGAACCCGAGTCTAGTGATGGCAAAAGCAAAAGTAAAAGAACCTCAGAGCAGGCAACTGAAACAGTGTCTGCAAAGAAAAAAAAACAAAAAGAGACAATTGCCTGTAACGCCTCCTGAAAAAGGAAAAGAGCAGGCAGCTGACTCAAGACTAATGCCCTCAGCACAAGACATGACAAGGACATGGAAATTAGTCCAGGATTTCCAAGCTATGGGAAATGTTATGAATATGCCTGCCCTCCCGCCCCAGGCTCAGGTTCCATACAAAATTCCTGTGAAGGAAGGGATGTACTATGAAGATAAGGAGGAAGGGGAACATCTGGAACCAGATGGTTCCCCTGAGCAGGAATTTGCTCTCCTCCCAGGCTTTCTGAAGATTACACACCCCATTATTCATTTGTAAGGCAGATGGTAAACATCCTCAGCATCCCCTCCCATGAAGCTGAGGAGGATGAGAAGAAGGCTGACTTCCTGGATATGATGGGTCTGACTCCCACAAGAAGGTTTCTGCTCCCCATCCACAAATCCCTCAAGAAAGTCACTGACAAGATTATGTCAGCACCTACCTCAGCTGCTGGCACTGACAAGAAAATTGAAAAGAAGTATCGGCTGTTCTCATTGACATAACCCTTGACTTTGTGAACTTAGAAGCTGGTAAATATAATGAATTTTACATGTATATAGTAATTGTTGGGAATTCGTAAATCATGGCATTATTCAATATCTATATCCCACAAGCTTTTAAGCAGAATGAATTTAATGTTATTCTAGGTCAAACAGGTCAGGATATAGAGTCACTCAAGTACAGATTCCCAGGGGTTAGTATATTCTTGTTTGGTGATTTCAACATGCATATAGGAACTAGTACTGAGGATTCTTCCCCAGAACGGGGTATTGATGACTCCCTAAACATTCCTATAAGGCACTCAAAAGATAAGATTATAAATAAAAATGGTAAGATCCTTTTACAGTCTTTAAATAGATCTGGACTCAGAATCCTGAATGGACAGTTGAGAGATGATTGGGAGGGGAGAAGTACCCTTCCCAACAGCAAATGGTGGCAGTGTCTTAAATCTTTGTATAGTGGAGGCCTTAGAATACCCTAGGGTGAGTTACCTTAGGGTTTTAAACTGTGGGATAGTGACCATTTCCCTATGAACTGTACCTTGACCACTTGTCTCAAGCAGTCTGCTAAAAATCATAAACAAGAACTCGAGGCCAACCAAAATATGTGTATCAGAGATGGGAAAAAAATAATCTGGAATGAATACACAAAGGGAGTAGTGGATGAGATTATTCAAAAGTATAGAATTATGGAACCATCTTGTACTATAAGTTGTAACAATGAGATTAATACTAAATTAAAAAAAACTTTGAAATATATATGAAATGAATAGAAGAGGTACTGGGCACAAGGAAAAGGACCTCAGTAAAGACTAAGATCGACTCTGATAAACCGTGGTTTGATAAAGATTGTGCAGAATTGAGACAAGAAATAAAGGTCTTAGTTAAATTAAGAACAAAGAAACCCTCTCCTACCATATTGATTGCCTTTCGGAACCTAAAGTCAGAATATCGGAGCCTAATTTATAAAAAGAAAAAGGACTATGAAAACACTTTATGGGGCCGTTTACAAGAGGCCATTTGGCAAAAAGCTTCTCAGACTTTCTGGACCTTAGTGGCATATGGGTGCGATGATAGGAATATACAATTTAATATATTAGGTAAGATAACAGAAAATCAATGGATCTGGCACCTTAATAAAATCTATCGTAATGGCCCAGAAGTAGAGACACTTACATATCATAAAAGTAAAAACAAACAAAATTCAAATTTGGTAATTTTCTCACCAAATGAAGTAAAGGAAGCAATACAAGCACAAAAAAGGAATAAGGCTGCTGGAGTGGACAGCGTTCCGGCTGAAGTCTTTCTGCATAAAATTGACCATTGAGTGGAGGTTTTGACACCGATTATTTTTGTTAATATGCCAGCACCAAGTTATCCCTAGTAATTGGAACAAAGGAGTTATTGTCCCCCTCTTTAAGAAAGGTCAAAGACATGACCCAAATTGTTAAAGACCAATTATATTACTGTCAATTCAAAACATGTATGCAAGACTATTGTTACACAGACTTACATCCTAGGTAGAGGGAAACAACCTGGTTTCCAAGTTTCAGTGTGGCTTTAGGAAGCACTTTAGCACCACGGATCTTATTTTTACATTAGACTATTTGATTAATATACGTATATGTTACATGGAAAGAGAGCACCCAGTATGTTAGCTTTGTAGATAAAAGAGCAGCTTTCGATTCTGCAAATAGGAATAAGTTTTGGGAGACTTTGGAAGCCCTAAAAATTAATAAGCAATTATTGGAATTATTACAAGTATTACATCATAAAAATATAGCTCAAATACGTTATACCGGAGCCCTCTCAAAGGAAGTAAACATTGGGAAAGGTATAAAACAAGGGTGCTATTGGCTCCCCTGTTGTTTAATTTATATATAGAGACCCTGATAAAGGACATTGTGAAAATAGATACATTTGTCCCTGCAATGAATTCTGAAAAGATCTAGCTTTTTTTATATGCCGTTGATGCTATTGTCATCTCTCAAACCTTCCCTTGGTTTGAGAAGGGGAGTCACAAGTTTAATGAACTCACTCGATAAGCTGGACTTGAAAATGAATGTACAAAAAACAAAAATTATGACTATTGGTGGTAAGAGACCTACCAAAAAGTATTGAGAAATAAATGACATAGAATTAGCGGAGGTGAAGGAGTACAGATATCTTGGAGTTATTTTTGATGGCAGCATGTCTTGGAACTCCCATATTTCTGATGTAAAAAATAAATCGTAAAGCTCAATGAATGTAATTGGAGTATTTGCAAATAAGTTTTCTAGCAATTAGCTAGCAATTCTTTTTCTGCACTTAAAGTGACTTTTGAAGCAAGAGCTGTTAGCCAAACCTTATATGGGAATGAAGTTTGGGGTCCGTTTGTGAATGAGTCAAAATTGGAGACCATACAAAATACTTTTATAAGAAATTTACTTGATTTACCAAGGGACTGCCCAATGGCTTTTATGAGGCTAAAAGCTGGCCTGGGACCTTTGTCTGTAAGAATTAAGGTAAGGGAAATCAAGTTTTGGAAAAAAACGATCAGAATGCCTAATGATAGGCTACCAAAATAATGTTGGGTAGATCATCTGGAAAGGTTACAATCTGGGGCAAGTCCTGCAAACTGGTTTACAATTTTAAACTTGATTGTAAAGAAAGCAGGGATGGAAGACATTTGGTCTAGTAGAGTCAATATAAATGTGAACCAATTCATAAAAGAAACTATGCAGAGAATATATGACATTGAGATGCAAAATGACTTTAGTAAAATACACAACGTGGATTTAGGAGGCCTCTACTCCAACATAAAGCTAAACTGGGATACAGAATATTATTTATTACACTGTGAAAATAAGTGGCACAGAAACAACGTGTGTAACCTGAGGCTAGAAAGCTTGGGAATTGTAAATTTGCAGAGAAACATAGAAACATAGACTTTGATGGCAGATAAGGACCGCTAGGCCCACCTAGTCTGCCCATTTCCCTACCTACAGGATAGGCCGTAGATCCTAGATAACCAACAGCCTATTTCTTCCTACTCCCCCCCACAAGAATTGCCTTATGTCTGTCCTATGCATTCTTGAATTCTCCCACAGTTTTAGACCCCACAACCTCCTCAGTAAGGCTATTCCATGTATCCACTACCCTCTCTGTGAAAAAATACTTCCTCACATTGCCCCGGAACCGCCCCCTCTCTATCTTTAAATTGTGTCCCCTTGTTCTTGCACGTCTCTTTTTCTGAAAGATGCTACGCTCTTGGACTTTGTTGATTCCACTGAGGTACTTTAAAGTTTCTAGCATTCCCCCTTCTTTCCTCAAGGGTATACATATTAAGCTCCTTTAGTCTCTCCTCATATGGCTTCTCTTGCAGGCCCTGCACCATTTTAGTTGCCCTCCTCTGGACTGCCTCTATCCTGTCTATGTCCTTGAGGAGATGGGGTCTCCAGAACTGGATGCAGTACTCCAGATGGGGTCTCACCAACTGTCTGTACAGAGGGATAACAACTTCCTGTTTTCTGCTGGTGATGCCTCTCCCTATGCATCCCAGTACACCCCCAGCCCTCCCTACTGCCTTCTCACATTGCTTGCTAACCTTAAGGTCATCTGAATGATTACCCCAGGCAGCTTTCTTTTTGTTGTTGTTACTTACCCCCCACTGTGTAATCTTCCCCTGGGCTCTTGTTTCCCAGGTGCATTATTTTGCACTTCTTTGCATTGAATCCTAGCTGCCATACTTCTGACCAATTCTCCAACCTTGCCAAGTCCTTTCTCATCCTTTCCACGCCTCCTTGTGTATCAACCCTGATGCAGATCTTTGTGTCATCTGCAAAGAGGCATACTTTTCTTTCCAGTCCCTCTGCAATGTCACTTATGAAGACATTAAAAAGGACTGGACCCAATACTCAACCCTGTGGTACCCCACTAGTAACCCCTCTTTCTTCAGAGTGGACTCCATTTACAATTACCTTCTGTGTCCTGTTGTCCAGCCAATGTTTTACCCAGGCTACCACCCTGGGACCCACTCCCAGGCTGGTTAATTTGACTATTAATCTTTTGTGTGGGACTGTGTCAAATGCCTTGCTAAATTCTAGGTAGACCATGTCCACAGCCCCTCCCTGGACTACTACTTTGGTCACCAGTCAAAGAAATCTATTAGATTTGTCTGACATGACCTTCCCGCTGTGAAACCCATGCTGCCTTGGGTCCTGTGCTCCACTGACCTTTAAGTACTCAACTATTCTTTCCTTCAGAAGTGACTCCATCACTTTCCCTACCACAGATGTCAGACTGACAGGTCTGTAGTTTCCTGCCTCTGTCTTGGTCCCACTTTTGTGAAGGGGAATCACATTCGCCTTCCTCCAGTCCTCGAGTACCACACCATCCTCCCATGATTTATTAAAAAGAGTAGCCAGTGGTTTCACTAGTTCCCCTTAATTCTTTTAGAATTCTGGGGTGAATTCCATCAGGCCCCATTGCTTTGTCCACCTTTCAGTTTTAGGAGTTCTTGCAGAACTCTTTCTTCTGTGAAAGGACTGGGATCGACCCCTATCAAGAGTGCTTCTGTTAACTGGATTAGGCACTTCCTCCTCTTTGTGAATACTGAACAGAAATATTAGTTCAGTATCCCTGCTTTTTCACTGTCCCCCTCTGCCCACCCACCGTTCATTCTATTCAGCCTCACTATCCTTCCCTTTGTCTTTCTACGCTCGCTGATGTACCTATAAAAGGTTTTATCCCTCTTCTTAACCAAGTTGGGTATCTTTTCCTCAGTTTGGGCCTAATGTAGCAGTAACTCACTATACTCTTTGTAAACTACAGAGAAATATGTTGTGTCATTTTCCAGCTGTTGTGTCCGTTTTTTTCCGTGCCATATTTCCTACCCACTCACCCAATGGACCTCGTACAATCTGCACAATCAGTGTGTCCCTCACCAGTCCGAGTCTGTCACATTTCTGGATTTGGACAGTCCCCACCCACCCAATGGACCTCGGACAATCATGCGGTCAGTGTGTCCCTCTGTGAGGCTGCTGCAACTAAACAATTTTACCTTTCACTGCAATCGGGCAGGTTGAAAACTATGTTAAAGCTGTACATGTGAGGATCTCCGTAGTTCCCCCGCTGAGCTCAGCAATTACCAGACAGCCGCACAGTGCAGACTTGCTCCCAGTCTTTATCCCTTTGCTTTTCATACCCATATTACTTTTCTACATGAAAAAAATCTGGACTTGTACTTTTGTGTCGCTGTATGCAAATCACAGAACAGCGACCATAATGCAGTACTGTTATGAATGAACTGAAAAACCATCAATGTGAGCTAGCAATGGAAGGCAAAACATTGGAACTCTTCAAATCACAACTAGGCATTTTTGACGTTTATCTGTGTTTTCTTACTTAATGTAAGATTTGTACATGTTATACATTCTCAGGCATTTATCAGGCACAACATTAATGTATGAGAACTGTACAACGTGCACGCGAATGTTTCCAGATAGATACAGCCTTGCAAAGGGACACATCTCAAGCATGTTTTCTGAACTAAAATGACTGTTTCTAGTCATCCTTCTTTCACTGTAACTTAAGCACTATCTGAACAATACTTTGTGTGATCCTAAGCAAGTTACTTGACTTCCTTGTGCTCCCAGGTTGCATCAGGAAACAAGCTCCAGCTTAGTGTGCTACTCCTCGTTAAACAATGTTCCCTTTCCCTTCCCCTTTTCTAAACAGCACTTACCTTGCACTTGCCGTGTTACAGTGCATTAAGCCACTCTAAAGGGTGTTCTGCTGTGGAATTAATGCATGGTTGGGTGGTTGCTGAGCACGCGGGCACCTCAACCATTCATTGTTTCCACAGTGAACACCCCTTTGTCGTGGCTTAATGCTTACTTAAACTACGAGTGGGGTCTCCTCCAATCTGGAAACTGCTGGAGGTGCGATATGCAGGTAGGCTCTAGTAAGCACATATTGTGGTCCTGCTTGATTTTTGGAAGGAAGTGCAGCATATTTGTTGCAAAATCTTAAAAGGGCACTGTCAGCTTTTCCCCTTGTTTTTTTTTTCTGATTTTAGCAGTATGCGTCTATGCACCTATCTATTACATATGCCTCACACAATGTCCTTATATGTGCCACAAGTGAGAATGTTTACCATTTTTCTTCATTTTTGCTATATTGTACTACAAAATCACCCTTACACCTACTCTAGTACTACTGGGACTCTTACAGACTCACCAAACCTAAGCTGACACACCCTAGGGGAAGACATGGTTAGTAAGTGCATTAGTCACTGCAAAAAGTCTCCTTCTGAGGCACTGGAAGGAATACACTCAACCCCCTTTACAAGGGTGGCTGCTCTAAATGGGCAAGATGGCCAGTTATGAAAGGGTTGTGCACGCCAATCAAAACAGATTGCTGGTTTACACTGATATCTGGGGACCCTACCTTAATTCTGATTATTGCAAATTGCCAGAGGGATGCTTTCTCTGTAATCAACCTGCCTCCTCTTTCAGTACCTCCTAAGGGAGGGATGCTAAACTATAGCACCAAATTATTAGTACTCTCCTCAGTCCCTGTACACGTGAGCATAGCCCCTTGATATAGTTTTATCAAGCACTCCTTTTAGGTGACTGTTAATAAATTTTCAACTTGATCAGTAGCCAAATCAATATGACCTAGTCTGTACCTAGATAATATTATAGAGATATATGATGTAGTAAAGTAAGTTAGGCAGTATGCAATGAACTTTGTGGTTCTGAATGTTAAGAATGTTTGTAATTGCTAGTATCTACGTACTTTACCTGCTATATATTTGATGTATGTTTTAGTGTTGTAAATCCATGGGGCTTGCCCAGCCAGGATATTTGATTGCACCTGTATCCAGCTTCCTCTTACTTGCTTAAACTCAATGAAATATTAATTACAAAAAAAAGGTAGGTCTTGGGATAGTCTTCTGGACAAATTTTTTTTGTTAATTTCGTTATGCCCCCTTGACTGAGCACAGCCCCATCACCTTGGCATCCCCTGGGACTCACCTTGTGCCTCCCCATTTTCCCCCAGAGTTTTCCCCCTCTGTTGATTGTGGCAGGGCCCCCTTAACTCCACCGCACATTGATCCAGTTGTGGGAAGGAACACCCAGGTAGCCAAGTGCGGACCTGTGGGCCAGTCAGCATCATCTAGCCAATTAGGGTGTATTTTTCATTTTTCTTCCTCATGTTTCCTCAGGATGCCAACTTCAAGGGTGCGCCAAGCATGTACACATGCAAGGGTGTGTGGTGCAGCACCTGTCAATGTCCTTTCACCCACTAGCTGTCGTCACCCAGGTGGCAGTTTAGCAGTGGAGCTGGCTGCCCTTCCCTTCCTGGAGGAGGACAGCGTCCTCTGGGATGCTCGATCCTCCTCCCCTCCAACTGCCCCTGACAACCCAAGCTCATCCCCAACTCGGGTCGCTGGCACTGTGAGCAGTAGCACTATCGCTGCACTGACAGGGCCAGCTGTCTGGACCCATTTTTGTTAGCATGGGTTGGTGTCCTACAGAAACTGGAGTCCCTGTGACCTGGAGCTGGGGCATAGTTTCTTTCTGTACTTACAACACATGCTTCACAAACTCATGCTGTTGCCGATCTCTCTCTCTGCACCTGCTGCTGTGCCAGTTGCTGATCTCCCTGTGTTTGTTATTGCATCTGCTGCTGGTCTCTCTATGCCTGCAATTAAGCTTGCTGGGTCATCCACTCTCTTTGCATTGGGACCTGTGGAGCCAGTTGTTGGTCTTCCTGACTCTACTGTTACACCAGCTGAGTCTGCTGTTACACCAGCTGAGTCTGCTGTTGTGCTTGCTGAGCCATCCAGTCCCTTTGCATCAGGGCCTGTTGTGCTTGCAGCTGGGTCTGTTGCACTTGCTGTTCTGCCTGCCATATCAGTACTTTGTCTGAGTCTGTCTTGCCCCTATTTAGACAAATGGAAGTTTGATCCCATCACTAAAGCCAGCCACGTGTGACAGGGTAGCGAAGCTGGCTTGGTTTGGTGTCCTTCAGGGAATATTCAAAAGATGGAGTCTATGCCAAGTGTTCAGTTTTAAAAAGTATCCTTTATGGTGCTCAGTTCAGAAACTCTTCTAAAGCCTTACCTGCCTCAAAGTCCACTAGTGCCAAGATTACAATTTTACTGTGGCCAGAAATTGGAATGGAAGGGATTGTAATTTGGCTTTGTGGAGCCAAGAGCCCAATCCCTGCCACTTCCCAATTTGAAGACAGGCCCACACACTGTCATGTTTTGAGATGTAATACTATGGAGATGGCAGGGGCTTGCTCCATAGAGTTGCAGAGGGACCCATTTTCAAGTCCTTTTTATGTTCATTGCACGCACACGTGCAAGCGAACATGTTGGTATGAGAGCTGCTGGAGAGGGGTGTGAGGAGGGGCAAGTCCAGTGGAGAGTGGTGCTCTAGGGGCTGGTCTGTGGCAGGTGAATCAGCAGGCAGTCTCCTGATGACACTGGTTTTCTGAGGGGGCTGGTATGGTCATGTACTTCAAAGGACAGAGCTGATGTAGTAGTAACGCGACTCGGTCCTTTGAAGTGCAAGTCAGGATGACAAGCACTGTTATTCCCCCCACCCAACACTCCCTCTAAGCACCCACCACCCTACAAACCCCCTCAAACCTACCATAGTGACACCGGGGGTGCCCAATCCCCCAGTGTCCTCAAAATGTTCTGCAGACTCTCCCTAAAAAAAGAAAACTTTCCCTTGTGTTTTTTTTTATCCTTGAAAAAAGGAAAACGTCCATCATTGTCCACTGTGTACCCCCCAAACAGTATACAGACACTGGGGGTGCCCAATCCCCCAGTGTCCTCATCTGCTTAGCAAACTGTCCCTGAGAAAAAGAAAACTGTCCCTCATCATTTTATTTTTCCTGTAAAAAAGAAAACCATTCATCATTCATTGCACTATTACCTAACCTCCTACCCTCCCCCACCCCACACTTGCCAACTGGAGGTCTGTCGCAGTAACCTTCCTTGGAATGCAGGCATGTCTTCACTCTTCAAAGCCCAACCATGAACTGAGGTAAGCGCTTCAATGTAGTTCAATGGGATTTTCAACTTAGTGGCATAAGTTGGCCATTTTTAAATATTTTTGCCCCAAATTTTCAAAATATATTTTTTGAGACCCCACCTCATGAGCAAGGCAAGTGACGTTAGGTAACTCTATCCTGAAAGGTGATTTTGTGGTCACTGCAAGAAATCACCTTTCAAGCAAGAATTGAACATTTTCTCCACCCTTGTTCACGAGGTAGGGTCATAAGAAGGCTATGCTGAAAATTTGATATAAAAATATTCAAAAACAATGCAGTTATGAACCAGCGTTGAAATTTGCAAACGTAGGCTCATAACTTTGGCAATTTTCAATATTTTGACCATAAATTTTCAATTTAGCCATTTCTTCAAAGTACTTCACGGACATGACAGCTGTCATTTTTCAGATCCTAGCAAAAATGTGTTTTTGCATCCTGAAAGGTGATTTCGCAGTCGCTGTGCAAAATTACCTTTTGGACAGGAGTTGAAAATTTTCTCCACCTTTGTTCATGAGGTGGGGTCACAAGAATGCTACATTGAAAATTTGGTGTGAAAATATTAAAAAACAGCAAAGTTATGAGCCTGTACTGAAATTTGCGAACACAGGCTTGTAACTTTGGTAATTTTCAATATTTTGACCCCAAATTTTCAACATAGCCATTTCTTTACAGCACCTCATGAAAATGACAGCTGTCATTTTTAAGATTCTGGCCAAAATGTTTTTTTTGCATCTTGAAAGGTGATTTTGCAGCTGTTGTGCAAAATCACCTTTCAGGCAGGAGTTGAAATTGTACTCTGCCTTTGTTTATGAGGTGGGTAATAAGAAGGCTATGTTGAAAATGTAGTGTAAAAATATTTAAAAACAACAAAGTTATGAACCTGTGTTGAAATTTATGAACGCAGGCTCGTAATGTTGGCAATTTTCCAATATTTTGACCCCAAATTTTCAATCTAGCCATTTGTTTACAGCACATCATGAAAATGACAGTTGTCATTTTTCAGATCCTAGCAAAAATATGTTTTTGCATCCCGAAAGGTGATTTTGCAGTCGCTGCACAAAATCACCTTTTGGACAGGAGTTGAAAATTTTCTCGACATTTGTTCATGAAGTGGGATCATAAGAATTTTATGTTGAAAATTTGGTGTAAAAACATTAAAAAACAAAGAAGTTACGAGCATGCGCTGAAATTTGCAAATGCAGGCTCCCTGAAGCAATTTTCAAACTCCCTCCCATGACACCAGTGTACACAACGAACATTCGGCATTGACAAATGCTTGTTGTTAACATTTTAGAGTGCTGATTTCAACACATCAGGGCCACCACTGGCCTTGTTAGTTGAGCAGTGGCTTTGATTTGCTGAAATCGGCACTCTAAAATATTAACAAAAATGACTTGAAAATGTGTCCCTATACAACGCTGCGGAGCATGCTCTCATGCTATCCATAATATTACATCACAAAACCAATCAATCAAAATCTTTATTTATCCAGGCGAACATCAATGAGATCAACTCATTTACAAGATGGACTTGGTTAGAACACAGGCAAGATATACAGTTTGAAACATCTGAATAAAACTTTACAATGACAGTGACACAATAGCATAACACTGGCACAAATTATATGTTTAAAGAGCAGCGGTTCAATACCTACATGCTGTCGGGGTTTACATACAAGTAACGAGGAGAGCTATTCATGGATAACAGTTAAGTGAGCTGTGTTACATATATTGTCTTGTGAGACAGAGCAGTCCGTGAGCTCAGATTAGGAAGGGGGAATGTAGGGGGAAGGGGGATGGGAAGTGCAGAGGGGTGACTGAAGGGCGTACCGAGGGGAAGAGGTGGAGGGCCATAGAGGACACTGAACAGGGGCAGCTGGGCAGAGGTGGACAGGAGACAATCAGAATGTTACAGGAGCTAAACTGAGGGTTTCACAGCTGTGATGAGGGATAGCCTTAATAGAGAGCAGTCCAGTGCAGCAATATCCAAATAGCATTGCAAGGGGAGAGGACCACTAGACCAGGCAAAGTGAGGAGGCAGGCACCATCGGGGAGCACCTCAGATTGCAGGGGCTGTCTAGGACTGAGGGAAACAGACACAGTGTCCCTTAACTGAACAGGTATATAAGGTCTTGAAGGTGGGTAGAGTGACAAAAGTACTCAACTTCAACATTTTTTGTAGTTTGTTCCGTAGGTATGGCAGCGCATAACTTATGGCTGCTCTTCCAAAGTGAACTTAGGTACCTTTAAGGAAATATAGGAGTGACTTCTCAGCACACAATTTCCTAATACACATAGCGGAAGACAATCAGAGATATACGGTGGAAGTTTTTTGATACTAGCTCTGCAAATCCAGAGTGCAGCATTCTATTCCTCCTATATTGTAGGGAGGATCACCCCACGGTGGCGTAAAGGGAACAATGGTGAGTGGAAAAGGGTAAGCCGGTAATAAATCTCAGAGCCCTGTGATACAGTGTATCCAATTTAACAAGATAGGAGGCAGGGCACTGACTATAAAGGAAGTCAGCATAGTCAATCAATGAGAGAAACGTTGTTTGTACTAGCCGCAGCTTGGCATCTTTAGTGAGGAAGTGATTAATCCTGAAAAAGAGATCAAGCCTCTGCCTCATTTTTTTTTAACAAATCCTCTTTATGGTCTCTGAAGGACAGTTTATGATCAAACCAGACTCCCAAATACTTGAATTTCGTGATGAATTCTAGGTTTCCCCCCAGGATTGTAGTAATCTGTGGGATAGTGCCGACACTAGCCAGGTTTGCTGCCAGTAGGAGATGCTGTTTTCACCCAACAGCTTCGCCTTAATTTTTTTGGTGTTTAGGAGGAGTTTTTTATTTAGGAGTTGGCTCTGAAGCAGATTGAATTCATCTTGAAGGTCTCTGCAAACAGATTCTGGTGACGGATGGCTTGGGTTAAGTACCGTGTCATCTGCGAACAGATGAATGTTGGCCTTGGCTATGTTGTCATCAATATTATTTATGTAAATTGCAAATAGTAGGGGACCAAGGATCGAACCCTGGGGCACCCCTCTTTGTAAGGGCTTGAGGGGAGAAAGTTCACCTTCTGCCCTAACCTGCTGCCAATGGCCAGAGAGGTAGTCAGAAAACCAGTGCAGAGCTAGCGGAGCCAGACCTATCGCCCTTAAGGAGGAGAGGAGCAGGCCATGGTCGACACTGTTAAGGGCCTTGCTTAAATCTAAGAACATTGCACAGACAAAGTTTCTATTCTCTAGGTCACACTGCCAATCATTGGTTACTTTGGCTAGGGCTGTAATGGTGCAGTGCTTTGCTCTGAAACCAGATTGCACTGGGTTTAGCAGTTTCATAGTTTCCACATAGGTTCTGAGCTGTTTGCTAACAATGTTTTCCAATAATTTAGATGGTATAGGAAGTAGGGAAATCGGCTTGTAATTGTTAAGATCACAGGGGTCCCCTGATTTAAACAGGGGGATGACATGGGCTGTTTTCCATAAAGGTGGAAGCGTCCCCTGAGACAGAGAGAGATTGAATAGGTGGGTAATTGGCACAGCTAAAACATGGTAAGCAATCTTTAGAAAGTATGGGTCAAGGGAGTCTGCACCAGTGCTTTTCTTGGTATCCAACTGCAACAGAAGTTCTTCAACCTCTTTCAGTGATGCAGGTTGGAGGGAGAAGACTGAGTTGGTAAGAAGAGTTTCAGAATTTTGTGAGCCAAGCTGTAAGCATAGTGAACATGCAGGGGAGTTGTCAAAAGCTAGTCCTGGAGTAGCAAACTGGTTGTTAAATGCCTCCAGGATCTCCGTCTTATCACAGATGGTGGCACTGCCAGAGGCGATCTTTGCAGGCAGAAAATTTCCCGGTGTGTGACCTGACATGTCCTTAATAGATTTCCAGAATTTAGATGCGCTCTTGGCAGCGGAGTCCAGTTCTGAGCTGTAGAAGGATACCTTGGCTTCTCTTATCATCTTAGTACATGTATTCTGAGCTTTCCTAAAGTGACACCAGTCCAAGGGGTCCTTTGTTTTTCACGCTTTTTTCCAGAGCTTGCCCCTGTTCAGCAGTGCTGCCTTGAGCTCAGAAGAGAACCAACGACAGGCTCTGCTCCTTACATGGACTTTAACCAAGGGGGCGTACTTTTTTAAAGCCCCAGTCATGATTTTGGAGAAGATATTGTATGCTATGTTGACTGACTTGGCTAAATAAAAGTCCTGCCAGCACAGCAAGTATTTTAGTTCATCGAAGTAGGCAGACTGGTCAAAACTGCATCTAGATCTCTTGGAGGAGAACCTTGATAAGAAGGGTGGATTCTGGATAGTTCTTACGCCGGCAATAATACAGTGGTCACTAACATCAGTGAAAAATGTATCAGCATGGGAGACTAGGTGCGGTTTGCTAACTAAGATGACATCGAGCAGTGTACTATTAATAGGGTTCTTCTTATTAGGGTACATAGGCTCATCAATAAGTTGTGCCAGCCCATGGGTATCACAGAACTCTTTAAGCGGCATGGAGGCCTCGGAAAGCCAATCAAAGTTGAGGTCCCCTAGAAAAACTGTTTCAAAATCCCATGCCCCATAATAGTAGTTAAATGGGTGAAGATTTGGGTACCAGCAGATGGGGGTCTATAACAACCTACGACACCAAGCACAATAGAGGATGATATCTCAACATTTAGGGATAGGCATTCAGATTGGTTTGCAATGCATGAAGAGTCTAGGCAAGAAACCGAGTATTTGTCCTTGACGTAGATGGCCTCCCCCCACCGCTAGTATGCCTGTCAGTTCTAAACAATGAATAGTCTGGAATATTAATTTCCAAGTCAGTAGTAGCAGACCTGAGCCACATTTCGGAGACCATTAGGACATCAGGTAAGGTATGGTTGACCCAGGCCTGAATCAGGGTAAACTTCTTTAATAGGCTGCATGCATTTACATGCATAAAGTGCATCTCTTTAAGCTTAGCTAGGTCCGAAGGGGATTGGAAGACTTCAGATGGGCCAGGGTTGAGTTCAATGTCACCTGAAGACAGCAGAAAGAGGAGTAAGAGCTTCCTTAGTGCAGCAATAGTCAATTTGTAGTCACTTGTTCTTGTACGTCTATGAGGATTATTATGTCAGGTACATGAGACCCCGTGTTTAAATCTATGATGGCCTAAAGCTGTAAATACTAAAACCCTAACAGTAAGATGTAAGGAAAAGTAAATGCTGGGTAGAGTGGGAGATGGCCACGCAAGGGCAGTTATGCCCAGGTCCCACCGCTTAGAGTAGATCGAGTAAGAGGCTGCAGGAGAGGGAACTTAGGGTGCAGAGGTGGTTATACGATGAGTTATGGTTCACAGCCCACCAGAAGGTTATACTCCCCAGATTGATGATTGTGAGCTGGTGTACTGTGCATGGCACAAGACAGAGAATGAACAGGTAATGGAGCCAGTAATTATCCCTGTTCCCCGGAGGAACAGGGATAATAGTTCTCACTGGTCCTTGAAGCCTATTAGTAGATTTAGCAGCCTAAGCTGCTCCCTGTATATTAGTAAGTGAATGAGTAGAGAACACCCTCAGCTACTGTCCGTAGAAAACACAGCAGTAACTCCATTCTAGGCTAGCAGCACCAAAGTGCCTAGTATATTCCGACTGATCCCAAGCCTCAGCACTAAGTAGGAAAGCTAGTGAGGTCAATCGTGATGAGTAAGGAAGGAATGGGCGTGAGAATAAGGTGGGGGGCGATGTAGTGTATTTAATAAATGGTGGGGTGGGGATGGGTGAGGGTGAAAAAATGCGACTTTTGCTGTACCTTGGCTTGGAAGAGTCTGGGCTTGTAGTCTTGGGTGGCGGCAAGCGGAAGCGCCCATCTGCCCGGTGGCTGAGTCTCCCTCGGGAGTTGATCTGGGAGCCCTGCGGATTCTCAGCTGGGGAGAGAGGAAACAGGAGAGATTTTAAATACTGGTTGAGACAAAGGCCAGCAAACCAGCAGGAGAGAGAATTAGTAAGACAAAAAGGCCGATTTCATTTGGCACCCAAGAGTCCGGGGTCAAAGCTACAGAGTCAGGAGAAGGGCTATAACACTTAAATTTTCTAAACTTTAGCAAATCAGGCTAACAGCAATTACTAAGTTTAAGAAAATACATCAAAAGCAGCAGTGCATTTGTAATTACAGGCCTTTTCAGTAGGTTTTAAACAGGAAAGAGGGAAAGCAGACAATGTACCAACTGGAATGGGGCTGAAAAAGGGGCTCAAATTCTGATTGGCTGGTGGCTTTTGCTGTACCTTGGCTTGGAGAGAGTCCAGGCTTGCAGTCTTGTGCAGCGGCTATGAAAGTGCTGTCCACCCAGTGGCCAAGTCTCCCTCGGCAGTTGAGCTGGGAGCCCTGGGGGTTCTCGGCTGCGGAGAGAGGAAACAGGAGAGATTTTAAATGCTGGCTGAGACAAAGGGCGCCAAACCAGCAGGAGAGAAAATTAGCAAGACAAAAGGGCCGATTTTGTTTGGTGCCCAAGAGTCTGGGGTCAATGCTACAGAGTCAAGAGAAGGACTGTAACACTTAGATTTTCTAAACTTTAGCAAATTAGGCTAACAGCAATTACTAAGTTTAAGAAAAGACATAAAAAACAGCAGTGCATTTGTATTTACAGGCCTTTTCAGAAGGTTTTAAACAGGAAAAAGGACACGGACAATGGACCAATCGGAATGGGGCCGAGAAAGGCCATCGATTGATTGCTGGCGTTTTTGCTCATACCTGCTTGGAGAGTCCGGCTTGCAGTCTTGGGCGGTGGCTATGGAAGTTTAGTTCGTCTCGGTGGCCGAGTCTCCCCGGCAGTTGAGCTGGGAGCCCTAGGGGTTCTCGGCTTGGCTTGGAGACAGTCCGGGCTTGTAGTATCAGGTGGTGGCTATAGAAATATGAGAGCACAGTGGCTTGTCTTCAAATCAGAAAGCTCCACGGAGCCAAATTACAATTCCTTCCATCCCAAATTCTGGCCACAGCAGTGGACTTTGGGGCAGGTAAGTCACCTATAATGTTTCTGAGGGGAAATTTATAAACGAGCAGGAAAGGTGCTTCTTAAAAAAATTTGCTTTAACTGAGCTTGTAACATAGCTTTGTTCAACAACAGACGGTCATAAGGTATTCTTGGAGCTTTCAAACTCAGCAAAACAATGACTCAAGTCAGCTCCTTTCTTTGTCCCTCTTTTTCAGTTCAGTCTCTCCTGTTTCACAAAACCCAAGGCCTCCTCTGCTTCTCACCCTTATTGGCCCAGGTGTGGTTTGTTAACACCCCCAGGTATCCAACACTCAGAACAGACAGTGCAGTGAGGTCTTAAAGGGCCAACCTTAAAGCAAAAGTGGTTTTGTACAAATCCCCCCACAGCCTCCTCCCCATCAAAACCTGTGTTGTCTGTGTTGGGTTATGAAGTGGCTTATGGGTGAAAGGAGTGTGACAGACATACACGCCGTCACAGCCACCTGTGCAACATTTTAAACTAAGTGAGATTGTCTTCAAATTCTCTACAGGATTGTAAGGCCATCTTCCATTCATGTTTCCACTCAGATACAGAAACACGAACCCCCATCTCCTCACACCAAGTCTATCGACAGGGCCATGGCTAAGGTGAGCAATAGCTGCAACTGCAGGAAGGCCTGCATCAGCAGGGGGATATTTATGTAAAGTTAAGTGAGTAAGGGAAATGTAGGAAGTACACCATATATTTTGTTTTGTGTGGTGAGAAATTATCTCCATTAGCTTGTATTTTATAATTATGTATAACTGGAGGTTAGGAGAAGCTGAGCTGGGAGGCTTTGGGGGAATAGGTACATGTATGGGAAGCAGCAGAGTAGTAAACTGCAATAGTCGCGGGGCAGCAGTCTTTCTGGGGGTGATGTGGAGTGAAGGGGGCTGTCCTGTGTGTAAGAGCCTTGAGCAGCTAAGGGTTGAAATAAGGCTGCTCAGATGGGAGCTGGGGAGGATGGTGTAGGAAGTCAGAGGAGCAGAGCAGTGGAGGGAATGGCAAAGAGGTGGTGCCCAAGGGAGGGAGGGCATCAGACAGGGAATGGGAGTGGGGAGGACTACCCAGTACACAGGAGTATCTCTCCTTCAGAGAGCCAGGGAGCACAGAGTGGAGGAATGGCAAGTGGTAAGGGGAAGGGGTAGGAATGTGAGGGTGGCATCAGTGGTGGGACATTCAGAAGGAGTGCCTTTATTGAATAGATTTGTACCACTGTCTGGAAGGAGAGAGGGGGACAGCAGGAGGTGAGGTAGGAGGTCAGATTGAGCCAAGGCTGAGAGTAAGAGTACAGGGGAAGGAAGAGGGAACTAATCAGGGTGGGCAGGGAAGAGGAGGCAGGCAAAACAGAGTGGAGAATGCAGAGGGGGGAGAGAAAAGGAAATGAAGAGGGGAGGGAAAACTGAAAGCAGATACAGATAGAAGGGGAGGGGCAGAGTGGGAGATGGAGAAACAGTTAAGGGGATAAATTGTGGATGTGGAGATAAGTTCACCAGGATGCAGAGGGACAGTTAGATGGAGAAGCAGCTAGTACTGAAGGTAAGAAAGGAAGGATGGGGAGCACAGGTGCAGGGGATGGAAGGGTGGCAATCATAGGTGACCTCATAATTAGGGGTATTCACTGGGGAAGGAAAGGGGACCCAAATGCAAGCAGGAGGGTGGTTGGTATGCCAGGGATGACAGTGGCAAAAGTGGGCCCAAGAATAAGGGAAATAGTAAGGGAGGTGGAAGAAAATCTAATTTAGTTATACATTTGGGAACCAATGACCTAGCTGGGTAGGAGGTTGAGGTAGTGCAAAGTAGGTTCAGAGAATTAGGGAAGATCTACAGGGAAGAAGGAAGTTCACTGGCCTTCTCAGAGGTGATACCAGTACCAAGGGTCAGCACAGCCAAGAAAAGAAGAATAGAGGATTTTAATGACTGGCTGAGGAAATGGTGCAGGGAGGAGAGGTTTATCTGTATTGGGGACTGGGAGGAAACCTGGTCAAACAAAGCACTCTTTTCACTAGACAGGCTATACTTGGAGGGTTTGAGGGTACTCAGGGACAAACTGGGAGAATACATAACCACTACACTTAATTTAAACTACTGCGGGGGGGTGCAGCAGGCGTGCAGGCCCACAGACTCTGAGAGGATGAGGTCAGTGAACCCCCCCCCCCAACAGTGATGGAAGAGATCTGGAGGGAGGAGGTGGAAGGGGCGAGAATACAGTTAGCAAAGGGTTGAGGGGGTGAGGAAGACATAACAAGGGTACGTGGAGGAGTGCACATAGAGAGGATAAATGTGAATAGAAGAATAGAGAGAAGAGAAGGAAGGTCAGATTCTAGGTGGAGGGTGGTGTCTCTGAATGCGTGGAGTCTTGGAAACAAGATGGATGACCTGCAGGCACTATTAGCAGAGAGGAGGGTGGATATAGCTGCAGTTACTGAGACTCGGGCATCATCACACCATGACTGGGACCTTGCGATCCTTTGATATAAACGATACAGGAGGGACAGAGTAGTTGGAAAGGGGGGAGGAGTGGCAGCTTAGGTCAGGGAGGGAATAACTTGCACAAGGGAGGAGTCAGAGGAAGGGGAGGTGTAGGCATTATGGGTTCAATTAAGGTCCAGTAGAGGGAGAAAGGTGAGGTTGGGGTGGTTTACAGACCACTCAATCAGGATGAGGAGAGGGACAGAGAACTGAGCTCACAAATACTGGAAGCTCCGGGGAAAGAAGAGGTGGTAATTGTGGGGGATTTCAACCTGCCCAAGGTGGACTGGAGCATAGCATCCACAACATGTGTTAGGAGTCAGGTGATCCTGGAAGGAATGCAGAGTGGGTTCCTAACTCAGGGTGTCACAGAACCAACAAGAGCTAAGGCAATTCTTGATCTGGTGCTCACAAATGGGGAACATGTACAGGAAATAATGGTCAGGGAGCCACTGGGTGGAAGTAACTATTGCACAGTGTGGTGCCAGTTGGATATGGGGAGGGAAAGCATCCCAACTAAGACCAAAATCTTGGATTTTAGGAGGGCGGACTTCAAGATAATGGGTGAAATGCTAAGGAGCCACCTGGCAGGCATCAAAGCAGATATGGGGGTGGACCAAAGGTGGTCCATCATTAAAGAAGTAGGCTCGGGGGGAAGAATACAAGGGCCAAAGCACCCAGCTGGTTCAGTTTTGGAGTTGCCCAGGCAGTAAGGGAAAAGAGGTTGGCCTATAGAAAATTCAGGAAGACCAAGAGAGAAGTGGATAGGGAAAATTGTCTAAGGTTGGCTAGTGAGGCAGGTAAGAAAGTCCAACGAGCAAAGGGACAGAAGGAGCTGCAGATAGCTGAAGGAAGTAAGAAGTGGAGAAGGCTTTCTTTCACTATATAAGTGAGAAAAGGGACAAGAAGGAATGCATTCTTAGGCTTAAGAAAGGGAAGGAGTGGGTGGAGGATAATGGGGGAAAAGCAGAGATACTAAATGAATACTTCTGTTCCATCTTCACCAGGGATAAGGACAGACCAGTGCCTTGAGAAGTGAAAAGAGGAGCGGGGGGAAGGGGAACATGGATGTAGTGATAGAGGATGATAGAGTGAGGGAGGGGCTGCTGGCATTGAAGGTGGACAAATCACCAGGCCCAGACAGAGTACATCCAAAGATACTAAAGGAACTGGCTGAGGAGCTGGCAGGGTTGCTGGCAGACCTATTTAATTGTTCACTAGAGTCAGGCATCGTACTGCAGGACTGGAGAACACCACATGTAGTGCCCCTGCACAAAAGCAGTCCCAAGGATGATGCAGAGAATTACAGACCAGTCAGTCTGACCTCCGTTGTGGACAAGCTCATAGAGACCATATTAAAGGAAAGGTTGGGGGAGTATCTAGAGAAGCATGGTCTCCAGGATGCGAGGCAGCATGGGTTCATGGGGGGAGATCATGTCAAACAAATTTGATTGACTTCTTTGACTCTGTCACTAAGACAGTAGACAGAGGCCAAGCAGTAGACATCCTCTATCTTGATTTTAGCAAGGCCTTTGACTCTGTGCCCCATAAAAGGTTGACCAGGAAGTTGGTAGATCTTGGGGTTGGGGAAAAGATGGCCAGATGGGTGGAAAACTGGCTGAGGGACAGAACCAGAGGGTGGTTGTGGGGGGAGAGTTATCTGGCACCAAAGAGGTAACCAATGGGGTCCTGTGGGGCTTGGTGCTGGGGCCGGTGTTGTTCAGTGTCTTCATCAATGACATTGGGGATTGCAATGGGGATCCCTGCCTTCCTGACAGATTTTAGGAATATCACATGGCAGGAATTCTATCTCGCACCTTCTGTGACAGAAGCCTTCTGCATCTTTCAGGATCTGATAACAAGGGCAATAAATAAACATGCTCCCCTAAGAAAGGTCAAACCCCAAAAACGGGCACCTGACTGGTTCAGCCCATCCCTAAAAAGGGCTTTGCAGTTCAGAGACACTTTATGGAAAAGGGCAAGAAAGTCACAGACTGATTATTCTCCTTTCCGGTAGCCAGGAATGCCTGCACTAAAATGGTCAGGGCCAAAAAATCACGGTTCCTTTAGTCCGCCCTTGAGGAAAACAAAAATTGCTCTGCCAAGTTCTGACAAATCTTGAAAGAGGTCAAAGGACACTCCCATGCTACCCCAATCCCAGCCGAGATTATTGCGAACAATAAGTCTTACACAGGCAGGTGTAAGATCCTCGATCAACTTAATAATAATTTTGCTACTGCAGGCCTTGCATTCGATGCCTCTCCTGTCAGCAAACTATGTGCCCTAAGCACCACTAGTGTAGGTACCAAGCCTGCCTCTGCCCTTGGCACCGGCTGCCCTCCCCTCAACTTCCTGCTAGTATCTTTTAAGCAGGTGGAGGACCTTCTCCTCTCCTTGGATACCAAAAAGAGTGCTGGTGCAGATTCGTTAGAACCCTTTGTTCTAAAAACAGGGTTCTATTATCTAATGGCTCCAATCACTCACCTATTTAATTGCTTACTTATGCAAGGGGAGCTATCATCTAGCTGGAAAATTGCACACGTTGTCCCCTTGTTCAAGTTGGGAGATCCCACAGACTTGAACAATTACAGACCAATCTCGATTCTTCCTGTACTGTCCAAACTATTAGAAAAAATCGTCAACTCACAAATGAGGGAGCACTTGGATTGTGAAAACATCCCCAACCCAGCCCTATCGGGGTTTAGAATGAAGCACAGCACCATGTCAGCTCTAGCTAAAGTGTCTAACGACTGGTTAAAAGCTCTGAACAGCAAAACAACACACCTATGCTCTCTTCCTTGATCTCAGCAGAGCATTTGATATGATTGATCACTCCATTCTACTTGATTCTCTGGGTGACATTGACCTAATCCCTGTCACATTCAAGTGATTCCATTGTTACCTCACAAGTAGAAGACAACAAATTAAAACACAAGGGGAACTGTCCCCACTTAAAGTTCTGCCCCGAGGCATGCCGCAAGGTTCCATCCTGGGGCCCATCCTCTTCGCACTCTACATAAACCGTATTGACTCTGCCATCCTAACAGGAAATGTTCACCTTTTTGCAGATGACAGTCCTTTATACAACCAACCCCTCATCAGATATTGCTCATAAGGAGCTACAGCAAGACTTTATCACCCTCCAATATAATCTGTTGAACCTCAAACTTTTGCTCAATGCAAAAAAAATAAAAGCCATGATTTTCTCCCCGCACCCCCCTCATAATTTGGGGACATCTGGCCTCCCCTGGATTACCACCCTCCTTGGTGAACCCTTGGAAATAGTGGATAAATTTAAATATCTGGGAGTCTGGTTGGATAATAAACTCAGTTTCAGCACACATCTTTTCATAGGTTTCATAGGCAGTATCAAGCTAACAGACTCAAGGTCCTTAACAGCTTGCCAGAATCATAATGTTGATACTGCCCTCAATTCATTTCTGACTGAATTTGGCAACATCCAAAAGAAGCACCTCCCTACAGTCAAAAGGAGGGTAAGGGGCCAGCATTCGAGGTGGCTGAAAAAAGACCTGCTTCAAAAGTTAAAAGTTAGAGGCAATCAATGGAAAAAGTACAAACAAACTGGACTGAGTCAGATCTCATTCTGTATAAACAATACAGAAATGACTGTAAAGATGCATCAGGCAGGCCAAAAGTAAATACTGCCAAAACCTGCTGATTAATTCTTCCAATGACCCCGAGTTTTGGGTCACATTAAGTCCTTCTTAGGTTCAAGATGTCACTCCTCAGATATGGTCCTACATGGTGTACACTGTAATGATTCTACTACCATTGCAAATGCTTTTAACCAACAATTTTCTGACTTATCTGCCCTCACAGCTTCCCTCCCATCACAATCCTCTGCTTCACAGTTTAACCCCACAGCATCTGAAGGACCCCAAACTTAACCAACCCTTCTATTTCAGGGAAGTGTTCGCACATCAGGTCCCAAAGCTGCTCAGGTCACTCTCGAAAACACCAGTACTGGCTCAGATGGCCTAGAACCAAGACTACTAAAAATGGCTTTACTACATCTCTGGCCCCTGCCACATCTTCACCCTATCTCTTCCAATGGCATTGTCCCTGAAGTCTGGAAGGCAGCCAGAGTCACCCCTGTATTTAAGAAAGGCAGTAAAAATGACATATCAAATTACCGCCTATTGCTATTTTGTCTGTTCTGAATAAAATCCTGGAAAAGTAGTATCCATGCAAATCACTGAATACCTTGAGAAATTCAATTTACTAAGCTCAGCACAACATGGTTTTAGAAAGCATCACAGCACCATGACAGCACTTGCAAAATTCTTCAGATATCGTTACCAATATGGATAGAGGAAAGTTAACAGGGCAGTCTTCATTGACTTAACCAAAGCTTTCAATCTGGTTGACCATTCTCTGCTACTATCTGCCCTCAGTACCTTGGGCTTTCTCCCCAGTCACTACCTGGTTCAAAGCTACCTCTCCAACAGAACACAAGCTGTTAAGTTTAATTCATCCATGTCAGACAGTGCTGTTATCAACATTGGGGTCCTCAGGGTCTATACTTGGCCCTCTTTCTATTCTCATTATTCACAATAAACTTCCTGAGTTGGTCACCACAGGTCACTCACTTTTGCGCGGATGACCTGGTAATTTATTATCACTCTGATAAGGTCCTGGATCTAAATGCTGCCCCACTGCAGATTTTCGTCAGTACAACACTGGTTGAACTCTCAACGCCTGGTTTTAAATACAAATAAAACAAAAGTTATGATGTTTGGCCCAATCACAAGCTTAGATCCTGTCCTCTGACCATCTCTGTCTCTGATATCAATGGGGACCCCTAGAAACTGTCACTTCTTTCGTTACCTTGGCATCCACCTGGATCAAACCTTGGACCTGAAAGCACATATACAGGAAACCTGCAAGTCAATTAACTGCAAATTGGGGCTGCCTATAGAACCACAATACCTGCTCACCCCTGGCTGCTAAATTGCTGATAGCCAGAGGCATTCTATTGCCAACCCTTACATATGGGTGTCCCATCCTGTCCTTGGCCCCAAATCTTCACTGCAACTATGGGATACTACCTTCAATAATGTGTGCAGGTATGCAACCAAAGCATCTTGGCTGCAGCATCATTGTCTCTTATATCAGGACCTTGGTTGGCTCTCTCCTTCCTCTACCAGGCAGTACTACTTGTACAATTTAGTTGATTCCATCCTAAGGACGCTCCAAGCCTGCTATCCTGTCTGATCTCCTCAGGCCGGCCATTCCACAAGGAATCTTAGATCGCTGATCAGACCTTACTATCCATCCCCTTTGTCGGACTAAAAGGGCATGGGCTCCTTCCATCATGCTGCCCCACTTATGGAACCTACTACCCAGGATCTAAGAGATGTCTCCACTCATGTGACTTTTAAGATCAAACTCAGGACTTTCCTCACTACTATGGACAAATGTGTTTGCTTTGACCCTACCTGATCCGCTGCATTTGTACTGTTTCCTCATTGCTAGCACTTTTGCCTGTCCAAATGGGTGTTCTATACTGTGCCTTGTAATTAATGTTTTATTTTGTGCCTTGTAATTAATGTTGCCTTAACCTGTTTCTTTATAAGCCAATGTTAGCTGTTGACAATTGTAGTTGCTATTCTACTCCATGACATTCTTATCTTCCGCCACAGCCTCCTCACTTAACCCCACTGCTGCTCTCCCCTTCTGTTATATCTCTTCCCCTTTTGCCACTCCCACCAAACTCACCTTACCTGTTCCTACCTCATCCATGCCCCTCCTTAGTCCCCACCCTCCTGGCTGTGCTTAGTCACCTCTCCACCTACTACCGCCTACTCCCCACCGCTACTGACCCCACCTTCCCTGCCCTGCTGTCTCTTGGTTCCACTGGCTCGGCTGACTTTGACACTTTGCCGCTATTGCCGAGCTCCTCCGCCTCTATCCCCTCACCGGCATCCTCACTCTTGCCCTGCGTCTATCGGTTCCACCAGCCGGCTGTATTTTCCTACCTCCCTACGGCTGTTGCCGCCTACTGCGCTCCCCCTACCACCCTCTCTTTGCCTAGCTCTTCGGCTCCATGGGCCGGCCATGGGTTGGTACCTCACCCCGCTGTTGCCCGTATCTGGTGACACCTCCCTTCCATAATCTCTCCCTCCCATCCTTTGCCAGTTTTCCTTCCTTGTGTCTTTTCTACTGATGCCTATCCTCTCTTATTTTCTGCCTTCTACTATTCACATTTTTGAGTATGTTCCATGATCAAGTGCTAAAGTATATTTTTGTTTACTAATGTATGTTACATTGCCATATGTATTTCTCTCTGCATTTTTTGTACTCGTTGTCTTAATAATCTGGCTGTACTCTTTGTGTATTGTAATTGTACCTCCCGGGTCGTGCCTGAAAACAGTCACTTGCTGACTAGCGCACTTACCCGGTTAGCAAAAACTAAATAAATAAATAAATAATCCTTAATTTAAAATTGAAATACCCTATACCCATAGTACCTATCCAAACTATTCTTAAATATATTCATGCTAGAGCTACTAATAGTATTAGTTGGAAGATCATTCCAAGATGTTACCACTCTGGCTATACCAAAACCTACGCTGGTTCCTATTCAATTTTCCACGTAAAAGCTGTCTATTATGTTTCCTAGAGCTGGTCCAACTTGTATTATATTGGAATCCCATCTCAGCCATAAGTAAATCATAGTCCAGTAGTCTGTATAACAGACATAGATCACCCCATGCCTCCTGTAGTATAGGGAATATAAATTAAGGGAACTCAATCTCTCATTATAAGGTTGATTTTTTTAAACTATACACTGACTTAGTGAATCTACGCTGCACACCCTCCAACAATTTTATATCCTCTCGATTCTGTGGCGACCATACCTGTGCACAGTACTCCAGGTGGGGCCTAACCAGGGCACTATACAATATGAGAAGTACATTTTTGTTCCTACTTGCTATGTGTCTGAAAATACAGTTGAGGTTATGATTAGCTTTCTTAACTTGGACTCTGCAATGGGACTTAAACGTAAGGTCATTTGTGATGGTTATTCCCAAATCTCTTTTCTCGTCAGTGACCTCTAGAGGGGTGTTAAATAATTTATAGGATATCTTCCGGTTTTTACTACCAAAGTGCATGATCTTGTACTTAGCAGTATTTAGTTCTAGTTTGTTTCTAACTGTCCATTCTGATATCTCATCAAGGTCCTCCTGCAGGGCTTTGGTATGTTCTTGTGTATTAACCACAGTCCCTATCCTGCAATCATCAGCAAATTTCTATACCCAGATATTTGGACTATTCAGTTTTAATGTAGTGATATAAATATTTAAGAGGCTCAGGCCCAAAACAGAGCACTGTGGGACCCCACTAGTAATAGGAGCCCAGCTGGATAAAACCCCATTTATTACCACCCTCTGCCTTCTGCCCTGGAGCCAATCTGACACCCAATTACAGACATTCTTATTAAGATTAATCCCCTCCAGCAGTGTTAGTAATTCATAATGGGGAAATTTATCAAATGCCTTAGCAAAATCTAAATAGATCACATCCACTGTATTCCCCAGATCCAATTCATGGTTACCAAGTTCATAAAAAGCCACTATATTTGTTTGACATGATCTTGATTTAGTAAACCCATGCTGTGCTTGATCTATCAAGTTATTGTTTTTGACATGATCTAAAATAAAATCTTTAATTAAGCCTTCCATAATTTTACCAATCAGGGAGGTCAAACTGATGGGCCAAAAATTTTCAGGTTTTGTTCTTGCCCCTTTTTTAAAATAGGGAATATTGTGGCTATTTTCCAGTCATTAGGGACTATTCCTGAGTCCAGAGAAACCTGTATTGTGTGGGTGATTGGTGGAGCCAGTAAATCAGCTAGTTCTTTCAAGACTCTTGGGTGCATTCCGTCAGGGCCTGATGACTTATTGACATTAAGCTTGTTTAAGCAGTCTAGGGTATTTTTAGGGTCAAAGGTTATTCTTCCTGGTATTGATGACTCCTTACCTATATACTTAGTGGTGTTACCCTTATTGTATACTGAACAAAAATACCCATTTTGTATATTGGCCATTTTAGTAGCTGTGACTACCAGCCCTTCTTTATTGAAAAAAGAACCAATTCTACAGTGTACAGTTTTAGTATTGTTAATGTAGGAAAAAAAGGAGTTTTTATTATCCTATACTTTATTTGCCAATTTGACTTTGAACCGTGCCTTAGCTTTTTTATGTGTACTTTGACCTTTTTAGAATAAATCTTAGTGAATCTCACATACCCTGAACATTTTTATTTTCAAAGTCCCCTGTCCAATCCCAGTGCGAAAGTATTTTTTTCATACTAGGGAAGTCAGCTTTGTTAAACTTTAATTTTGTAGTGGCACTAGAAGGATTGGGGTTTGCGATTTCACCAATAGTGACGTGAACAGTGTTGTGGTCACTACTAGCCAATGGACTTTTAACCTGGACTGCTTTAACTGTGGCTCCCATATTTGTCAAAATTAGGTCCAGTATGGTATCCCCTCTGGTGCTGTCATAAACCCTTTGTCCTAATCCTACCTGATCAAGAATTGCCTGTTGAAAACTTTTTATGCACTTTGTATATCTATAGTTAATGATACGCTGTATGTAATGTCCACATGTCTGTGTAAATGTTCCAGGACCTCCTTGTGAATGAGCTTGCTCAATGGAGTTTTCCTGCAATAAACTTGAATTGAATTGAATTGAATTGATCCATGGTATCAATGTACTGTATATCAATGGTACTTATTCCATGCCCATTTTCCCAATCTATACTGGGCAGATTTAAATTTCCTGCCAGTAGTATCCTGTCAGCCGTGTTCAGATCCCTAATGACTTTCAGTATTTCTGTGTCATTATCTATTGATGTAGAAGGTGGCAAATATAACTGTCCTAAAAGAATTTTGGTATTTTTATGTGGAAGTAACTTTACCCATAACATCTCCTGAGTACTTGTGTCCCAAGGAAGCTCCTCACAGTTTATAGTTTAATGAATATACATGGCCACCCCACCACCTCCTCTATATCTCCTTGATTTAAAGAATAGTTTATAACCAGCAATATTTTTTTCCCAATTACCATCTTCGCTCAACCATGCTTCTGTTACTAACACTGTATGTATGTTACGTGAGTGCAACGTCAGTTTGAACTCATCATGTTTATTTACTAAGCCTCTTGCATTGATGAGGATAGCATTCCATTAAGACACGTCTTGTAGGGTTATTTCTGGATATGAGGGGCTATTTAAGTTGTTAGCTTTATCCCCCCCCCCACCAGTTTAAATGGAATTTTGCTACATCCAAAAAATGTTTACCCAATATTCTGCTGCCCGTGGTATTTCTAAATAGAACAGATTTACTGAATGTAGTTGAGTTGTCCATAAAACCTATACATTCTGTTTTGCAGAATTGTCTCATCCTGCTGTTAGTTGGCATACTCTGCCTATTTTATGAGAATGGTACCCATACATTGATAATATCCCTGAAATTATGATTTCTCCTCCAAGCTCTTTAATCCTTCTAGCTATATCCTTATAATCTGTCTGAATATCCTCCATCCTACTCCTTACCACGTCATTTGCTCCTGTGTGTAGGGTAACTAAAGGGTTAACTGAATTTTCTAATAGCCCATCAAATACAGTAGAGTAGAGATATCATGAAACCTGGCTCCTGGTAGTGCACTAACTGTTGTGGTTTCCTTTCTATTATTACAGACTTATGAATCTGTCCCCCTTATAATAGAGTCTCCTATGATTACGATATCCCTGTCATTTACATTCCTTTTTTTTCCTTGCTCCATATCTATATAACAACTTGGTTTCTTATGTTGGATAGAACATCTTTTTGGACTTAAATCCTTAGTTGCCTCCGACACCTCTGGAGAGGCTAATGGTAGATTATCAAACCTATTTGTTAACTTCAGTGATGTGTCCAGCATAGGCCCTTCCATGTTATCAGCTGCTTTCCTATTTTCTGCCCCTTCAAATTCAAGTTCGTCCCTCATGCTAACTTTCGATAACTGGATGTTATCAGCAAAACATGATTTATCCATCATTCTATAGCTAATGTCAGTCACTGCTTCATCTATGAACTCTTCTAATCTAGTTACATATTTGTGAGTTTGTAACCTTAGTTCCAAATCATGGATCTCCTTTAATAAAACAGCAATTTTTATGCCTTTATCACAGGTGAATTCCTGGCTAATAACCTCTTCTGTGAACATTTTACATTCCCTGCAAGCTTTCTTGCCCTTCCCTTTTTTTGTTTTCCCTGAGCCATTTTAATTCAATGTATACTTTGGAACTCTCGCCACCAGTGTTATTTGCTTCTGCCTGCTATCTAGAGAGCTATCCCAGTATAGTGCTGCCCAGTGGTCCACCAGTGTCCACAGTGGGCACAGTAGACACACAACTCGCGTGTCTCTGCGTGCATCTCCATGCGCTCACTCTGCTCACGCTCACTTTCGCTCACGTGGAAGCCTGGTTTTATGGTGTCCTGTAGACAGGAAGTCCCACTAAGTCACTTCCTGCTACTCGCCCCAGCAAAGCAGTGACCAGATGTTTTTGAACTGAAATATTTAATTAAAACACCTCATGCGGTGTTTGTGTGAATACAGAAGCCTTCCCCTAGCTTCTCACTGATTTTATTGCCAAACAACAACTAAACACTGCAGGCTGTGAGTTGGATGGAACTCCACAACCCCACAATGCTATAGGACAAGGAAGTATTCTTTATCTGGTTCCCGTGGCAATGGCCTGAGAATTACCTCCTCTCTCCAGAGGAATGCTACTACCCTTTTTAAGTTAGAAACCACCAATAAGTGTTTTTAAAAGAACTGGTATGACCACTGCAACATAAAACCAGCAGCAAAAAAATTAAGACAGTGCCTTGGCATATTCTTCTGCATAAGGCATCTTCTCACCCTTGAAGCCAGGAAGTGGCTAGTTCAAGCAACCTTTTTACCCCTGCTTGATTCTGCAGATTTTCTATATAGCCATTGCCCCCAGTATGCACTTCAGAAGCTTGATACGCTCTACCATCAAGCCTTGAGATTTATACTCAGTATGCAACTCCGGACTCATCACTGCCTGTTGTACCAGGTAATAAGTTGCCATCCCTCCCTCCCTCCCTCTGAGGAGGCAAATAAATGCCCTTATGTGGATCGTCAGGGTGCTCTCCATCAAACTCCCACCCTACATCTGTAATACGTTTGAACAGTCAACTGGCATATATGGCCTACGTAATTCCTCCCTTGTCCTCCTCAAGCTACCACGAGCAAGGACGCTCCATGGCACAGCTGCCATCAGCTCCTTCCTACCATCACTTTGGAATAATTCACAAAAAGTTCTTAAACTTTCCCACCTGCCAAGCCCTTATGTACTCAATTGCTTTTCAGCTGCCTGAAAACTGCGTGTGACTGTTTCCGGTTATCGTTGGCACACAATTTGAATTTATCCTTAGCTTATGGATACTCCTGGCCTCCCTATTCCCCCTGTTGGCTGACAGCCCCTTAGGGCAAATACCCATTCCCTAGCTCCCTCCCTTCTTCCCTCCCTCCCTGTGGCAAACCTCTTGCGGGACTCTAACATAGCAGGGTTATCCCTTCTTCCCCTCATGTGTTTCTATCCCCCTTCCCACTGTACCCTATGTACCGCTACCATTCTCTCATGCCTTGCTCCTTTGTTGACCCCAAACATCCTATGATGTAGTATTTGTGTACAGTATGTATACTGCCTTGCTATCAAGACTTATTCCCGATATCATATTATCCTGTAATGTTAGTTATGTTTATACTGTTTTTTCCTACATGATATGCCTCGACATGTTGTCATAAACTATAAATGGATATTGTTCTGTGTCCGGGGTCATCTTGCAAATGAGCTCGCTCAATGATGTAGCTGCCTAGTTAAATAAAGTTTGATTGATTGATTGATTGATTAATGACAAAATGTGTCTATTCACAGATGGCACTAAGCTCTGTGGGAGAGTGGACACAGCTAAAGGGATACAGGGCCTACAGGATGATCTGGAAAAGCTGTGGAGGTGGTCCAGGATCTGGCAACTTGACTTCAATGCCAAGAAATGCAAAGTTATGAATATTGGAGCCATGAATCCCAGGACAGAGTACTACCTGGGTGGAGTCCAAATATCTGCATCAGAGAAGGAGAAGGACCTGACAGTGATGATCACTAGTGACCTGAAGCACTCCACACAGTGCACAAAATCAGCAGTAAAGGCAAGCAAGATGCTAGGATGCATATCTAGGGGGATCAGTAGTAGGAGAGAGGAGGTTATACTGCCCTTGTACAGGTCCCTGGTAAGGCCTCATCTAGAGTATGAGGTTCAGTACTGGTGCCCACACCTCAAAAAGGACATTAACCTGATGGAGAAGGTCCAGAGGAGGGCTACAAAGGTGGCAGCGGGTCAGCAGAGTAAGGCATATGAGGAGAGGTTGAGGGCACAGAACATGTACTCCCTGGAAGACAGGAGAGAGAGACAGAGAGGGGACATGACTGGGACCTTCAAGTACTTGAAAGGTATAAATAAGGTGGATAAGGAGGGTCTCTTTAAGCTGAGTGGCAACCGTAACACAAGGGGGCACAGTCTTAAGCTGGAGGGTGGGAGGTTTAGGAGGGAGGTCAGGAAACACTTCTGCACAGAGAGGGTGGTGGACACTTGGAATGTGCTGCTGAAAGAGGTGATCTCATTGAAGACAGTGGGCAGCTTTAAGAGAGGCTGATAGGCATAGGGGGAAGGTAAGGATCATAGGTAGGGAGGATGGGAGGTGTTGGGAGGGAGGGCAGGGACAGTAGCTCAGGCTGTGTACCCTGCAATACAAGCAAACTAGATAGACCAAATGGCCTTCTGCTGGCTTCTTCATATGTTCATATGACCACTGCAACAGTATTATGCTGCTAATAGCTATACTTCTGTAATCCATATCTTATCCCAATGTATCAACAGCAGGGGGCTCGGCTGGTAGCCAGCATCATTTTTATTTTGCAGCTAATTTCTTTATTCTCCTCTTCTATGGCTCCCTATCATGCCATATCCCCAGCCCATCTCCCGCTCGCAGCTTACCTTCCACTTAATCCACAGCTTGCCCCCCCGGGCTGGCGGGGATCCCTCAAACTGCCAGGACGGAGCCGGTGTGGAGGTTGCTTCCTGTTCATGGAAGTGGGGCCTGCAGGGATCAGATTTAATCCTGCTGAGGAGCCATTTTTCCCTGTTTTCCTTGTGAGCTTGTGAGTGCAGTGCAGTGCAGCCAATGACGCCCAGTGCGCACATCTGCATGCTGTACATCGGGCAGCTGCTCCAACTCCGCCCCCACATTACAGGACCTGGCATGCTGGCCCCCACGCCGTTAGGGGTCAGGCAAATGCCGCTCCATGTCCCCACACTCCCTGGGAGAGGAGAGTTGTACTCCGGATGCTCAACCCTCTCCCTCCCCAGCTGACCCCCGGTGACCTGTTTGCACTGTGAACATGGGTCACTGGCATGGTAGGAGGTAAGGTAGTGATGTCTCAGCCCTCCACACCATCGGGCTGGCACCCAGCATTATTTATTTATTTATTTTCAACCATTTTTACCTTCTGTCACTGCTGGCTGGGGCCCCATCGGTTGTCCTACCTGTTCCCCTCCTGCCGAGATCCTCCCTATCGAGCTCACTGTCTCCCCTCACCCGCGACACACCTCTGGAGAATCCCATTGTTCATGACCCCCAGAACGGGGCCGCTTGGTGCTACCTCTTCTAATGCTCCTTGGGTGGAGGTGATGGGCTAGATGAGATCCAGTGGGTAGGGTCTGGTGTTGGAGGTGGGGGCAGGTGATTCCTCCTCCCAGTCAATGGGTGGTTTCCTTGTTCGTGATTCTCCCTCTTCCAGCAGCACGGACATGCAATGACATCCAGCGCGGGCTGAGAGTGCTCCCGTGCCCCTCCCGTGGATGTCCACCGATGCTCCTTCCCATCTCTGATGTGATCCCTTGGCTGTTGCACCCCCAGTCTCCACTGGGAGTTGCTAACACCGGGGAATCATTAACCCACCCTCCCCAGGAGAGGAGAGCTGTCATCGGATGCTCAATCTTCTCCTCCACTGCTGACCCCTGATGGCCTGGGCTCATTCCCAAACCCGGGCTGCTGGCATGGCACAAGGTGTGGTATCCAGCGCCTCAACCCTCAGTGCCAGCAGGCTGGCTAGCCAGCATCATTATGATGCTGTTGTGTGTGCGGGGGGCAGCCAACAACAGGCGTGATATGTCAGCATGCTGCCACCCCTCGCTATCTGAGATGAGGAACCTGAGAGCAGTAGGCAGCATCATGTGAACACTGTATGACACTGTGCCTGGTGTCTGAGAGGGATGCATTCATGATGATCTAAGATGGATGCGTCACACTCAGGGGAGCAGCCAGAATCAATCAAACCTTGGCTAGCTGAATTTAAATTCACACATTTAAAAAAGTCTTAATGTGATGTCCTCCCCCAGGTCTGCTTAAGTAATGTAAATACAATCAGATGGGGTCGGGTGGGGAGGACAGAACTGTAGCATAAGCTGCCTTCATGGTCTCTGAGCCTGCTTCAGGCATGATCTCTGGGGGGACACTGAAACTGCGTCTATAGCCTTCTTCCTGCTTCCAGCTGCTTGGATCATCAGCCTCTGCTTTCTGCTAGCCTGGATGACTGCTGAGAGACAGATGATCACCCTTCCTTAAAGGGCAGCTGGGCAAGAAATTGAAGAGGGGGCAGCAAAAGTAATATGAGCACCACCACAGTTAATTCATAGCCAGTATATGCCCAATTTTAAGTGAAATGGCTCTAATTTTCCATGCCCTACTGAAAAAAATAGTAATGAAACTAGGAACCTCATTAACTATATTTTCTCTCTGTATCTTAATAAGGCTATATGGTCCATCTCACTTACTTTCACTCTTGTTGTTTCTGTAATGAAGCATCGACTGCACCCTCCTCTCCAATAATCTTGAATGGAACCATCTAGAAGTAATTGTTTTTAATGGTATTCAGTGAACACAGCAACTGCGATTGAGCGCTTTCAAAAAGGGCGACTCAATCACAGCACCTGTGTTCAGGGTTTCCTGGCAGGGTAGTGACCAGATACCTGGATGGGAAAGACAGGGTAACGGGAAGCGTACGTGCGTGTAAGCGCGTGCACATGCGCAGGGGGGGAAGAGAAAGAGGAGGGGAGGTATGTGGGAGGGAGTGTGATGGGTAGCTGCTGATGTGGTTGGCTAGCGTGGTGGGGATGGTGGTCGGTTGGGGGGTGCAGGGTTCGGGTGTGGAGCAGTGCAGTTTTTTTTTTTGTGATATCAGGCGGCTTGTTTTTTTTTCAAGAATTTCACCCCCCTCAACATGCCCTCCCTGGAGTTGAGAATCCTTAAGTATGGGGGTGCGGGGTGTGTGTGTGGGAGCACAGCCCCCCGCATACATGTCAAGTCCATCACCTCCTTGCAGTTCGCTGCGAGTGTACATCACTGTAATTCATTTTCAGAGATACACACTCGACCAAATGGGGTGATTGCCATTATCACACAGAACCATTTTTAACTGTCCTTTTTAACTGTTGTGTGTTTCTATTCATGTGTTTATCACTGTTAATTTCAGCACTATCACTTTAAATCTTGCACTTTAAAAAGGATGTTATGCTGATTGGTATCAGACTTCCTGAAAAGGCACTAGTGGTGCGAAACCAGTTGGTGTGGTTATATCCTGCATTACTGTCTCTCCTAGCTAATTATGTTTTGACTTGCATGTTTGGCACATTTGCACTTTCTGCACTGCATTTTTATGGACCATGGTGAGTAAATAACTATTTGTGCTATGAATTGACTTTGGTGGGGCTCCTATTGCTATGTTGCCCCTTATCATGCTGTTATATTGAGTACACCAGAGAGATAGAGCTGCTTTCGTTTGTTGTTGAAGAAATTGAAGAAAGTTTGCTTGTCCTACTTGTATAACAAGCACTGCCAACTGCTTGCTCCCGCTGCAAGCACAGTAGCTACAAAAGCTGTAAATCAACTCTCTCGACTGCTACCCCTCCTGTCTGTTGCTGGAATCAATTGCTAGGCAGACTGCACCTGGGGGGGCCGTCACTTGCTGCTGCTGCCAGCTGTCTGACTGTGTTTTGACTGGCACTGGACTCGGGGTCAGAGTAACTTCAGAATCAAGGCAAGCTTCAAGCAAGCCCTCAAGACTGATGCTGTTGCTGCTGCTTTCTGAATCCTGCCCTTTTCCTGACCCGAAACAGCAAGTATGTATGCTCTTATTTATTATTTATTTATTTATTTCAAACATTTTACAAGGAAAGACATACTGAGCAGGTAACAGCTCATTTCCAGATGCATCCTGGGGGAAGGGGAAGAGAGGAGGAGCAAACAGATCCAAAATATAGAGTAAAAATACATATAATGGAAAACAGGTAACTCAGAAAGACAAATTACTTAAGCTAGACATTGCTAAACACTGAATTGCATACAGTGAATTGTAGAACAGATGAATGAGCAAATTAATAATAATCGCAAACAAAATAAGGAGCAGTGAGAACTAATAAAGAAAGGAAATGAGAAAGTGCTGAATCCAAAACAACTGCAGGAGTGGGAAGAGAAGTCACGGAGGAGAGCTTTAAGAGCAGGAAAGGAAGGAGCTGAGCAAATAGAAAGGGGAAGAGCAGAGCCGGCCCGTTGGTGCAGCGGTGGGATTTCCGCTCGCGACACCGGCGACCGGGGTTCCGGGAACAGACCCGGATCGTCGGAGGGCTGGCTGGGGGGGGAGAAGGATGGAGCATCCCAAGGACTGCTCTCCTTCTCTGGGGGGAGGGTGGGGGAAGCGATTGGCGCACTGAGGACTCCTGGCAGAGGCTGGGGGATCTCAGGTGACTGACGCTCACAGCTCTGGGAGGTGGGGTGGATGCTGACGTCATTGCACGTCCCTGCCTCCGTAAGGAAAACGGCAGAAAATCGAGGCGGGCAAGGACCACCGTTCACATGAAGCCCTCCCAGAAGACCTCGATTCACCACCATTGCTGCAGGTCCCCCGACTAGATACTGGTTCCGTGGTCACCGAAGAAGGTGACCATGGCCCCGCCCTCTGGGGGGAAAGCTGGGGGTGACTGGGGGACCTCGGCAGCCATAGATGGTGGTGGAGGTTTCCAGGGACCGTGACCAGGGCTGATTAATGATGGGATCCTGCCATGGAAAAAGAAAAAAAAAAAAAAAAAAAGAAAGGGTAAGAATACCCCATAGTTTAGGGATGCAAAATGAGAAAGCAGCTTGACTTGCAGTAGATTTCATGTTCAGGATGAGTAAAAGAACAAGAACAAACATTGTAAAGAGAGTAAGTGGATGAAGGAGGAAAGGAGAAGAGAGAGGCAAGATATGAACAGAGAAAGCCAAACCAAAATTCGTAAATAAAGGAGACACAGTGGGTAAAATGCCTGGCATCAAGCGAGGGAAGGGATGGCCCACTGGCATGATGGTAAGGCTTCTGCCTGTGATGCCAACATCCCGGGTTTGGGAACAGACCCGAGAGTCAGAGGGACGGCTAGGGGGGAGGAGGATCGAGCACCAGAGGGACTGCTCTCCTCTGGGGCAGGGGGATTGAGTGCCTGGCGCATGACTGACCTCTGGCAGAGGCTGAGGGGAGCAGCTGCTGGTACCTACACAGTTGCTGGATGGGACAGATGTTGGCGTACATGCCCTAGATGTCATTGCATGCCCCTCCTCCTGGATTGGAAAAACGGTGGAAAATTGGGCCAAGCAGGATGTCACCCACCATGCAGAGTAGGCCCTGCACCTCTGCCTGTGGCACCACCAGAGACATATACCGGCATCTGTGGGAGGATGAGCCCCCTCCCAATGGCCCCACCCAAGGGGACAAGCCAGGGTGTAACCCTGGGATGGAAGCATCTCGGGGCTGTATACTGGCAGCTGATGGGTGGCTGGGCTCCCTCCTGTGGCCCCGCTCTGGAGGGTAACCCAGAGTGTATCTCTGGTTGGGTAAGTCCGTGGGGGGTATGTGACACAGCTGGGCACAGAGTTGGGCTGCTGTTGGCCGGTGTTGGAAGGAGAGAAAAGTACTGCAAATTTAAACAAAAAATAGAGAGGGGAGGGAGGGGGAAAAATACAAGGTACAGTGATGTGTACACAAGGATTTATCAAGAGCAAAGCGAGGGTCCAGTCTAGCTAAAGTGGACTTTGGAGCAGCACTATAAACAATATTACCATAGTCAGAAATAGGCAGAATCATCTTAGTGAGGTTTTCTCTTCATGCGGGAAGCAGAACACGTCTCTTATTTCTGTATAGCACCCCAAGCTTGGGATGGAGCTTTTTATGTAAAGCATCCACATGCAGTGAAAAATCTAGATGGCAATCAAGCCAGACCCCTAGGTACTTGAAGAAGGAAACATCTTCAATAGTTGTACCATCAAGAGTATGAAGGGAAGGAAGGGGGAGGACTCTAGCAAGTCTCTGCAGAGTGCCAAAAGTCATACAGACTGTTTTGTTTGGCATTAAGGGATAACTGATTAGCATGGGACCAGTTCTGGACATTGTTAAAATCCAGTTGAAGTTGGTTCATAAGGTTAGGGGCAGAGGAGCCAGAGGTAAACAGGATCATATCATCTGCCTACATATGTCTAGGCACAGAGGGGCAGGCCTTGTGATGGTCATTTAGAAAAATGGAGAAAAGAATTGGACCCAAGACAGACCCTAGGGGGACGCATGAGTTTATAGGGAGAGGAGGAGAGAGAGAGTCCCCAATCCAGACAGCTTGTGATCTCCCCTTAAAGTAAGAACAGAACCACTCAACAGAAGGTACAGAGAGTCCAGCTGCCTTAAGCTTGTCCAGGAGAATGGAATGGGATACAGTGTTGAAAGCTTTGGCAAAGTCAACAAAAATAGCAGAAGTAACATGGCCCTGATCCATGCCAAATAGAATAGCATCAGTGAGCCTAAGGAGAGAAATGGAAGTGGAATGAGACTTTCTAAAACCAGACTGAAAAGGATTAAAGAAGGAGGTTGAGTCAAGAAAACTGGCAAGCTGGGATAGAACAAGGTGTTCTTGGAGCTCAGCCAGAGTGGGAAGGAGAGAAACAGGATAGAAGTTACTAGGGGAAGACAGGTAATCTCCTTTGGGAAGGGGGATGACAGTAGCCAGCTTCCAAGACTTAGGGATGCAGGATAGGGAGAAAGACAGATTAAGGAGGTAGGTAATATGGAGGGGCATGAGCAGAGAGAACTAGGAGTCTAGGGTCAAGACCATCAGGATTCCTACCCTTGTGAGGATTTAGAGACAAAAGGGCCTTAAGACCAACACCAGGGGTTACAGGTGAGAAAGAAAAAAGGAAGTAATAGGACAGAGGGAAAGGTTGAGGGATAGCGTGAGATGGAAGAGAGGATAAGAGAGAGGAGGAGGAGGAGGAGAATGAAGAGGAGGAGAGCAGTGATTGGGCATAAGATGTGAAAAAAAATTAAAAGAAGAGGCAACTGCAGCAGGATCAGAGATATGAGTGTCACCCATATTCAGAATAGATAGAGGGGGACTGGGTTGGTGGGGAGAAAAGAGAATTAATAACCTTCCAGAATGTGGGTGATTGTGACAGGGTAGAATAGGACCCTGTCCCATTTGTTTTGGAGAATGTGTTTAAATGCAAGAATCTGTCCTTTTCTGTCTCTTCTCTGTCTGGTTGCGCAACCCAATTTTCCTGTGAGACCTCGGACTTGATCAACCTGAACAGTGTCACAATTCTTCTTTGTCTTTCTCTGTCTCTCAGTTTTCTCTTGCTATCTGTTTCTCCTCCCTTGCATATCTATATCGGCTAATATAAAATTATGTGCAAATCATTGTATGGAATGAAACTGATAATGGGATCAATTTTGTTTAGAGAATATTTAGTGTTACTGTTGAAATGTGTTTATTTTTATAATTTGAGATGACTTTGAAAGCTACAGGTTACTTGAGTGCAAATGTTGAGCCTTTTACAAAAAAGGGGCCTCAAGAAGCACAGTGTTCTAGCAGTTCCTCAAACTTACAAGGACAGGATGTTTGCTAAGGATGGGGGTTGAAAAGACATAAAAGAGCTAAGTTAAACTGCAAAAAGGAGATTACAAGAAAAAGGGACACAGACTGAAAGAAGATTTTATTTTTTTCCTCTGTGCATAGTTATTCTGAACAGTTTTTTTTTTTTTATTTTACTGCAACTACAATGAAAGGGAGGTCATAATTCCACTATACAAGACACTAGTGAGGCCGCACCTGGAGTACACTGTGCAGTTCTGGAGACCTTACCTACGTAAAGACATGGACAGTGTAGAGAAGGTTCAGAGGAGGGCAACAAAGATGGTGCATGGATTGCATCACAAGTCCTATGAGGACAGGTTGAAGGCACTGAACATGTACTCCCTGGAGGAGAGGAGGGAGAGAGGGGATATGATAGAGACATACAAGTATCTTATAGGGAGGAACAGGGCAGGAATGCACTATTTTAAGCAAAAGATGTTCCAGGACTAGAGGGCATGGGATGAAGTTGAGGAGGACGATTCAGAGGAAACGGAGGAAGAATTTCTTCACAGAACGGGTGGTGGACAAGTGGAACACCCTGCCAGAGGAAGTGGTGGGGGCTGAAACAATCACGGGATTTAAGAATGCATGGGATAGACATAAAGGAATTCTGGAGGTCAGGGGTAACAGACTTCCTGGAAAACATAAACTGAACTTAGAAACTTAAATGGGCAGACTGGGTGGGCCATAGGCCCTTATCTGCCGACACTGTCTATGTATCTATGTATGTACAAATAAACAGTTTTGTGGAATTTTACAACTGCTCCTGGGTTTTCCCTGTGCTTCCTGACCCGTGCCTCGACGGCAGTGATTAAGGTTCTTCTGGAGTGTGGATGCAAAGTACTCAGACTTTGCTAATCTAGTAGATCTAGTACAAACATTACAAAGTGACTGATAATGAGTAAGGTCAGAAGTAGAGCCAGGGAATTTATAGATCCTTCAGGCAAAATCTCGTGCATGGTAGCAAGCCTGTAACTCACCTGGGACCCTAGATTTGTGAGTGGCACATGATGATCCCAGGCAAACATAAATTTAGAGGCAAAGAAGTCAAGGGCATAATCCACATTACTATTGTAGAAATAGGGGACCAGTCAGTGGCTACCAGGTCAGCATGAAGGCAGAACAAATCCAGCAAACAGAATGACTGGATCTGAATGATTTTGGGGGGGGACTTCAGGACAGTGAATTTTACACACACAGTAGACCATGTGATGATTACTGAAGGTATCAGGGAGGATGTTAGCATCCATAATACAATGAGGATGGGGATGGGCCCAATCCAAGAGTGAATGATTTTGAGATTTGAAATTAAAACAAGTCGAGTCAGAAATCAGTTGAATTAAAAGAAGGGACTTCACATTTAGGCTAAATTTGTGAAGAAAGGGGGAACATCAATTTAAATTAAAATCACCTAGTATGAGTAGCTCACCAGAGGAGGCATGTGAAGAAATTAAGGTAAGCAATTCAGTAACTGAAGGTGGAGATAATCCTGGGCAACAGTAAAGACCAGCAATATATACATAGGTGTAGAGAAGGGACGGGAGAGTTTGAGAAGTAGCATCTCACAGGCAGGGGGAAGAGAGTATGTATGTTTTTACACTGATGATGTGAGGCAAGGGGGGATGGTGGGGCAGAAATGTAAAAGTGTATGTACACATTTAATTCTCATTGTGACTGTATTTTATTGCATACCAAGTACTCCCTCTAGGAAAGGCTGGTCAGTCTAAGAAGGGTGAGAGTCAGTCAGTCAGGTAGGGTTAAGGTGAGGGGCTTTCCAGGTAGAACGAGGCGAGTGGGCACCCTGTCAAAAAACACAGAGGTCTGACCATCTGAGAAAAAGAGAAGAGAGAGAGAAGAGAGGGTGGGAGACAGAGCTGAGGTGAGAGAGTACTGTAGTCATGAAAAAAAAATGTACTGTCTTGGAAGAAGGTTGCTGGGTGGTGGAAATATTGTACTAATCTGGGAAGGTCCATGCTGGGTGAAACTTTTTAAAAAATAGGGTTGGTTTGGGAGGGTGGGTGGAAGATAGGAAGGTCTGTTGAGTGGGGAGCTTTTAAAAAAAAAATTGTGCTTCCTGGAGAAGGAAGTAGGAGGATGGAAAGATCCACTATGTGAGTACGGAACTTGCTAAAAAAAATTCTGCAGGTCTTACAAGGTGGACGGAGGGTTGGAAGGTCTGTCAGTTCAGAGTGTGGAGCTTCTGTATTAAAAAAAATATATGTATGCAGGTTTGTGAAGGTGGGTGAAGGGTGGGAAAGTCCATGCCAGAGGGGGGCTTGTTTCAAAAAAATGTTATGCCAGTTTGGGATGGTTGCTGAAGGTGGGAAGGTCTTTGCTGGGTGGAAGGACTTGTTAAAAAAAATCTGTGTAGTCTGGGAAGGTGGGCGGAAGGTGGAAAAGTCCATTCCGAGTGGGGGGAATTGTTTAAAAAAATTGTGTTCGTTCTGAAAGTTTGGTGGAGGGTTGGAAGGTTGGGGACGAGTGGAGGGGCATGTGTTTAAAAAAAATGTGTTTGTCAGGGAAGGTGGGTGGAGGGAGGGAGGGAAGGGCTATGCCAAGTGGGGGGCTTGTTAAAGAAAATTGTTCAGGTCTATGAAGGCCTGTGGAGGCTGTGATGGACTGTGCTGAGTGTTGGGGGGCTTGTAAAAAAAAGTGTAAGTTTATGAATGTGGTTGGAGGGTGGGAAGGTCTGTGCCAGAGGGGATAAATTGTGCAGGTTTGGGATGGTTGCTGGAGCCTGGAGGGGTGTGAAGGTCTGTGCCAGGTGGGGGAATTGTTAAAAAATGTGCAAGGCTGGGAAGGTGGGAGGGAGATGGAAAGGTGTGTTCCATGTGTGGAGCTTGTTTAAAATAAAAATGTGTTTGTCTTGCAAGATGGGTGGAGGGTGAATAGGTCTGTGCAGAGTGAGGAGGGGCTTGTTAAAAAGAAAAGTTATACAGGTATGTGAATATGGGTGAAGGGTGGGAAGGTCTGTGCCGAGTGGGGGGGGGGTGTTAGTAGAAAAAAAAAAGAATTGTTTGCCCGGAAAGGTTGGTGGATGAGAGGAAGGTCTGTACTGGGTGGCAGACATGTTAAAGTAAATTGTGCAAGTCTGGGAAGGCCTGTGCTGAGTGTTGGGGGGGTGGGGCTTGTGAAAAAAGTTTTTGAGGGTTTTAGAACATGGGTAGTGGGTGTTGCCATGTAAAGAAAGAACTGTGTTTGTCCAGGATAGTGGGTAGGGATGGAAAGGTTGGTGCTGGGTGGTGAACTTTAAAAAAAAAATTGTGCAGATCTGTGAAAGCGGGTGGGAGGGTATGGAGGTCTGTGCTAGGTGGGGGACCTGTCTAAAAAAATGTGTGCAGGTCTGGGAAGGTTGGAGGAGGGCAGAATGGTCCATGCTGAGTCTTCTGTAAAAAAAGAATTGTGTCTGTCTAGGAGGGTGGGTGGAGGGCAGGAAGGTCTGTGCTTAGTGGGGGGCCTGTGTAAATAAAGAATTGTGTCAGCCCAGGAGGGTGGCAAGGTCCATGCCAAGTGGGGGACTTGTGTAACAAAAAAAAAGTTGTCTGGGAAGGTGGGTGGAGGGTGGCAAGTCCTGTGCCAGGTGGTGAACTTTTCATAACAAGCTGTGTTTGTCTGGGAAGGTGGGAGACGGTGGAGGGTGGGAGGATCTGAGCCAATTTGGGGGGTTGTGCAAAATAAGAATTGTGTCTGTTTAGAAGGGTGGTAAGGTCCATACCAAGTGGGAGGCTTGTGTAAAAAAAAAAAAAAAAAAGATTGTGTCTGTCTAGGAGGGTGGTAAGGTCTGTGCTGAGTGGGGGCTTGTGTAACAAAAAAAACAGCTGTGCTTGTCTGGGAAGGTGGGTGGAGGGCTGGACAGATGAACTCTCATCTTCTGGTAGGTGTCAGTGGGTATCAGGTCAAAACAGCTAAACAAAAACCATGTGGCAATAACTACGCAGTGTAGAGCATGCCTGCATGTAACGTGAAAGGAGTATAATAGCGGTAGGGAATTACCGCTACCCTTGCCGCTCTCTGCTTCAACTGAGGAGGGATCAAGTTGCTGTGTGCTGGGGTGCCTAAAGCTGAGCCGCTCCCATGTTGGAGTGGCTATGGCACGGTCAGGAGACCTGGGACCGTGGTTCGATTCCCCCAGGTCTCTTAGTACTTTTTCTTTTGTTTTTTTTTTGTGAAATAAACTTTTCTCCTTCCGAGTTTCTCCCCATCCCCAATGTCCACACACTCTCAGAGTTATTAAAAGTCCGGGAGTTGTGGGAGGTGAGCCTCCCCACATTGGGGGGTGCGGGAGGGCAAAGCCCCCGCAAAAAAACAGAAAGTCCCATTTTTTTTAATAGGCACGCTGGGAACGCTGTTTGTGTTTTGGTCGGTGTTTTGCCTGACCCTATTTTGGTTTGTGCTGTGTAGCTTGCGGCATTTGTTGATGCGCTGTTATTGTCAGCGCGGTTGTGACCCCGTGCCATGTCAGTGTGATTCACTTGGTAGCACATCTGCCTCTGGGCCAGAAGGCTGTCGGTTCTTGTCTTACACTGGAACTAGGCTTATAGCTTAAACACTGGCACCAGAGTGCAGTACTGGGGGGTGCTGTATTGTCGGGGTGTGCCATCCTTTGGATAAGATATCCCTTCTACCCATCTCTGGTGCTGTCCTGGTGGGTGTCCAGGTAGAAGTAAAAGAACTCAAGGCACTATCTGTAAGAGTAGGAGATGTTTCCCCAATGTCCTGGCCAACATTCCCCTTCCCACAAAACTGGTTCATGCAATTTTCCAAGGCTGTGTGTGGGTGTTGATGTGCAAAATGACTGCCACTACACATTCAGTCACTTCACTACCAGTCTAATATTTCTTGTAAAACACTTTGGAATACAATGTGTATGAAAAGCACTATATAAATGCTGATTCTTCTTTTTCTTCTTCTTCTGTTGCTGCTGCTCATTTTTGCGTTCACTTGCGCTTGCGCAAGGAACATCTTGGGACTATATGGCATTTGAGAGGTGTGTCACTGCCAAGCTAATTACAGCTGAAACAGCAATGGGCTTGGCAGTGTACACCAATGACCAGGGGTCATGACACAAGTTCTGCTTTGCTGACGTGACGTGTTCTCTAGTTAAAAGAAATTAACAGTTCCAATGAGAAAGCGCTTCATTTCTTTCTGTAGACATAACTCCGGGCATGTGCATTAGAATTAACACTAATGTGCATGGCTGAGTTAAGATTATTGGTGGCTCTTGCCGCACTGTCTCTCCCCCCAAGTCTGTCTGTTCCTCTGACCCTCCTGGCTTCCACATTAGCCGTGGTGTGGCTTTACATGTTGGCAGCTCCTGCCACACTCTCTCTTCCTGGTCCTCACTCCTTCTGAACCCCCCCAGGCTTGTGCAATATAGTCACAGTGCGGCTTTACATGTTGGCATCTCCTGCCGCACTCTCTCTCTTCCTGGTCCTCGCTCCTCCTGAAACCCCTCCCCAGGCTTGTACAATATAGCCGCAGTGCAGCTTTACATGTTGGCGGCTCCTGACACACTCTCTCTCTCTCTCTCTCTCTCTCTCCCCCCGGTCCACGCTCCTTCAGGACCCCCTTCAGGCTTGTACAATATAGCCCTCCCAAAATAACACTAGGACACTGGGGAGCCCACTCCCAGTGTCCTGACATCTTCAGTAAGAAAATCCTGAAAAGAAGAAAACAGTTCCCTGACGCCTTTTTTTAACCTGTAAAAAAGAAAACGGTCCCTCGTCATCCCCGTCATCTCCCACCACCATCCCCACCCTCCCACTAAGCACCTATCTCCCCAAACACACCCCCACACCCCATATGTACCTCTGGAGGTCAGCGGCTGTGATCTTCAGTGGACCGGGACACGTCTGCACTCTTCAAAGCTGAATCGCAAACTGAAGAATGAAGGTAAGTGCTGTATAATGGCTGCCAATGGTGTTCTGAACTTATGTTGATATTGCAGCCATTTTCTTTTCTATATGTACTTGTTGCTCCTTGGAGTGGGCAGGTGGCTCTGGCCTCTTCCTCGGAAGGGGCTCGTCTGTTTGGCCAGGCATCTTCCGCACCCATCCCACCCGGCCATCCCCCCATGGGTTACCTCTTCCCCCATGACAGAGCTGGTGGCAAGGGGCGCTGGCTTCCCCCCACCTCCGGACGCCAACATCTAGATCACCGGGGTTGGCATGGGCACAGCCAGCTATCATGGAGCCTGCCAGCTCCATCTTTTTCCATCAGTTTTTCTCCCTGAAGCCATGCACATGCGATGGGCAGTGTAACTGTCTCCACCACCATGGAGGCAGCCGTATGCCCTATGCATGGGTCCAACCCTCTGCTGAGCATCACACCTGTGCTGACCCCCAGATTCCGCTGGGTGTCAGTCTACAGTGCGATGCTGTGTCCCCCACCCCCGAGGAAGGAGAGCTGTCAGCGAACGCTCGAGCCTTCCTCATCCCGGCTGACACAACCCATGACCAGAGAGTGGTCCTGAACCTGGGTCACTGGTATGGTGCGAGGTGTGGCATCCAGCGCCTCAACCCTCGGTGCCACCAGGCTAATATTGAGGCCATTTTTAGGACTTTTTGCACCAAATTTTCAACATGGACTTTTTGGGACTCCTCCTCATGAACATTGGCACTGTCATTTTGTTACTCGGTCCCGAAAAGGTGATTTTGTGGTTACTGTGTGGAATCACCATTTGGGACTGATTAACAAAATGACAGCACCACTGTTCATGAGGTGGGGTCCCAAAAAGCCCATGTTGTAAATTTGGTGCAAAAATATCAAAAAACGCCCAAGTTACGCGCAGTTGTTGAAATTTTTCTGTGTATGCTCGTAACTTCGACAGTTTTTAATACTTTCATTCCAAATCTTCAACATTGCCTTTTTCACTGCACCTCATGAACAGTCTAGCTGTCATTCTTCATATCCTGCCTGAAATGTGTTTTCGCACCTGTGGTGCAGAATGACACAGTTGCTGTACAAAATCACCTTTTGCGACCAATGAATGAAATGACAGTGGCAGTGTTCATGAGGTGGGATCCCAAAGAGGACATTTTGAAAATTTGGTGGAAAAACTCCTAAAAATGGCAGAGTTACGTGCGGTCATTGAAAATTTTCTATGCACATTCGTAACCTTGGTCATTTTCAATATTACCACCCAGTTTTTCAGTATAGCCATTTTATCACAGCTCCGCATGAACAATACAGCAGTAATTTTTCACATCCTGCCCCGAACATGTTTTTGCACCTGTGGTGTGGAATGGCGTTTTCCCACTGATTTACAAATTTTCACCTACGGGATTCATGAGGTGGGGTGATGAGAAGACTATGTTCAAAATGTGGGGTCAAAATATTACAAAATGACAAGTTATGCCCATTTGTTGCAATTTCAGTACGTACCCTCGTAAATGCGGAAATCTTACAAATTTTCTCCCCAGATTTTCAACTTAGCCTTCTTATTACCAGAGCTTATGTCACAGCTGTCATTTTTTAAATCCTGTCCAAAATGTGTGTTTCCACCTGTGGCACGGAATGGCATTCTACTTGCACAGAATTATGTTTTAGCGCGGATATGAAAATGTTATCTACCGCCTACATGTGCTAGGGTAATAAAATGGCTATGCTGATAATTTGGTCACGGATCTACAGAGGAATGTATGCTCAGGGTCCAAAGAACACTACGCTGCCACACGAAAGTAAGGAACATGATGGCGCATGGGAGCTCAGGGCCTGAATGAACTAATGGCACTGTAAAGGTGTGTCACTGCCGAGCCAATCACAGCTGAAACTGTTATGGGCTTAGCAGTGTTGACCAATGACCAGGCACTCTAGTCATGACAGTAGTTCTACTTACTGACATGGCATGTTCTGTAGCTGAAAGAAATTAACTGCTCCAATGAGACAGTCCTTCATTTCTTTCTGTAGCCATAACTCCAGCCATGTGCATTATAGTTGACAGTAATGCACATGGCCGGAGTTGCAGTTAGTGTCGGCTCCTGCCACCTGCCGCACTTTCTCTCTCCTTCTGGTCCTCACTCCTCTGCCCTCCCCCCCAGCTTCTACATTAGCTGCAGTGTGGCTTCACTGATTGACAGCTCATGCCGCCCGGTTCACTCTCTCTCCCCAGTCCTCAGTCCCCTGAACCCCCCAGGCTTATACACTGGCTGCAGTGTGGCTTTACTTATTGGCAACTCCTGCTGCCCGCCGCAATCTGTCTCCTTCCAGTACTCGCTCCTCTGCCCCCCACCCCGGCTTCTACATTAGTCATGCTGTGGCTTCACTTATTGGCAGCTCATGCCACCTGGAGTACTCGCTTTCCTGGCACTTGCTCCTCTGAACCCCCGCTTATTCATTTGCCATGGTGAAGCTTTACTTTGGCAGCTCATGCCACCCGCACACTCTCTCCCCGTTCCTCACTCCTCTGACCCCCACAGGCTTATACATTAGCCACGGTGCAGCTTTACTTATTGGTGGCTCCTATTGCCTGGCGCATTCTCTCTCCCCCCGGTCCACTAAGGCCAGCGGGGCTGGCTTCTCTGGCTACCAGCTCCTTGCTGCATTTACGGTGCAGCTTCCACCATGTGGCACCCGCCGCTCTCACTGCTGCCTCCTAACTCCTCTGAAGCCACTACCAGTGCCACACACCACTGCAAATACCTGCAAGTGAATGTTTGGCATTGACAAATGTTTATCTGCCACTGCTGCCAAATTGCTAGGCCTAAAGCCTGACGGTATCTATCCCAGCCAGCAGATTTATCCAGTTCTGCATTTACCAGGACCTTTTGCTGCCAGCCTGCCTGGTTTCCATCATCAGAACACAACAGTGGCCAGTGAAGTGGATTGGTGCTGGACACTGCAACACAACACAAACAGGAGAAATCCTGGCTGGTAGGGGGTGTCAAAAGACAACAGACAGGAGGCAGAAACTGAATAATTAAGTGGCTCAAGATAGGAGTCAGAAAAGAGAAGTTATATAGAACAGAAAGAGAGAGAGACAACAAAAACAATGACAGCTATACAGAATGGAAAGAGTGAAGACTAACAGGGACAGTTGTATAGAATGAAAAGAATGAACAAAAACAAGGACAAAGATGGTTAAGCCAGTACTACAGGACCATAATCTAACTGGTTTCACTCTGTTTGGAGAACATCGGCTGCAGGTAATAGCGTTAAGTCACAGCATACAGGGGGCATGTGTCTGTATAGAAGCACGACACATCTTGGAAATTAACCAGGAGGAATTTATCATTAAAGTACAAAAATGGGATACTGGAAGTTTACCATTTTTGGAATTTTTTGTTTTGCATAACTGGCTTCTCCTTCTGTAGATCCCAGATTCTTAATATCCTTTTCAAACTGAACATAACTAGTGTTTTTTTAATGTGGGTTACAGTAATGGATATCTAACTTTTTTTCATACTATACACAAAAAGAGACTCCTGGAAGATGACGAGATGCCCGAAAAATCTTGCTCGGCAAGGAAACTTCCATGAATTAAACACCGTGGTGTGGTTCTGTGCTGTTTTCAATTAGAATATGCAGTAGCACTATCCTAGTACATAGAAAAAGAGAAAAAAAACTAACACTGAAGTTATGTTTCTGATATTAACTAATGATGCAAGGCCTCTAGTAGCACTTCACGTGCCTTCCTGGAAGGTTATTAAGAAGCAAAAAAGATAATCTGGCTAGTTAAACTGCACAAATGGAGGCCAGGAAAAAAATCTCCTAAAGATATTTAAGGTACAACTGATAATATGCAACAGTGTGACAGTACAGATTTTCTTAATGGGCAAGGCAAGGCAAGATTTATTTAAAATACACCCAATCTCGGAGGCTCTAGCAGCCGCACAAATATATAGACACATGTTTCAGAAATATATCGATAAAACACAGAAATAACTATTAAAATAAAATAATTCATATAAACATTAAACAAATAGCAAATTCTCAGCATCTATACACAAATCAGCACTTATAGATTAAATGTTAATCTGAAAAGGCCTGAGCAAATAGGAGGGCCTTAAGGCTAGTCTTGAAAATCTCCAAGGTGGGGGCCCCCTTAACCCCAGAGGGGAATGAATTCCACAGGGCAGGAGCGGTGACACTAAAAGCCCTATCACCAGCTGATTTCAGCCTCAACCTGGGAATCGCTTGGGGGCCTCCACGGGAGGAGCAGAGGGGGCGAGTCGAGACAGCAGGTATGAGAAGGTCTAACAGGTAACCAGGGCCCTGACCATGTAGGGTTTTGTAGGTGAGAAGCCCCACCTTAAAGAGGATCCTCCACCTGACCGGCAGCCAGTGCAGATCACACAGCACGGGCATCATAAATTCACAAAGGTTTTTTTTTTTACATGGATCTAGTAATTACATGTTTTTGCAATTCTGTACTTGGTCATGAGTTTAGGGAAAATTTATTTCTAAGGAAAAGGACCTATCATTGTGCAAGGATGTTGTTCCTTATCTATTATTTTTTCCTAAGAATTTTTCTTTTCTTTTTAAAAGTACAGACCTCTGGAATCCAGCCTTACCATCTCATCCACACATTGGTCTTGAACTATCACCTTCAGAGGAAACAGTGTAGATGGCCTAGCAACACTTGAGTGGTGCCCAAAAGAGGAAGTGCAAGTTGCTGGAGGAACAGAAAAGTACAAGTCTACTGAAGAAGACCAGGAAATTGAATGCATACTTTATGCCACTTCAGTCGTCACCTTCCCCAACAGCACTGTACTCCTCAATCTGAATCCAGGACCAAGCATCATCCCCACTGCTCTGAATCAGGGTCCAACCCTGCTTGCTACAGTGAATACAGAAAGTGTGCATCTAACATCCTGTATGCCAGAGGATGAAGAAAACACACAGACATCTGGGAACTTAAGATGAGCAAGTCTATACAGAATTGGAAAACTCGCCAGATTTACCTGATCATGGTGTAGGACTACAAAATGTTGACCATTCCGACCATGGAACATGGCTGAAGAACATAGGAGATAACATGTGCTTTAGCAGTGGAAAAGAGCTCTGTCCAAATCACTCTAGAGTGTATGGGAAGGGAACTTTTCCCAAGATAAATGGAAGAAAATTCACTGTGGACCATTATTAGAGCCCCATGAAATTCTTTTTATTTTTTATAATTTTTCCTTTTATTTTTCTGGAATTTTGTATTATTTTTTTTTATTCATTGAAAATGTAGTTTCATTTCTTATTATCACATTTACATTAATAAAATATCTCAAAATGACCTTATACACACTAGAAATCACATTGCTAGTGTACTACATCATATTAAAGGGGACAGGAACTCATTTCTAAGTTGCAGCTCTTTATAAAGTTTGTAGTCTCAGAAACGATATGCATTTCCCTAAATCATCCATATTTAACTGTATGTGAATAAAAAGTGAAATGAAAAACTATTTTGCATTGTTTTGCTTTTATGGGCAGCATTCTGTTACAGTTCTCTTCATGGAACCAGTAATTTGGAGTTTTTACTATGTCATAGTTTGTATACAGAATGTTAATTATAAGCTATTGGCCTATCAGAACTATGCTTAGAGTTCTGTACACAAACCATGACATAGTTAAAACTCCAAATTACTGGTTCCATGAAGAGAACTGAAACAGAATGCTCTCCATAAAAACAAAACAATGTTATATACTGTATTTTATATTACTTTTTATTCAGGAACAGTGAAATATGGATAATTTAGAGGAATGCATATCATTTCTGAGAATAAGAGCTTTATAAACACCTGCAAGTTAGAAATGATTTCCTGTCCTCTTTAAGCAACATTATGCAGTGGTCTTGAAAGGTTTTATGAATCAAACAATTCCGGTGCTGCTTCCTTATGGACTGCCTCTATGGTAACAATGGAGCCTAAACAACAACTGCTGTAAGCATTTATTTTTTGCCAAAAAAAAGTACTTTTTTAACTTTTTTGATGTGTTTGTTTTGGTTTTATTTCATTTTATACTTTGACTTTCTATTTATTGTTATTTCTAATTTAAGAAAAACACAGGGCTCTAGCTATTATCAACAGAAGCTTTCAAATGGGGAAGAGTATTAACAGGAAGCATTTGCTCTCCTCATCCACAAAAGATGCAGTGTGCTGTTTCTGGGAATGGACATGAAGTCAAATTTGTAACTGGATTTTCAGACTGGCAAAATCATTTGAAGTTAAAAAAACATGGCCCCTCTCCACATCACAGAAACAGTTTTCTGACATGGGTAGGCTTTGAACAAATACTAAAGGAAGGAAAAACAATTGATAATAAGCTGCTCCAACAAGAACTTATAAAAAATCAAAACAATGGTAAGAAGTCATTACAAGATACCTGGACTATGTTCTTTTTCTTGCTGAGAGAAATCTGGCATGCTGTGTGTCTGCTACTTCCATAGGGTCTTGGGAGAATAGCAGTTTCTTGGGACTCATGGAGTTACTTGCAAAAGCTGAACCACTACTTGCAGATCGCTTATCCGGTGTGGAAAGCGGAACAAAAGTTTCATTATCTCAGCAACAATCCAGAATTAATTAATTCATTTACTTTCTGGTGAAGTAGTGAAAGAAATCATTGATGAATCTAAGTCTGCCAGATACTATGGTGTTATTCCTGACTGCACTCCAGTTCACACAGTGAACAGTTAGCATTCCTTTTCAGGTATATGAAAATATATCAAAGTAGAGCCTCTACTACAGAATGTTTCATTGATTATTCACATGTACGTAGTACAACAGTTGAAGCCCTTTCTAAGCAACTATTAGGAATCTTGCAATTTCATGGACTAAAATCGGAAGACTAGTGGCCAAGGATATGACAAAGGGTCTAACATGGCATAGAAGCATCAAGGGGTGCAGGTGCGTATGAAACTCCTAAACCCAAAGGCCATGTATATACCTGTCACAGTCATAATCTGAACTTGATTGTCGCAGACACTGCAAATTGTAACAAGGAAGCAATTGAGTTCCTTCACTTATCCAGAGGTTCCATACTCTGCTGCCAGCACCAAACAATAGAATTTGCTTCACCAGCCTGTGAAGGGACTCACTTTAAAACCTCTGAGTGACACAGGATGGGAGGCTCAGACAAATGCTGTCAAGAATATATATTGCAGTCTTGGTGATATAATGCCTGCACTTACTGAACTGTATGAGTGGCCAGTTTTGGTCTCCATCAAAAGTAACAGTAAGTGAAAGCTATTGCTGGATAACACAAAATTTCAGTTTATTTTTCATCTTACAGTTTGGCTCGATGTTCTTACAGAAATAAATGGAGTAAGCAAGTCACTGCAAGGTTCCAAGATGGATTTGTCAAATGCCGTTGTACTTCTGGAAGTACAGAATGTTCACATCAGTGATCTGCATGTCACTGGACTTGAAAAGAAGATGAAAAAGTAAAAGACTTGGCTCAGTCAGTGGACACTGAAATAAGAATTCCAGAAGTGTGAGTGTGCCGCAAAAAGAAAATGCCAGGAGAGTATGTAAGAGATGAGCTTCTGGCTGATCCACTTGAACAAATCAGAGTTAATCTTTTGTTGTGGCAACCAGCATGAACGAATGTTTCATAGAACTGAGAGAACTGCAAAAAATGTATGGCTTTTTGTTAGACATCAGAAAGGCAAGTCAGCTACTTAACCTAGCACTTCACTCTAAACATTTTGCCAGCTCTGTGGGCGATGCTGATGTGTATGACTTGAAAAGTGATATTGTGACTCTTGCTACAGTACTTCCAGCAGATGTGGAGAGCACTCCTTATGAAACTGTGTAGTACTTGTGCCAAAGGTCACTGACTCAAGCTTTCCAAATTGTTGACCTTTCACCGAAGCTACTTTTGACCCTACTTGTCTCTGTTGCATCTGCAGAAAGCAGATGTAGTAAGCTCAAACTTATTAAAACCTATCTAAGGTCTACAATAGGTCAGGAGCGACTTTCAGCACTTGCAGTATTGTCAATTGAAAATGATCTAGCATGTGAGGTTGGCTTTTCAGGTATAATTAAAAGTGTGCCTCCTTAAAGGTAAGACGTATTAATTTTTGAAAATAAAATTTTGGGTTTGAAACATTATTATGTTTAACGCAGCTGTTTATTGAAACATACGATAAAACTAGATCTTTCTTCGAGGATATCTCTTTCATCAGGTCACACCTCTGGAACTATAATAGTGCCTGCGCTAGGATGACATAGAAACTTTTGCAAGCAGTCAGTCAGGAGATGCCCACAATGACATCAGGCATCAGCGTGTACATAAACATGGGTAGCCCCTCCTCTTCTCAGTACTTTTCCTCACCATTAATTAGACTTGTCAGACCCACCATCAGAAACGTTGCTGCTCATAGCTGCATTTATTTTTTTCCTTATATCCAAGTAATCACTTTTATAGTGATTTTCAGTGACCTGTGTACCACTCGAGGAACCATCAAAACTCCTATGGTACTGCGAGTGTGCAGAGAAGATCTGCACAGGAGACCTCCTCAACATCTGTGTTGGCTGCTTAGGCCTCTCTTACAACGTGAAGACCTATGACATCTGCCGGGGGTTCAACTCTGCAACCAGGTGATACAGAAAGGGGGCTTTAGAGAAATTTCTCCTCCAAAAGACCATTGAAAGAATGGAGAAGCAGCTTCAGGCAAACTCTGAGTCAGCAACCCATCAGCCGAATCACGGTCATCACAGTCCTGGGCAAAATCTTCAGGGAGTCACAAACACAAGTACGGGGACAAGGACAAGGCCTCCCTGGTGAGATCAAGATCACTCCTGCAGACTACAGGTACAACCCTGCTTTGACATCGACCACTCCATCAGCGACTCAGACTGCCTATCTGACCGTTGAGCAGACATCAAGGTCGCAGCTTGGCGTGGGCACTACCAGGTTTATTACGCCAGGTACATTGCTGTCATCGGTGGAGATCCAACCTCTAATGTCGACCACTTCAGTCACACCTATTAAACAGCGCAGTGCTGACAATCAGGCAGTACTCATTACATTTTCAGACATGCTAAGACATCTACTGCCTGGCCTCCCTGTTCCAGGGGGCCCATCGTTGGGGACTCCCACAAATATGATGCCACAAGGTACTCCCTTGTAAAATAGACCTCCTTAGCCACTACTGCCATAAACAGCATGGTCCTTTATTCTCATTGATGATAGGGTTGATGACAAATATGAAGAAGGAGGAAGACTATGCTGAGAAACACTATGGACAGGGCACCAGCTCCACAGTCTCCTCCTGTAGTGAAGACTCTGTTGTGAACACACCAAGATCACCTCAGGAGGAGGCCTCATTTTTAAACATGATGCAGCAAATGCAAGCTGCCATGGACTTCACTTCAGAGGAGCAGAACTCTACCAAAAATAACCTGATACAGTTTCTGGAGATGCCAGAATCTCCCTCTGCCTTGGTTCCTCCCGTTTCCAGCCTTGGAGGATGCCACTTATGCAGCCTGGTACTGGCCAAACAATATAACAGCTGTGCCGAGAAAGGCAGACAGAATGTATTCTGCTCCTTTTGGAAAGCCCTTTTATGCTAACCAGCCTGAGACTGACTCAGTGGTGATCACAGCTGCCCATGATAGGTCCAGGGAACCTAGGCACCTGAGCTCCCTTCCTTCTGATAGAGAATCTGGGAGGTTGGCTGTCCTAGGCAAGCGTACATATGCCTCTGCCTCATTGGGCCAATGTATTGCTGATTACCATGCTTATATGATAAATTATCAGAACACCCTCTGGAGAAAGGCTAAGGCTGCTGCAGAGGCCTTGCTTGAGGGTGCTGCTAAACAGGAGTTAATAAAAACTCTTAATGCTGGTGCTGATGTGGGGAAGCATTTGATCAGCACAGCATATGATATTTCTCAAGACTCTACCAGGGCTGCAGCCTCTGGTATCTGTCTCAGGTACTACTCTTGGCTCAGGGTAGCAGGTTTTATCACTGATGTGCCACAAACAGTTCTCAATGCCTCACTCAGAGGGCAGAAACTGTTTGGCCAGGATGTAGAAGCTTTAAGAACTCTTCAATCATCTGGCAAGGTTCTGAAGTCAGTAAAATCCCTGTACCATACCCAAAACAGGGGCAGGAGGCAGGGTAACTTTCACCCATCTGCTGTCAGGAGGCAGCATCTGGCCTACAGACAACAGAGAAGAGGCAAAGGTGTGGGGGCCTTGCCACTCCCCATCACAACCCCAGGTACCCATTCATGAGCACCTAGAGGTGGTGGAGCTGGTGGTACTGCTCCCCACCAACTCAGCATGACTCCTTATGCACCCCTCAACCACCTTTACTTCCAGGGGTTGTTGTAGGGGGTCACCTATCCCTCCACATGGACCAATGGGGGAGGTGACTACAGACACATGGGTTTTGGAGATTATAGAGAAGGATCATGCCCTGGAGCTTCTGGAAAACCCTCCAGATCATCGACCAGTGGTGACAACATACCCACCAAGGCACATATCCCTGTTGCTAGAGAAAGTACAGACCCTGCTTTAAAAACGGGCCATAGAACCTGTACCTCTAGAACAGAGGCACACAGGTTTTTACTCCAGATACTTCCTCATCCGAAAGTGGACAGGGATCTGAGGCCTATTCTGGATCTAAGAGATCTGAACTTCTTCACACAATACCAGATGTTCCATATGGTCACTCTGCAGGGTCTCCTTTGCCTATTACAAACAGGACTGGATGCGTACCTACATATCAAGATCTGGAAACCTCACAGAAGAGATCTGAGGTTCCTGTTTCAGGGGGAGCATTACCAGTTCAGAGTGTTGCATTTGGCTTATCTTCTGTGCCACAAGTCTTTACCAAATGCTTGACTGTAGTGGCGGCATCCCTTTGCAGGGAAGGCCTGTATGTTTTTTCTTACTTGGATGACTGGCTATTAAAAGCTCATTCCAGTAAGCAACTGCTGCAGACCTTAGCTCGAACCAGACAGATGTTCGATGTTCTGGGGGTGACAGTCAACATACCAAAGTCTGTACTGACACAGCCTATGACTGCAGTACATAGGGACAGTTCTGGATATGGCCCAGCTCTATGTGTGAGCCTCCTTATTTGATTTTCCACAAAAACAGAGTGTCTTTGCATACTAATCCTAAGTTTCTCCCAAAGGTGGTGTCTGAGTTTACTTTAAATCAAACCATTCCCCTACCAGTGTATTATCCAGAGCATGCCAATCCAGGAGAAGCATTGCTCCATACCTTAGATGTGCATAGAATACTCAGGTACTATATATACACTGTACAAAGGACTACAGAAAGTCCTCACAGCTTTTTTTTTTCATTCACCCCTGGGAAAGAGGGCACCCCAGTTTCTAAACAGTACTTGTCCAAATGGCTAGCGCACTGTATTGTGTTCTGTTACAGGTAGTACAGTAAAGAACTTCCTGGTGTGGTTTGTGGTCATTCCACCAGAGGCATGGCCACTTCTGTAACTTGTTTTTGGAATGTTTCCACTGCAGAGATCTGTGCAGCTGCCACATGGAGTATGTCGACACCTTCACTAAGCATTACAGTCTGCACAATGTCTCTCATGGACGAGCTGGGTTTGGCCTAGCTGTGCTGCAAGGCCTGTTTCCATAAGCCAGCGTGCTCCAGCCTCCCAGACTGTTAGCTGTTGGTACTGCTTAGGACTTGTTTCGAAGATGTGACCTGATGGAAAAGTTGTACTTGTAGAAGATAGAACAGTTACATAAGAACTTACCATAGCAGTAGATCTTTGAGGAATCTCTTTCATCAGGCCACGCTGTCCCACTCTCCTTCCCTCTTAGGGGTTGCAACAAGGGATCCTTGTACTGCTGTCTTTATTACTATCTTTCCAGCATTCTGTCTTGCCTGGTATGTGGAGTGCTGGGGTCCCTCCAGGTTCCCTACAGGGAGGCCCTCTGAGCATGATCTCTGGCAGGAAGCTGAGGAGAGGAGGGGCTACCCACATTTTTGCAAACACTGATGCCTGACATCATCATGGGTGGCCTCTGGCTGACTGCTTGCAGAAGTGTCCATGTAGTCCTAGTGCTGGCATGGTTATAATTCCAAAGGTGTGGTCTGATGAAAGAGATTCCCTTGAAGAGCTACTGTTATGGTAAGTTCTTACACCACTGTTCTATATTTTCATGCAAAGTAATTTTAGTGCAAACCCAAATTCAACCGTGATTATGTAAATTTAACACAACATCATTGGCACCACATTCACTATAATGGAAAAGTGTTAATAGGGCAACTTAACATACATTTATTTTAGCCCTAATTAGTGCTTCAGCAAATATAGTAAAAATTATTTGACAGTGAAAATTTCTAGTTTTGCAGTACAATGTGTCAGCAGAAAAGGACTGTTAGGCCCATCTAGTCTGTGCCATTTTCCCTGCCTAACACTTCACCCAGGACTCTTATTTGGTCACAGGTGTCCCTCCCTCCTCCCTTACCTCTGTTTCTTATAACCCATGTGCCTATCCCACGCACGTTTGAAGCTCCCCACAGTTTTCGCTCCACCACCTCTTCAAGCAGGCTGTTCCAGATGTCCACCACCCTTGATGTGAATAAGTATTTCCTCACATCCCCCCTTTTTTAAACTTTTTTTATTGAAGAATAAAACAGTAACACAACGTGTACAACAGTTGCAACTGGTTGGGTACAATCAGTAGTTCATCTGTACATGAGAAACACAATACCAATCAGATAAAGAAATAGAAACTGCATATAAAGGCAAAGATATGCACACAGTGAGAACTTGGCTCAAAAATAACATTTGGTTCACTAAGGTGCCTCTGTATGGAGGGGGTACAGACTGCATTTACTGATACTCTTCCATGGTATGTCTCTGTGGCAATAAGGCAGTACAAATTTATACACACACTTAATTACAGCTATGTTACTAAAGGTGAGAGAATAAGGTTAGTTACCCCCATACAAGGCAGCCACCCTGAGCAGCATAAAGAGAGTAGAATATACTGTATACGGGTCATAATGGGAATTGATCATTTTCAATAGCTGCATTTGTGGGGGCATTTTAAGAAAGAGATCAGATGTACCAGTTGCTCCCAGCTGGGTTATCTCTAGCTTGAGACACATTTGTAGCTTGTGGGCCCTCTGCTGGGAAGTCCATGGCTTTGAGGAGAGCCAATTCTGAGTGATAGCTTTCCTGGCATTTGTAAGGGCAACTGACCAGAGGGTCAAGACATCTCCCACAATATGCCTATTAGGGTCAGTGCCAAGAAGCAGCTCTAAGGGAGACTTAGGTACAACCCTCCCAAAAACCAGTGACATGATAGAATGGACTGAGGTCCAAAAGGGAATAATCCTTGGGCAGGTGAGTCATATGAGAGAATTCACCTACTTCCTGTGAGCATTTGGGGTAACTAGGTGACCTGTTGAGTAGAACTCTGTGAAGCTTCTGTGGAGTAACATAGGCCCTGTACATGACATTTAGCTGTATCTGATGCAGTTTTTTACTATGAGAACAGCTGTTAAGATGTCACACCATCTCTGACCAGATTTTGGAGTTAATAGGCATGCAGAGATCAGGCTCCCACTTGGACCAGATATCTGTCAGAGATGGGTCAGTTCCTCCTCTGCTAATATGATAAGAAGACTGACAAGGGCTTCCTACAGGATTGGACCCTATATAATTCATCTTCAAAATGGGTAGGACAGCTCCAGCCTGAAGCTTGGTCCAGAGTTTCCCCCAGGCTTGCATGTACCGATAGGTATAGGATAGGCCACCCACCAGAAGTCCCCAGGCCCTTCTTATTTCCTGGAAATCAACCAGTAACCCACCCCTGTATAGTTATGCCACATTTTTAAATAATTTTTTCCTCCAACTTATCAACTTCTGGTGGAGGTACACGGTGTATGCCTCCTTTTCTTGCAGGGTAGGAATAATAATGGAATAAGGGGAAGGACTCTGGAGAATGGCAAGATACTTCTGGGAGGCCAGTCGCACTTTAAATGGATAATTTGTTGGCGGCAGCTGTGGGTCCATAAGAACCTAGTTGGGCAATCTTTTTAAAGTCACACACAGAAAGCAGAGCTTAGGCAGTACACAGAAAGAAAACATTCCACACTATAGAATGTCTGTTACCAAAGCTGCATTTATTTGTTAAAAGATGCTGAGCCAAACATGTGGTGTTGCCGGACATTTTCAAGCCCCCCGGTCTCTTTATCAAGGCATGGCACGCATGAGCAAATACACCACTTAAAAAGAGAATGCTTAAAGTGACAGTGCTAAAATTATCCAACTCCCCTGCTCACACCATGCTCAAGCACACACAACAATATTTCACAGCATATATATAAATAAATACATACATGATACCATTTGTGTAATACCTCAAATATCTAATATATCAATTGTAAAAGATCGGAGAGGGGGAAGAAAGGAAAAACGGTGGGGGAAGGGAGGTCAGAATGGAGATGTGAAAAGGTGGGGGAAAGAGGAAAAAAGAGCAGAGGTAAAAGAGCTAAAGACTTGGTGTGGGAGGGGGAAGGAAGGAATGGAAAATGGGGGAGGTACATAGGGAACAAAGATAGACAGAATATATATATATATATATATATATATATATATATCTCAAGCAACCAATAAATATAATCTACAGAGTTTTTAAAGATATTAACAGCATTCTTAATATACATATGTTAATCCTTATGATAAGAAAGAACCAATTATGCATCTAACCGTGAATTTAAAACTAGTAACAAATACGTACCCTTTTTATATGTATACAGTTCATACCTCCAGCACACAGAAAGTTATTAGAGATAATAATAATATGCTTTATATGTATATATATATATATATATATATATATATATATATATATATTTATGATATATATATATTTATTTATTTATGAACATTCGGAAAAAACCTTTGAGCATGAGCTCTTTTACAAAGGTTCCACGTCAGGGTGGACAAACATATAAAAACACAAATACAGTGGTTACAGGTTTCGGAACATGTTCAGTTACAAAGGTTCCATGTCATGGAGGACAAATGATACAGAAACACCATTACAGTAAATACAGATTTCAGGTCATTTACAGTTTTTTTCAGGATTAGCACAGATGCAGTGGTTACAGACAACAGAAGGATACAGCCATACAGGTTCAGCACATTAGGCAGTTCAATAATCACAGTTTCAGTGCTGGGTTTAACGACGGTAGTGGGAGAGTCTATCAGGTCTTTCCCGGGGCACATGCATTGTGAGATAGACTGTAGGTGCAGTTTGAGGCCGGTTTTGAACTGAGGCAGGCTGTGTGTATGTAGTTCCTGCGGGAGTTCATTTAGCCAGAGGGGGGCTCGGTAGGTGAAGGTATGCTGACCAAGTGAGGTTTGCCGGAATGGGGTGGACAGTGCACCGGTTTTCTTCCCTGGTGTTATGTGATGAGGGAGAGGCCTCGAGCAGGTTTACTATGCAGGGTGGTGTTTCTCCGAGGAGAGCCTTTTTACCCAACAGACAGGTTTGGTATTTGAGCCTGTCTTTTAGGCTCAGCCAGTTAGTGCTTTTATACAGAGTGCAAGTATGGGTGTAATGGTCTGCACTCAGGGTTAGGCGGCATGCCTTGTTTAATGCAATTTGGACCCTGTTGAGTGCAGTGTCAGTGGCAGCTCCATAGATCACAACCCTGTAGTCTATCGTGGGAAGTTTTGAGCTGGAGACTGAGAGTCAGAGTGCTTCTGGGGTGAGGGAGTTCTTATGTCTGTAGAGGACCCCAATCCTTGTGTTAACTGACCTGACAAGGGCGTCAATGTGGTTTGTATACGTGAGAGAGTCATCAAGGATGACCCCTAGGTACTTAAATGATTGAACCTGCTCAGTCTGCTCACCTGCATTATTGAAGATATTGAGGGGGGGGAGCCTGCACTTATTGTAATGGCTGGAGTGGATCCCAGCCTTGGTTTTCTTGTAGTTCAGTAGCAGCCTTTTCCTACAGAACCAGTCCTCGAGTTTGTTGAAGGAGGTTTGTAATTCTGTTTGTAGTGCTGCACGGAGGTGCCACTGCTTAGCAGCACAGCATCATCCGCATACAGGATGAGACTGATGTCACAGGCCATGGGCAGTTCATTAATAAAGAGGCTGAAAAGCAGGGGGCCAAGGATTGATCCCTGAGGAACTCCTAGGAGTACTTCACTGGAGCTGGATAGTGTCTGCCCGATTTTGACTCGCTGACTCCTTTGTGATAGGTAATCATTGAGCCAATTTAGGGCATTTGGTGCTACTCCCATTTTTTGGAGCTGGGATATCAGTAGAGGGTGGTTGACAGTATCGAAGGCTTTAGTGAGGTCGATGAAGATGGAGCCCACCAATTTACCTTCACCTAGTGCCTTGTGTGTGTAATCGGAGCATGCAAGCAATGCAGTGGTGGTACTGTGTTTCTGCCAGAAACCATGTTGGTTTGGGCAAAGCAGATTGTACTTGTTTAGGTATTCGGTGAGTTGGTATGCTATGATTTTCTCCAGTGCTTTAGATAGTGGGGAGAGGATAGATATTGGCCTGTAGTTATATATCATTGCCTTGTCACCATTCTTATGCACTGGGGTTACCAGGGCTTGCTTTCAGACTTCCGGGAATTGGGCTAGGGCCAGAGATTTGTTAAATAGCATCGTAATGGGTTTGATTATAACATCAAGTGTCAGAGATAGTATCTTCATGTGTATCCCATCACTCCCCAGCCTAGTTTTTCCCAGAACTTTCCTGACCACTGTTAGGACCTCCCTTTCCGTCACCTTCTTAAAGTAGAAAGTTGGGTGATTTGTGTTGGTGTGGTTTTCGCAGCCTTGGTTATCCACCGGCAGAAAGTAGTCTGGGGGGAGTACTGGGGATAGGTCAGTGAAGGCCTGGTTGAAGGCGTACGCAATGGCTATAGGATCTGTGGAGGGTGCGTTGTTTATATTGAGTGTTTTTGGACTCAGCTTCTGGTCTTTGCCGAGGCTATTCTTGAGATTATCCCAAAACCTCTTCCCGTCTCCCCAGGTGTTGTTCAGCTAGGTCTTGTGGAAGTTGGCCTTTGCAAGCTGGACCAGTTTTGTGCCCTGATTTTTAGCAGTTTTGTAACTTTGTAAGTCGTGCTTGCAACCAGAATTTAAGGCTTTGGCCCAAAGGCAGTCCCTTTCTTTTAAGAGAGAGAGGAGCTTTCCATCCAGCCAGCCGTTTTCGGCTCCATGGATTTTTCGTTTAGTGGGTGGGGCATAAATATCACAGATGGAGTTGAAACCCTCTGTAAAAAAGCTGAGTGCCTGGTTCATGGTGGGCGCCTTGTGTATGGGGGACCAGTTGTAGGCAGACAGTGCTGATATGATGGAACCAAGTTTGCCCTTTCGCAGGACCCTGCTCTTGATGAGACGTGGTGGGCTTTTGGCAATTTTACTGTTCCAGAGAAAGGAGATCAGTGAGTGATCGCTCAGTACATCCAGGAGAACTCTGAGTTCAGAGAATCTGGACGGTGTGCTGACCAGAACCCAGTCAATTAGTGTGCTGGTGCCAGCCTTATAGTTCTGTCTGGTGGGGTGAGTTATGAGTTGGGTGAGATTGTGGGAGGTGATTAGATCTTTGGCGGCTGTTGCATCATTACAGAGCCAGTTTATGTTAAAGTCGCCCATCAAGACGAAATTGGAGCTCATTTTGTGGCCGCTTATTTCTTGCAAAACCATTGGAAGTCCATCCTTGGCTTTTTTGGGGGGCAGGTAGGTTGTGGCAATGGTAATGGTCTTTCCATTTAGGCCGGCTTGTGTTTTTACCACTAATAGCTCACAGTCCTCAGCAACTTTGGAGATGGAGAGGATGGAGCAGCTTAGTGTGTCCCTGACATACATGAGGCAGCCGCCGCCTTTCTCACCTATTCTGTCTAGTCTGAAAATTTGGAATCCTGCAATGGACACCTCGCTATCTTTGATCTTTTTTGACAGCCAGGTTTCTGTTAGGCAGAGTATGTCCGGGGTGTGAATGGTCATCCAAGCCTGGAGCTGGTCAAGTTTTGCAGGTAGGCTGCGGATGTTTAGCGATGCTATCTTAAGGCCATCCACAGAGCGGGTGTCCCTACTCCTCAGAGTTGAGGGTCCAGGATTTAGATGAACGTTGCCTTAGAGTAGCAGTAGCATGAGGGTAACTCTTCTCGTGGATAGGGTGATGTTTATTTTACTTTTGACCGTTGTTTGTGTTTTAGAAAAAGGGGGTGTCTAGACGCTTGCATCACATGGGGGGAAGGTTAACTATTTCGGTTAGTGGGGGGTAGGCTAGCTTAGTGGTGACTGCGAAAGGAAGGTGGGGGGGAGTTATGGGCCAAATAATAATGGAGATGGTTGTGGCCATGTTCATGCTTATGGGCCATGATGCACCCAAAGAGGTTTCAGAGTGCGGAGTTTGGGGACCGAATGTGTATGTGGTGCCTACCAAGCCAAGGGAGATAGAGAGGAGTAAAAGTTGTTTTATGTGGTTTATCCCCATATTAGCTAATTTGGGATGGCAGTCCTACAGTAGTCTTCCTACTGGTAAAATAGGTCATTTACTATGTTGCTTTACTTTAGGTTCAGATTGTTGGGAGGCAGGGGGAAGGGGGGGATCTACAGTTGTGAGTGGGTACCAGGGGAGAGCCAGAGAGATCAGGGAGGCAACAGGTTTGGCGCTTTGTTTGTGTGAAGCGGATAGGTTTAAAATTGGGTAAAAGTATATCCAATCAGAATTAGTGTCAAAGAGGTGGGCGGGGCGGGAGTGTATTTAAAGGAGGCCTGGGAGGGGGTGGTGGGGGCAGGAGAAAAATCACCCAGAGAACTGTGCAATACAGGTTTGTACTTGCAGTGAAAGTTTAAAAGTGCAGAGCTAGCAGCGGACCATGAGCGCACCAATGGTTTCAGTGCAGAGGCTGTGTGGCCCAATCACTGACCGCTTGCAGAAAATTCTCGCCAATCAGGGTGGCGCCGCTAGATATGGAGCTCTCACCGGGTTAGGCAGCCCTACCTCAACGTTGTGTCTGGGTTCGAGTTCCAGAGAGTCGGGCTGCTTTGGTGGCTGGAGTCGGGGTGGCGGCCGTTGAGCGCCGCTTTTCGGCGCTTCTGCCGAGGATGCACCAGGATCCCTAATGGGGCCAGAAAAGAGCAGAGATTGTTAAATAGCTGTCTGCTGCAGTATGGAGACTGGCAACAGCTTGACTTAGTGGGCGGGGGTGTCAGGGAGAATTACAAATTGTAGGGAGGTGTCGTGGCTGAAAGGTGGGGTAGAGACACAAAAGAGCCCCGTAGAGCTGTTTGAAGGTGAGAAGTTACAATAAGCAGGGGAAGGGAGAGGAGGCGGGAGAATCAGGTGAGGATAGGGCTGGCAGAGCTTAGTGTGTGTGTATATATATATATATATATATACTGAGCTTTAAGATAAGGAAAAATCCAATTGTGTACCTAACCATGGATTTAACACTGATAACAATTATGCACCCTATTCATGCAGTTCATAGTACCTTCAGAAACAGTGTTAACATTCCTTCAAGAATGGTTTTAACTGAAATCTCTCATTACGTCCCAAACCATTCCCTTTAATAACCCCCAAAGTATATTGCCAAAAACATTCTTTTTGTAGCTATGGATTGTCCATGGTCCCTCCCCTTGGCATGACTCAGACTCTAGCTATACTCTGGAACAAGAAACTGGATCATTCCTCCTCTAAGAGGGGGTGGGGTTGCCTTCCATTTTAGAGATCATCTACTACTCAACCCACTGTATTAAAATGTACCTGCAAAGCCCTTCATGTGGTACTGGTACTCGGGAACACAAAAAAAATCAATATGGTATGTGTATACAATCCTCCAAAGAGTGGTCTCGTAGGTTTAACTGGTATCATTGTCTTCCTGGCATCTTTAAAAGGAAAAAATAACCCCTGCCACTGGGTGATTTCAACCTGGACTGGACAGGGAATAATTCTGGAACATATGAAGTGACTCTCGGGAAACTACACCTATCGCAACTCATCTCCTGCCCAACAAGAATATCTACAAGTAGCAACTGCCAATCCCTAATAGACTGAATCGTTACAAACAGAGCTGAACAGGTCAGGGTTGCAGGCACACTACCAGACTCCATCAGTGACCATTCACTGGTATACTGCATCTGGAGTGCACATACACTGAAGCCTGCCCCCCAAGGAAATGTAATTTTGTGACTTCTCAAAACTGAATGTAATGGCCTTGCATGCAGATGTGCACAATATTGACTTGTCCTAACCATATCAGACAAAGGATGTAGAGAGCACCCTTAACTTACTTATATCCACTCTACAGGCACTACAGGATAAACATGTACCCCTCAAAAGGAGGAGAGTGAGAGGCTCAGCTACAATATGCACAGTGAACTATTGTCTACCATGAGAGGAAGGGATAAGACATGGGCCGTAACAAAGAAATCACAATGGCAGGTGAATTGGGTGGAGTATGGGAAACAGAGAAATACCTGTAAAAAAGCTATCTGAGATGCAAAAAGGGCCTACTGCAAACAGTTGTTACAGGCATCTGTAAGTGATGCTTGAGGTTTCTGAAACCAAACAAAATCATACATGGGGCAGCGTTGCAACCCAACGATAACGGATATGATGCTGGATAGAACAAACTGCAACATTATTAGTGCAATAACAAACGCCCTGAACTCTAATTTTTTGGACCTCTCAGATTACACTGTGCAAACTGGTCAGCTCCCAGCTCCAACATCATGTGATGAGGGACCTACCTCCAACTCATTTGTGATGATCTGCTCGAGATGGAGATGAGCAGCCAAAATCCGAATTATGTGGATAGGATGACTGCTATCCAGACAAGGAGAGGCAGGAGTCAACTTAGTATTTCGATGCCCACATGGCATTTATTTGGTACCAAAGGTAGACAGACACAGTCACAAGAAGGAGGAGGGGTTGCCCGAGAACAACAGGGCAATGGAACAAGGAAATACTTTCATCTACCACTTTTACGGTGATTACTACAAGAATAAACTTTAGGCCTACTGCCACTCTTATTCTGATACTAGTTTATACTGTACTTCTATACTCTAAATGAGAATCCAGTTACATAGGCTACTCAGCACTGCATTAGGGTGATCAGCATCACACATTTCCATAAGAATCCAGATATTACAAGAGTCCAGAGATCCGGCGTCTTCATGTACATCATCGTTCTTCGTTGGTAGCTACAGGGGAAATGAAACAGAACTGTAGAACCCTAATCTCAATTCCCAGCAAGGACCTAGATAAGGCCACTGGGGTGGTGAGAGGTTTGGTAAACAGACCATATATCTTCGGCAAAAGCCCACTCTCTCCGAGGCTGCCAGAATGTAGAACCAAAGCAATTGGTTCCTGAAATAACACACTGAAGCAAGAGGTTCCTCGGCCAAAACCCACTTCCAGGGTTGCCAAGGATGAAGAAAGATCAAGATCTGCGTGGCAATGAATCCAATGGAGGACTACCACGACCTGACTGATGCTGTGGCACTCCAAGGGCCAGCTGAACTCGGAAGGAACTCTGACAGGACCAGGAACCATAAGAATCTGAAGAGATGATGGTTGACTCTGCAATCCTAGGATCAGGAACTAACACAAAACAAACGGCGGACGCGTCCCGGACTGGGCTTCGACGGACTCAACTTTTGGCGAATGACCAGGTGGGGCACAGAACAGATTCTCCAGGATGAGCTCACTCTTCTGTAGATGGCGACCAACTTTGGGACATCTGGAACAGGAACCATACGGAACGACACTGGCACGGCTGTCGTGATGCGTTTCGGCAGACGTACTTTCAAGCTGTGAAAACAAGAAAACGGTGGGTACGACTTGTACGACTGACGACGGACTCGACTTCGGCAGACGACACAAACGGATGGGATGAGCTGATGGATGATCTCCCAGGAGTGAAGAATGCTGGAAGGACGTCTTCTTCTGAGTAGAGACTGATTCTGAGCACGTGGTGTTACAGACCACACTAGGAGACTGCAGTGTGGTAGAAGATTGAGACTGTCTTCATACAGTAGTAAACATATAACTGAAGAATGCCCAAAGAACTGTGGAATGATATAATAATTTCCCAGAGGATGGCAAATTATAACTTCAGGGGTAATTGTTACTGATAAGGGCCAATGTCCAGGTGCTTAGAGCAATAGTTCAGGTACTTAGGACAATAGTTCAGGTACTAAGGACAATAGTTCAGGTACTTCGGACAATAGTTCAGGTACTTAGGGCAATAGTTCAGGTACTTAGGACAATAGTTCAGGTACTTAGGGCAATAGTTTAGGTACTCAGGACAATAGTTCAGCAGAAGCAGTACAGTAATCACAGTAGTTCCACAGTATAGGCAAATTGAACACTCTCAAATGAACCCCTGTTTCTAAAGGTAGGGTATTCTGGAATAGGATCCCTTTCTGTACGTTGTGGCTAGGGAATCCTTTAGTACCACTAGGCTGGCTTGCCCTATTCCGCTAGGCCGGGGCCTCCCTTTAGTACCACTAGGCTGGCTTGCCCTATTCCGCTAGGCCGGGGCCTCCCTTTAGTACCACTAGGCTGGCTTGCCCTATTCCACTAGGCCGGGACCTTCCTTTAGTACCACTAGGCTGGCTTGCCCTATTCTGCTAGGTCGGGGCCTCCCTATAGTACCACTAGGCTGGCTTGCTCTATTCTGCAAGGCTGGGGCCTGCCTTTAGACCAGGCTTTACCTCGGGCCTAATGCCCTACCTTTACCTCAGGCCTAATGCCCTACATTAGCTTGGGCCTGGTGTCCCACCTTAGATTGGGCCTGGTGCCCCACTTCACAATGGGCCTGGTGCCCCACTTTGTACTGGGCCTGGTGCCCCACGTTGCATTGGGCCTGGTGCCCCACCTTAGATTGGGCCTGGTGCCCCAATTTATAATGGGTCTAATGCCCCTCTAAACTTTGGGCCTGATGCCCCATTTTATACTGGGCCTAATGCCCTACTTTGCAGCTGGGCCTGAACTGCCCTTTTAAATGCGTTGCCCTTTTAAATTTCCAGCTCACTGAGAGCTGCTGTCATTTATCTTGGCAAACCCTGCCTGAGTTCCGCTCCTGATGAATATTTATAGGCCTTTGAACTGGCCTTAATACACTGGCCCCTCCCCGTGGGCGTAGCTAGCCCCGCCTCCATAATACATATTAAAATAGAGGGTCCTAATGACCCGATGCCCCTGCGGCGCTTGGCTGCCTTCTGCAAGCGCCTAACGCACTTTTCAAACACAATGCAGTCCCCCTAAACAAACTGGTGGTCAGCACAGCGTGTGCTGCCGCCGACTCACTGCTCTGCGGTCTCCGGGAGTTCGCTGCAGTCACAGGGAGGCGGGAGGTGAGCTGGCAGTGGGAGGGAAGATCAGACAGCGAGTGGGATGGCTCAGGGGGGGCTTCCGATGGCCAAAATGATACGGGCGCGATGCGGCTTGCTTGCTGCCGACGTTGGACCGGAGAAAACTTGGGAAACACCTCGGGGGCACAAAAAATAAATAAACGGAGGGCATAAAAGCCCTTAAAACGTGGCGGAAACGGCGTTGCTTCTTCATGGTGCCCCTATGGCCCCACCGACCACAGCACTACAGCAGCAGGAGGGATCTTCAGGCAGTGGAGGCAGAGCAGGCACACAGCTAAGTCCTCAGGGATGGCTTCAACCCCCCAGGTAAGCCCTTTCCTTGTCCCTTTGACTTACTGTGTCCTCTCTCCTCAACAGCTGCCCAGAAACTGCCCAACTGACTAACTGAACTGTCATAGAATTGTATTTTGAAGTTAAACCTGCCTGGGTTCTAGAATGGCTGGATTGGAATGCTGTGCATGAGCCACTCAGCACAACATTCCATCCAGACCATTATGACATATAATGCTTTACAATCTGTCTTTTGACCAGCTATAAGTGCACAGGGCACTTTTTTATTATTTACAGTGTTTTCCTTTGTTCCAGGAGGTTGAGTCTTTATGTCTAGGGGCTCCTTAGCACAGTACCCTGCTGCCTATCCCTACAGCAGGTACCCTGAGCACCTGTGTACTCTGTGTTTATTTATTTATTTTAATTTTTTTTCTGGAATGACCAACTTTGGGGCATTACAGATTCGGGCCCGCCTAAAAATACATGTCCCCATGTATTCCCCTAACATTTTATAGAATCTATCATCTTAACAACCTCTAAAATCTTACTTAATACTCTATGAAGTCTTATGTTAATAAGACACTCTTAAAATCTCTAAAATATTCTTAAAACATCTACTACACTGTAAATTTTTGTTTTAAAGATTTACCCTAAAGTGACTGTGTCTGGGAAATTACTTGAATTAGATCTACCTGATGTACCAAGGTACGAGTTGAGAAGCTTCTGTGATTTACCTTCTAGGAGGGATACCTGCGTTCGATCTTTGAGATCTGCAGGGTTGGAAATCAACAGGTTCTTGAACAATACATTCTCCTTCCAGGAAATCCGGTATTTCTGGAGCTATTACTGGTACACAGTTTGAACGGTCAAGGGAATGCATATACGAAGTATGGGTCCAAGGTTCTGTACACCAATTTGTTGGTGATTCTGGTTTCCACATTTTGTCTTTGGTGGACTCCTGCCTCTCTTTTGGCATAGGACTGTCCTGTTCTTTAACAATCACAGTGTCTCTGAAAGTGCACGCTTTTAGTAGGTTGCGATGGACAATTTTGGTGCCATGTCCAAATTCTTGTTGGATCTTGTAGACCGGCAGTTCAAGGTAAGGTATCTCGATAATGTAATAAGGTTCTGATTCCCACTTTGAAGACAGTTTGCTGCATTTCTGGGTCTTCTTCAACATTACCCCTTCTCCAATAAGTAAAGGTGTAGCTTTGGCCTTGATATCATAGTTTGTTTTCTGCTTCTGCCGTGCTTGTTCCATATGTCTACCCACAATTTTTCCAGCTTCCTGTAAACGTTCATTATGTTCTTGGACCCAATTTGTCACTTGTTTCTTTCCTTTAGTTTCTTCTTGCGGCACTTCCAGCACTAAGTCGATCGGAAGTCTTCTGTGTCGTCCAAACATTAAATAATGCGGGGTATAACCCGTGGAGCAATGAATCGTATTATTATACAGATACGTGAGTTCAGGAAGTAAAGCTTGCCAGAAGGGATGTTTATATTCTGGTAGAGCTCGCAACATTTCTAGGATAATCTGGTTTGTTCTTTCGAAAAGTCCATTTCCTTGGGGGTGGTAAGCAGTGGTCTTTAACTTATGAGTTCCATACAGAGCACACAGCTCATGAAAGAGTTGAGATTCGAACGACATTCCTTGATCTGTTAAGATTTTTGTGGGATATCCGTAAGGCCATACAAAACATCTCATAAAGGTTTCGGCAGTAGTTCGAGCCGATAGCTCTTTCACTGCACTTGCAACCACGGACTTGGAAAAGTGATCCACCATAGTGAGAATATAAACATGTCCATTTGAGCTAGGGTCCAACTTCAAATGATCAAGAGCAACTAGTTACACTGGTGCGTTACTGACTATTGGATGGAGAGGAGCTCTCTGATTCACCTTTTCCTTGCACTTTAAGTTACATGCCGGACATTCCTCACACCATTTTACTATATCATTTCACATTCCTACCCAATAAAATCTCCTTCTGATGATAGCTTCCGTTTTCTTGTGACCGAAATGTCTTGAGTTGTCATGGTATGCTTCCAACACTACTGAAGCACTGGTCTTTGGCACTACGATTTGAGTTATCTGTGTGTGTGTGGTGGGACCTCTACTCTTCTTAACCAGATGATAATCTTCTATAGTCAAGCGAGTTCTGTGCCTCCAAAGTTTCGTAATTTCTGTGTTCAACTTTTTTCTTTCTTTTCTGGTCATGCCCTTCTGTTGAGCCACTAGATCTTTTACTTGGTGAACTACAGGGTCTTGGCTTTGTAGTTTTACCCATAGATTCTTCTGATTCGCAATCATGTCATCCGCTTCCAGTTGATCTTCCACTTTAAACTTGGGAGCAAGTTGACAGCATGCCTGTACAATCTCAGCTGGTACCTGCAGGAAAGGTGGCATTTCTATATTTTCCAGCGGGGTATCATCTATTTCTGATTCTCTGTGTTCAGGCATTCGGGACAAGGCATCAGCATTTGCATTAGATTTACCAGAGTGATACTTGATGGAAAATTGGTAGCTCGCGAGTCGAGAGGCCCACCTTTGCTCGAGGGCTTCTAGCTTTGCAGTATTCAGGTGTGCTAAAGGATTATTGTCCGTGAAGACTGTGAAAGGGGTGGCAGCTAAATATTGTCAACATTTTTCAGTGATAGCCCAGACTAGCGCTTAAAATTCCAGTTTGAAAGAGCTATAGCAGGCATCGTTCTGCTCGGAGCCTCTTAATCCTCTGCTTGCATAGGCTATTACCCTTTCCACACCATTCTGTTCTTGTGCGAGTACCACACCCAATCCTTTGTTGCTGGCATCGGTATACAACAGAAAAGGTTTCGCATAGTCTGGATATGCCAATATAGGTGCCTCAGTTAGTATTGATTTTAGTTGATCGAAGGCCTCTTGTTGCTCAGTACCCCATGTAACCAGGCGATTCTTTGGGACTCTACCCTCTGCTGACCCTCTCAAGAGTTTGTGTAAAGGCACAGCAATGTTTGAGAAATTCTTAATAAATCTTTGGTAGTATCCAACAAATCCCAAGAATTTCTGGACCTCTCTAATGGTGGTAGGAACAGGCCATTTCTTTATGGCTTCAATCTTCTCTGGGTCTGGCGTCACTCCCTCTGTGGAGACTATATCTCCCAGATAACTTACTTTGGTCTGCAACAGGTGACATTTGGAAGGTTTTATTTTCAGACTGTACTGGATCAACTTTTGGAATTCTTCATCCAGGTGATGCAGATGATCTTCCTGCATTTTGGAATATATGATAATATCATCTAAGTACAACAACAGGGTATCGAAATTTCGGCTCCCAAGACAATGTTCCACTAAACTTTGGAAAGTTCCCGGTGCATTACACAATCCAAAAGGCATCCTGGTGAATTCAAATAAACCCATGGGGGTAATAAAAGCTGTTTTCTCCTGATCCTGGGGTGCCATAGGAACTTGCCAGTATCCGCTGGTCTAATCTAGAGTGGAGAATACGGCTGCTGATTGAAGAGCCGTGAGGGAATCCTCTATCCTAGGCAAACGGTAGGCATCTTTATGAGTGATGGCATTAAGTTTGCAGTAATCCACACAGAATCGGATCTTACCCTCCTTCTTCTTGACCAGAACAATTGGCGCTGCCCATGGGCTGTGACTTTCTCTTATCACATTCGCCTCTTTCATCTCCTTAATCATTTCTTTGACCTACTGGTACATAGCTGGTGGAATCGGCCTAAATTTCTCTCTGATAGGCAGATGCCCATGGGTACTGATGTGATGTTGTACCCCACGAGCTGACCCAAAATCCAAAGGGTGTTGGCTGAAAGCTTCTTTTTGGTGTAAAACCACCTACAAAACATCGACTCTTTGCTTCATGCTGGTCTTTGTATTACCAACTTTAATCTCCTTGGTCCATTCTGGTCTTTGGTCGCTTTCCATCCCATCTTCCGGCACTTTCTCCATTTCTTCCCCAGCTTCGACAATATCCTGTAAACATACTGTGTGGAGCTGCACAACCGGCTGGTTCCGGTACAGCTGTACGTCATGAGTCCCATAATTTAGCACTCAGACTGGTATCCTACCTTGGATCACCGTGGCTACACTCCTAGCCACTATTATTGGCTCTTCCTTATTCATTGGGTAGGGTTCTACTAGGGCGTCATAGTCTTGACCTCTCGGGCCCACCTTTGCTTTGCACCACAAAGTGGTTTCGGTGCCCGGCTTCAAGGTTACTGGTCTAGCATCCGTCACCCTTACTTTACCGATTTCACCCTCGGCATTGGCGAATCATTAGTGGCATTGCAAGTTGTAGATGGTCTGTTGCAGGGCATGCTTCTCCACTCGAGGCACGTGTTTGGCTTGCTGCTGGAGGATGCTCACTAATTCACCAAAGCAATTCTGTAGAACGTTCATCCCGAGAATGAGTGGTGGCAGCTGATCACTCTCAATGTCGCTCACAATGATGCCTGTGTCACATTGAATGTTCTTTCCTAGCTGTACATCATCTTCCAGGTAGCCTAAATATGGTACTTCATCACCGTTGCTTGCGATCAGCTTTACCCAAGATCTAGGAGGTGGCTTCAGATCATTAGGTGTCCAGTACCTTTGGAACTCTCTTCCTTGCAAGGTGGTGACTTGCGATCCAGTGTCCAATAGTGCCATAAGCTCGATGCCATTGACCTTGACTGGAATCATGGGGCTTTTTCCAACAAAACACAACTGCTCTAGTGGGACTGCTGGACCGGATCGACTGCTCTTCGGGGGTCGGTCCTCATCCCCGAAGAATTCCTGTTTAAATTTAAGGTGTTATTGACCGGTTGACTACATCTCCTTCCTATATGGCCACTCACACCGCACCGGCGGCATATAGGCCTTCCTTGGCTATCAAATTGATCTGTGGAGCATCTCCCTTCACTCCTTCTTGAGTGGTTCATTTGGTCATGCTTTCTTTCTTTTCCTGATGGAACGAAGCTTTTCTCATTCTTCCACCCAGTTTTCCAACTCTGCATCTCCTTGTACATCTTTGCCATCTGGTTGGTCAGCATAGCAATCTGCTCAGTTAGCTACGAATGTTGTTGAGTGCCCATTTGTACAGAACATATCGGTGTTTGTATCCTTGGGTCAGGTATCCGCTCATGTTCTGAACGCCGGCTCGGGTAGGCAACAGCTTCTCTTCCCGGTTCTCGTCTTTGTAAGGACATTTCCGCTGGCTGGAGTCCTAATTGCCAAGAATGGTCTTCTTTCCATCCCTTGGTAGTGTAGTTCAGCTATTGAGTTCCCACAGAGATTTGGGGATATGCTGGAGCTTCCTCTCTAGAATGTCCTGAACCAAATATTCGGATGGCTTTCTCTTTAAAATCCAGAACGTCAACTTCAGGGTTCTATAAATGCAGCATACGTAGTTCTCTTTTCAGGGCCTCACTTTGCACTCCTTCAACAAAGTTTTCGACTAGTACTCGATCTGCATCTCGGACCTCTGCTGCATCTACTCTCTCTATCACTCGTAACAGCTCTTGTAGACTCAGTGCAAACTCTCTCAGGGTCTCTTGAGACCTCTGGGTATGTGAAAAGAACTTCCTTTTGAGGTCAGACATGGTCCTAGCATCGAACATCCGCTGTAGCCTCTGGAGTATCTGGTCCTCTGTGGCTTTTGCCACTTGGCCATGATTGGACTTCACGTTGGGCAGCTCCCTTTAGTTGCCCAATTAAAATTTCAACTTTCTGTTGCTCAGGGATTTGATACAGCCGGAACATGGCCTGCATCTTCGAATGGAATTCTCCCAGGTTGCTGGTCCCATCCCCATCTTTCTCTCCAGAAAACTGTGGAAGCCATGGCGCTCCAAAGTAGTACGGCATGGTTAGTGGAGATGGTGGGATATTTCCTCTAAGTCCATCTCGGTCTCCTCCGGACAATTCACTACTACACCCTGGCTCCATTTGTGCTTCTTACTAAGCCATTCCAACTTTGGACTCCTCAGATAAATTATCTCTATCCTGCTGACTACACCAATTAATTTGTGATGATCTGCTCGAGATTGAGATGAGCAGCCAAGGTCTGAATTATGTGGATAGGATAACTGCTATCCAGACAAGGAGAGGCAGGAGTCAACTTAGTATTTCAATGCCTGCAGGGCATTTATTTGGTACCAAGAGTAGACAGACACAGTCACAAGAAGGAGGAGGGGTTGCCCGAGAACAATAGGGCAATGGAACAGGGAAATACTTTTATCTACCACTTTTACGGTGATTACTACAAGAATAAACTTTAGGCCTACTGCCACTCTTATTCTGATACTAGTTTATACTGTACTTCTATACTCTAAATGAGAATCCAGTTACATAGGCTACTCAGCACTGCATCAGGGTGATCAGCATCACACATTTCCATAAGAGTCCAGATATTACAAGAGTCCAGAGATCTGGCGTCTTCATGTACACCGTCATTCTTCGTTGGTAGCTACAAGGGAAATAAAACAGGACTGTAGAACCCTAATCTCAATTCCAAGCAAGGACCTAGATAAGGCCACTGGGGTGGTGAGAGGTTTGGTAAACAGACCATATATCTTCGGCAAAAGCCAACTCTCTCTGAGGCTACCGGAATGTAGAACCAAAGCAATTGGTTCCTGAAATAACACACTGAAGCAAAAGGTTCCTCGGCCAAAACCTACTTCCAGAGTTGCCAAGGATGAAGAAAGATCAAGATCTGCGTGGCGATGAATCCAATGGAGGACTACCACGACCTGACTGATGCTGCGGCACTCCAAGGGCCAGCTAAACTTGGAAGGAACTCTGACAGGACCAGGAACCATAAGAATCTGAAGAGATGATGGTTGACTCTGCAATCCTAGGATCAGGAACTAACACAAAACAAAGAAACGGCGGATGCGTCCCGGACTGGGCTTTGACGGACTCAACTTTCGGCGAACGACCAGGTGGGGCGCAGAACAGGTTCTCCAGGATGAGCTCACTCTTCTGTAGATGGCGCACCAACTGGACATCTGGAACAGGAACCAAACGGAACAACATCATGCACGGGTTGTTGTGATGCATTTCATGGACGTATTTCAAGCTGTGAAAACAAGAAAACGGTGGGTACGACTTGTACGACTGATGACAGACTCGACTTCGGAGGATGACAAAAAACAGATGGGATGAGCTGATGGATGATCTCCCAGGAGTGAAGAATGCTGGAAGGACGTCTTCTTCTGAGTAGAGACTGATTCTGAGCACGTGGTGTTACAGACCACACTAGGAGACTGCAGTGTGGTAGAAGATTGAGACTGTCTTCATACAGTAGTAAACATATAACTGAAGAATGCCCAAAGAACTGTGGAATGATACAATAATTTGCTGGAGGAGGGCAAATTATAACTTCAGGGGTAATTGTTACTGATAGGGGCCAATGTCCAGGTGCTTAGAGCAATAGTTCAGGTACTTGGACCAATAGTTCAGGTACTTAGGACAATAGTTCAGGTACTTAGGGCAATAGTTCAGGTACTTCGGACAATAGTTCAGGTACTTAGAGCAATAGTTCAGGTACTTAGGACAATAGTTCAGGTACTTAGGGCAATAGTTTAGGTACTTAGGACAATAGTTCAGCATAAGCAGTACAGTAATCACAGTAGTTCCACAGTACAGGCAAATTGAACACTCTCAAATGAACCCCTGTTTCTATAGGTAGGGTATTCTGGAATAGGATCCCTTTCTGTACATTGTGGCTAGGGAATCCTTTAGTACCACTAGGCTGGTTTGCCCTATTCCGCTAGGCTGGGGCCTCCCTTTAGTACCACTAGGCTGGCTTGCCCTATTCCACTAGGCCGGGGCCTCCCTATAGCACCACTAGGCTGGCTTGCCCTATTCCAATAGGCCGGGGCCTCCCTTTAGTACCATTAGGCTGGCTTGCCCTATTCCACTAGGCTGGGCCTCTCTATAGTACCACTAGGCTGGCTTGCCCTATTCCACTAGGCCGAGGCCTCCCTATAGTACCACTAGGCTGGCTTGCCCTATTCCGCTAGGCTGGAGCCTCCCTATAGACCAGGCTTTACCTCAGGCCTAATGCCCTAGCTTTACCTCGGGCCTGATGCCCTACGTTAGCTTGGGCCTGGTGCCCCACTTTGTACTGGGCCTGGTGCCCCACATTGCATTGGGCCTGGTGCCCCACCTTAGACTGGGCCTGATGCCCCAATTTTTAATGGGCCTAATACCCCTCTAAACTTTGGGCCTGATGCCCCACTTTATACTGGGCCTAATGCCCTACTTTACAGCTGGGCCTGAATTGCCCTTTTAAATGCGTTGCTCTTTTAAATTTCCAGCTCACTGAGAGCTGCTGTCATTTATCTTGGCAAACCCTGCCTGAGTTCCGCCCCTGATGAATATTTATAGGCCTTTGAACTGGCCTTAATACACTGGCCCCTCCCTGTGGGCGTCGCTAACCCCACCTCCACAATACATAATAAAATTTAGATTTTTAGCAAGGCATTTGATACAGTCCCACACAAAAGATTAATACACAAGTTAGCCAGCCTTGGAGTGGATCCCAAGGTGGTAGCCTGGATAAAAAATTGGCTAGACAACAGGACGCAAAGGGTAGTAGTAAATGGAGTACACAGTGAAGAAAGGAGGGTTACTAGCGGGGTACCGGAGGGTTCAGTTCTGGGACCGGTCCTTTTTAACGTCTTTATAAGTGACATTGCAGAGGAACTGGGAGGAAAAGTATGTCTCTTTGCAGACGACACAAAGGTCTGCAACAGGGTTGATACACAAGATGGAGTGGAAAGGATGAGAAGGGATTTGGCAAGGTTGGAGGAATGATCAAATGTATGGCAGCTCAGATTCAATGCAAAGAAGTGCAAGGTAATGCACACAGGAAACAAAAACCCAGGGGAAGCGTACACAATGGGGGGTTAGATACTGACAACAGTAAAAATGGAAAGGGACCTGGGGTAATTATATCAGATGACCTAAAGGTGGGCAAGCAATCTGAGAAGGCAGTAAGGAAGGCTGGGGGGATACTGGGATGCATAGGAAGTGGCATCAATAGTAGAAAACAAGAAGTTGTTATCCCTCTGTACAGACAGTTGGTGAGACCTCATCTGGAGTACTGTGTGCAGTTCTGGAGACCCCATCTCTGCAAAGACATAGACAGAGTGGAGGCTGTCCAGAGGAGGGCAACCAAAATGGTGCATGGTCTGCACCAGAAGACATATGAAGAAAGACTAAAGGAGCTTAATATGTATACCCTTGAGGAAAGAAGGGAGAGGGGACATGATAGAAACTTTCAAGTACCTCAAGGGAATCAACAAAGTCCAAGAGGGTAGCATCTTTCAGAAAAAGAGATGTGCAAGAACAAGGGGCCACAATTTGAAGATAGAAGGGGGACGGCTCAGAGGTAATGTGAGAAAGTATTTTTTCTCAGAGAGGGTTGTGGATGCATGGAACAGCCTCCCTGAGGAGGTTGTGGAGTCAAGAACAGTGGAGGAATTGGCGAATGCATGGGACAGACATAAGGCTGTCCTAGTGGAGGGTAGGAGGAAGTAAGCTGTTGGTTAACCAGGATCTGCAGCTTATCTGTTAGGTAGGAAAATGGGCAGACTAGGTGGGCCAAGCGGTCCTTATCTGCCGGCAAATTCTATGTTTCTATGTTTCTGTGCTTCTATGAGGGTCCTAATGACCCGATGCCCCTGCAGCGCTCGGACGCCTTCTGCAAGCGCCTAACGAGCTTTTCAAACACAATGCAATCCCCCTAAACAAACTGGCAGTCAGCACAGCGTGTGCTGCCACTGACTCACCACTCTGCAGTCTCCGGGAGTTCGCTGCAGTCACAGAGAGGCGGGAGGTGAGCTGGCAGTGGGAAGGAAGATCTGGCAGCGAGAGGGACTGCTCAGGGGGGCCTCCGATGGCCAAAATGATACGGGCGCGATGCGGCTTGCTTGCTGACAATGTGGGGCCAGAGAAAACTTGGAAAACACCTCGTGGGGCAAAAAAAATTAATAAACGAAGGGCATAAAAGCCCTTAAAATGTGGCGGAAATGGCGTTGCTTCTTCGTGGTGCCCCGATGGCACCCCCGACCACAGGACTACAGCAGCAGGAGGGATCTTCAGGCAGTGGAGGCAGAGCAGGCACACAGCTAAGTCCTCAGGGATGGCTTAAACCCCCAGATAAGCCTTTTCCTTGTCCCTTTGACTTACTGTGTCCTCTCTCCTCAACAGCTGCCCAGGAACTGCCCAACTGACTAACTGAACTGTTATAGAATTGTATTTTGAGTTAAACCTGCCTGTTCTAGAATGGTTGGATTGGAATGCTGTGCATGAGCCACTCAGCACAACATTCCATCCAGACCATTATGACATATAATGTTTTACAATCTGTCTTTTGACCAGCTATAAGTGCACAGGGCACTTTTCTATTATTTACAGTGTTTTCCCTTGTTCCAGGAGGTTGAGTTTTTATGTCTAGGGGCCCCTTAGCACAGTACCCTGCTGCCTATCCCTGCAGCAGGTACCCTGAGCACCTGTGTACTCTGCGTTTATTTATTTATTTTAATTTTTTCTGGAATGACCAACTTTGGGGCATTACAGATTTAACCTAAGGACAGTCACCAATGCGGAAGTGCTGCGTCTTCTGAAAACATTCCCAGAATATGGATTGGCTAGGTCTGATGGGCTAATGCCTAGGTTCATCAAAACTGCTACCCCAGTCCTTGCTGCACCAGTCACTAGGATCTTCAGTCTTTCACTCTGCACAAGGACAGTCCCTACATCCTGAAAAACTGCACGGGTAGTGTCCATACATAAAAAAGGTGCTATCATAATCATGAGTAATTACTGCCCAATAGTCATCCTATCTGTACTGAACAAATCTGAAAAAATTGTGGCCTCACAGATAACGGAATACATACAACAAAATAACTTGCTACACCCGGCACAACATGGGTTCCGAAAAGATCACAGTACAACTATGGTACTCATCCAACTCACCAGTGGCATAAAGGTGGCCATGGACACAGGCCTGTGTACAGGAGCAGTCTTTGTTGACCTAACAAAGGCTTTTGATCTGGTAGACCACTGCTTGCTACCATCAAAGCTGTCGTCACTTGGTTTCTCTCAGAAATCTACTTCCTGGTTTGACTGCTACCTCACTGGATGAAAACAATTCGTGCAAATAGATAACTTCAAATCGGATCTCTCCAACACCAATGTTGGGGTACCTCATGGATCCATTCTCGGTCCACTGCTTTTTTCTCTGTTTATAAACAGGATGCCAAATATGCCTGGTTCTTCCTCAACCATTCTGTGCATGGACAACATGGTTCTGTACACCAGTGCCAAGGACATTACCACCATCAATTCTAACCTAACAATGGACTGTGACTATCTACAAGCATGGCTGAAAGATAACAAGCTCCTACTAAACACCAATAAGACATTTACCGTGCTTTTTGGATCAGCATCCAGTATCAAGGCCAGTCCCTCTGCTCTTACAATGCCAGGCCTGGACAGCTCTCTGCAAAATGTGGTTGACTTTTTCAAGTATCTTGGAATTACCCTAGACCCTTCTCTGGATTTTAATCAACCCATATCAACTACATGTAAGGCTGTTAATACAAAGTTGGGGCTGGCCTATAAAATCAGGTCTTCTCTCACCACTGCAGCTAGACTGGCCATAGCCCAGCAAGTTCTTAGACCTAGCCTAACCTATGGGCTAATGGCATACCTGGATGCTAACAAAGGAGTACTGCAAAAATGGAACACTTATTACAACAGCATCTACCATTCTGCCCTATCAGTACCCAAATTCACACATCGCTGCGTACTCTACTAGAGTCTGGGTTGGCTCTCCCCAGCATCCTATCGTCAATATACTGCTGGCTGCATGATAGATAACACAATCAGAACTGGTGCACCAGAGTCACTGGTCTGCATGTTAAGTCATTTCACACAGGCCTACCCTCTGAGGTGTGCAAAACCGTCCCTTCTAGGCATACTTAGATGTTCAACGAAAATGGGTGATCGTGCTTTTGTAGCATCTGCTCCCAAGCTTTGGAATTCCCTGCCATTATCTGTTAGACACTCCCAGTCACAGCAGACCTTTATGAAGGAGTTTCATTTCATCCTCATGGGCTCTGACAAATGCAAATGTACTGGCCGTTAGCATACCCTCTTAACATGGCACTCCTGAATAAATTTAGTAGCATTTATTTATTGTTTGTCACATAAATTGCTCTCCACTGTACTGTTGTTTAATTCACTGATTAGGTTCATTGCTTATGCGTCTTGCACTGCTGTAGTAACTGTAATTGATACTCAAGCTTTGTTAACCTTTGTATGAAATGTTTGTACTGTATTGTCACCTGTAATGCTGTTCCTCCGTCTGTAAATCTTTTGGGTCGTGCCTGAAAATAGGTAACGTTTTTGTTCTAGTGCACTTATCTGGTAAACAAAAACTAAATAAACAAAATGAATTGTTTCTACCCACTGGAGTATTTTGGAGGCAAGCACAGTAGCTGTTGTTACTACCTCAGATTATTTTGAGGTACAGACCACAGTTGGGGGTCTGCAACAGGAGGCTACAGGTAAAGGGTATTGGAGGATATAAAATTCAGTCCTTGACGACACTGCAGTTCACTTGAAGGGGGAGGAATGCTCAAGGCTAGGGCATCTGCGGCTGTTTGTTATGACACCCTGCTAGATTGGTGGGTTGACATGAAGTTAAATATCAAAAGACTATTCCAAAAGTTAGGAAAAAGTAAAGGGAAAGTAAATCTCTCTAAGTTCCTTCAGTTATGGGTGCATTTGTTTCACATCATTTCCCATCAAAATACAGATGGTGTATTATACAAAGATCAGACATTTTGTATAAAACAGGAAATGCAAAATGTGTTGAATGAAAGAGTCAAATCTTTAAAAGCAGAACACACTTTAACTCAAGGCACACAAACATCCATAGAAGTCTTTAAGGGTTGTCAGGACAGAGTGCATAATAAAGTGTTTATAGATATAAAAGACAAGGATGGCCAGCTACTTACTGGAATGCAGGACATACTGTACTAGCTTCTACATCTGAAAGACTGTACTCCTGGTTTGAGGCCCCCCTGCAGGTTGATGAGGAGATTGAAAAATGTATTTCACAAGAATGCATGGAGTCACTGACTGACTTGGAAAAGGCATGCTAGGTCAAGTCTGTTTCCTTAGTTGAAGTTCTGTCAACAATAAAAACGTTGCGATGTAATGTAGTGCCTGGGCTGGACGGCTTGAGTGCAGAATTTTATTAATCTTTCTATAATTGTTTAAGTTTATTTTAAATAGAAGTATTCAATGACATATGCTGCAGATTTTAACAACCACTGATGATGTGGCACAAGCTCTTTTAGTACTCCCATACAAAAAAGGAGGGGATCGACTTGAACTGGGGAACTAGAGACCTATTTGTGTCTTGAATGTTGACATAAAGATTTTGGCAAAACTCCTGGGACAGAGACTGGGGCACTTGCACTAAACTAATCTCGCCTGACCAGACATGTGCTATGCTAGGATGCTCCATGATGGATAATCCTATACAGGTCAGGGAATTATGGCACGAAGCCAGTTAAAAAAAATTGGATGTATTTTTACGAACATTTGACCAAGAAAAGGCCTTCAATAGAGTATTGCATGCATTTTGGTTTAGCATGCTGGCTTTTTGTGGTTTATCCCCAACATTTATACAGCGACTTCAACTGTTGTATACATGTGCACATTTTTTCCCCTTGATTAATGGGACAGTGGGCCCTAGAATAGGTATAGCACTGGGAGTTTGGCAGAGGTGCAAGTAAGCCCTTTATCATACATCTTTTGTATAGACATTTTTATTTGCAGGATTGTTCAGACCCAAATGGTACAGGGACTTTCTGTTACTGATAATACCCCACAGGTGAAACTTTCGGCCTATGCAGATGACCTATGCTCACATGCCAACAGTTTGCAGTCTTGCCAGGTGGCACTGTCCCTGGTACTTTACTATACTATTGTGTCAGGGGCTTAGATAAATGTAAGGCTTTCTGTTTAGGTATGTTCAAGGATCTGGATTTACAAAGTAAAGACAATGTTTCAGTTGAGGACTCAGAAATTAAAATATTGAGTATAAAGTTTGGTATGTTTGATATGCACAAAGTAAACTGGGAAGATACAATTAAGGAGGGAGAGAAGAAAGTTGATAGGTAGAAATCTATGAACATCTTTAAACATAAGCGGGTGTATTTAATAAAAACCTTGCTATTGCCATTATCTCTAAATCTTAGTTATGTTTTTCCTCCCTCACATGACCTTGATACATGGCTCTACAAAATTTTTTTTCCAAGCCTTAAGGGGAAGACAGCTTAATCCCATTCGAAGAAATTTTACCTATCTTCCTGTTAACAAGGGGAGGGTCAGCTATGGTAAATCTGGTGGTCTTTTTTTAAACATTATTTTTTTCCTCTACATTCATAACTTTATTTTCAACAAAATATGTTCTTCGGAGACTTTGGATTCAAGAATGGATTGACCCAATTTTATTAATTTGGAAAGCAAAGAAATGGAACTTTCACAATAAATTAAAATGGGCTGAGACTCTGAAATAAGTTGAGTCAGCTTGAAGAAAGTAAAGCTGTGGAAGTTACTACCGGATCATTTTAGGAACCTAAATAAGATAAGTTTGTACAATTTTATTATGGACACCTTTTTCACAGACTCTTTAGCTTTCCTCATGGCTCAATATAGATGACTTCTGATACTCTGAGGCAGTTAACTGACACTAGACCCCCTCGACAAATGTGGGACACAGTGTGGCTCATATGCTATGGAAGACTAGGAGTCAGAGATACACATAAGCATAAGCAGATTATTGAACGTTATTGTCCTAGGTACACTTGTAATGGGGTTTTTGAGACACTGGAGCATCTGTTCCTTACCTATCAATTTATTGTTGCCTTTGGGGTCCATACAGCCTCTAAAGGGCATGGGGTCATAATGTATAATGCAAAAACAGCTAATGTATAAACAGTGCAGGCAAAACAGCTAACACCAAAGTAGCTAAAACACAGAATGTCGCACACAGAAACAGTGCAAGCAGGCCCACATGGTGGGTTCAGGAGCAAAGAGGCAGGACAAAGGAATTGTGTGCAGAGTGAATTTACTGGTGCAAGTCAGGTACAGTACATAGTGCAGTGGTGAAGGTGAAACAAACATGAACCCCCACCCCCCAAACAGAAGCCCATACCCACAAAGTCAGGTCACACCTGGAGGGACAGATCGAAGGTGATCCCCCTCAGGTAGTCCACAGTGTTGCATTCTCCATAGGCTGCCATGATGCCCACAATCCTATGGCTGGCATCCTTGTAGTGACGCTCTGCAGTAGGCACAGTGTTTTCAGCTGTCAACTGTACCAGTTTGACATTGGTGAGCTGCTGCTCTGTGCCTAGTGCCTGGATGAACCTCCAGAGGTTGGGATGGCATGCCCTAAGCCGTGTGCTAACCACCCAGTGCCACGTGTCCACTGCATTGGTTGTATGGGGTGTGCCAGCCTGCGCTGCCTTGTAAACATTCCAGCATGGAATGGGGAATAGGGGCCTGCACCTTGCTGTGTGACCCACAGGTCTGCCAACTCATATGTCCTTGAAGTAATCATGCAAGTGTGACAGAAGGTCCCCATTGGCTTTGTAGTAGTCCAGGTCCCTGAGCTCATCGAATGTGGCTAGCACATTGTTCGGGGACACAAAAGCCACACAATCATCCTGATGTGTAATGCAAATTCAGGGTCATCTGTATAACATACAACGAGTCCTTTGATGTGCTGGCATCTCCTCCATACCACCTGAGCCAGGTGGAAAAAACAGCCATGTAGCTGGCTTTCTGGGAAAATGCTGCCAAAGGCCCGCATGGCCACCAGTTCAAAGTCCATGAGCACGGATGTGGGTGCAAGGCCAGAGCACAGGGACTTGATCTACTGGAGGGTAGACGTGTAGGCTGCAGTGTTCCGGGCACTCATGAGGATGTACGCCGCAGGGAAGGTAGTGTCCTCATGCAGTTCACGTATGGTGTAGAGCTGTAAGAATAGGGGAGGTGTGACACTGAAGGTGCCGTTGGCCAGAAGGGTCCCACAACCCTCCAACTGTGCCAGTGTTGGCCTTGTGGCAAGATGAATACTTTGTTGTCCCCAGGTCCGCTGTTGTATTGTAGGAAGGTCACACCAATCTCTGTTGTTGTGTACTCAGGGGGTATCAAGAGATCCTGCTGGGACATGGGCTAGGCTGGTGGCCTGTGTGCTGCAGTAGTTGCCCTGGCACATGTCCTCTTAATAAACGGCAATGCTGGCAGTCCCCCAGTGATGGCCGATGTGACACCAGTTGTGCAGGATGCCACCAACGTGCTGCAGGTCTCGTTAGTGCAGCATGCACAGTCCTTTATAGCCACCAACACCTCCCTGGTGGCAACATCCACAGCATCAGGTACATGATTGTGGTTCCCAGTGTTGTGCAGCACCTCCTCCCCCTATGTGTGAACCCTGGCCAGGCAGCATGCCTTATCATATTCCACACACTTCCAGTACACGCATTCAAGGTGTACTCTCTCCCTCCAGTATAAGTAGCCAGTGTGGTGCAGCACGGAGGCACCCTTCTGACTTTTGACAAATGTGAGGAGCATCCTGACAGGCTTCCACACACCAAAGACTCCTTCCACTGTCTGGATACTGGGCCTACTGTGGGTCAGCCCTTATATGCTGGCCTGCCATGTGCCTGAGTGGAGGCATCTGTTGCAGGCTGCAGAAGCACAGCAGTCCGCATCCCCCACCCCCCACCTAGGTGTAGCAGCCACATACTGGCAGGGGTGTGTGCACTGTGGCAGTCAGTGCTGCAGGCAGGCCCTAACAGGTTCCAGCTGCAGCCTGTTAGCCTGGCTCATTCTGTGATGGGGGAGCCTGCCTCCCATTGGCCACAGGTGTGCATGTGGCAGCACAAGTAGGGGTAGCATGGCCCATGACCCCCCCTTACCTGCTGTGCAACATAGGCTGACAGAGCATCAGGACAGGTGAGTATGTACAGGTCAGTGTTATCCACTCATAGCAGGCTCAGTCACACTGCAAGGCAGACACCACTGAGGGTGTGCACTGCATGCAGTTGTGGGCAGGTGGGGAGGACATCCTGAGAGGATCTGTACACAGTGGCTGCTGCCACTCCCCATATCATACGCTGTTACTGTCGGCTGTACATCCTGTCTGGCACTCAGGTGGCCTGCGTATGTGTGTGCCTGCCTGGTGGTGGTACAATCCTGTCATGGAATGCCGGCCGGCCCATATGTGGACCCCGGAGTGGGTAGGCAGCATGCCGCAGCCCGCTGTTGTGGCCACCACAGGCTTGGTGTGCATGGGTGACTGGATGGCGACCCTTTCCTGACATACTGTACAGTATGTTGGCTAGCCCACTCCATGCCCCACTCATGGGGCTATGTGTCCATCCTGCCATATAGGTGTGGTAGGTAGCCAGACTCTGTGCATGCCCCCAACCCACCAGTGACAGCCTCACTGCCCAAGGTCTTATAGGGCACTGTAGAAATGCAGCAGCCCATCTGTGTTGACACTGGTGGTGCTTTGTGGCACTGTGTAGCATCAGTGGAACCCCCCCATATGCAGTGCAACAGTTGTGTTGCATTGAGCGGTATCAGTGCAGTGGTGTATGCACCCAGCCTGTTTGCTTGCAACATCAACAGCCTGCAAACGCCACTGCTCAGTGCCTCTATATTTTGCACCATGGACTGGGCATGTACTCTGGAGACTACCTATGGGCTGCAGCTGGCATTGGCAAATGGGCGCCCCACCAGCCATGGCACACTGCTATGTTGGGGTCTCGTTTCCATTGCCCTAGGCACTGTGGTCCACTGTAGAGTTGGTGCATGTGTCAACAGCACTACCTATGCAGAGAGAGAGGGATGCAGAGCACAAGGGACACCCTGCTGCCAGTTTTGTGACAGGTACGGGCAAGTAGATGCTTCAATGTGGTTGGGGGGTTTGCAGAGCAAATTGTGTAACTGCCGCCAGTACTTTTGAGGGAAAAGGAATATGCATTTGGGGGGGTTGCACAGCAAAATGTTTAACCTGCCGCCAGTACTGTTGAGGGTAAAGGCATGTAGCTGCTTACCTGCTGGGCTCCTCAGTGGGTGGGGTTGGTGTCCATTGCTGCAGTCCTGTATGTGGAGCAAATGAATGTTGGTGACCACAGTGTTCTGTGGGTTGCATCTGTGCCATATATACATTGCTTCCAGTTCTGTGGGTTCAGGCGGTGGTGTGGCGATGGAAGAATTGACAGATGGTTTTGGTGCACAGGTGTGTGTTGTAGAGTGGCTGCAGGTCTTGAACTTGTGGCCTCATACTGTTGCCTGTCTGCATGTACTGTGTGCTTGTGGCCCCACCCTCTACACCATGGGTACTGCTTGGCAGGGCCTGTGCCTGCATGACTGTTGTTTTTCACCTCTTGAGTGCATTTTGAGAACCACCTCTGATTAATAGACACAGGAGATCAGCTGGGTATCATTTTCTGATGTTCACCAGTTATTAATGCTGTTCCCTGTTTTTCCATGCACCATGTTCCTGTGCACTATTGTTCCCTGCACTGTATTGGCACTCCTTATAATGTGCCATGTGCTATCCTGACTGTGCGCTATATTCAAAAACCTTACAATGTGCCTTGTGCTATTCTGATGGTGCAGCATGCACTATTCCGCATACACTATTGAACCCCATATGATGTTCTGCTGTGCGCTGTTATTCCCGCACTATATTTCATGTGCTATTATATATTAGAGGTATTGACCCAGTAGGCCTTTAAAGTGAGGGGCCTGAAATATAGATCATTGACATATGCTGTTATGATTCTAGGTATATTCTGGGATCTGGATACATTATCATCCAAGTACTGTTAGAGTTTTATTTGGCTATGTAAATTTATGTATGGCAGGCATGATGCAAGTGGATATTGCAACAACAATACTGGAGACAAAGTGATTTACTTGGTTTTATTCAGCAACAATTACAGTCCATATATTGTATAGAATATAATTCCTTTCCTTGAAAACAGATGTTATAGCTTTGGAAACAGTGTGATGGGTGGGTGACTTGAATAACATGGTCATTGTTTAGTCCTTTTATTTTGGTTACTTTTGTACTTTCTATGATTTTCTTCCACAATGTGCTTGGATGTTACTGTGTGTACATTGTCACAAATGCACTCAGCAGGTCAGGCCCTCTGCTCCCACAGTGTCAACCTCCGAGCGCAGTAATGTGAACAGGTAACAGACAGGGTAACCCTCCTGTCTGCTTTGGGGTTCAAAGCACCTTTAGTCTCAGGTTCTGGGGGGGATTCAAACTGTGAACTTTATGCTAGCATACCCAATGGTTCGATACAGGCTTCGATATGTACCCTCTTCAGGGACTGCAGTACAATCTTTCACCAGGGGCACCAAGCCAGCTTTCCAAAATGAACCCTTAAAACTCTATAAAAGACCTTAGGTATATTCTTACCTTTTTCCAGTTTAGTAACATCATCAAGCTTTTGAACAGTTTTTGTCAGTGTTAACCCTCTATACGTCACATGCAAAAAAAAAAAAAACTGGCAGATGCCCGGGCAGTCTTTCAAATAAAGATTTTACCAACAGATGATAAAAAAATATGAAAAATGTAAACACAGAACAATATATCAAAGAGCATACAATCACTTAAAAAAAAAACAAGGGCAAAGTACAAAACAAAAACTCCTACCACAATACATTTAGACTTTTTCTATCTAATGTATTACCTCTTTAAGTGCTTATCAGACCTGTGTGTCTCTACAGTCCCAAGATGGAATATATAATAGATCATACACCAGTATAGTCTAAACTGTGTCTCTCCACACCCCTTCTGTGAGTCATCTAGCTCCTCCTTTTAGAATATAAAAAAATACAAACAGGATGTCCTAACAGGAGGTATATTAAATAAGGTGACATCAGCAAAAACTCCATTTCCTAAATATGACTCCTTAATTAAATATTTTCTCTTTGATCTGGTGTAGTTCCTATCCCCAAGGCATATCAAAGGGTTTTACAACTTTAGCACCAGGTTGGTATAAAAATGTTCTTCCTATAGGAATCATAAAACTTTACGAGCCCTATATCCTGGCAACTGGGTCAGTTCTAATTAAGACAGAAAAACAGGAGACCCTTAATTAAGTCTCTTTGGTCTTTTAATTACCTTCTTGTTTCAGGTTAATATATCCTGTAGCTTCTCTGAAACCTGGGGGAGGGGAGCACCCATAAGCACAGGCTGTCTTATGTGAGACAATCACCTACTATATTTTTATATTACAAATATCATACAACAATCATAACCAGCTGGCCAAGTGTCACATACTTTAGTATCCCAAGTATGATGTCCCAATGTGATGTATGATTTTTCTCTTAAATAAAAAACTTCCCCTACTCTTCCAGTAGGGGGCACCACTGGCTGTTGGGCTGGCAAGATGGCCGACTCAGGAGGAGGAGGAAGAGAAGGAGGTAATGGTGGTCAAGGGACCAGTGATGCAGTAGTGAACAATGTATGTTTTGAAAGCTCCACGGAAATCTCCAACTGCTTTGGGATTCAACCTGATACTATGGGAATAGAGATGAAAGAGCCTTCTTCTGAATTGCAACACGATAAGGGAGAAATCAAAATGGAGATGGGTACAATACCTTCTGGAGGAGTGGCTTTACAGAAGTCTTTAGGTGAAAGTTCTGGAGAAACTGAGCTGATGGCTGGTATCCAGAAGAGAAGAGCCCTTTTGCTTCAAATATTGGCAGAAGAGGAGGCTGCACTAGAGGCGGTAAAACTGTTACAAAGTGCCCAGAGTTTGAGCATGCAACAATGGACAACTGACCCAAGTATGACAGATGTCAGTTTAAGCAGTGTGACAGCTGGAACACCTCAAAGCAATCCTGAGGACTGTACAGTAAACCATGTAAGGAACGGACAGGAGAATGCTTCATATCTGGAAAGTAAAGCCTGTTTGTGGTTACCTGAAAAAGCGTTGCTAGTAGCTCTATGGTCCCTCTCAGAAGATGGGACTCGGTGGGTTGAGGGTACAGTTCTGAGAGCCATGGACATTGTACAAAGTGCAGCAGGTACGGTTTCTTATTCTGGGTCTAAAATATTACTTTCTAATGGAGACTGTTTTTCAAGATTTACAAAGTTAAAAGAAAATAACAGAGCTGGGAGTTTGACAAGCAGGTCCGCCACATCACAGTACTCCATGACAACTGTTCAGTCAGCAGGTGTATCAGCAGCTGACTGGAAAGCTGGTGAAATTGACAAAAGGCTTGACCTGCAAAAATAAATGAATGTCAAACAACAAAAAGAGGTGCCTGGCTTTAGCTATGGAACATCAAGTGGAGAACTAGAACACCCTGGGACAAAAAGGGGTATTAGAGTTAATAAAAAGAAAAATCAATTCCAGGTTCCAGGGGGGATTCCCTATGCATAACATCTTGTACTAATGGTAATCCACAACCTATTCAGGAGGTCAGTTATGATGTGAGTTAAGCCACTGTCCCTTTTTGGAATACCACTGCTGACAGATCAGATACAGCAGCAGAAGGGGTTGAGCAGGACACTACTTCTTGGGCGGATCAAGTGGATTCACATAACGCTGCAGAAAGGGAAGAGCAGTTGCCTCCTACTGAGGAGGGACAGAGGAGGTTAGATCAATCCTTATCGGCTGCACAGTTGCAGAATCACAGTCATCCCCCCGCAAATGGCTCCTTTACCATTACATCAAACACAGGAAGAAAGGACTTCAGCTGCGGACAACATGAGGCATACGGACCAGTTTAGGATGGCAGATTTATTTATTAATGTGGGTGTACCATCAAAATGGAGGAATGCTGTACAAATAAACACAAAGGAGGTTCAGAAAAGGCACCAGGCAGAGTATATGTGGCAAGGACGTTGTTAAAAGAATCCATACAGTTCTTGGCAACAGATATGTATGCCCTTATTATCCACATTTCAGGGGACACACAATTTGATACAAGTTTCAAGTCACAGATGCTGTTAGAAAAATTCTGGTTTAAATTTCAGCATCTCAAGAACTCCCCCTTGTGGCCCCCCTTTATAGCTATTCCTTTAATGAAGCCAACAGAAAAAACAATCACAGTGCTATTTTGAAATGAGGGAGTTCACATTTCGGGCATTTTATTTTGGATTAAGCAGAGAACAGATGTGATCAACCATCCAGTCCAATACTGGATCTGAAGATTTTTGGACAGGGGACTGGAAACTTTGAGTACACTTTCATTCTAATGAAACTGGCACTCAACATTTGCCTAGCAGTTTTTACATTGGCCGAGACTGAGGGTTTTGTTTCTATGCAAGTTAGCCTAAAACTTGCCACCAATGTGGGTCCTTATCTCATCTTAGTAATGTGTGTGACACTATGATTTACATGTTATGTCTTGAGCAAGAACATTCCAGTAATTTCTGTATGGATCCTGTTAAATATAGCCTATGTGAAGAAACTGGACATTCGTATTTGAAGTGCCCTTGGGCAGTACACAATAAAGGATCCTTATACGATCAAGAGGATATGGTTCAAGAGTCACAGAAAAAGTGGAAATGCAGGCCAAGAATTTTGCCCCAGAACCCACTGCATCAACATCTAGTTCAGGGCATTCATACCCGGCTAGAGAAGATTTTCAGAGGAACATGGATTTATCTGAGGACACTACAAATAATATTTAGGAGGCTGACAAGGCACTACAGCAAGATAAGACTTTGGACAATCAGGTACCATCTGATGAGACATGTCAAGTTGGTGCAGGCAGGAAGAATCCAGTTATAATGCCCCCCCCCCCCAGCAAAATAATTTAAAGTGGCTGGAAGCAAACGTAAAGGTACCAGACTGCAATCAAAATCAAAAATGACTAAACAGGGTGTTGTAAAAACACAGAATAGTTATGAGGTTTTAGGAACATTACAGAGGGATATGAACAGAGAGGATGGAGAGTCTGATTCAGCCTCAATCAATTCAGCACACAAAGATTGTTCAGATACAGAAGGCTCACTTTCGGTATCCTCTGTGACAAAACAAGGAAAGAGAAGAAAAAGGACTAGTACTGAAAATAACTGATGTTAGTCTTTTCTTTTTTACTCCGTGATTCCTAACGGACCATAATAGTTTTGTGATCCCCACCTTAAATGTGAATAGTATTAGGACTTCTAGGAGGAGAATGGCTACTTTTACATCAATGGCACATTCTGAGGCAAATGTATTTTTGTTGCAGGATACAGGGTTGATATCTAACAGGGATAGTTATCAAGCATAGAAAGCTTGGGCATGGGGACCCTCAGTGTGGTCTATAGGGGAGGACCCCTGTTCAGGGGTAGGCATCTTATTTAAATCAATACAGGTTAATATTCTGAAGCATATGGATGTAGACCCAGGGTGAGCATTATTGATAGATGTGGAATGGGGAGCACAGTTAATGAGGCTGGGCATGGTTTGTGCACCTCAAACAAAATCTGCCAGAATAGAATTATTAGGTTAACACAACCTTATTTGTATGCTGCTTGGTCAGTCATCTTGGGGGAGATTTTAATTGCCCACAGAGTACTGATGATAAGACAGGTAAAACAGCTAAATTATTTTGTGACTAATTTTTTTAAAACAAATGATACGGTCAGCAGGATTATGTGATGCTTATAGAACAATACATTTGACAGGGGGTCACTCTTATCACTGAGGGTCACGATCTTCAAGAACTGATTATATTTTTGTTTCTAACCAAACTGTAATTAGGCAGGCCAAAATTGTAGTTTTGGCTAAGTCAGATCATTTTGAGTTGCAGGTCAAGACAGTGGGTAGTGTAACTAATAACATGGGACTGGGATACTGGAGTTTAAATAATGCTTTGTTAGAAGATCAAGATGTAAAGGTAAATTGTGAGGAGTTGCTTAGGGCGAGGATGTCAGTGGCATGTTGTTTTGACACAGTGCTGGAATGGTGGAAGGACACAAAACAGGAGTTGCAAAAGTTTTTTCAAAAGGTTAGGAGAAAGAAATGTAGAACAGAATATTTTATATACCTACAGTTAAGAGCCCGGTTATTTAGAATTTTATCCTTGCAGCATGTAAAGAAAGTATCATATAAGACTCAAATAGAGTGAAAAGCAGAATGAGAGATTGTCTGCATGACAGGGCAAAATCTCTTAAAATGGAATGACAGTATGGGATGCAGGGCTCTAAACCATCTTTGGATATTTATAAAGGGTGCCAAGAGAGAACAAATCATAAGGTGATTGTGACAATTATAGATGAAAAGGGCAACTTAAATAAAAGGGGCAGGATTCACAAAAGAGATGTGCCCAGCGCAACTCAGATGCACTGGTGCAAGTCAAAAAATGCACCGTTGAATGATTCACAAACAGGGTGAATGCACCAACACAACTGAGATGCCCTGCACCCAATGACAAGCACCACCGGCACAACGTAATGACATGCGGCGCGTATACAGGGGGCATACCCATGCATACACAGTGCAAACCGATTCACAGTGCAAATCCACGCCGCAGCCATGGGGCATTTCCAGTGCAAAGGCAAGATGTGCCATAGAAAGATAAGTACAAAAGAAGGAGACTTAAGTCTAGCCCACCTGCAGGTCATTGACTGAATTGCTACAGCAGCACACTGCCTGATTCAGGGGGAGAGTGGAAGACAGAGAGAGAGAGAGAGAGAGACAGGGACAGCCAGCCAGCACAGCAAGCCAGAGAGACTGGGCCAAAGGGCTGGACTGAGTACCCCGCAGCAGAATGAATCCAGCAGCAGTGGCCATTGCAGGTGCACTAATGAGAAGAAGGAGGCAGGGCGGTGGAAGACACCGTAGGCAGCCGGTCCCATGGCGGCATCGTGCCAGGCTGGCCTTTCAGCAGCTGACCGAGGTGGAGACAGTAGGCTGATACCGCCTGAACAGGGCCATGCTGAGGCAGCTCTGTGAGCTGTGCCATGATGTGATGCAGGCACCCACTGCACAAGGTCATGCTATTCCCGTGGAGACCAAGGTGACAACGGTCATGTGCCTGCTTGCCACAGGAACCTTCCAGAGGCCTACTTGGGACACCATTGGCATCTCACAGGCCTCTACGTCCTGCCTCCTCACACAGTTCCTCACTGCATTGCTGCCGCAAGCTTCGGAATACATCCATTTCCCCAGCACACAGTCAGAGCGGACAGAAGCCATGTAGAGGTTCTACAGGGAAGCACGCATGCCAGGCATCACAGGGGCCATAGACTGCACCCATGTGGCAATCCATGCACCATCTGGTGAGGATGCCACCGCCTACATAAACCGGAAGGGATACCACTCTGTGAATTGCCAGGTGGTGTGCAATGCCACAGGGTGCATCGCCAATGTCTGCGCCACACACCCTGGGAGTGCACATGATTCATTCACATGGCACCATTTGGCACTGTGCATGAGGTTCGAGGATGGGGACATACCAAGTGGCCACCTGATAGGTGTGTGTGACAGGGCCCCAACAGCACAGGAGGGCACCAAGGCCAGGACACAGTGGGTGGGCCTTGAGCACCCACGCAGAGCGATGCATGTGCATGGACCGTGGGACAGCAGGGGTGTGCAAGGGTACACAGGTGGACACAGGGGGACATGCAGCTGTTGTGCATCACATGATGGACAGGGGCATGCAGGCGCAGCTGGGGTGGGGATGCAGGACTGCCTGCAATGGGGATGTACGGGCAGGAGAGCAGGACAGGTACACACACTGCTGAGGCCAGGGATGAGGACAGGGCGCATGGCAAGGTGTAACCCAATGTACTAATGGACACACGTCTACCCCCACAGGTGATGCCACATATCTGCTGAGGCCCTGGCTCCTCACCCCCTTCCAACAACCTGGAACAAAGGCAGAGGAGCGCTACAATGAGGCACACATCGTGATACGCGCCATCATAGAGTGTGTCTTCAGCATGCTGAAGATGCACTTCCGGTGCCTGTGTCGGTCAGGTGGTGCCCTACAGTATAGCCCTGAGAAGGCCTGTGGCATATTCCTGGCCTGTTGTATGCTACATAACATGGCCCTAGATCGTGGAATACCTGTCGAGGCCAGTGAGGGTGACAGTTCCGGGGAGGAGGAGGAGGGGTGGAAGAGGGAGGGAGGGAGGGAGGGGTCAGAGCACCCCCAGAGGGCCAGGGCAGTGACGCCAGGCTGGGATGGAGGGACCCAAGGCTGATGGCCAGGGCAAGAGACCACCACAGGCATGTGGTTGAGGAACACTTTGAGCCATGCAGGTGAGTATGCAGGTATATATGTGTGCAGGGTGTGCACCAAGGTGTGGAGAATGCATGCCGTGGGCATAGCGGACAATGGACAATACACAGCGGTGCACACAGGCACACACATGGTGAGAGACACACAAACACAGAGGCTCACACACACCAGGCATGCATCAGCCGTGCACCACCCGGGCCATGCCACAGACATCACGGGTCAGTGTGCACAGTGTCCTACACAAGGACACAGCAGACACCTGAACGCACTCATCATTCACATGACACATGGCACAACAGTGGCACACACAGACATGCAAGTGGTCCTGCACAGGTAGCACAGAGTGGTGCCAGGGATGCTGTGGGGCAGGTTCCTGCCGCACACACCACCACTGGCACCACCTGCAGGGCACCCGGTGCACATAGGTGTGCGAGCCTGCCACTGCAGGCCCAGGGTCATGGGCATCACAGGGCGGTGCCCCAGCTGCCACGGACACAGGGGTGGCCTCTGCCATGGCTGGTGGTGGTGGGTGAGCCACCACTGGCCAGAGGTGGTGTCGCCTGGGACCCTGCAGGGGTGCTGCACTGGGACCGTGAATGGGTGCCCAGTGGAGTGGCCAACCCATGGCCACCACCCAAGCCTTGGACAGTGGGCGTGGAGGCCAGCAGTGACGGAGTCAGCAGCAGAGAGCTCACCTGGCTCCACCGCTGGGGTGTGCTGGACGTGCTCCATGGCGTCCGACCGGATGCACGATGTCCACGGTGTGCTACAGTAGCAGCCACCACCTCCGCAGCAGCTGCAATCTGCTCCAGAGCTGCGGTCATGCCCACCCGCATGTGCTTGTCTCTGCTGGCATCTGTGCACACCACGCAGCCACGGACTCATGCTCCTGGACCTCCACAGTCCAGTGGCTATGGAATTCTATACAGAGGGCCTCCTGCCCCTCCACAGTCACCCGCAGGAGGGAGAGGTAGGCCCCCATGTCATTGGCAGGAGATGCTTCATGGTGGTGTTGCCAACATGCAGGGGATGGAGCAGCCTGTTCTGGTGCACCCATGGGTGGTGGATGCACCCTGGCAGACTGGGACATAGGCGGGGCTAGGTTGGGCAATGCCACTGTATGCCCATGGGTGGTGTCCTCCGGGGCCAATTGGGCTGGTGCGTGCACCGTGGCACCCTGTCTGGATGCCACTGATGTCACCAATACTGCACATGACAGTGGCGCAGGGGGCACAGCACCCACAGCCGTGGGCAGCTGTGCCACATCTGCAGCCTAACCACACACAGTGTGGCCATCAGTGGCAAGCATGGCCACATGCATGGGCATCCCCGTGTCGGGTGCACCTCTTTCCATCATGCCTGCGCTGGTGGTGGCAGTGCTGACCATCATGGCACCAAGTCCCCCCTCACATGCCACAAGGAGGGCATCATCAATGTTCACCGCATCATCCTGGTCATCATCAGACAACCCGGACAGGCTCCCCAGTCATGTGATGTACCCACCAGCTGTCCTGCCAGCACTGGCTGAGAAGCCTGCGGGGCCTGCCTGCGCCGGGGCCATGACCAGTGTTCCAGGGATGTGGATGGTGCAGCTGCAGGGTCATCCATGGTGGTGTTGACTGCCCTGTGAGATGGGCCCGCATCATCGCCCACTAGGACATCACGTGCAGCCATGGCCACGGCTGCACCCTGGAGGTGTGATGGTGCTGTGGAGGGAAGAAGGGGGTACATGGTTAATGCACAGTACACATTTGTCACATTGGTGATGCACAACAGCAAATGGCTGTCCACATGGCGCCAAGGCTGCAGGCCTGACCACGGCGGTGCCATGGCGTGACATGGCTAGCCACGCCATGGCACAGTCACGCCTGTCGACATCCCATCATGCACACTGCACAGCAGTGGTGACATATGCAACATGGATGCACAGTGGCATGGGCCCCCCGGTGCAGTGGCATGCCGGCAGCAGCACCACGGGGCAAGTCATGGCTGGCCAGGGGTGACTGACCCTATGTTGCTGTGCCTGGGAGTACAGGGGCAGGTGTGGTGGCCTTGGCACATGGGTGCTGGCCATGTCCAGGACACACGGCTACTCACAATGCTGCAACGGGCTGCCACCAGTCTGGAACCCACCGCTGGGGATGCCCTGCACGGCTGTCTGGGACACACTGGTGGCCAGGAGGGCCTCATTAGAGCTCAGCTGTTCGGCCGTGCTCGGCCCACTCCCTATCCACCGCAGGGAGGCCTGGATGTTGGCCACCTTCTCCTTGGCCCTCCTGCACCTGTCATTACAGTGCTTTCTGCACTCTGCGACCGTGCAGTTATACAGTGCCATGGCGTTCACCTGCCAGGCCACCTCCTCTGAGCCCACTGCCAGTGCAGTCCGGTTTTCTCCCCTGCCAGTGAGGATGGCCAGGCATAGATGGCATGCCTCAATGAGCACCTCTCCTCATCATGTGAGAAGTTCGGTCGCTGCCTTGTGGTGGCGCTCGCATCCTCCGACATTATGGCTACTGTGGGGTGAAGCATCCAGGTGTTAGGCATATCTGTGGCTACACATGTTCCCGCCCTACCCGCCTCAGTCCGTCGACCCCACCTGGACCCCTGCAGCAGGTGTTCTGGGTGGTGGTCTGCTTGTGGGTGACCTGGTACAGTGTGCAGCGCATCACGGTACAGGGACCATTAGGAAAGTGCACCTGCCTTGCTCGTCCACCAGTCCACAGCTGAGGTGCCTGTACTGCCGCCCCAAGGGGGCACATGGTGCTGTCCACCATGGACATTTCCTGGTGCTTCAGCAGCATGTGTGTGGCCGCAGTGTTACCATGCCCGACCAGGGTCCCACCTGTGCCGTGCCGGGGGGGCACAGCCTGGTGGACCACACCCATGGGGCAGCTGGCCACAGTGTGTGTGGCATGGTGACACTGTCATGTTGCTTGCACAGGCCTCGGACTGACCGGTAGCGCATCGCTGCGCCCACCACACACGGCCAGTAACACCTAGTCACATATATCTCTCCACAGTACCACTATACAGGGCACAGTACCTCCGTGTGGGTTGCAGGACCACCGTGTGCCACGGTGCATGGCCAAGTCCCACTGCAAACTATACCTGTGTACAGCAGTGCCCTATCCCATATGCTGCCATGTGTGCACCATGGTACTGTGACAGGTGGTCTGAACATGGCAGTGACCTGTCTACCAGTGCCCTGTGCATCCTGTGTGCTGCACAGGTTTGGTGTTCAACATTATGGGCATTCGATCGCCATTCTGTGCATGTTGGGAGGCACTGATCCCCATGTGGTGGCCATGGACATTCAGAGACTTGCATGCACCTGTGCATTCCCCCAGTGTGTTAAGTAGACCATGTCAATATAGCTGTGTACTCACCTTCCAGGCTCTGTTTCCTCTCAGTCACTTGATCTCAGCCTGCAGCTTTGGAAGCATTTATGGCTCAGGGCACGTAAATGAGGCCTGGGCCTCTGGTAATGAGATGCTAAACGGCTGAGATGCCCATGCATGTGGAATGAGGCGGTTTAGGGCGCATTGTCTGTGAATTGCATAACTGGCCCCAGCTCATCTCACTTTACAAAGAGCATCTCCGAGATGCGCCTACGATGTTACAGTGCATCTGTCATGCATGCGCGATCACCATGTGCAATGGTGCATCTTCCGATATGCACCGTTACACTGCTTCCACAATGCGCCACTGCAGGAACGTTGGCCATTGCGCTGTGTCCTGTATCGCGCTCCATACACCCACATGTGCGGGACATGCTGCACTGGGTGGTCATAGTGGCCATGGATTGTGCGTTGTGCACCTTAGGCGGCCGTAGCATGTGCCGTGCACAACATGGTGGCCTCACATGCATCACGCATGTGCGATCCAGCCATGACCTCGCCACACCTTAGCGGTTGGCATTGTGCATACCGTGCTTCCTTTGACCTATCGCACTTCATGCACTGTGCGCATTGTACTGCACATGGCTCTGTATTTCACATGGCACATATCGGGTCCTCAATCGCGCTTCACCGTGTTGCACTGGGTGACAGTTACTGTCAGTGGGGAAATGCCTAGAGCTGGTAGACATTCCCCTAGGGCCATGAACTGGTCCCAGATGGAGCTGCTGCATCTGGTGGCACTTGTTATACCAGTGGAGGGGCGGCTGTTTGGGCAGGAGGACCTCCATGTGCCCACGGCAGAGGTGTGGGCCTTTATTGCCAGGATGCTGGTACAGCGCACTAGGCTGCCACGCACTGGGGAGCAGTGCAGGCATCATTTCGGTGACCTCCAGAGGCGGGACCCAGAGAGACTGGGGCTGCTGAATCGCCATACATGCCAGGGTGTACTGCCAAGGCCAGGTAGGTGCCACTCATCTGGTTCCTTATGTGGTGCGTGCTGGGTGTGTGTGTTGAGGCCCTTATGGGGCACCCGCTTGGATCACTGTCATCCTGCACACATGGCAGTGGCTGCACCTGTCATGTGTGCCATGGGGAGGCTATGGGCAGGGCTGTGGTTGTGTGCAGGCCACTGTGTGCTGCATGCACACATGCCAGGGGGTGGCACTGTGGCAATGCATCCTGCACAGTGGTGCTGTTTGGCTGTCCCTGCCCCCCCCCCCGTGCATGTCGGTGTTGCTGTGTGTTACTGGCACTGCTGTGTTGTCTCATAGAAACATAGACTTTGATGGCAGATAAGGACCGCTTGGCCCACATAGTCTGCCCATTTCCCTACCTAGAGGATAAGCTGCAGATCCTATTAAACCAACAACCTATTTCTTCCTACCCCCCACAAAAATTGCCTCATGTCTGTCCCATGCATTCTTGAATTCTCCCACAGTTTTAGACCCCACAACCTCCTCAGGAAGGCTGTTCCATGTGTCCACCACCCTCTCTGTGAAAAAATACTTCCTCACATTTCCCCTGAGCCGTCTCCAATCAATCTTCAAATTGTGTCCCCTTGTTCTTGCACATTTCTTTTTCTGAAAGATGCTACCCTCTTGGACTTTGTTGATTCCACTGAGGTACTTAAATGTTGCTATCATGTCCCCCCCCCTTTCCTCAAGCGTATACATATTAAGCCCCTTTAGTCTCTACTCATAAGGCTTCTCTTGCAGACCCTGCACCATTTTAGTTGCCCTCCTCTGAACTGCCTCCATCTTGTCTATGTCCTTGCGGAGATGGGGTCTCCAGAACTGGACGCAGTACTCCAGATGGGGTCTCACCAACTGTCTGTATAGGGGATAACAACTTCTTGTTTTCTGCTGGTGATACCTCTCCTATACATCCCAGTATCCCCCAGCCCTCCCTACTGCCTTCTCACATTGCTTGCCAACCTTAAGGTCATCTGATATGATTATCCCAGGTCTCTTTCCATTTTGTTGTTGTTACTACCTCCCCCATTGTGTAATCTTCTCCTGGGTTTTTGTTTCCCAGGTGCATTATCTTGCACTTCTTTGCATTGAATCCTAGCTGCCATACTTCCGGCCATTCCTCCAACCTTGCCAAGTCCCTTCTCATCCTTTCCATGCCTCCTTGTGTATCAACCCTGTTGCAGATCTTTGCGTCATCTGCAAAGAGGCATACTTTTCCTTCCAGTCCCTCTGCAATGTCACTTATAAGACATTAAAAAGGACTGGACCCAGTACTGAACCCTGCGGTGCCCCACTAGTAACCCCTCTTTCTTCAGAGTGGACTCCATTTACAATTACCTTCTGTGCCCTGTTGTTCAGCCAATGTTTTACCCAGTCTACCACCTTGGGACCCACTCCCAGGCTGGTTAATTTGACTACTAATCTTTTCTATGGGACTGTGTCAAATGCCTTGCTAAAGTCTAGGTAGGCCATGTCCACAGCCCCTCCCTGGTCTACTGCTTTGGTCACCCAGTCAAAGAAATCAATTAGATTTGTCTGACATGACCTTCCCGCTGTGAACCCATGCTGCCTTGGGTCCCCACTGGCCTCTAGGTACTCAACAATTCTTTCTTTCAGAAGTGATTCCATCACTTTCCCTAACACAGAGGTCAAATTGACAGGTCTGTAGTTTCCTGCCTCTGTCTTGGTCCCACTTTTGTGAAGGGGAATCACATCCGCCTTCTTCCAGTCCTCAGGTACCACACCATCCTCCCATGATTTATTAAAAGTGTAGTCAGTGGTGTCACTAGTTCTCTGCTTAATTCTTTTAGAATTATGGGGTGAATTCCATCTGGCCCCATTGCTTTGTCCACCTTCAGTTTTAGGAGTTCAGAACCCTTTCTTCTGTGAAAGGACTGGGATCAATCCCACTCTCCAGAGTGCTTCTGTTAATTGGATTAGGCACCTCCCCCACTTCCTCTTTTGTGAATACTGAACAAAAGTATTCATTCAGTATCCCTGCTTTATCACTGTCACTCTCTGTGTTTTCTTATGCTTCCTAAATGCTATCTTTTTCTCCCTAACCTTCACCGCCGCCTCTTTTGAGAACCATAGTGGCTTTTTCTTTCGTTTGATTTGTTTATTTGCTTCACACAAAGGCTTGTTGCCTCTGTGATGGCAGTTTTGATATTTGCCCATTGTTGCTCCACCCCTCCTTCTAGCCTGTTTGCTAGTGTTTTTCTAAGGCACTCTCCCATCTTGCCAAAGTCAGCCCTCCTGAAGTCCAGAACCCTCACTTTTGTATGGCTTGACTCTGTAGCAGAGTTTATCGTGAACCACACCGTTTGGTGGTCACTTGCTCCCAAATGGCTACCCACTTCTAGATTTGAGGTCTCATGGTGCTCTCTGTCTGTTGTGTTTTGCAGGCCCAGAGAACAGGTGGAGGGCCGTGGCCGTTCCTGAGTCGCGGAGGTGGAGGCTTCTGGGTGCCAGGCCTGGTGCCCTTGCAGGGTCAGGTAGGCGGCGCATTCTGCTGTTGCTGTGGTCTGCTGCTGTGGGATACTGCTGGGTGGGGTGTTGTCTACATTCAGGCCCTCAGTGTGTGTTCTCTCTGTCATTGCTGTAGGTCTCCAGGGACGACATGCCATGGCAGGGGGTGGTGCCCAACCTGATGTAGAGGGGCAGATCCATGTGGCCATCCAGGCAGCCCTGTGGTCTATTTCTACTTTTCAGCACCTGTCAGCTGCCCTGCAGAGTGTTCTTCGGCAATTGTCCTTATGTGGCTGTGCACGGGTGTAGCATGGCGGGCCACAGCAGCTCTAGTGCCCCCCTGCCTCTTCATGGGGCCTTGCTCTGTTTACTGTTTCTGTTCATGGCCCCCTGTTTCCTTGTTGTTCTGGGGTTGCTGTCGTACAGTTTTATATCTGGTTTTACTGTTTTATAAAGATGTTGCTATCAGCATCTGTGTCTGTGGGTTTCATTGTTCCAGTGTCATGGTTGTTCCCTTTTGCCCTGCTGGCTTGCTCCACTTGCTCTGATTTGCTCCCTTGTGTGGCTCAGGGCATCCAGAATGCCCTGGCACATCTCCTGTTGCACCAGCGCATCTCCAGTTGCGCTGTCCTGTGTCTGGGCATTTCACAGAGGGGATGCGCCAAGCGCATCCCAGTGTGCATGCCTCTGTGAATCGCTGTCTCTGTGCTTGGCGCATCTGACTTGCACTGGTGCATCTGAGTTGTGCTGGGCGCATCTTCTTTGTGAATCCTGCCCAGGGTCTGTACAGGTACTGCAAGTGACTGAAACAGCACTGAGTGATGTTTTGGGGAAAACACTCTTAACCCAGGATAGTGTAGAGAATTGTGTAGGTAAGACTAGAGTGGGGTGTTTGTCCGAGGGTAAAAAATAGGAATTTGTGAAACCTATAACAACAAATGTAGTTGGTAAAGTGATAAAGTCTTTGAGAGGGAAAGTAGCTCATGGACCAGATGGAATAGGTGTGGAAGTTTATAAATACTTTTCTGACATAGTGAGTATAATGCTAGCTGAAGTATTTAATGACATGCAGGACAATCTTAGGGCCTCAGAAGATATGTTTCAGGCAATATTGATCTTATTATATAAAAAGGGAGACAGGTTGGAGTTGAGCAACTGGAGACCTATTTCTCACATGAATACCGACATAGAGATTCTGAATAAGATCTTTTGTAATAGTATAAGTAAAATCATCAGCCTGTTGGCGCAGCGGTCAGGGCTTCTGCCTGTGTTGCCAACATCCCAGGTTCAGGAATGGACCTGAGAGTTGAAGGGCAAGCAGGAGGGAGAAGGGCTGAGCATCCCAGGGACTGCTCTCCTTCTCTGAGGGGGGTAGGGAGTGCCTGACGCATGACTGACCTCTGGCAGAAGCTGGGGGGAGCATCTGCCAGCACCTTTATCATTGCTGGAGGCAGGACAGATGTTGGTGTACACACCCTTGACGTCATTACACATTCTGCCTCCTGGGGTCGTAAATGTGGAAAAAGTGGGCCAAGCAGGATTCTGCCCACCTTACGCTGCAGGTGCCACACCTCTGCCTATGGCACCACTGAAGACAAATACCGGCATCCAACAGGAGGGTGAGCCCCCCTCCAAGAGGCCCCGCCCTTGGGGGCAAGCCAGGGTGTAACCCCATGATGGAAGCATCCCGGGGCCATGTACCAGCACCTGAAGGGTGGTCAGGCTCCTGCCCATGGCCCTTCTCTGGGGGGGGGGCAAGCCAGAGCATACCTCTGGTATGAGTAAGTCCATGGGGGAGGGTGACAGGGCTGAGCATGGGGCTGGGACAATGTGGGCCGGTCCATGGAGGGGAAAAAAAGTACAGCAAATAAAAAAATTTAAAAAATAAGTAAAATCATACATAATGTCATTTTGACAAGTCAAATGTACAATTCCATGGTGGCATATGGGAGACAATTTAATATTAATAAGAGAAATAATAGCAAGAAGTGTGATGAATAAATTGCAGGGATTTTTATTAGCTTTAGATCAGGAAAAGGCATTCAATCAGGTCTCGCATGAATTTTTATTTAAAACTTTAGAATTTCATGGGATGCCAGAGACATTTATAAAATGGATAAGACTTTTGTACAGTAAATGGTTTTGTAGGTACAAGGATAAACATTTTGTGTGGTGTTCGACAAGGGTGTCCATTAAGCCCATTATTATATGTATTTTGTATTGATATTTTACTCCATCAGTTGGAGTTAGCCTTGAATATAAAAGGTATAGCAACTGGTGAAAACGCACCACAAGAAAGGTATGTGCATATGCAGATGATATATGTCTATTTCTGATGGACAGGAATTCATATTCTGGTGCAATGATATGTGTTTAGGACCCACTAGAGAACAAGAGTTTACACAAATGGAAGGTATTCCTGTTACAGAATCAGGTATAAAGATTTTAGGAATAAAATCTGGGGTTAAGAATGAGATGAGAGTAAACTGGGAAGAGAAACTAGTTGAAGGAGAATGGAGAATGACTCAATGGGAAATCTATGCAAATATAAGAAAAGAAAAGAGTTAACCATACTTGATAAAAACATTGTTGTAACCAATCTTCCTCTACCTTAGTTATGTATTCGCCCCACCACAAGACCTAGAAACTAGGTTATGTAGTTTATTTTTTCAGTCTTAGTGGGGTAGTAGACTACATCCAGTCAAAAGAAACTAAACTTATTTAGAGGTACAAAGAGGAGGGTTGTCTATGATAAATCCCATAGTGTTTTTTTATTCTATATTTTTTTCGGGACATTTCAAGGCTGAATTTACATCCACAGAGTCAAAATGGATTAGGGGTGTTAGGGAATGGTCAGTAGTGGTTTTACCAAGATGGGAAATTGGGAAATGATCTGTTTTTTCAACTATTAGGAAGGAGCAATTACCCTTCTATATGCTAGCAGCATTACAGAAAGAAAAACAATGGAAAATACTACCGGAACACTGTAAAATGTAAGTATTATATAACAAGGTTATGAATGTTAATTTTTACAGAGCCACTGATATTTCCTAAAGGGTCTATTCAGATAGTTAATGCTACTATTAAACAAATCAGAGCCTTGGCTGCTGGTCCAAATGCGGGATATGGCATGGCTAACATGTCATGGTAGACTTGGAGAGCAGGATTCATATAAACACAAGCAGTTATCAGAGAGGTATTGTCCTAAGGATACATGTAACCATGTATTGGAAACTCAAAAGCAATTATTTCTAGAATGCCCTTATGTGAAGGGGTTGTGGGATCTTATTGCTAAGGAGTTAAAGTGTACAGATTATAATACTATAATATATAAACTGTTGATTGTTGGCATTTATTCGGGAACATGGTCTAGGTGACACCTCAGTACGTTAAGGGTAATATGTGGAGTATTGAAATATTGTACATGGCAGTCCAGATGCAAACTGGTGCTTCAGCAACAATAATGGTCACAACAGGAGTTATTTGTTTGTATTAAAATGTATGTGATCTCTGTATGAGATAGAAAAGATGACATTTTCTAAGGTATATCACAATAACTTGTGGAAAACTTTTTTTAGATTGGGTAAGGTGAATAAGGGGAAAGGGAAAACAGTAATGGATCAGAAGGGTGAATAAATGTTCTGTTGTCGATAAGGGGTGCATTTGTTTCATGTAAAGTCTATGAACCATGAATAATGCCCCTATGTGAGGTATGATTTATAAGTCAATAAAAATGTCCCTGCTCTTGTGAAAAGTATCTTGGGTTCTGTTACTTCCACCTGGACACCCACCAAGACAGCACCATGGGTAGAAAGGACCTTGGTTTAATGTCTCATCCAAAGAACAGCACATCTTGACAGTAAAGCACCCTCCAGTACTGCACACAGATGCCAGCATTTAAGGTATGAGCCAAATCCCGTTGAGGGACTAGAACCCACAACTTCTGGCCTAGCATCAGATGTGCTACCAACTGAGCCACGCTGACAAGGGTAGGTAACTGGCTGGGGGGGGCAGCAGAGAGTTGTGGTCAATGGGGTCAAATCAGAAGAGAGAGAGAGAGAGAGAGAGAGAGAGGGGTCACAAGTGGGTTACCACAGGGATCCGTCCTGCATCAGGTCCTCTTTAATATGTTCATCAGCATAATTGGTGAGGGAATCTAGGGCAGACTGTGTCTCTTCACAGATGACACTACGCTCTGTGGGAGGGTGGTTAGCAATGAGGGAATCAGGGTAATGCATAGGGACTTAACAAATGTTAAAGAGGTGGTCTTAGGTTTGGCAGTTGAAATTCAATGCCAAGAAGTGCAAGGTAATGCACCTAGGGAACAAGAATCCCAGGACATAGTACTGGATGGGTGGGGTGAGACTTAGCACTACGACTGAGGAATAGGCCTTGGAGTTATCACAAGTGACTTCCCAAACAATCAAGTCAGTGCAACAAGGCATATAGCAAAGCGAGTAGGATGCTGGGCTGTAGTGGGAGGGGTAATGATAGCAGAAGGGAAGAGGTAATACTTCCCCATATAGGTCCTTAGTGAAGCCACGCCTGGAGTACTGGGCCCAGTTCTGGAGTACTCATCTCAGGTAAGATAGGGATGTGCTGGAGACAGTGCAGATCAGGGTGACAAATATGATTCAGGGCCAACATGGCAGGTCATATGAGAAGTGCCTCAAGGCACTGAGCATCTACTCACTGGAGACCAGAAGGGAGAGGGGAGATGTGATAGAGACCTTTAAGTTCCTAAAAGGAATTAACAAAATGAACTGCAGGGAACTATTTAGCCTGAATACTAGCTTGTGGTCACATGGACATGAGTGGAAGCTAACAGGAAGGAGGTTCAGGAGGGATGTGAGGAAGTATTATTTTACAGGAAGGGTGGTGGAGTTGTGGAACTGTCTACAAGCTGAAGTGGTTAAGTGCAAAAACTGTTGGTGGTTTCAAGCACAGCTGAGACCGAATGAAGGGTATAGTGCTTAATGGGGGTGGCAGAAGCTGGAAGGAGAATGGGGGGGATGTTAGGGAGGGCCAGGACCCTGGAAAGACAGTAGGTTCCAATGCTAAATAGGGAACTCAGGCAGATTAGATGGACAATGGGTCTTTTTCTGCCATCATTGTCCATGTTTCTACATTTCTAAAAACCCACTGGAGCAAGTCTGGCTATGGACAGTCCTGTGCACTTGCCCATAGCAAAGCACATTGCAGCTAATGTTTCAACAGCCAATTGCTGTCATCCACTGAGGATCTACCCTCTACATCATCCCCCACACCCCAGCCTGTAACTCTAGGCCCATGTGTGAGTCATGCAGACTGCTGCAAATCTGGCCCCTCAGTGGTTATCCCATGTGATCCCGTGTCCACCCACTCCCTAACCCAGCCCATAATTGTTCCATGGCATTTAGTGGTTTCTCACCTTCCATAGCCTCATTCCACTGCGGGCTGCTCTATCAGTACAGTCCCTCAGCGATTTTTTTAGTTCCATGACGCTCTTTCACAACACCACTAAGAACTGCCTGTAATAGTTATACAGCAGGTAGCATCACTAAAGATGTAACTGCACTTTGCGAGGGTTGCCATGCGTCGTGGATGGCCCTGCAGGATGTTTACATAATGACCCCTGCTCACTTCCCCATCCGGTCACTGTGGAGTTTGCAACTGCATGGGGAAAGGCTGCAACCCCCTTTTAGGATAGCATGGGTGAGTTCAACAGCAAGTGGCTGGATAAAACTGTGGAACGATTTTGTGATGGTACCTTGCAACTATCATGCATTGGGCCCAAATAAACATTTCCCAGTTGCATCAGCAAAACTGTTACACAAAATCCCTGCAAAAATCTGAGTTTCACAACCTTTCATTGCTTTTAACCACAATTTTATTCAGAGAGTTCTTCTATAAAGATAAAGAAAAAGGGAAGTACAACAAGAGCATCAAACCAATATCAGCTACTCTCAAAGATAATAACACATTTAGCACATACAAATATCATAGGAGAGAGGTATTTATAACCAGTACAATACAATAACAAACACCCCATACACATAGCCGATATCCGAAACTAATAGTATACTAGTTACAATCATTTAATCAAAAGTAAACCAATCTAGACATTTGACTAGACAATACCGCACCCATATCCAATATTACCACAACCAGCCTCGGCCGTCCCACCTATATTTCTAAGGCCGCAGAAGTTGAGACATGCACCATCCCAAGAGGAGCCACACCTGCCTTCCAAGGAGAGAGGAGGAGGAGGAGGCCCAGTAGGACCCAGGTGCCATCCACAAAGCATTCAAAACACCCTGCTCATCTAGACCAGCTGTAGTATAGCCTGCTCTGCAGGGGACAGGGAATTAATGTATCAACCCCATTGCTGGTCAAATCTGTCCAACCAGTCCCTAAGGTCATAACTCAAGTGTTCCAATTGTAAAATGTTGAAAAGCCTTTCTCTCCACAATTAAATAGTAGGTCGGGAATGGGATACCTAGGTATTCTGTATGCATCTCCTGGCTACAATCAGCATTATCCTAACTGCTCTGGAGTAAAATTCCCCATTCATCTTCTCCCTTATTTTCCACACCTAACAGTATGGCCCAGAGCTCCATAGCCACCCCAATATGTATCATCTCTGCCCAAAACAGCTGAAGCTCTCTGCAATGCCAGAAATAATGTAGGTATGTACCTCTCTCTATTCCACACCTACTACACATTGGAGGAACCCCCTGGTTAATATAATCGGTGCAGGAATTTAAACTGGGCTTCTTTGTACTGACTGCACATTGTCAGCCCAATATGGGATTCACATAAGTCTCTCCAGGCCGTCTCTGGAATAATGCACCCCAGATCTCATTCCCATTGGGTTTTAGCCTTCACTGACTGATAGGGCAGAACCTCCCTGAGCAGGTGATATATCCGTGCAAGAACTCCACTGGGGAAAGTCATGCCTGCAAAATGGCATCCTCTAAGTCGTGGAATGGGGAATCCAGTGGCCAGAGTCTACCCAGGCCTCTTATCCAGTTTCTTACCTGAAAGTATCTGAATAGGTGCATGTGAGGGATTCCTAGCCCACCAGCTACTTCTTGGAATTACTTAAGCCCTTGAGAGCTAAACAGGTTCCCCAAACACTGTATACCCACCATTCCCATATCTGATATCCAGTGTCCTCCAAACCAGGAAGAAACTCTGGGTTAGAACAAACGGGGGCCAGCAGGGCCACCTTGTTCTTATCCCCTATCAATTTATGCACTTTCTCCCAGGCTTCCAGAAAGTTTTCAAACAGTGGGTTCCTATGTTCGCTCTGTCTATATGTTAGAAGTCCTCCAGGATTAAGTTAAGAGGTTAAGTCTATGTTCTCTGTCCACTTGATCCTGTGAGGATCACTGTGCACCCCTTGGCCCCTTCACTCAGTCTGTGAGAAGCCTAGCCTGTGCCACCAAGTTAAATAGTCCAAAATCATAGTAACAGAGGCCACCCTTAGCTATAGGGTTCCTGAGCCTGTGCAGACTTATCCTCAACCTCTTGCAATGCCATATAAACTGGTCGCAGGCTCTGTCTAGTGTCTGCAAGTTTTTACTATGTTGGCCCAGCGGGAACATCTGGAGTGGATAAAGCAGTCTTGGTAGTATATTCATTTTAATTAGGTGTATCTACCTAACCATGAGATTGGTAAACCTGCCACCTCTGTAAATCTCTGATAATTTTCTGAAGGAGAGGTGTGTAGTTAAGCCTGGAAAGTGACAATAAAGTTTACCCACCCTTATACCCAGGTATTTAAAGGGACACATTCATGTACAGTGGCATACCTAATTTGAAAGCCCATGAAACGTTCTTTTAATTGAGGTATTGGGCATACCTGAAGCTGGAAGCAGTCTAGAGATATAGATGAGTAAGTTTGTGCAATATAATTACTACAATAGAGCCATTCTTAGAACCTTGTGATGACAGTGACGATCAAGCAATACCTCCCATTATGCAGATTGGTGACCACCCGCTCCTTGACAGATGGAAGGCCTTTGTGTAACTGGATAGCTACCCCTTGATGGTGACCATTAAAAGATGCAGAATAGCACTGCCCCACCCAATCCCTCACCAATTTCCCATGCTCCATCTGGGTGAAATGGGTTTTCTGGAGCATGGCCACTTGCACCCCCTGCCTCTTTAACACTATGTAAATTTTCATGAGCTTGATTGGCACGGAGATGCCCTGGACATTCCAGGAGCAGATGGTGAGCTCAGCCACAGTCTCCATAAGTATACTTTGCAGGAGCATAAGAGCCAGAGACCCCAACACAGCAGGGATTCAAGGTCCCAGCCAGCCCCCCCGCAGATGCAGCCCTCTCCTCAAACAGTGTCTCAGCCAAGAGTGTGCATCCAGTCCATGCCCAACATGAGTAAAGAAACAATAAAAAATCAATCCACAGCAGTAACATGCAACAATATAAACCATAGAACAGTAAACATACCCCCCAGGTCATTTGATCGAACCAAAGTTGAATGAATTGCATACAACCAATCAAGTGACTTTATATGCATTCTGGACATGAGCTTTCATATCCCATCTGTTCCTGCAGTTCCTTCCCCCCCCCCCGCCAAGACATAACAAACAAGGCATGTTACGACCCCACAAGTCCTTATGGTGACAGTGTTTGGAATGAGAGAGGAGAACCCTGTCCCTCCCCATAGTCAAACAGAACCACCTGACTCCCATGCCCTTGTGATCATGGGCTGTGCAGGATACTAAAGTGGAGCGAGGACACTCCTGGTCCAAGACCCCCATCTGCTAAAACAACCGTGGGTGTCTGTACTGTCACCCTCACCCCTCCAACACAGTTACACTAACAAAGAGTGCCTTTCCCTACACCAGTCACCTTCCCCCTTTTTCGGCACAGCGATCCCACACAAAGGAACAAATACACAGGGTGAACTACTGCTGTGGCCCTCTGCCTCAAGGAACAAACTCCACCTTCCACTTAGTCTGAGAGTCCAAGCTAAATTGTCCCCTAAGCAGGTCTCACCATGGGCAAATGCAAATAGTCCTAAGAGACTGCTTATTGGAAGAGTGTATTATATCTGTTGAGAGACTCCCATGCTACTGTCCATGCCCTAATACATCAGGGCTCCCATCTCACTCCCCCTGAACCCACTCCCCTGCACTTAAGGCGGAGGCATGGAAGCCCCCTACAAACGCTAACCGATGAGTGGCAGTTCCCTAGGGCATAGCAGCATGGCAATGAAGACCGGTCCAGTCCACCCCCCAAGCATCACATAGACAACCATTCATTTTGTTAGCACTAGATACATTTTCATTTAAAGCAGCAGTACAACAAAATTGGGCAAACAATTTCACCCTACTGCTTTTTCACTATAAAAGATTCCATGTGTCTTCCAGTTTTATTTTGTGGTAACATTTTCTAGTGCCACCAAAATTTGAGTATTTTATAAATGTTTTAATTTATTTATTTTTTCTCAAGAAAAAAGATGACCACCGCATTTGGCTTAGAAATTTCATTGTTGACCTGGCAAGTGTTAAGACAGAGGAAGTAAAAACAAATCATGATGTGCAGCATCAAAGGCACCTAGAAAAGTAGATTTGCTAGGTCTGCTAATATTTGTATTAACTGTAGTAGAAACTAGTTTTCATGGAAAAAAAAATGTCATTGCACTGCTGCTTTAAATGAGACTGTAGCCAACTCATCAGTACAGCAGTAAGGCTATCACTTGTGATGCAGGTTTGGGAATAAGCCCAAGTTTTAAGGCTCTAGCTGAGGGGAGGAGGACTAAGTGTCCCAGAGGATGTTCTTGTCCTCCCGGGAGGGAGGGGAGCTGGCTCTGCTGCAATACTGCCACCTAGGTGTCCACAGGCAGCAGTTCAGTCGGAGCAGCTTTGTAGGAAGTGGGGGGATGCTGGCTAGTGCTGTGCTGTGCACGTTCACATGCATACATGCTCATGTTCCTCCTAGCCACTGGCATCCTGAGGGAACTGGGACCAAAAAACAGAAAGCCCTGCCCAGTTCAGGATGACTCTCTGACCTCTTGGAGGCACCACACTGGTGACCTGGCCCTTCTCCGATTCTGGATCAAGACTGAGGCAGGAGTTGGGGAGCCTTGCCACCCCTTCCATGGGGGTAAGGTATGGTGGAAAAACAGATTTGTGGTAAGCCCAAGGGAAGCTGGGCAAAAGGGCTGGGCAGGTCAGCATGAAGGGGGTTTGTCCAGCAATAAGGGGAAAATACAATAACCCCCCCAAAAAAACAGGATATTTTGTCCTTTGTTCCTTATTCCTATCATAAAGGCATAACCATCTGCTTATGATCTGCTTATGACATCAGAAGTGTTCGCCATGGATATGACTCTGATGTCGCAAAAAAGGATTCTAACTTCAGGGCAGGAAACGCAGCAGGAACAGATGACGTATCTGGGTCAAAAAGCTTGTTTTTCATGTAGATGTCTTCATTAATAAATAGCAGACGGTCCTGACATTCTGTGTTATTATGAATGTTATTAGATGTCAGCCCTGCTGATGCCAACTGTAATATTTTTGCGAAGCTAGAAAATTACTTTAATTACCTCTTCTGGGTTTCATTCAGTGCTTTAAAAGGTTCATCTAAGGATTCAGTTATTAAAACATCTCTAAGGACTGACTAGCAGGAGGTAGTTCAGTCAATGTTAATCCGACCTCTCAGTAAATGCAAAATGTCATCAATGACTGCAAGAGGTAAAAAAAAAATTGCTTTAACTTCACATTAAATTGTTTAATACTTTAAAAAACATGTGAGATAGTTTAAGGGATGAACTATTGAAAAAATAACAATATATTGGTGAAAGGAATGCTTTTCCTACTGAAATATGGGAGAAGCAGTATTGGGACATTTGCACCCTGTCAAATTTTAAATATATTAACCTCTTTATTCACTCAGTGAATACATTCATTAAAAATTCTAAATGAAACTGTATTCAATCTGTTACATACATTTGTTTTCCAGTATATGTTGAAAACTGGTGCCCTCCACCATTTCCTACCCCCATCCCTGTTCCAGGTCCTCCTTTGCCATAATAGATATCTGGAATTGTACTACTCGTCACCTTATGCCACTTCCCTAACCCGACTCCCTCTCAGTCTCACAGGAAACCTGGACAGCAGAGGCCCCGTTGGTATCTTTACCCCCCCCCCACTCCTTTGATCCTTATTTCATGATGGGGGGGAGGGAGGGTATAATAAAGCAGAACTGCAACAGAACTGGGCAGAAAATGTGATCCTTCCTTTTGTCCTCTATGAAAGATTCCAGGCATCATCTAGTTTTATGTGGTCGTACAATTTTCCAGTTCTGCCAAAATGTAAGTGTTTTACAAAAAGTTTAATATAGTTTTTTTTCTAAAGAGAAAAGATGGCTGCCACATTTGGCTTAGAAATTGCATTGTAGACCTGGCAAGGGTTAGGATTGAGAAAATAAAAATTAAAAAAACACTCATGGTGCACAGCATAGGAGGTAGCTTCAAAAATATATTTGGCAGGTTTGCTTTTTTTGTTATTGTAGCTGAAACTAGCTTCTTGGAAAAACATTTTTTGTTGCACTGCTGCTTTAAGCTCCCATCTTGCCCTCTTTTACAGTCAAACAGTTTCACTTAGTGATAGTAGGCAGATTGTCCTCCCTCCCTGCTCACCTCAGATGTGTCAGTACTGGTGCTGCAGTGAGGAGGGACTGACTAAGCTGGTAGATTTCAGCCATTTATTGCCCTGTCCCCCTCCATCTTGAATCCTTAGTAGGCCATTGTGATTGGGGGGGGCGGGGCACAGGTTAGAAGATAGGGTTGCATTAGGATGTTGTCAGGTGGGGGGAATGGCTGGCAGGCCAACTTGATTGAATGTATTATATGCCCACTGGGCATTTAAAATTGAGACCTTTGGTACCCACTCCCCATTATAGGTCAGGTTCAAAGGAGGAATGTGGAGATATTGTGGAGCTGTCATTGCCACCTGTTTACTACAGGATAGGTGGTCAGGTAAGGGAGGGGGAGTGGTTAAGAAAAGACTGTGCTGGGAGGGGCAGCAGGCAGGACACCAGATACATTTCATAGGGTTTGCAAGGACCAAGAGAGGAATATATGACCACAGAACTATCCTTACCCACCTGGGAAGTGACAAAAGTCTTGTTAAAGCTTTATTCAAATAGTGCAACCAAAGTAATATTGGAAATCAAATATCCAGCCTGTTATTCATTACTTGGATCAGTATAACAAATAATCTATTATTTACGGTATTCAAGATTATTATTTATGCATTTATTTATTTCAGATATTTCACCAGAAAAGACATACTGAACTGGTAGTAGATCATTTCCAGATACATATTGGGGGGGGGCTGGAAAATATACAATAGGTGTAAGAGTAAAATATGCATTAAACATTTGAGCAGTTACAATAATCCATAAGAAGAAAAACAGTGCCAAAATTAATGTACAAGCTAAGTGTATAACAGATGTGCAAAACCAATATATGGTGTACAGTAAAACCATTCAGCAAGTGCCTAAGGAAGATAGAATTGCACTTGATCAGTAACACTGACCAACCATATAATGGGGGGGGGGCTTGGTGGTTCCCACAGCAAAGTAGCACCCATGTGCAAGCTGTGGGAGGAGGTCAGCACTAAGGTGAGGGGTCAGGGGCAATTGCAGGAGGGAGATGTAAAGTCTCAAAAAAGAAACGTAAAGGGGAAGGAGCTGAGTGGATGGACAGGGGAAGAGAGGACCAGAGCTCAGGGAAGTGATATGAGAAGGCAGGTTGGCCAGTAGTAGAGAGGGCAGTGGTGAGGTCTTGTAGAATGCTGGGATGTACTGGCAGGGGGATTACTAGTAGGAAAAGGGAGGTTATAATGCCATTGTACAAGCAGTTGGTGAGGCCACACCTTAAGTATGGGTTCCAGTTCTGGAGACCATACCTCAGGAAGGATGTAGATAGAGTGGCAAGGGTCCAGAGGAAGGCAACAAAAATTGTAGCGGGCCTTAGTTAGTTGTTATATGAAGACAGGCTGAGGGACCTTAACATGTACTCCCTAGAGCAAAGAAGGGAAAGAGGGAACATGTTTGAGACCTTCAAGTACCACTGTGATAGAAACATAGTACCTGTGAGTGACATTTTCCAGCTGAAGAGGCACTCGAAAACTAGGGGTCATGATATGCAGATAGTGGGGGGTAGACTCAGAGGAAACATTATGGAAAGGGTGGTAGACAGCTGGAACAGACTCCCAGAGGAGGTGGCAGGATTCAAAACAGCATGGGATAGGAAGGGGGAGGGTTAATCAAGAGAGCTATCATGTTAGATCTGGCTTTCATATTATAAGTTTGGGCAGACTGGGTGGGCCTGGTGGTCCTTTTCTGCTGAGACATTCTATGTTTTATATGTTTCTATATATTTCCGTGCAACAAGAAAACCAGAACTCATAGCATCATCACAGCTGCTTTATGGATGAAAGATTGCCAGTGGATTGGCTTTTACAAGTGATTCAAACCGGATGTGTCAAAACTGAGCTAAAATCAGTGAGTATAGAGTAGCGTAGTATTGTGATAACAGGAGGATCCATCTTGGCTGCCTCTTCCTGCCACATGGCAGTGACTATGCACCCAGTTTGAGTATGGACACAAATCCAAGCTTATTAGTTGGCATGCTACCCCTACTCATGCTGTGTAATCTGCCATGCTGTTCTACCCCAGAAATCTGTCTAGTCCTGTTCTGAAAGCCAGAACAGTTTTAGCTTCCACAATGCCACAGAGTAAACTATTCAACATTAACCACTCTCTGTGTGAAGTAATGCTTTCTAATATTTCACCTTCTTCAGGGCTCCTCCAGTAAGAGCATGTCCTCTAGTTCTCTTTGCATTTACCAACTCAAAGCACCCTCTATACTCTACCCTGTCGCTTCCCATCTTTGGAAAACCATGATAATGTCCCCATCCCAAGTCGTCTCTTCTCTAAATAATTTGAGGATGTCCAGTCTTTCCTTGTTGTAGCTCTTGCCCCCTAAAGCTTGGTGGCACTCTGCTTGACTCTCTTGAGCCCTTTAATGTCCTTTCTGTACTGATGTGACGAGAACTAGATAGAGTACCCCAGGTAGGTCTATCCATGGACTTGTTGAACAGAAGGTAGGACTACCACTGTTTACCCGCTCCTTACCCCCTTCCCCCAATGCTTCACAAGGCATAGGAAGTCTTATAAAAGCAGTCCCCCTGTGCTTTGGGTAGGTGTTCATTTCTACATTTGCAAGAAAGGGGGAGGATGGGCCCATACCCAATCCACTTAGTATATTTTTATTATGAACAAGCCATCATTTCTTGCTTCTGCCAAAGTTTCATAGCCCCAGGCTACTTCCTCAGGGCTCTTAGTGGTTGCACCATCTAGTAGTGCAGTAGCCTCAGACCATTCATTCACATTTAGAGATGAATTTTGGAGCCCTGTTACCTAAGAAAAATCAGATCTGGCAGATTGCCACAGCATTCACTAAGGAGAAGAGGGTATATCCCCTAACCTGAACAATAAAAATTCAATGAATAAGTAACATTACAGCACAAAGACCACCGGGAGCCCTGAGGAAGTGGCCCGGGGCTACAAAGCATTGGCGGACATTGGAAATGGTGGCTTATTAATAATAAAAATATATTAACAAATATACTAAGTGGATTAGGTCTGAGTCTTTCCTCCCCTCTTTCTTGTAAATGTAGTCTGGTTAGCGTCTTTGATGAAGACTCCCCACTTATAGTTTGGCAATTAACCTTATTAGAGGCCTGGGCATCCAGACCCATGATCCCATACACAGTCTAGGTGTTCACTTCTCAATGGTCCTTCTACTTTCAGGTGCACAGTAGCTGATTATGTATTGCAAGTTGCTGGCAAACAAAGGCATCACTGTGAACAGTAAATTGGATGCTGCTTTCATTGCCTGAAGGAAGCCAGAGGCATTCTTCAAAATCATTACTACAGCCGCAAAACAAAAATGGTGAAAAGACAGCATGGTCCACAACTATGACAGCACTCTATTCCAAATTTCATTTTAACTCCAGAAACTACAGACACAGACATATGGAGGCAGAACAACAGGAAGGCTTGAATGTCTCCTTTTTGGTTCCAGGAAAGCTTAATGCCCTGGTGAATTGCTATATATTTCTAAGAGAATCCTTAGCGCAAAGAAAGTTCCAGGATGATGCACATAACCTGCAAGGTAATAAAGAAACTGTTCTGAGGGTGGAGCTCTGATTCTAAGTAGCAAAGGATGCAGACATAAAACAAAATGGGGCCCACTCATATAGGCTTGCCTTTTTTCCTTGAACAATGTGTTTATGCTCATTCCTTCCCTAGTCCTGCGGCACTCAAGTCCCATCAGTGACCTTCTCATGGACTTACCAGTTGTCCACCTGTTACCCAGGACCACACATGGTGGTGGGTGGCAGGCCACGTCGGTTGCACAGTGCCCATGGAGGCTGATGGATATGAACAGTGCATTTTCTAGTTGTCCTGGAGCCCACTTTGCTTACAAGAAACATATTGCTCAGGTTGCTGCCAAGTTACATGAAAGACTGGGGTCCTTGTACAGGATAAAAGACCTGTTAACAGAGGAGACCCAAACAGTGATTGCCCAGAGCAGTCTACTTCCCATTCTACATTATAAAAGCGTAGTTTGTGGTACAGTCTCTGCTAAAGTGGGTTCAAAACAAAATATATTTTACCATGCTATTTTGCTCCCGTTACAAGAGAAAGAAAAACTTAGCCTGGGACCATTAGTATTTAAAAGTCCCAAATAGTGGAAAAATAGTCCACTTAAGGAATTGCTGTCAATACAGAACAAGCATTTGTCAATGTTGAAGGTTCACTTGCATGTATTTGCTGTGCAGGTGTTTGGTGCTGATAGTGCAGAGGTGATAATCAATCAATCAAGTCTTTATTTAACCAGGTGTTCATCGTTGAGCAGAAGCTCATTTGCAAGATGGACCTGGGTGGAGCACGAACAATTGTATATACAGGTCAACACAGGTATTTACAAGGCAATACAGATACTGTTTACAAAGAGGAAGAAAAAGAAGTTCATATGTACATAGAATTATAGAGATATTGTACAGATTACAGGGTATTTACATACATAGAAGTGTCTATAAGAAGATAAAGCAGGTTATCTAAGGTTGCAGGAGGAAGTAATGGAAGAAAAAAAATAAAATAAAAATATACCTTAACTTGAATTAACTCGGGTTTTCCTATCCAGCACGTCTGGGTTTTCAACAGAACGGCTGACTCCAACTTAAAAAATATATATCACACTCGGAATAGGATGAAGAAGTGAAACACTGAAAAAGTTGTTATAGGTGGACAGTGCAGGGTGTCAAACCAATTTAAGGTGTATTCATCAGTTCAAATATGCAGCACACTATCATTACAGGGTACATAGCTGCAGGTTAGTTTTAGAGTTGTTTACATCCAGGGTTAGTTGCCTCAGAAAGGACTCTGTCTATTTTATGACTAATGAATGTGTCATCGGTGATTATTTATTTATTTTTTGCAATCTTAATTATGCTAATGGAACCAATGGGGATCAGTGTGGAGTGATGTGAAACAGCAATGGTTTGTTGCATGACAGAGGCTAGGCTATGTAGTGGTCATTATACTGATGTCCTGAAAAGTAATCAGGGCTTTATATCACTGCAGCTCCTCTCCCTTTTGGGTTCTGTGTACTAAGGGCACAGCGACATCTGGATGACACGTCTGCAAGCCACTAGTGAGACTCTGCATTTGGTAACATTAAAGGAGCTAAATGCCACCTGTCTCTGTCTGCAATAGCTGGTTCCTCTGTTACAGCAGATCAGAGCTTGACAGTTCAGCAGAGTTGACAGATTTGCTACCTCCTACACACGGCATATAGTTATTTCATGTAGCTGGATATTATTAAATAAAAAAACAGTCTGGTATTACAGTGCAGCTGTCAAATTGTTTTCTAGATATAAGTACACATCGCTGTCACAAAATATCACTGGTTGTGATGGATGGGACTTATTAGTAAAATAATTTGCTGCATGCCTTTGTGTAGACCACTGTACTTCCATATCTTCTAAGCGGTCATTTGGCCAGTTAATTTGGCCACAATGTATACTTGTATCTAGAAAAAAATTTAGCAGCCGCACTTTAATACTAGATTGTTTTGTTTTTATTTAATAATATCCAGCTACATGAAATACCTGTATACTATGTATAGGAGGTAGTAAATCTATCAACCCTACTGAGCTGTCAAGCTCTGATCTGCCATCACGGAGGAACCCGCTGTCTCAGATTGAGACAGGTGACATTAGCTTCTTTCTGTTTCTGTCTCACTCCCTGTCTCAGATGTGTCATCCAGACGTCACTGTGCCTTTGTACACAGAACCAAAAAGGGAGAGGAGCTGCAGCACTGTAAAGCCCAGGTTACTTTTTGGGACATCAGTATAATGACCACTGCATAGTCTAGCCTGTCATGTAACAAACCATTACCATTATATGTCAATTTACACTGATCCCCACTGCTCTTTAATGTCCATGACCAGCGGTGAGCATCTTGAAGCTCCAAAGTTTGGGAAATGTATGCGGGGCTCAGGACATTGGGACAGACAGTATAAAATTGGAAAATCCTAAATAAATTGGAATACTTGAGTGGTAGGGGAAGGAAACTGTATATACAGACACAATTCAGTATCCCAATGTCACACTTCACCAAACCGCAATGACAGCAGTACTACTGAAGTGTCCAGCAACTATAAAAATACATTTTTTTATCACTGGCAAGTATGTCCTCCATTTTTGGATGCCGTGACTGGCACTGGCCCAGGAGTGATGGAAGCACTAGTCTGAGCCTGTGAATGCACTACCACTCTGGGACTAGTAGTTGCGTTGCTTGTGCTCTGTCTGGATTACTCAGGGATTACTATTACACACAGAATAATAAGAATACCTTATTTTTGGTTTATAGAAGTGTTGCTTCGTTTCAGTAAGTTTTTTTCAGTGCTTCTTTGTTTACAGGATTATCAGTTTTTCTGGCATGGACTGTGATGGGCAGACTGTGCTGTTCAGCAGCACAGAAAACCACATGGCATAGTATGACTATTGGTGTGCTTTGAATGTATTTTTTGCCGGTGACATGTAATTGCTGAACACTACTACACAATGTGTAGTTAGCTGGCGTTATAGGTGTGTGACACAAATCCCACACCAGGGACTTCAAGTTCACTGCCACCACTGTGGGTTTTTACCAACAGGACCCAGGGAAACCTGTTTCTTACCTCCTCCTCCTTTGCACAAGGTCAGGAAGGTCAAACACAATAACTGTGAATAGAGTGCCTCTTCAGAGATGGACTGCAAACAGAGTCCAGCAGAAATAGTAGAACTACCCTTTTACAGTAAATAAAACAAGCAGTCACTGATTCTATAAAAAGAGAAGCTTTACTAAAATACTACAAGCATTTACAACAGGGTTTATGTACAGGAAAAGCAGAAAAATACCAGCATTCCTCGAGGGCACTTACAAAAAAGTCGATGTTTATTATTAAAAGCAAAGGACACCAAAGGCAGCAACCATCCGTATAGACCTCTACCGGTTTCACATATACATGAGCGTCATCAGGAGGTCAGGATTTATGTACAGTCAGACAAAAGGATTACAATCTACTAGAAATTTAAATAAATGTAAGTTACACAAGACAGGTTGCAGACAGAAGAATCTGAGCTATTCTCACTTTAGATACCTATTCATTTACCTGCTGCTGTCTAAAGAAAACACTATTCCCTAAGCTGACTTTCTTACCAGACCTCTAACTGCAGGGCTCTGGCATTTCAAATGTTCAAAGTCCAAGAGAAAGAACTTTCCTACAGCCCCTCAATTTATTTCTTACTCCTCTGGAGAGTGGTCCCATTCCCTTTGAGTGACAGTTCCATGCTGTCCCAGCTCCCTTTGAGAGTGTGTGTGTGTGTGTGTGTGTGTGTGTGTGTGTGTGTGTGTGTGTCCACACTTCAGCACCTCCTTGGTAACATTATGATATGCACTTGGGTCCTTTGTGCAACATGGGAACATCTCCAGGAAGGACTCCTCTCTGGGGTTATTGCTTTATTGCCTCCTCCCTAGCCTTCCTGTTATCTTTCTCATGAGAACATCAGTCCCTCCACCCTGGCTGACATAAGCTGTCATATACTACTTAATCATGTGATCTGGTAGCCATCTTGGACCTGAAGCAGATGTATATTCAGAAAAGAATAAATGAATCAAAAGAATACATGGTTCTGGTCCCTTTTCCCGTCACATCTCCCCCCTCAAGAAATGAAGGTGTGTCTCTTTTGGGCAACCCCCAAGAGACACTGCCATTCATGTAGGGCCTGGGGAGTGCCTAAAGGAATATGCCATGCACTTAACCCTGCCTTGACAGTCCATCTGCATTGGCATTCTGTGCCCCACTTCCTTGTTGAATGATCTTAATATATGACTGTAGTACCAAACTCCAGCACAATAACTTTGTGTTTCACCCACTAGTTCTATGGAGACATGTCAAGGGGTTATGATCAGTGGCCACAGTGAACTCCCTCCTGTACAGATATGGCTGCAGCTTCTGAAGGGCCCAAACTATCCCCAGACACTCCCTCTGCACTGTGGCATATGACTCTTCCCTGGGCAGAAGCCTCCAGCTCAACTACACTATGGGGTGCTCCTCCCTCCTGCAGTATAACCTGGCTCAGGATGGCACCCAGTCCATGGTCCCAGGCATCCACATGTACTATGAACTTTAAATCATAATTGGGGCTAGCAAGCATGAGTGACCCACATAATGCCTCCTTTAACCATCAGAAGGCAGACTCACAGTCCTCTGTCCAGAGAACTTTTTCAGGCATTCTCTTTCTTGTCAGGTCTGTCAGGGGCTTGGCCACATCACTGTAGTGTGGGGACAAACCTCCTGTAGTACCTGGCTGTTCCCAGAAATGCCCTTACCTGTTTCTTTGTGGCAGGGGTTGGCAGGGCATGGATGGCATCAACCTTTGCTGGCTCAGGACGGATGCATCCACTGCCCACCCAGTGCCCAAGGTAGGACACTTCCACCATGTTTACTTGGCATTTTTCTGCCTTAACTGTCAGCCCTGCGGCCTTCAGTCTGTGGAACACCTCCTTCATGTGCCTGACGTGATCCTCCCATGTCTGGCTGTAAATGGCGATGTTATCCATGTAAGCCAGTGCATATTCACCTGCCCTAGCTAGGATGCGATCCAAAAGCCTCTTGAAGATTGCAGGCACATTCTTCAGCCAAATGGCATTACTCTGAATTTGAATAAGCCATATGGGGTAACAAAAGCAGACCTCTCCCTGGCTGCGGGGGTTAACAGCACCTGCCAGTAGCCCTTTGTCAGGTCTATCATGGTCAGGAACTGGGCTCCCCCAGCTGTTCGAAGGTTTCATCCATTCTGGGCATGGGGTAGGCATCAGAATCCATACAGCTGTTGAGCCTCCGGTAATCGACGCAGAATCATGTGATAACATCCTTCTTGGGGATCAGGACCACAGGTGAAGCCCATGGGCTACTGGACTCCTGGATCACTCCTAGGGCCAGCATCTCCCTGAGTTCCTCCAGCATGGTCTTCTTAACCCCCTCAGGTACCCTGTAGGGGGACCGCCTCAGCAGAACTTGGGTCCTAGTGTCCATGTGGTGTTCAGAAATTGTGGTGTACCCCAGAGTCCCTGTGAACATGTCCCAAAAGTCTCACAGCACACCCCTCATCTCCTTGGCCTGGGCCGGTGTCAGCTGCCCTGAGAGGGTGAGGTTATTAACTGAGGATCCCTCCTGGGCTTTCCTGAGGAGGTCCACCAGAGGATCAGCCTCATTCACCTCCTCTGGCATGCTGCACACGGTGAGGATCATTTCCTCCCTATCACAGTAGGGCTTCATCATGTTCACATGATATACCTTCTGTCAGGCAGCCCTACTATGTAGTAGACATCACTCATTTTCCTGATTATGGAGAATGGGCCCTTCCATGCTGTCTGCAATTTATTGTGTCGGACTGGGACAAGTACCATCACTCACTGTCCGACTTCATACTCCCGGGCTCTGTCCCCATGGTTGTACCAGGCTTTCTGTTGCTGTTGTGCAGTGGCTAAGTGCTCCTGGGCAAGCCCCATGAGCTCCTTAAGCCTGGCTCTGAAATTTAGGACATACTCCACAACAGACTCCCCTTGGGTGGCATGGTTACCTTCCCATTCATCCCTGACTAAATCTAGAGGCCCCCTCACCCTGTGACTAAATAGGAGCTCGAAGGGTGAGAACCCTGTGGACTCCTGTGGTACTTTCCTGTATGTAAACAGGAGGTGGGGAAGATATTTGTCCCACTCCCTTTTGTGCTGGCCAGCAAATGCCCTGAGCATAGTTTTAAGGGTCCCATTGAACCAATCAACGAGACTACTTGTCTCGGGGTGATAGGGCGAAGCATGGAGCTGTTTCACTCGGCATTTTTCCCACAAACTGGTCATTAATGATGACATAAAATTTGTCCTCTGGTCTGACAAAATCTCCTGGAGAAACCCCATTTAGCTAAAGATTCTCAGGCGCTCATCAGCCAACTTTTCTGCCTCAATGGAGGACATGGCCACTGTCTCAGGGTACCTGGTTGCATAATCCACAACAACCAGTATGTATCATTTGCACATGCCACATGGGGTACTCAGGGGCCCAACTATGTCCATGACTACCCTCTTAAAGGGTTCGTCGATAATAGGCAGGGGCAACAAAGCTGTCTTAGCCTTGTCCCTGACGTTTCCAACTCGCTGGCACTATGGGCAAGTCTGATAGTAATTTGCCACATCTGTGTACATGCTCAGCCAAAAGAAGTTGTTGGCAAGCCGATTTTTTTGTCTGGTTAATACCCAGGTGGCCTGAAAAAGGAATGTCATGGGCCAGGGCCAGAAGCTGCTTTCGGTATTCCCAGGGGACTACCAGCTACTGGAGTACCACTCCCTCTAGCTCCCTTTGTGGTGTACTCTCCCTGTACAACAACCCATTCTCCCAATGAACAGACTTTTTACTCCCTTGAGAGGCCTCAGCACTGTCTGCTATTTCTCTCGGTTTTTGGAGCATAGAATCAGCTTGCTGTGCTCTGCCCAGCTCTTCCCTTCTGACCCTCCCCAGTTCCCCTTCAGGAGCAAAGCTGCCTCTGGTGGCAACCTCCTCTGCTTGCAGCTGAGGCTCAGGGCTGCTACTCCTAGCTAGCTCCTCACCCATGCTAGCCACTTCCTCAGCTGCTGAGGGATGGGTCTGCATAGGCTGTGTCACTCCCTCCTCACCCACAGAAGATTGCCCTTTTGCCTGGCTATGGGTAGCAACACATACTAGGATTTCTCTGTGGTCAAAATCATTCCCCATGATCATATCCACAGGGAGATCAGGTACAACTCCCACCTCCTGTACCCCATGGTCACCCTCCCAACACAGGAAGACCCGAACCAGTGGCACTTGGACCACTGGACCCGTGACTCCCCAAATTTTGGAGAACTGTCCCAGCAGAATCTGCTCCACCTGGATCAGATCCTGCCTCACCATGGAGATGGAGGCACCAGTGTCCCTCAATCTCTGTGTTACTGTCTCATTGACTAGAATAGGGTGCATATGCTTGGTGAAGTTTGGTGGTACTACAATGTGTGTGCAGTTTACCAACTGTAGTGTACTGTCTTTGTCACCCCTCCCCAGGCTTTTGTCCTTTACTTCTGTTTTTAGGGCAGTCATAGGATAGATGCCCCACTTTCTGGCAAATCCAGCATTCCTTTGACACTGCTGTTTTGCAAAGGGCAGAATGGACTTCAGTTTAGCAAAACAGTTGTATGACTGAGGTCTGCTACACAGCGGAGTGAAACTTTGACAGGCTCACACTGACTCGGTGGGCTCTGGTGGGATTCAAACATGTCTGCAAGGGCATGTAATGCTTTACAAACAAGTGATGTCTTGTGTTGACACAATACAGTGTGCCTGTGTCATGACTGCACCAACATATGCAATGAACTCCATCCGTGATTATATTTTTGCCTGGTTACGTCACTCTGGTGCATGTTATGTTACCAAACACATGAAAAAACAATATACCATACATCTATGATACACAGTGGGGGTGAGACACTGTGAATGTCACAAGGTCACAGTGGGCACTGGGGGGATTCAAACATGGGTCTGTAGTGAACTGCAAGGCTTTACAGCCTGCTATGGTTGGTGCTATGTATACACATTACACCTATAATGCCTGATAATTGCATATTGTAGTGTCCAGCAATTGCATGTCACCAGCAAAAAATACATTCAAAGCACACCACTAGTCATACTATGCCATGTTGTTTTCTGTGTTGCTGAATAGCACAGTCTGCCCATCACAGCCCATGATAAAAAACTGATAATGCTGTAAGCAAAGAAGCACCGAAGAAGACTAACAGAAATGAAGCAGCACTTCTATAAACCAAAAATAAGGGCTTCTGATTATTCTGTGTGTAATACTAATCCCCCGAGTAATCCAGACAGAGTACAAGCAACACAACTACTAGACCCAGAGTGGAGTGCATTCAGAGGCACAGACCGGTATGTACGTCACTTCTGGGCCTGCACAGGTCACAGCACCCAAAAATGGAGAACCTACATGCCACTGATATAAAATGTATTTTTATAGTTTTATTTTAATTTTTATTTAGTTTTTGTTGACCGGGTAAGTGTACTAGACAAATTCTGCCTATTTTCAGGCACAACCTGGGGGAAGGGAATACAGATGAATGCCAACTGACTTTGAAGCAGATTAAGCTGTTGGTGGTAGTTTAGTGAATAGGGGGAAATTTGTCCAGGGCACTGGGGAAATTCCCCTACTCTTCCTGCAGGGGGCCTTGTTCCTGTGAGCAGAGGGGACCCCTTTGTTTGCGTGACCAAGATGGCTGCTCAGCAGACTACTGGAGTGGAGGAGGAAGAGATGATTCTTGACAAACAAACTGCTGTATTGGATACTGGTGTAATTCCTTCCATGAATATTGACTCTGTTGATAATGCAATGGATGTTGCTGTGGACCACATTCCAACTGACCCTGACCCTGCACAAAGGACTTTATTATCTGAGTTACCAGAAGATATTTTTTCTGATGGCAGTAACAGCAGTGAACTTCCATTGGATACTCCGGGTGAGCAAACACACTTTTCTATTGAAACTGCAGATATTATGGCACAGCTTGCTGCTGAGGAAAAACAGTATTTGTTTAAAAAAATGCAGCTACAAAAGAAACTCCATGACATTAAAGCTAACAAACAGAAAGACACTGTCAAGGGAGCACAGCTGAGCAAACATGATGTAGGTGCATCAAAGGATTCCTCGGGGAGCTGGGCAGCGGCTGTAGAGCAAGTGGAATGCCAAGAAATGCAGGGAACAGGGCTTACAGCAATTGCGTTGGGAATGGCAATTTTGGGTGAACAGACACCTGGCCTAAGACGTGCTGCAGAAGGTGAAATTACTTCACAGACAGAGTGGTCAGTGGATACTGCCTTGAAAAACGCAGGGTGGGAGCAGAATAAACATGCAGGTTAGTGGGTTTTGGGCTCATCGCCTATTTGTATGCCAGAGTCAACTGCAAATTCTGCACCTGTTATTGTACCAACTGTGGATTTGGAGGTACCTCCTGAGCTCGAGCTAACACAGAATCTGGTTTTAAAGCTACATCAAAATGCTGAATCTTCAGAACATAGCGCTCAGAGTGGGGGATGCCCCAATTTATCTACTGTTTTACCGCATTTGCCTCTAAATATTGTGAATAAAGATATTCCGAGATCATTTTCCTCTTTATTTAAATGTCCTATTTTTCCAGTTTAAAGGCATAATGCGGTGCATCTATCCTATACTGGAGGTATGTCTGAGCCTCCTGATCGATTATTTGTAGCCAAAACTCTCTTGAATGACTCTATGAAGTTCTTTTCCAATGAAATTTATGCACTGATCCATGTTTCTGGAGAAACTATGTTCGACGTTCTCAATGGCTTGGAGAGGTTTTGAATTAAGTACAGTACACTAAAGAAATCTGCCCTTTGGGCACCATTTGTTGCAATACCACTGACGAAATCTGCACAGAAGACTATTACTGTGTTATTTTGCAATGAGGGGGTCAGTGTCAATGACCTTACTTATTGGCTGAAACAGAAATGTACGGTACTTGAAGAACCGGTGGCTATATTGGACTCAGAGAACATATGGATTGGGGGATGGAAGGCTAAAGTTTTGCTAAAAACTACTGCTACTGGTGTTATTCAGTTGCCTAACTCTTTTTTTGGGGGACGGGATAGGGGTATTCTGTTTTACGTGGGACAGCCGAAAATATGCTACAAGTGTGGCTCAGTGGCTCACTTAAGCAGCATATGTGATCAGATTAGGTGTAATATCTGTGGGGAACTGGGTCATGTAAGTTCTCAGTGTACAAATGAATGCCAGTGTAATCTCTGTGAAAAGATAGGCCATACCTTTCAAAATTGTCAATGGGCTGCACATAACATACCTGACCAGGCTGACGGGGAGGAGCAGCGCTTGTTAATCACTTTGATGCAAAAAAAGAAATTGGTTTCTGCTAGATTGCAACCTCAGCAAGGGGTTTCTACTGCAGACCCTTCCCCAAGACCTCTCAGTCCAAACCAATCCCCCCCGCTGAAGCTTTATTGACTTGTGATAACTTGGAAAAGTCAAAAGAAACCTCTTTAGAAGAACAGACTCAGGGAAAAACCACTATCCAAGATATCGATGCTATGTCTGTAGTTTCTGAAACCTGTACCTCCACCGCTGGGGCTCATCCTAGTGGAGATCTTATGCCTCCCTTCCCTTCCTCCCCTGACTGGTTCTGAAATCAGTTCTAAAGTAAGTGCCACAAGATCTAATACTAGGGCTTCTGTATTAAAATCACAGCTAACCAAAGTACCTTTACTGAATAAGTTTGATGTGCTACAAACTGAATTTATGGAAGATTATTCTGATGACTCCTCTGTAGCATCTTCTGTGCCAGACATTACCACTGACACTGAAAAACAAGAAAGGGGGAAAGGGCCTCAAAAAAGAAAGGCTAAGCTGAAAAAACAGTCTGCAAGGAGGGGGAAATATAAATAACATAGGTATCCATATTTATTCCCTTTTCCTGTTATACTATTAATGAGAATAGTATAAAGAGGGCTAGCAAAAGAAAGGTGTTTTTTTCCTTTCTGAAACACTTATCTTTTGGTATTTTCTTTCTCCAGGATGTTCGTCTTCATTCCTTGAAAGAAACATTGCTAGCTTCAAAAGAATGGTACGCTGGGCCTTCATATTGGTCCATAGGTCAGGACACCTGTTCAGGTCTAGGAATTTTGTTTAAATTGCCTGAAGTTCATCTTTTAAAACTATATGATTTAGCACCAGGCAGAGTTTTGATCTTGGATGTGTTAATACAGGCTACTCTATTTCGGTTAATAAATCTGTACATGCCCCAAACAAAAGTGGAACATTGTGAAATCCTTCATTTAATACAACCTTTTTTGTTTACTGCTCCATCATGTAGTTTTTTCAGGTGACTTTAACTGTCTATTACAAGCTACTACTCTTAAAACGTACTGTGATTCAACCCTTTTAGCTCAAATAGTACAAAAGGCAAATCTAAAGGATTCTTTCTTTGCATATACTAAAGTAGCTACTCCTACTTTTCAAAAAGGGCCTTTAGTCTCTAGGATTGATTATGTTTTTGTGTCCTTTTATTTATCTATACTTTCGGCTAATACATATCCGGTGGAGTTTTCAGATCATAGCATAGTGGGCATTAAAATAGGCCTACAGGCAGGGGTACAGAGGGCCTGGTTTTTGGAAGTTGAACACTTCCCTATTATCCAATGAACACACACTACAAACTCTTGTTCATTTTTTATCAGCAAGAAAATCAGTGTTCTTCCTTTCTGATGATTCTACCTTATGGTGGGAAGATACCAAAAGAGATTTGCAGAAGTTGTGTAAAAATATGAGTAAAAATGCACAAAAATTACAGTACTTTATCTACAACAGAGGAAAATTCTGCAACAGTTGCTGTCTATGATGCATGATACTGGTCAGAATCTCATGCAACAAATAAACATGGTGAAACAACATATGTGGGACTATCATGAACAAAAAAAACAGGATTTTATATCATCAGCAACAATTTGGTGTAAAAGGGAAATTCAATGAGGTTTGTTCCTTTGCATGTTATGCTTCATAGGTACAGGCAAAAGGGATGTCTGCCCTACTGGGAGATGATGGAGTTGCCTATTCATCTAAAGAAGGTATGCTGGGAATTGTAAGTCAATATTCGGCACAAAGGTATGGTCTGCTCAAAATTGATAGAGTGTCTAACGGCCTATTTTTCAGACTTACAAATTCCAGCTGTTGACTTCAATACAAAATTACACATAGTTAGGCCTATTACAGTGGAAGAAGTGAAAGCTGCATTATCCACGTTAGCAGGAGGAAAGGCTCCTGGACCTGATGGACTCCCTAATGAGTTACTGAAATTGATAGGCCCAGAATTGATAGAAGAGCTAACATCTGTTTTTAATTACCCATTAAATAATAAGGCGGTGCCACTCCACATGAATATGGGAATATTAACATTTATATAGATTATTAAAGAACTGGAGGCCTATTTGTTTATTAAATTCTGATTTTAAATTGCTTACAAAAATATTGCCAAGTAGATTGGCCTTGGTGGCACAACAGATTGTTTCTAATGCTCAATCTTATGCTCTTCCAGGAAGAAAAATTCAAGATCATTTGTTATTTTTGAGGGAGACTGTAGAAGCGGGACAAACTACAGAGTTGGATGGGTATTTAGTATCTTTGGATCAACAGAAGGCTTTCGATAGGGTGAATCATACTTTCCTATGAGAAGTTTTAAGACATTATCAGGTCCCTGGGGTATTTACAGAATGGTTGCAAACCATTTACAGTACAGCCACAGTAACCCCTATGATGCAAGGATGGAAGGGCCCTCTGGTACATCTACAAAGAGGAGTTAGACAAGGATGCCCACTCAGTCCTATATTGTATAGCTTCTTTTTAGATCCTTTGTTGAGGAAAATGAATGAACATCATCTGGTAGTGCCAATCCAAATAGGACAGGAAAACCTCCCTTTTAAAGTCATGGCATATGCAGATGACATGACCCTCCTTGTCTGGACTCAGTCTTCATTAAGTATGGTTTTAGACTTATGCAAACAGTTTGGGCAATTATCAGGGGCATCATTAAATACAGATATATGTGTAGGCCAAAATCTAAATTATGCTTCACATCAGATAGAGAGTATTGAGGGGATTATTATAAAGCTGAAACCTATTAACATATTAGGTATATGGTTTGGGAAAGGTGATCTGGATGATTTAAACTGGAGTAAACAGCAGTAGGGAGGCAGAAGGTGGGTTTATGGAATAGAGGTAAACTGAGAAAAAAAGGGTTTATCTTATAAAAACATTTTTAATGCCATTTTTTTTTATTTTTAAGTTATATATTTCCACCCCCAAAACATAAAGAGGCTGAACTCCTTAGTATATTTTTTCAGGCTTGTTGGGGGAGTAGATTAAACCCAGAGAAGAGGAATATTTTATATCTACCCCTGAAACAGGGGGGGTTTGAATATGTTAAACCCTATTTTATTCTTTAATGGTTTTTTTATATATATGCAAATATAAAACCTCTTTTAATGCAGCAAACTATAGGCTGGGCACCTCTGTTAGCTAGAAAGGTTTCTCATTTTATGGCCTTATGGCATTAAAATGCCTTAAAAGTTCTGAAAAAATCGGTTATACTACCAGAATATCTTAGATGCACCTTCTTGAGGTAAAACAATGGCAGGTCACTGTTCAACAGGTGACTAACCTGTCAAGAAAGAAATGTTATTTTTCTTTATTGTCTAATGTCTGTTTTGAGGAGGTGATATTTTCAAAATGTCCAGAGGAGCATCTGGAGTTCTTGAAACAATTTTTGAATAACCCTAGAATTCCAGAAAAGATATGGGATTTTCATTGGATTGCCTGTCATGAGAGAATTAATATAAAGGCAAATCAGAAACATAAAAAAAAACAGGAAGAGCGGTATTGTAGCAGACTTCAATGTATACAGAAGGAGGAAACTATACAGCGCTTATTGCTTTTTTGCTCTTTTATTTTAGGTTTTTGGGGATTTTCTAGCACAGTCTTGGAATAAACCTATATTTAAAACATTGACATATGAAAGCTTAATGTATGGTGTATTTATTAAAGAATGAGATAAGTGGAATTGGGATACATTACAAGTGATAATGGTTATTCTAAAATGGAATATTTGGACCACTAGATGTGGATTTACGTTACAACAGAAAGACAGCAGTCATGTTGAATTATACAACAAAATTGGTTTGGATCTTGATAAGCTATACAAGGCAGAAAAGAGAAAGTATTCTAAAGTTATACTCTTAGAGCTATGGAAAGGTTTACCATGGGTTACAGACAGTGATGCACCAATAACTTAATTAGGAGGTATAGTACATAAAGGTTTCTTGGAGACTCTACTCCTGGATTTTCTTTTGGATAAGAATTATTTTTGAATGAACTTGGGGGGTAATATACAATTGATTTTGTTAGAAGTATGATGTTTAATACTCAGTCAGTTTTCTTTTTGTGGTTTTGTTCTGATTTAAGGTGGTGGCAAGTTGTTTTGATTAATTTTGTACTCATGTATGATGCAATACATACTTTTGTTTTTCATTTCTGTTGTTATGATATAGTGTGCTGTGATGTTGTTTGGGTGTATTTTATTTTATGTTTTATCAATAAAAAAATTCCCCTACTCTTTTTGAAAAGTGCCATGGGATCTTTAACATCCATCTGAACTACCACCAGAACAGGCAGATGGGACCTCAGTTTAACGTCTCATCCGAAAGACGCAAGAAGATAGTTGCTGAACACTTGAAAACACTGCTGTCATTGCAATTCAACTAAGTGTGACACTGGGATACTGACTATGTGCCAGTCTGTATGGCAAGGTTTACTGGGTTTGCTTTGCGTGACTCCACTCAGCTGGTGCTTTGCGGTGTCATGTGAACAAAATGTGCCACTGCTGTCTGATAGGAGTGCCTGACTCCTTTCAAGTACATGAAGTTTCTGCCCAGCAATTAGTGAGCAGTGTCATGACCAGAAAGCCTGGTCATTGTTCCGAATTGCCAAGCCCCTTGCAGCTTCACCTGCAATGGGCTCAGCTGCGACACACCTCTGAAATGCCATTCATTGTAACAAAACGTTTCTTGCGCAAGCACAAGCAAATGTAAAAATGACCATGGTCTAAGATGAAATGAAACCTTATCATTCATACAAATCGAAAATGGGAGAGAAAGCATTTCCCTACCAAGCACCTTATGTTTGCAGTCACCTTCCATCAAACAGTAGGAACTCAGGTACAATTAGCAATTTTAAGGAACATCTTAAAAGTTATTTGTTTGATTCAGCAGCTTGCACTTGCATCTTAATAATTTTTAGGTTGCATATTTTCATTGTATTTTGCACATATGATTATTTCATGACTGTATTTGGTATATATTGTGTTATACATTCCTGTGTCATGCCTGTAAATGGGCCATGTGTCCCAGTGTACCCGTCTGGTGATCAAATAAGACTGAATTGAACTTTCCTCCAGTTTTCCTCCCAGGGTGCTGGCATGCAGTGATACATTAAGCATGTATGTTTTCCACATTTGATGGCAGACGTTCCTCTTCTGATGTGCTCACATATGCTACCAGCTGACCTCCTCCTCCATTTGGTAGTCTTGCAGTGAGGTGCAGAGTCTCCCCCATCCTGAGGGAGAAGAGCTGTCCCTTGGATGCTCCATTGTCCCTCCCCTGGCCAGTCCCTGATGACCTGTGCTCACTCCTGAACCTGGGTCACTGGTGTCATGAGTGGCAGCCCTACCCCTGTGCTGATGGGCTGGCCCTCACCTCATATGTGTAAAAATATTTAATTCTTTTTTTGGCCATAACCAGTACAACTCAATTTTTCATAGCAAATAGCATCACTTCATCAGGGCTGTGGTCCTGTCATGTGTAGCAATACTTCAGTTCTATGGTCCTCTCTGTGAGGTATACAATTGGTTAGCTAAACACCAGTGTGATTCTTCCATTTTGAAGATCTCATTATAAAACAGCATCTTTCAATAATCAATCTTCTCCATAGAGCCCCACTCTTTGGTCTTCAGGCTAGAGGCATGAGGTCTCCGCAGCAGCTAGAACATTTGGGGTTGGCACACACCGTGTGCATACATACAGTACCAAGCATGGTGCTGCATGCACTAATAAATAGTGATGATCGCCCCAACCACCTCAGTTTTTTTCTTCCACTGAGAATACGTCTCCTCAGGGGATCAACAAAACTTTGAGTTTCACCCATACACCTCTGAATTTCTAGTTTGTGTTTAGTTTTGCTTTACAGCATACTGTTTCTTATCAAGTGCACAATTTATTTAGTTGTTGCCCTTCCTTGTTCGATGGTCAGTTTGTTGACTGACTGTTATGTCAGGTAGGGTGCTGTATAGACTAGTTGCTTCAGTAATGAGTCTGTTTTGGACCACCTCTCCACTCTGGCTGAGTGTTCCAGTAGTTGACAGCCTCGTGCACGGGAGGATAGGCAGTCCTGCAGGAGTCATTAAAAGTTTGGTCCTGGCCCCACTGATGCGTGGTGTCAGACTCCTGTGACAGCTCACCCACAGTCTTGCCCATGCAGAGATATGAGGGCACAGGTCCCAATTTGGTTCTTGCCATTGTGCCTCAAGACAATTGGCTCCATGTTGAGAGGAATTGGTGTCAGTTCCTCCCTCCCTCCCCTGGGGGCAGCAGTAGACCCCTTGCCAGTGTTCTTCATGCAGTGGTGCTAGCACCTCAGTCTCCAACATCCCCACTGCCTACATGGATGTTTCAGATGAGCAGCTTTGGCTATGGACAGTTGCATCTGGCCCTCCAGGCATCTGCCAGCTAGTCTCTGCCCTGAACAATCTTACATCTGGCAGGGATTGCCTGGGAGACATTGGATTGTTTTTTATCAGACTCCGGCACTGCCATCTCTCAGTATCATTTGTTGCTAAGTGCGTTGCTGATACTCGCTGAACAAATTTGTCTTCTGCAGCTGTTTTTTCTGATAATGGACTTTACAGTGGGGCTGCATTGTGCTGGTGTCCATTCTGTCCTTGATGCTGGTGTCGGTTCTGGCCTCAGTGCAAGTATCGCTTCTGACCTCAGTGCTGATGCTGCAGCCGGCCTCGGAACCAATGACAGTGCCAGGCTTGGGGCTGAGCTTCCCCAGCTTAATTTTTCAACAGTTTGTGTTTTTACACTCCAAGTATGTCTTTCTCATTTAGCTTGCATATTTCCACACAAGTCTGTGTGTTTTTCTTGCAAACTAACTTAGTCTTGCAATTGGCATTTTTTATGCAATGAATGATCTTTTTTGTGTATCTTGCGCTATTTATTTCATGCAAGAATGCACTATTTTCTTTCCCTTAGTGCCATGCAACTGGCATTTTTTCCATGCAACCTGCATCCTCCTAGGACAACTTGCATTATTTTTTTATGCAATAATGCATTTGTTTAGCACATGTAACATCACACAGATGACATCTTCTTGTCTTCTCTTGCATGGTTTCCACCTAATTTGCAGCTCATTTCCTGCAAACTTATGTAATTTGCAAGAAATCTTGCACTGTGGTGACACACAATTTTTGTGCAGTGTACACTCCTTTTTTTGCATAAAACTCTTGTTCTTCCTCTGGATTTCATGCTGTTTCACCTCTGCTGCACTACTGTCTATAAGGTTATTCTACTGTGTGTGTGGGTCTCCTGGTGATTGCCCTGCAGGTTCTTGGCAGACTGTTTTAATGCTCCAGTTGCACCACCTGGGATATTCTTTTTTTACCTAGTTTTTTGCCCTGTTGCTACCTGCACCTTTTGTCAGACCTGTGACCCGGCCCCCCTAGTCCTATCTGCCACCCCCCTCACTGTCGAGGAGCCACGGTGTGTGACCCAAGAGGACTAGTGGCCATCATTAATGATGGTAGGGAGACCTGGTATTTTCCATGTTTTCCTCCCTCTCTCCCTCCTCCCCAGATGCTGGGATGCAGCCTTATGGGTGGACCTGTGCACGCACACAGTGACACAATGCAGATGAGACAAGCTCCCTCCACCCACTGCAGAGGTTGCTGTGGCAGTGGAACCACAGTGCCTACCCTCCATGGCTGGAAGCACTGCAGTAGCACCACCCCAGCTCCCCCACTGGCCACAGGACCCAGCACCTGAGTCCACTCCCCAATTCTAGGTGCTGGTATGGAAGCATGCAGTGCTTTTCTTGGGCCATGGGGTGGCTCCAGGGATATTCTGCAGGCTTAGTAGAGCTATCCTATGGGGTGCCCTCATCCCTGTCTCCATCCACATGTGTTGCTTGGAGAATTAGTGAGGCTTTTGTCCACTAATAATACAGTACTCTAGACTGATGGGTGGGAGCAAACTCCCTAAGCAGCCTCCCTCTATCCACTTGAGTTCCTTGATTACTTGTTTGCTGATTTATGTTATCTCCAGCCACTGTGTGGCAGCATGGAATCCTTATCTTAGGAAATATTTCTGAAGGATTATCCTTTGAGAGAATCATTTCCCAAGCTCCTCTTTTTCTGAGGGTTCTGATAAGCCTTGTACTTCTCTTTGCCACTTCAAGCAAGTTGCCTGACTGTCGAGTCTTTCCCCTGTGAAGATGGCATATCCGTGTGTTCCACTAGGATTTTTTCCTTTGTTAGTCACAGTATCTAAAACATTCTAAAAATGTTTAGCCACCCAAACAGAGTAGCATAGTCCTAATACAGAAAATGCTCATCACTTGTGTGTGGCACTTCTTCTGCCTTTTAGGCTTTTGCCACTGTGGCTAATCAGTAAGAAATTCCTTAGCCAGCTTGCCCCAATGGCCCAGCATGTGGCTATGTTGATGACCCATGTTCAGAAGCCAGGGGAATCACCTCACAAGGCAGGCCAGGCTCGGTCAGCTGCCACCTAGCAGTGTGTCTCAGCTGGGGAGGGTTGTCAGCATTTCTGCCATCACAGCTGCTCCTATGGCTGGGGCTGAGAGCCTGCTCCTGCCACTGGGGAAGTTCTGTGTGTGTTAGGCCATGAAAGTCACCATCCCTGCCACGGGAGGAAGGTGGAAAGAAAAGCAGGTGGCAAAAACCTAATAGCCATCTAAATGATGGCCAAGCATGGCCTGATCAGGGTATATCCCTGTGAACAGAGTAAATCCCTGCAAGTCGAGCTACCGGCCAGGGAGACAGCCACTGGGGAAATCTTTTAGTATTTGATTAACTGACTAAGGGCCATTGGTAACATCTGTCTTTATATCCCCTGCCGGGAATCTTGTCCTCTGCCTCACCTGCTGTGGTAGCTGGTTCTGGTGTAGTTTGTCAGTATGGCACGTGCACTTCTCTCTTCAGTGCTGCCTGTATCTCGGATGTACACTTTTTTCCTAAATTACCTACATGCTACCAAATATGAGTCAGCTTTGGCACAGCTGCTAGGGTTTAAAGGCTGCAAGGCACTGTATGAGGGCATCCTTAAATGCACTAGATGGGACATCCTGCTTGCTAACTTTTTTCATTTACTAAGGTGCACTTTATTTCAAATGGCTGTTGATGTGAATGACGCTGCATCTAGGGTACAGTGGATGGTAGAGGCAGAAAGGGAGCCAGACAAAAATCTGCATCAGCTTCCTCAGCCCAAGCCCAGTTTCTGACAAATTTGTCCAAGTTGCAGTAGACCCATTACTTAAGCAAATCTGGAGTGCGTTCAGCTCATTTATCTGCCTTCTCATAACGTTTCCCCTTAACTGTGGTCCTCCCTCTCCCTGTCTATTAGACCTGCCTCTTCTCCCTTCTCCCTTAAGTCTCATCTTCATGACTTTTCAACTCCCTCCTGCAACTGTCCCTGACCTCAGACCTTAGAGGCCACCCCACCCCCGTCTCTCATAGCTTGCTCCGGCCCTGATATGGTCTTGAGTCTCCTCCCCACCCACCCACTGATACGCCCTGGTTAGGATTGTTCCACTGCTCCTGTCCAACTGCAATTTTATCTACCTTATGCACCTTGTGCTTTTTCACCCTGCATAGAGTTCAATTATAAAATGGGGTTCAGAAACTGTGAAACCTGATTGGCCGAGGGCCATCCATACCAGTGCTGTTATCTCAGCACAGCAGCACTGGATAAAGATTCAGCAGCCTTTTCACACTAAAATCAGTACTAACCACACATCCCTATTGCCATCACAAACCTCTATTACTCTTATTATTAAATTATTAATTATTAAAAGGCCACATACATTTATTGTCCAGTGCAATCACATAAAGATATCTGGCATAAAAAAAAAGTCATACACTGCACCTACCACCAGCTAGAGCCCATCTGGATTTTTCCAGTTTGCTGACCAGTTAGGGAATGTGAAACATGCAACTCACTGATCAGCAAACTGAAAAAATCCAGATGGGCTCTAGCTGGTGGTATGTGCAGTATGTGTGCAATGTATGACTTTTTTCAATGCCAAGTGTCTTTTATGTGATGGTGCTGGACAATAAATTTATGAGACTTTTTGCACAATAATAAGAGTAAAAGAGATTTTGTCTAACAATCCAAACAGCACGTGGAGTGCCAGTACACTAGTGCTCTGCCCTGGCAGTGCACAATGCCCTCACACTGTTCTTATCCTGACTGAGCAACCACTAAAACAGGGGTGGCAACCACGTATTAGAAAAGTGTGAGCACTTGCTTCTGCACTTTTTTTGTCATCACAAACATTACTGTCACTTTTACTCACTAAAAATCTTCAGGTAGGCCCTAAACATAAAACTGTCTTAAATAAAAAAAATAATAATTAAATGTTATTTGCCCCCATAATCTTCTTACACACACACACACACACATACATCACACACACACACACACACACACACACACACACACACACACAAAGTACTTCAGTACTTATGGTTTTTAATTTCTGGTGTTTCTTTGCTGACCATGACAAATCAACCTCTTATCCTCACCTGCTTGCCAGGGAAATCTCTGCTGTTTAACCTGCTACAAAATAGAGAATACTAGAAGGGCAACTATGCACAACCAGCATGTTTTGCTACAGAGAGGTTCTAAGTCCCTCTGATCTCGTAAGCAAAGCTCAAGAGGTCCATGGGAATCAGAACCCCAAGGTGGCAGAACACAGTGGTTGTCCATAAAATTGCTAATCCTGTAGTTTTTATAGTGTACAGCATTACGTGAAATGTGTGCACAGTGGTTCTTTCACTTTCACAGTGAAGTTGACTTGTGCAGTCTCTAAAGGTTTCGGAATGCTGTTATACCACAGTAGGGTACAGTCACATTCCATGACCTTTAAACTGAGATACAACAGCATTTTGAAAGGGATGAAATTCTATACAGAACACAGAGAATACTGGATGGGAAACTATGCATAACCAGTATGTTCTGCCACAAAGTGTTTCTGATTCCCTTTGACCTTGAGAGCAAAGCTTGAGAGGTCCATGGGAATTAGAATACTAATGTGGAAGAACACACTGGCTGTGCATAGAGTTGCACATTCAGTATGTTTTATAGTGTATGGTGCCCCCAAACTAATTGAATACAATTTTATCACTTTTTATTCAAAAAAGACATTGTCCGCTGATACGTTTTATTCTGGGGCTCAGGGCTGGTTAATAGGTTCAGTGGTGTGGTTGTTAGGGACCAGACATCTGTATGGGTATAGCATGGTATTTCACTGGTTTTAAATTGCATTTGGGAGGGACTTGAAAAAAACATGGCATCTGAACTTCTCGCTTAGCTAGAAGATGGTTATTGGGAGGAATGGCTTCTAGTTTTGTGAGTATATTTAAATATCTGGTTTCATCCTGCATTCAGTTTTTGTATAATGAAGATATCTGGTTGATCCTGCATTTTTTGTAGTATCTGGTTGTTCTTGCATCTGTGGGATTTGTCCGAGTGAGCATGCCACTGCCGCAAGTTTCTATCTGGTTGATCCTGCAATTTCTGTTGCCTCAGTTACTTCAAACTGTGGCTCGTTCACTTTCCAAATCAGCTGGAATGCTGTCATACCACAGAAGGGTATAACTGTGTTCCATGCCCTTTGAATTGTGGTACAACAGTGTTTCAGCTGAGATGGAAATCGGGTTGGAACCATGTTCCACCATACACTACAATGCTTTACTAGAAATTATACAATGGGCTCCGGAGAATCCAGCAACCTGATTGGCTGACTGGCACCGTTCAGCCGTGGTAAATCCTGGCATTACCCATGGCAAAGGTGCCAGTCAGCCACATAAGCAATCCTAACTCGATTAAATCAATGTGATCCACCATCTTTACTCCCCGCTGAACCGCAAAGTTGGAGCGGGAAATTCAAAAGAACAGATGTTGTGTTACTGGCGAAAATTGTCACACTACCCAGTGCACTGAGACCTCCACTCTCTCGCCACATTCTCACCAGTCCATCCACACCGAGGAATCCCCCACCCACACTGCAGTCCTCCCAACCCCGATTACTAACCGAAACCATCGGGTGGCCATTCACATTAAGTGTCACTCACCTGATGTTGAGCTGAACCCTTTATAGTCTTTACCGCAATTTCATGGACAGAGACTCAGATAAAAAAAATCACGGCACTCACACCACTGCTTCCCCTGAACAGAAAGCCACACTGACCCATGAATCAAACCCTGAACTGCCGCACCACGACATTGGCTGTCTCCCCCATCATTCCATTCATGCTGCGTCTCCGTTGCAACACAGAAAAAACTGTGGATGTACACATTTTATTAAAATTAGAAAAAAGGCTTCCATGCCTGCCAAATGGGTGGAACCTTTTACAGACAACTGAGCTAGATGCACATCTTTCTATTTGGATCAGGCATGGTTTTGCTGATGTGAACAACAATCTGATAATGTACTACACTGCCCAGCCTTTCCTCATGTGGTTGCTCTCTCCCTGCAACAAATCAGCCACAAATTGACTTTTAGTCTCTGGAGATCCGTTCCTGAGACAATGGACTGCCACCAGCTCTCAGAGGGAAATTTGAACAAATGGAAACAGCCTGTCACTACAGCACATAAAAAAGGCACCAACATTCAAATCTGGGCTGGTATTTCTTTTCTCTCCATACTGTCTGTTCCCCAGATCGCCACCACTCAGAAATTTCTAATTAAAAAAAAATAATAATAATAGAAAAAAGGTGCAATGAGCATTGCCATGTTCATTAGTAATGTTTTCGGAAACAACATTGTCCCTAGCATGCCACCATGAGAATGTGGACAGCTGTGCCATAGCAACAGCCCTAACAACCAAGGACTATATTTTCTGGCAGAGTAACAAATACTATAAAACTAAATTAAAACACACAAAAAAACATTTTTTTTTAATATCTCAAAAAAGGGGGGCATTGTATAATCGCAATAGACCACTTCAGGGTGTGGGTTATGCTGGGATTTACCCACACCTGGCAAAGTTTGTTCACTTGGCCTGCGGCCTCATGACTGAACCACGCCAGGTGTGGATAAACCCAGCATAACCCACACCCTGTTGTGGTTTATTTATTTATTTTTGGAACTTAAATTTTATTAAGCAGATAAAGGACCAATACAATCCATCCGTTTTTTTTCAAAGCAGTTTACACCACAAACTCTATGATCCACATAGTGTAAGAAAATCATAATGTATATAAACAAGGTTATGTCCTTTAGGAGACATGAAACAAAAATAGTTCAGGCAATGCCATGTTTCTGTCTTTCAGGTGTCAGTCATCCTCCTGATAAAGACTACGAGGAGTAACTACCTGTGCCCATATAGTTCGTCAAGGGAAGAGATGAATCCCTTCATCTCAATTCCTCTTAATGGGTCTTCATTCCAACTTTCCCATCCATCCTGCTTTGTTTAAACTTGTTTGCTGCTATTTTAATGTTTTCTAAACAAAAAAAAAATAAAGCTCTTCAATCAAGTTAACTATTTATAATAATAATAAACAAAATTAACAAAGGTGCTATTACTGCTTGATGTAGTTATTTCTAGATATCTAAATTCTGTAACATGAGACACGGCTCTAGAGAACTTCCCACCAACTCCTGGAGTAAATAAAGATTTCCTATCAGCCTATTCTATGAATTCCTGTATAGACCTTCCTGAATGACTAGGTGAGAAGCTGTTCCAATACCGCACGGCCTTCAGTTTCTTCAATATAACTATAATAAGACAACCATCTAGAATTGAATCTGTCCACTTGCAATCGTATCCTGGCCGTGATTGCCTCCATATTTTTGGTATTAGTTACATTCACACTGCATTGAACTACTGTCAACATCTTAGATGTTAACCAATTTTGTATTAAAACTTTCAAGGTTGCCACCACCAAGATATAAAACATATACCTAGTGGCTGCTGACCTAAGGTCCTCTGGAGGTAGACCAAGCACCAAATTTAGAAAGGTCAGAGGCTGCCCAATCTGCAATATTTTTTGAATGATCGGGCCTGTCTGGAGCCAAAAGGATTGTGCACCAGGGCACTCCCAAAAGATATGATAATGTGTTCCTTGTAGCCCATAATTCCTCCAACAGGCATCTGAATGGTAAGCACTGTAATGCTTGGACATCATGGGGGTAATAAAATATCTACCACAAATCTTCCAACGAAATTCCTATCAATTTGCTAGTGTGGTTATTTTATCCCTGTTGTGGTTTATTGCTTAACTATTAAACAGAAGCTCTAGCTCCATCTGAGGCCTTCTGTTGTGTGAGTGGGGGATAAACATTCTGACAGTAGAACTTAGCAGAGATTTGAATTCTTATATTCTTTCCATGGTAAACATTCCATCTTTTGAGAGTAAGAAAGACAGAAAAGAAGCAAGGTGAGGTAATGGGAGGGAATAATATAAAGAAGAAGAAAGGAAGGTGAGGAAACAGGTGAATAGGGGTGGCCTTGTGAAAACAGAGGATTTAAAGGCTAATTAAAAAAACACATGCATTTTGTTGTGCATTATATTTGAACCTGAGATGGCATGTCAGTGCTTCAATATGCTGGGATTATTTTGCTGGGGTGGATGAACATTTGAAAAAAATCATAAAACTGTTTATTTTTTATTTTTGTGCATTCCCCCACACACACACACAACCTTTGATCCATTTTATAATTGCAACAAGACTCTCCAGGTTTTCTTTGTGGTGGGATAAAAGCACTTATTGGGTCGTTGAAGGCCCTCGGTGATGCCTTGTGCTTCACAACACACCCGAGGTGTGCCATTATCCCACAACAATGCACATCCTGTCATGTCTTATTGCTTAATTTACACATCTGTAATGTACTGTACTTTGCTCCCATTTTTATGTGCTATATTGCTTGGCATTCACTGAATGCTGTTTTTCTGTTAATGTACTTTTAATTCTTTTTCCTTATTGTATTTTCTTCCACACCCCTCACCCCAGGCTGCATCTGGAAACTAGCTGTTACCACTCAGTATGTTTTTTTCTGGTTAAACTTTTGAAATAAATAACTAAATTTACCAGAGCAAAAAACTCCTGGAACTGGAGGTAAGAAAGTTGTTAAGAGTTAAATGTTACAGAGAGGATCCCTGTTTCCCAGCTGGGAAATGGTTCCTTCTCCTGGTACTTTCTCACTCAGACTAAAACTGGTGAATGATGACCCATTCTGTGCCTAGGGTTCCTGAACAGGCATCTAAAATAGAAGAAATTCAGACTGGTAACACTATAAAATGGTAATATCTGACTGGCATCACTTGAACGTTAGGGATGCATATTTTGTACATCCCAAAAAACCCTCCCACAGGCTGCCTTCATTCCCACTCAATATTCTTAATTATAATTGAGCTTCTAATCAGGAAAATCCAAATTAATCAAGACATCAAAGGAGTAAGAACTGGTAAATCAACAAACACGAGTATTTGCTTACACAATTTGCTCCTAACCCTAAAAGATTCCTTTCCTTCTTTTAGCACACTCAGACAGATCCTAATTGAATTTAGTGAGTTAGCAGTCTTTCAGATTGACTGGAGCAAATCAGAAGCCATAAGTCTAAACAATAAGGGACAACAGGAAACAAATAACAACAGTTAAGGATAAAATTCCAGCCTCATGGCAAACAGAAAGCTTGGAATATCTAGGGCTCACAATAGGGTTTGACCCGAAAAAATTAGTAGCCTTAAATCTTAATCCTTTCTGTAGATAAATTCAGAATGATTTGTCTAAATGGAGAAAAATCTGTCTCTCATTATGCAGTAAAATAAACTCAATCAAGGTAATTATTGCTCCTATGATATTTTACACATTTAACAATCTCCCAGTGCATATTAAACTCTCTTGATTCAAAAGTTGATATATTTTATTCCTAAAATTTTTGTGGGGAAATAAACCTCCAAGAATGAGTTTCTCCCAACTAAGAAAACCATGGAAATCACAGGTGGCATGGGGATGTCATGGTAACAAAGCTGTCACCTATCCTTTCTATTAAAATAAGCCAGATTCTGGTTTCCTGCAAACTCTAAAACTGGCTCCCCATTATGGGCTTTTATTGAACATCAAATAGTGACCACACATAAATTGTCAAACTTTCTATTCATAAAAAATATCCTAATACTTATCACCCCACCAAAGCTTCAAAGGATCCATCTGGGTAATTAAGAGAAATTTGTGAATGGGAACTGTTTCCTGCTAAATTAATTCCTGTATGGAATAATCCTGAAGTGAAACTAGATGCTGATACAATTAACATAAGTACTTAGCAGAAAGCCTCTATTAAAACTATTGGACACCATATAGATGATAAGACTGACACCTTATATTCATTTGAACAACTCAAACAAAAATTCAGCATACATAAGTTCGAATTCAGTACCTACTATAGCGGAATAGCACCATAACATATCTCTGTTTTATTATTTAATATTCCCTGTGTTATAGGGCTGGCCAGACCTGTGTTGTTTTCTGTAATTTCATTTGGCCTGAAATAATTCTTGTTTTTCTGCATCTCAGTTCAAGAACAAAAACTCCACCAGCTTGGACTGGTTCTCTTTGTGTTCAAGAAACCATGCCTAGGTAGGACAATTTCAGATAATGAGGGAGTGATTATGGTAACAGCCCAGCAATTTTGGTTTTGAATTTATTTACTGGAAACAGAAGCAAGACAAAAGACCTGGGCCCAGCTCTCTCTACAGGGGGTTGGAACCGGGGATGTCTCCAGGGACAGGCAGCCAGAGGGAATCCATTTTCTCTAACCAGATTGAGGGGGAAGGAGACCCCTCAGGGAAGAATCTACAGTTGACATTTTTAAACAAGCCCTAGGGAGCTGGTTGGTTCATGCAGCCATGTGACAATGGCCAGCCACTCACAGTGGGGAAATCCCAAGGCAGCCCTCTGAAACTGCTTTGAAATCCAAGACCAAGGCTTGTGAAACTCAGTCCTGTTGTAATGCTTCAACTGATCAGATAGGACCCCTGTTTGTAAATTCAATCACCAAGCAGGTAACAAGGATATTTTACTTTACTGGACTCTTACTTCACTCAACTGCACTGGAAACAAGGTAGAACTAGATGTTAGATTTTAGGAATATTTGTGCAATGTTTTTGTGTATTGTCCAACTTGTATTTTTATATATCTTGTAACCAAATCTTGGAATGCAATTTTATGTTAAATTATACTAATAGATATTAGTAAAACCTTTTCGGCATAATTTTAAAATGCCTCTAAAACTGTCTGTTGTGTGTGTAAGATTGGGAAGGTTTTGTTCAAGCAATAGCACGCCTGCTCTAATGCTTAAGGCCAACATGCTAGCAGAAAGGGACATGAGAAAGAGACTCTGAGTGTAATGGGGAGATATGTGAGGTCTCTCGGGGTGGACTGTGGGGTTTGAACTGGTCCCTGCATTGCTCTTGGAAAAGACACATATAGGGTGGATAGGGCACCCCGAAGACCTATACAGTTGTAGCCAAAGACATGGGCAGATATTTCCATATATTTTGCAATATTTCCGAAGAGTTTCTCTCTGCTTCCCCTACTGTGGAACTATAGAAAGTAGGAGATTTCTCTAGAAATATCACAGGAATTTCAGTATAAATATCTAACCATGTCTTTGGCTATGACTGTACATGTCTGTGACTTTTCTGGTTTGTTATGCAGTGACCAAGAGGGTTCTTACCCAGGAGCACAGACTCAAGACTGTATTTACACCCTTCACACAGAGAGAGGAGCTCCAGGATCCTCTGGTGTACATTCAGTTGTAAATCTAGCAAGCACCCTAGAAGAACAGGGGAGGGGTTTCCTGATCCACACAACCACAGGCTACACTTAGGGAAGTTTGCTGTGAGCTCAGTGAACCCAGCCCCACAAGAGTGGGCCTGTGACACCTTCCTTCAAATAAGAGACTGCCTCAGAAAAACTAAATGATCAGACAGCTATTCTATTCCAAAATACCCAGAATGGGATCAATTTTTCAAACTAGTTAATCTTATTAAAGGTTTAGTGATCATATACAGATACCTGCTGGGCATGGAGGAGCCATTAACCTAAGATATCAGAGTTAAATGGGAAATGGAACTAAACATAAAACCAGCCACAGAGTCTTAATCCAAACTATGGTCAATGGCATACAGCTCTTGTAAGGATGTGCACGGATGTCTAGTTCACTGTAAAATATTGTACTATTATTACTATAGCATAGGAAGGCTGGAATCCATGGGTCTGTTAAAGGATGGGTTATGTTGGAGATGTAATTTTACTTATGCCCATGCCTCCTTGGTCATGTGCTCTGGGACTGTCCTAGTATACGCCATACCTGGAACAATATTTGAGATACTTGCTCAAGTGTCGTCTCATTTAAATTGTCAATTAACCCAAAACTCTGGATTTTAGGTAATACTACGTTAATTTCTACAGTGACATTTCACAAAAAAAATGGATTTTTTTTAGCTTCATTGTGTTTGAAGAGACTCGTTCTAAGTAAATGGAAAAGCAATGAACCCACCCTTATGGAGGATTGGTGGCATAATATGTGTTCATGTTTTCAAAATGAACTAGTAAGTTACTAATTACTAGACAAACTTGATCTGTTTAATGAGATACTGACTCCATTTATGGACCTTCTGAATTCCAGACGATTGCCCACTCTGTGTAACAGATGTTTGAAATTGTTTTTGACATATTAAGTATTTATTTTACTGAATCCTTTATAACACTTTAATAAATTGTCAGATTTTGTCTTGTAAAATTAAACATTTAACAAAAAGAATAATTCAAACAAGCATTTGCCAATGCCGAATGTTTCCTTGCATGGTGTATGTGGCAGGGGTATATTGTGTTAGTTGAATCACAACTGAAGGTAACTAAACAAATCCTCACCTGCTGCAATGTTTTGCAGGCTTTCCAAAATGCTGATGACATTACAATAGCCTTGTCATGCCCTGAACCAGGTACTGAATTTAAATAGAAACAGTTAAATTCATACAGAGACTTCTGATTTAAAAAGTCCAACTGATACACTGATGTTGAATAAATCAAATACATAATAGCTTGACTGAAAAGATACAATTTATTTCCATTTGAGAGAGGGTAGGGCTTTCATAGCTCACTCATAACACTGGCACTAGTGAGTTATGGTCCTGCCCCCTCACTCATAAAGACAAATTGTATATGTGGAGGAGTAACTATGGTGGGAAACCCCTGCAGCCAAGTTATTGATGACAGGCCCTGGCACCTTGCCATAGAGACAGCCCAAACCAGATGATCCTAGATAATAATAATAATAATAATAATAATAATAATTCTTTATTTATAATGCGCCTTTCATAACCAAGGCGCATAACAATAAAATCAGTTAAAATATATAAAACAAAACATCAGCACATTCAGTAAATACATACTTGTCAGCCGACACCTTCGCTAAATGCTTTATTCCACAGAAATGTTTTTAAAACTTGCTTGAACCCCCCCACGGTTATGCACTCCCTAATCTGATGGGATAGAGAATTCCAGAGGGTCGGGGCCATTAACATAAATGCCCGGGCTCCCACAGATTTTAAGGTCACCCTCGGAATCTCTAGCAACCCCTCATCAGCCAAGCAGTGTGGTCACTCAGGGAGATAAGGAATCAGGAGCTCTTTCAGGTAGTCAGGGCCCAGTCTATGAAGGGCTTTATATGTCAGTAACCCGACTTTGAAGGAGATCCGCCACTGAACAGGCAGCCATTGCAGTTCCCGCAGCACTGGCGTAATATGGGAAGATCTCGAAATCCCCATCAACAACTGGGCTGCTGACTTCTGCACCAGCTGCAAGTGACGGATATCAACCCCCGGTAGCCCAAAGTAAAGCGAGTTGCAGTAATCTAAGCCCATGGTCACAAAGGCATGGATCAATGTAGGCAGGTCTGCAGACAAAACCAGGTGCTTAATCCTGCCGATGTTTCTAAGATGGTAAAAAGAAGACTTTACGATGGCTGACACCTGTGCATGAAGTGTCAGCCCCAAATCTAACAACACCCCCAGGTCTCACACCTGCTCAGAGGCCTGGAGCTCAGCATCCCCTAGGAATAGTCTCAGGGAACAGCCTGCCCCCAGCCCACCTATCCGGTGACCTGGATCCAAAACCATTACCTCCGTCTTCCCAGGGTTCAACTTCAACCAACTGGACTTCATCCAGTCTTGGATTTCATCAAGGCAGTTATTAAATACCGAGACTGCTCCTTCCTAGTCAGGAGCGAAAGACAGGTAGAGCTGGGTATCATCAGCATAGCAATGAAACCTCAGCCCATATCATCTTACAATGTCTCCGAGGGGAAGCATATACACCGCAAACAACATGGGGGACAATACTGAGTCCTGAGGGACCCCACAAGACAGAGGGATCGAATCAGAGGAAAAAAAAACCCGACACCACCCTCTGAGTTCTTCCAGTGAGATACGTTGTAAACCATCTGTAGACCAATCCAGAGAGTCCACAGATAAATCTCAGGTGCTCAAGCAGAACCCCATGGTCAACGGTGTCAAACGCTGATGACAGATCTAAAAGTACCAAAATGGACCATTTTCTCTGGTCTCTCGCCATCAGGAGATCATTGAGTACCTGAACCAGCGCAGTCTTGGTGCTATGCCTCTTCTGGAAACCAGATTGGAGAGGTTTGTAGATGTTATGGATGGTCAAGTGGTTCTCCAGTTGTGCAGCCACTACTTTCTCGATCACCTTCCCCAAAAAGGGGATGTTCGAGATCGGCCTGTAGTTTGCAAGAGAGTCTGGGTCCAAAGAAGCTTTCTTCAACAACGGTGTCACCGCCGCCTCTTTCAAGGAACAGGGGTAGACACCAGAGTCAAGGGAGCACCAGACTATCTGTGCCAGAACCAGGCCAACAAGAGCACCACAGCCCATAATCAGGGAAGTCAGACCTGGGTCTAAACTACAGCATGTAGGGTGCATCCCCTGGACAATCCGCATAACATCCACGACTTCCAGACAGTCAAAGGTGCCACCAGATGAAGACAATTAGCAGGTGGGGGGGGGAGTGGAATGGAGAGCTGCTCTCTCCTTCCCTGCTAGGGGGAAAACCTAGGCAGCATGGATGTAAGCACCAGGAGGAGGTCTGGGAGTAGGCCTGGCCCAGCTCTGGATGTCTTGGGGAACCCCGAGGGAGGGGTGAGGCTGTGGTGACAAGGGGGAAAAACAGAGAATATATAAAAAACAAAACAAAAACCAACATCTTGAATGAATTTCAGTCAGGTTTTTTATCATAGCAGAGCAGCTTCTCTGCATTGGTGAAGGTGGTAGGGGATATACAGGAGGCTCCCAACAGAAGAATGTCAGTGGAAACCATCTTTATCTTTCTAAAGCACTTTCCTCCATTATTTATCCTCCTTGGCTGAGGCAAGCAGGCTTCCTTTCAACCTGTCCCCACCATCTACCAGCCTCCCCGGGCTTACCTGCAGTCCAGGCCACCCTCACAAATTGGCCCCCATGGCACAGTCAGGAGAGAGAGGAAAGGACACCCCCTGGAGTCAGATCCAGTGTTGGCCCACAGAGTACCGGTGGTGGAGCAGGGGATGTGCGCAGGGCTTCATTGTCACCTGTATCACCATCATTTTCCTCCTGATTTTTCTCCCACTCAATGCTGAGGCACATGCATGCTGCAGAGGCCCACAGCTCCTTTTTCTTCTTGCCACTCCCAGCCCATACTACCATCAGGGTTTCAACTACTGGCAGTCATTCAGTGGAGCTGCAATCCAGTCATGCTGGGAGAGAAGAGCAGTCCTTCAGATGCTTGATCCTCCTCCCCAGCCAGCCCCCAGCAACCCAAGATTGCTCTCGATCCCGAGTCGTCAGTGTGGCAGCCCTACCACCAGACCACTGGGCCGACTCTGTATCTGAAACTCTTAACCATGGCATTCTCCTATCCAAGTTTAAATCTTCCAGATTGAACCCATTACCTTCAAAATGGTTCGAGAGGGACTTCAGAGGACATCAACAATTTGTTAGCATCAAGGGTTTTGAATCCAAGCCAGCACAGATTATAACAAGCATTTGTCAATGCCAAACATTGCCTGCTTGTAAAACAATCTGTTTTTTTGAAATTATGACCCCAAATTTTGAAGATTCTTGTTTTAGGATTGGCCTTATAGACATGACAGGTGCCATTTATAGTATATTGGCCAAAATGCCATTTTGCACCAGAAGTGCGAAAACACATCTCATCCAGGATTTTAAAAATGACATGTCACGTTTATGAGGTGATGTGCAAAAATGGCTGTGTTGAAAAGTTGGAGTTGAAATATTGAAAATGAGTACAGTTATGAGTGAACATTGAAATGGTGTAATGTTCAGTCATAACCTGGGCATTTTACCATATTTGTGCACCAAATGTTCAGCATAGCCTTCCTATTATTAGCCTAATGAATGCAGTAGGTGAACATTTTTGAATCCCTGGCAAAACGTCACTTTGTGCCACAGGTATGAAAACACATTTGGGCCAGGATTTGAATAATGTCAGCTGTCACATTCATGTGGTTCTGTGAAAAAATGGCTATGCTGAAAATTTTGGGTCAAAATATTGAAAATTACCAGTTACAAGGCTGTGTTCGCAAATTTCAATGTAGGTTAATAACTTTGTTGTTTTTTAATATTTTTATGCCAAATTTTCAACATAGCCTTCCCACCTCAGGAACAATAGTGGGGAAAATGTTCTACTCCTGCCCAAAAGGTGATTTCGTGCAGTGACTGTGAAATCACTTTTCTGGATAGGAAAACACATTTTGGTCAGGATTTGATAAATGGCAGGTGTCACATTCATGAGGTGCTGTAAATAAATGGCCATATTGAAAGTTTGGGGTCAAAATATTGAAAATTATCAAAGTTATGAGCCTGCATTCATAATTTTCAACATAGGCTCATGACTTTATTGTTTTTAACATTTGTGCCTCAAATTTTCAACATAGCCTTCTTATGACCCCACCTCATGAATAATGATGGAGAAAATTTTCAGCTTCTGCCCAAAAGGCGATTTTGTGCAGCGCCTGTAAAATCACCTTTTGGGATGCAAAACCACATTTTGGCCAGGATATGAAAAATGTCAGCTGTCATATTCATGAGGTTCTGTGAAGAAATGGCTATACTGAATATGTGGGGTCAAAATATTGAAAATTACCAAAGTTATGAGCCTACATTCACAAGCTTCAATGTAGGCTCATAACTTTGTTGTTTTTCAATATTTTTACACCAAATTTTCAACATAGTCTTCTTATGACCCCACCTCATGAACAATGATGGAGTACATTTTTAACTCCTGCCCAAAAGGTGATTTTGCACAGGGACCACAAAACCATCTTTCGGGACAGATTTACCTAACGTCGCTTGCATTGTTCATGAGGTGGTGTCCCGTAAAAGGTATGTTGAACATTTGGGGCAAAAATATTTAAAAATGCCCAAGTTATGCTACTAAGTTCAAAATGCCATTGAAATGCATTGAGTCGCATACCTGATTTTCTCAGTTCGCGGTCCGGTGTTGAAGAACCCTGTAGAAACCACTGTCTTTATCTGTGCATGTTATTTTTTTATTTTAAGAATTGTATATAATGAATTCTGCTATACTGTCTATGGTTACACTGTAAGACAGCACCTCCTCTGTGTGGGTGGCTCCTTTTCTATGTGGACTAGGAAGGATATAGCATGGAAGTGAAGTGATGTAGGATGGGATGACAGGCAGTGGCAATGTTGAGGGACCTTTCTTGTAATATGGGACAGCCGAGAGACACCCTAGTCAAAAGTCTCTGAATATATAAGCACTAATTCTGACAATGTTCTGGTATTTCCCTCAAAAGTTCTGGACCTGACCAAAATGTTCCCTCTTTCTCATACATTTTGATGAAGTGAACTACATTAGGGTGATAGCAGCCTGAAGGGGTGTAAGCATCATGGCACAAAGAACACAGACTGAAAAAAATTGAGAGTCGGCACTTATGCTTTCAAATGTTTTCCCTGAGTCTCATTCATTTACATTATGATGCCCAACCCCTTGAAGCACCGCACCACAGAGACCACAGCAGGCTGAGTACTACTCAATCTAGTAAACAGAGGGGAAATACTGGTGTTCTGGCAGAAGGGAGGAACAGCACAATTGCAGTCTGGATAAAATCACTTGCCCCGAGTGTCAAAGGGTTGATTGGGGAAAACATTTGGGGGTACTATGTTTTTTTTTTTTTGTGACAGGGGAAAGGATTTTTTCCTGGGTGCTAATGGATATGGGAGCAATTGAAAGATCCAGGTGGCTTTTCCCTTTTCATAGAGATACCGAGAGTCTCTTGGGTCAGATTGGAGCTTCATTTAATTACTGGTTAAGCAGCATAGAGCTACTAATTGCGGATCAGTGCAGAGTGGGATTAGTTATGGGTAAGTGTGTGCAAGCCCTGTCAACAGGATGATACACTGCAAAGTTAAACTTTTATGGCATCTTGGTCCCTTGGTACCACAAAGCCTGCTTGTAAAGCAATGAGTGACAAGTGGGTTTTGGATGTTTGGATGTCTTTCCCGTGTTCTCATATTATCTTACAGTCAACAGGCTGCCATTTACTCACTTAGGTCCAATATTGATATCTCGTTAGGACTTTTGACCGGGCGGTTTAACTGAGTCTCCAGCTCATAGTAAATGCATCCGGCAATCAGCATTCCCCCTTGCCATTTATCTCCCCACAGTATTTACAGTATTTAACCTCGCTCAGGAGCCAAGCTAAATGCATTCCAGAAAGAATATCACCATTGCCCAGTCAACCAGTACGTGCAATCCTCACCACTTCACTGACAAATACTGTGATTAAAAAAAAGGATTTTTACCAGCAACTCCAGGACTCACCAACACAAGGCACTGATTGGCATTCAGCATCCCCAGCTCCAGGTATTAATACCTTCATAATTAACACAGCCCGGTGGTGCCTGCTCCTGCTCCAACCTTGGCCTGGAGCAGCTCGCTCCAGTCTCCCCCTGTTGCAGCTACAACAACTAAAGGACAGACACACACACAGGTGATATGCTAAAGTAGCTCATTTCAGAACTGCCCATGCTAATTTTAAAATGGGACACAGTTGCCCGATACCATGCCGGTGGACAGTCAGGTCACGGCAAACTGAACCAAACAAACTGAACCAAACACCAGGCAAAGAGGGAGAGGAAACAACCAAGTGGGTAGGGGGAAAGCAGCAGAAAGGACAAGGGCAGCATGGAGAACCGCAATGGCACATGCACTGAATGGACAGGAGAACAGTACGGAAGGCAGAAAGGGGTGTCCAGGCAGGACAGGGGACAAAGAAAGCAGGGTGGGAGGTGAGAAAGCAACTACAAGTGATGAAGGGCAGGAATTGGAGGAAAATGGAGTCCAAAGGGGGGGGCTCCAAGCAGGGCATGCACAGCACAATGGGAGAAAAACAACCCAGAAGCACCATCCGGGGATAGAGTCGTGGCCCCAAATGGAGCAAAGAGCCCAAGGGAGCCACGGAATGCAGGACAGGAGCAGAATATAAGGTATGGGGAAAGGGAAACTGCAGTCAAATGAGAGGAATAACATGCTACAGGTTGAGGGACACCAAGACCAGGGGAAAACCAACATAGGCAATATGAGGGAGAATGGGAATAGGGGCAGTTCTGCACTCAGCTGCTTGCCACCCAGCTTTATGTAAATGAAAGTACTGAAATGCAAGTGCTTATTGGAGCGCTTCATTTCTTTCAAGTACACAAAGTTTATGACCATGAAACTCTGGCCACTGTCATACTTTTTTTTTTTCTTCGTACATACTTTTGGCTTTTTCCCTTTTAGTCCCACTCTTCTGCATCCCAACGTGATGCACACGTATGGAGGCATGCGTACACATGCCTTGCGGGACACCCCCCACCCTACCAGTCACACCATTGCCACCTGCGCCTATTACTGGACCTCCATCCAGTGATGGTGGGACTATGGGCAGGTGACCCCCCCTTTCCGGGAGAGGAGAGCCTTTGTTCAGTCCTGCTCCCATCCTCCCCTCCCCTCCCATGCCCGCACCCGGTGACCTGAGGTGATTCCTGAACCTGGGTCACCGGCAGAGCATGAGGTAAGGCATCCAGCGCCTCAGCCCTCAGTGCCACTGGGCAGGCTGACCACTGTCACACTCTGCTTGTGTGGTCATTGGTCTGTCGGGGACAAGCCTGATGTAGATTGCTCTGCATTGGGCTAATCCCTGACACACCTCTGAAATGCCGTTCTCTGAAGTAAAGCAAAATGTTTCTTGCGCATGAGCAAGGAAACATAAAAAGACCCTGCTACATAAACTGTCTGAGGTTCAGAGTAGGGCATGCTCAGTTTCATTTCAAGGCAATGCCTGTTAGTCTGACCACAGCACCCAGAGTGTTCACAAATTTCTTGCCAGTAGTGGCAGCTGAGGCAAAGCAATTTTATTTATCAGGCATTCAATCCTTAGGGCTCAGGGCCTTGTAAAATTCCAGCAAAATGGATACAAATGTAAATAAAACCCTTACAATTCATCAGATGTTCAAATAAGAAATAAGCTCTGTTAAAATTATACTGGGTAGGCCTCACTGAACGAGTATTTAACAAGTATGTTTTAAGAAAGATCTTAAAGGCTTCCACAGTAGGGGCAGATTGGACACTCACAGGCAGTGAGGTCCAGAGAAGTGGAGCAGCAAATCCAAATGCCATGTCACCCAAGAGCTTGAGACAGGAATGTGGGACCATGAGCAATCCCATCTCAGTGGAACACAGGGGACGAGTAGGGGAGCAAGATACCAGGAGATGAAGTAATCAGGACCTAGACCGTGTAGGGCCTTGTATGTCACTGAGCAGATATTGAAGGTGATGCACTGCTGAATTGTCAGCCAGTGTGGAGCACATAGAACCAGCGTGATGTAATCCCTCCAAGAAGCTTCTACCACCAGCCTGGCCATGGCGCTATGGACCAATAGCAGCTGGCACATAAAACCTCCAGATAACCCTAAGTACAGAGCATTGCAGTAGTCTAGCTTAGAAGCAACAATGGCATGGACTATTGCCACCAGATCAGCGTGCATAAGATGCAGCTTGATTCAGGTGATGTTAAGGAGATGGTAAAAGCTAATTTGGACTACAGCCAACACCTGCTGTTCTGATGTCAACTTGCTGTCCAGAATGGCCCTCAGGTTCCTTACTGCACTGTTCTGAGTGTTGCCTGCTGAAAGAAGGTAAGCATGCCACTCCACCCATGATTGCTGACCCACGCCGAGCTGGTTTGACAATCAAAACCTCTGTCTTACCAGGGTTGAGAGACAGCTAGTTGGAGGCCATCCAGTTACTGACCTTACAAATGCACTGCCCTAGTTCAAAGGTGGCATTTCTCCCATCAAGAGTACAAAACAGGTAGAGCTGAGTATAATTAGCATATTAGTAAAACTAAACACCATACCATCTAATGATCTCACCCAAAGGCAACATACAACGTGGCAAACACACAGGGGCAAGGATTAAGCCTTGAAGAATACCACAGGTGAGTGCAGCTGCTCCAGAGATGTCATTGCCTAGAGCAACCTGTTGTATTCTCCCATAACATGGGATTTGAACCAATACAAAACAGTGCGAGTGAGTTGCATATAGTTCCTCAGGTGATCTGACAGCACCCCAGGGTCAGCCGTGTTGATTGCCAATAAGAGATCCTGGAGATCCAAGATGGAACATAGCCTTCAATCCCTAGCCATGAGAAGATCACATGACACCTTGATGAAGGCAGTCGCCGTACTATCATGAGGCCTGAAACCCAATTGGAGAGGCTCATAGATGTCAAATCTTTCCAGGTGAGCCTTGAGCTGTACCACCATCACCATCTGGACTACCTTCCCCAGAGAGGGAAGGTTCGCAACCAGCCTGTGATTCAATGGATCAGTTGCCTGGGGGAGGGCTGCAGCACATTCAGTGAATCCTGGTGCCTTGTTAAAAATTATTTAACTGAACACAAGTACATGCACAGTAAGAACAACTCTCAGGCTTTCTGTTCAGTGATGTGTATTTTTATTTTATATAAGCATCCTGCTGGCTGGAACAATTATGCAACTGGAGACCAGAGGAGGAACCCCAGCACATCAAGGCTATAGAATTCCTCTTTGTTGGGTCACCAGATTGTCAGGGTCTAAGAATCTTGTTTTTTTTTTCAGGAAGGGTTTAATCACCGCCCTTTTCAAGGTAGCGGGGAAAAACACCCTTGGTTAAGGAACACATACTCTTAATGAAAATTTGCCCCAGGGCACCAGGCAGCCTAAGAACTACCAGATAGGCCCAGGGTCCAACATACAGCAAGTGGGGTGCACACCAGAGATCACCCAGAGCACCTCCTCTTCCACAACTGCGTGAAACTCAGCCCAGGTTGGTAGATCGTCAGTGCTTCTCACTGACTACTACAAATGGCCCATGACAGAATGCATGGGGAAATACCAGTCTGAATAAGGGACACCTTGTCCAGAAAGAATCTGCACAACTCCTTGCATTTTTTGGCAGAAAAGGCTCAAACAGACTATAGATGGGGGGGGGGGGAATCAACATGTCCATGGTGCAAAAGAGCTGAAGTGGCTGATTCTTTCCAGCAGCAATTACCACTGACAAGAACTTTTTCAAGGAGATTGCCCACTCATACTCACTGTAATGAGCCTTCAGTGCCAGTTTGTCCTCAACAGAGTAGAATTTCCACCAAGAATGCCCCAGCTTCTGTTCATACCTCAGCTCATCACAATACCATGGTGAACTGTGGTGGGAGGTTAAAGAATGCACACGTTAAGGTGCTAAGGAGAGAACTGTATTATACTGCTCCATGGCTTTCTTGGCCTCCTGACCACAAGTTGTCATCATGTCTGAAGTGTCGAGTACTTCCTGGAGTTTATGAAGTTCCACATTATATTTCAGTTGGTACCGGAGCATCCCCATGGGGGCTATATATACAGGCAACCCCACAGAGGAACAACATGGTATGATGATCTGACAAAATGACTGGAGCAACCCTGACTGCATTAATGCCAAGATGCAATGAGAAGACCAGGACCAAAGTGTAACCTTGCTGATGCCTGGCAGAGACAACTGCCTGTGTTAGGACCAGTAATGCCATCAACTGGAGAAGCTGCTGATGAAGGGGCGAGGCTTCATTGTCGACCGAGGCATTAAGACCTATAGCACTGAAAGTCTGGGGGGCATTCAGCACCTGGTCAACCATGAAGTCTGCCATTTCCTGAAAAAAAAAACTCACCCTCATAACATGAAGGCTGGCATATGAGGATAACATTGCATCCAGTTTTGAAAAACCAAAGATGAAACTGTCTGTGCTCAAGTCAAACAGTGAGGCGCACTCTGCAAAGATTAGGTTTCCTTCTAAACATAGAAAGTCACTACCTGGAACCCAGAATATCCTGGAGTTCATAGGCTCAGAGTTGAACACATAACAAACGAAGAGATCCTTCCTCTCAAAGGGGCAGAAGTGCTGATTCCATAGTGCAAGCACATTTTAAGCAGGTCAAACAAGGACTGCACAGGAATTCTTGAGACTTCTGCCCCCCCTCCATGGCTTCGATGTCAGCAGTAGTGCCATGGGTCAGATTGCAAAGGAGGGATGTCCTGTAGCACCTCAGAAGACACTGGCATCAAAGACGTGCACCTCTGCAAAAGCAAGAATTAGTATCAAACAAATTGGCACAAGCACTAGAATGGTGGAAGCAGGCAACCTCAGAGAGCATTCCCTTCCTCCAGTCTCTGCTTACAAGGGTTTTGATCAAAGATGCATCCTTACTAGGATGGGGAGGACATCTAGAGGTAAGAATTGTAAATGTAGATTAGTTCACCTTGGAAAGAAAAGAGCACATAAACTTGGTGGATCTCAGAGTAATGCACCTTTCCATGAGGTCTTTCATCTCCCTGTTGTACGGCCAAACAGTCCTGATAAGACAAACAACACATAAACAAACAGAGAGGCAGCAGTTCATCAAAGCTCTGTATGGAGGTGGTGAGGATCTGGAGTGTGGTGTACAGCTGAAATACAAACTTTTCTGCAGTACGCTTATTAGGAAAGGAGAATGTACAAGCAGATTCACTCAGCAGGAAGGGACATGTAACCTACTAGTGGTCTCTGAACCAAGAGATTCTAAACTCGTGTCAGAGATGGGGAGTACTAGAAATAGATCCCTGTGCCTCATGGGAAGACAGAAAGATACCCAAATTCTTCTGCATGCTTTCATTGGTGTGGTCAATTCAAGAGGATACACTAGCACTCCATTTGATAAACAGGTTCCTGTATACATTCTCTTGATTCCCTGTTATTAAAAGGAAAACTGTCCCAAACAGTGGTACAGTTAAGAGACCTCTACATGGGACAATGTTTCTTTTTATTCCGTTTAAATGTGCCTCGCTCGTCATTTTTACGAGCATTCTGGAACAGGACAGGATACCAGGGTCACACTCCATCTTCCGGTGTGGCGGCACTTTGAACATGGAGCATCCAGGACTAATATTACAACAAGAAATAACTTATAAAAGGTTAGCTGCTGTCATTTTAAACTACATAGGTTGTTCTAATCGGGTGTTTTTTGCAGCCTTGGTAATTGACACCACTGATTTGGACAGTTTTCCTGTAACAAAGTGTTGACAAATGTGAGAAGGGAGGCTACTGCAGTGATTCTGACAGCACCAGACTGGACAAGGCAGTCTTGGTATTCACTGATGCCAAAAATGCCACAGAGAATATAGACAGACCTAACAAAACAAAATTATAATATTAAATGCACACTGAAAATAGAAAATAGAGTTAGACAATGTTTCAATCATAGGTCTTCTTCAGTAATTATCTAAAAGAGAAAAAAGCTAAATTAGTGGAGATGTAAGGGCGAAATAAGAGATATATATATGAGGAAAGAAAAAAGGGGAGGCTCTAGGAGAAAAAGTGATAATAGACAAGGAAAGAAAAGAATCTGGAAAACAAAAGGGTGATAATAGGTATGAAAAGGCGTAGTAGGATGAATGAGTTAAGGAGTCCTCAAGTGGGGACTAATTAACAGGGCCTAGTAAGAAGGCTGAAAGGTGACAAAAGTGGGGGGAAAGAAACAGAGATAGAAACATCTGTGGAAAATGAAAATAGATGTCCACACATAGCACGAATACCCATATGAGTATGAAATGTGCACACATAGCTGGAATGCCCATGCAAGTATGAGATGTGCACACTTAGCTGGAATGCCCATGTGAGTATACCAACCCCCCCCCCACAAACACACTGGATGGAAGTGTGTACAGGCATACCCACACATGCAAACTACCCTGCACACATGCAAGCAAAGATATGAAAGGGGTGGAGTAAAGAAAGACAGACTAGGGTGGTAAACCATAAGGTGGCTGAAAGATGTTAGTAGAAAATAAGTCTGTCATTTAAACCAGAGGGCTGCTGGAAGCCTAGGTGGATGATCTTAGAAACATAGAAACATAGAAGTTGACGGCAGATAAGGACCGCAAGGCCCATTCATTCTGCCCATTTCTTTTTCTACCTTATAAATGTGCCATCAGCCTTTGCTCTGTCAGTGGCCTATCTATTCATACTCATCTGTATTGCTCCCTTATGCCTATCCCATGCCTGTTTGAAGCCCTGCACTGTATTCATAGCCACCACTTCCTGAGGTAGGCCGTTCCATGCATCCACCACCCTTTCTGTGAAAAATAATTTCCTCACATTCCCCCTTAATCGGCCTCCCTCTAATCTCATGCTGTGTCCTCTTGTCCTGCTATTTTTCTTATATTTAAACATTTTAGACTCTTTCACCTTGTTAATGCCCTTAAAGGATACCTAAACAACATTTTGCCAACAAATTATTCAAAACTCTGACCTCATAGGGGACTAAAGGAAAGGCTGCAGTATACATCAATGCTAAAACTACATCTATATAATTTACCTAAATGTGGTTCAAAAGCATTTGAAAAATGTAAAATCAGCCTTCTAATTTAAAAAAAAACACCTTGCCTACTTCCTAAAATGGCTGCCAAATGTGTTAAGTGATGACATCATTGGAGCCAGAGTCAGAAAGCTATATAGCTCTCAAGAGTGCTAACTAGTTCTTTTTTTTCCCTTTGTTTAGAAGTGTTTCACCAAAATGGTCAAAACCATGTGCATTATTTTGATCAGTACGCATGTTAGGCTATGGTTCTGTTCATTTTAACATGTTCCCCCACCTTGTAGAAGGCGCAGCCCTCGAGGTCCAGGGAGCGGAGGGGATCCGAGCCGCCAGCGGGTCGGCGGCGCCTATGCAGCCGACCAAGGGTTCCAGGAGGCCGGGAGAAGCAGGCAGAAAGAAGGCACAGCCCCGAGGTCCAGGGAGCGGAGGGGCCTTTAGTCGCTTGAAGCGGTCGGCACCTGTGCAGCCGACCAAGGGTTCCAGGAGGCCGGGAGAAGCAGGCAGAAAGAAGGCGAGCCTCGAGGTCCAGGGAGCGAGGTCTCGAGCCGCCAGCGGTCGGCGGCGCCTGTGCAGCCACCAAGGGTTCCAGGAGGCCGGGAGAAGCAGGCAGAAAGAAGGCGCAGCCCTCGAGGTCCAGGGAGCGGAGGGGCTCCGAGCCGCCAGCGGGTCGGCGGCGCCTGTGCTGCCGACCAAGGGTTCCAGGAGGCCGGGAGAAGCAGGCAGAAAGGTACGGGCAAAGCCGCAAACCAATCGGAAAGTGACCGCAGTCTGTGCCTTGCTTCCGATTGGTGCGCCTTCCCCATAGACTTAAACTGGGGTTTGCTGCACTATTCTGGCCGGGATTTCTGCTTTCTTTAAATTATTTTGAATTCCTCATAAAAAGTGCTGTTTTCTCTTACTTTGTGCTTGATTTATGGGCTGTTTTTCTGTATTTTAAAATAAGTGTTACAGTCTTTTGAAATGTGTGGGCTAGACGCTTAGGCGCCTAACCCCCCCATACCCTCCCAGTCTATTGTTGTACAAATCTTAAGTTTTAGCACCTTATTGCAGATTACTGCAATAAAGGTACCTTGCTGACTGCCTTCTCCTCTGTCCCCACCTGTAGAAGGCGCAGCCTCGAGGTCCAGGGAGCGGAGGGGCTCCGAGCCGCCAGCGGGTCGGCGGCGCCTGTGCAGCTGACCAAGGGTTCCAGGAGGCCGGGAGAAGCAGGCAGAAAGGTACGGGCAAAGCCGCAAAATTTTTGCCTGCCCCCTCCCCTCTTGGTTGATTCCTTTTATACACTTTCTCCCGCCATTTCTTAATCCACGCCCACATCCCTTTCCCTTCCTCCCTTAACCCATACCTAACCTCCACAATGCTACTTTGCTTCCTTTTGCTCCTGAGCCTCGCATCTCACCCAATCCCTTATGATATTAATGTTATGCCCAGTGTCAAGATAAATAACTCAGTTAATACGTCCTACCCACTTCTGCCATCCACAATGGCCAACCACGGATTCCTTATTCACCCCGAACCACGTCTACAATGCAACCTCTGGGCTATCCCACATAAGGCCACCCTAACAATTCAGCACAGCCCTGGCACCTTACTTGTATCATGGCTTTTTATTAACCCACTATGCCTGTCCATTAAATTATTATGCTATGATAAAATTCGCACCTATATACCAGGACCATCACTCATCTCACAGCAGGCACCCAGGATAAGGAGGAAACGCTCTGACCACTCACTATCCCTGTCCCTTGGTGCCCTCCTCAAATTAATCTTCTACCTTCTGATCTGTTTTGGTACCATTGAAATAAATCCTGGCCCCATTGAAAGTTTATTTTCCCCTGCTGATCTATCCTCATAAATGGCCTAAGCTTCCTACACTTCAATGCCTGCAGCCTCTTAAAAATTCCGTAATACAGGCCTGGGTGGCACATACACTGCCTGACTTTCTGGTCATCTCTGAATCTTGGCTCAGACCTTCAACCAAAGACAGTGTTGTAAACCTTACCAACTATCAGCTCTTCAGAGCAGATCGCCCTTCCAGGGTGGTGGGTGGCCATATACATTAAGGACACCATCTCTGCTACCTGCCTCATCAACACATCCGAACCAAAGGAATTTGAATGTTTGTCAATCAAAATATCCCTTCCTAACTTGTCTTCATTTAAATTGATTGGCTGCTATAGGCCCCCTCAGCAGGTCTCAAATTACTATCTCACCTGGCGTCAATAACCAATCTAGGCCCTGAAGATACCATCATCCTTGGTGATTTGAATTTAAACTGGCTATCTAATGCATCTGCTCCATTGGTAACCTTTTATTACACCTATGGCTTTACACAGCTAATTAAAGACCCAACCAGGGTTAACCTAAAAATTCTAGCAACAGCTCACTCCTGGATATTATGTTGGTAAACAAGCCTCACTTATATACGCATGCAGGAGTACTACCGAATGATGTAAGTGACCATTGTCCCATAGCTGGCATAAGATCTTCACTCAAACCACCCAACCCTGCTGAATTTGTCCTCAAAAGGTCAAAAGAAGTTCAACATTCCAGGATACCCATGACCTGAGTAACACAATATATTGGCAAGATTTCTACTCACAACCTCAGTGGAAACAGCTCTCCAGATCCTAAAGGACATTATCACTAATGCTCTCAATATTCATGCACCATTCACCAATATCAGAACTAAAGCAAGGTCCTGCCCCTGGTTCACCACTGATCTTAAAACAGCCTTGCTAGCCAGAGACAAACTGTGGAAAAGGCAAGAAAAACTAAGGATTCCAGAGACTGGCTAAATTTCAGAAAGCAAGAAACTCATGTACAACACAAATAAGATCTGCCAAAGCTGCCTATTATAGAGCTGAATTGGATGCCTCCTATAATAACCCAACCAGGCTCTGGGGAACTATAAAGGGTATCTTGGGCCAAAACTCTACTCCTGCCTTAACCTGAAAACTGCTACTAAATAACAGAAATTACGGACAAACAAGAAATCCTAAATACCTTCAATGACCACTTCACCACAGCTGGACTAGCATTTGACTTTTCACCTGCAAATCTCCTGAGATCTTCCTTGAACCTTCAATCCACCGTGGGTCAAAAGGCTACATCAACCTTCTCCTTCAACCCAATATCCTTGAAAGAAGTGGAAGATCTCTCTCCAATTTAGATACTTCAAAAGTGCAGGTACAGACTCCTGGACCCCTACTTCCTCAAGATTGAATCTCAAGTCTTATCTGCCCCTCACTCATCTCTTCAATCTTTCCTCACCACTGGATCCATTCCTCCACTTGGAAAACAGCTCAAGTAGTTCCTTTACTCAAATCTGGTGATCCCATGGACCTCAATAATTACAGGCCCATTTCCATCCTATCAGTTCTATCCAAGATGCTCGAAAAGTTAGTAAACTCACAATTAAGGGACTACCTGGATAACAATAACCTCCTAAATACAGCACAATCAGGATTTAGATCAAGGCATAGCACCATTTCGGCCCTAGCCAAAGTAACCAATGACTGGCAGATTGCTATGGATAAGAAGAACAGTACCTGTGCTGTGTTCCTGGATTTGAGCAAAGCATTTGATACAGTGGATCATGAATCATTAATCACCTCCTTGGCTCACTAGGGTTGGATTCCCTTCACTCAATTGGTTCAAGTGCTATCTATCAGATAGATCACAACTGGTAAAAATGGAATCTACCTATCCACCTTAAAACCACTGTTAAGAGGTGTACCGCAAGGCTTTATTCTTGGCCCATCCTCTTTGCCATCTATATTAATAATATTGATGCTAACCTCACTCAATCCAACATCCATCTGTTTGCTGATGATACTGTATTATATGTTAGCAATCCTTCATTATCTAAAGCCTGTGAACTGCTACAATCTGAATTTTCCATCCTACAACACAACCTACTGGATAAAAACTACTTCTAAATGCCAAAAACAAAAGCTATGTTCTTTACCTCAAAGAGTTGCTCTGCCACTACCCCACCATCCACCACCCTACAACTAACCACCTTACTTGAGAGAAGCTGGAATTCATTGATAACTTCAAATACCTTGAGTCTGGATTGATAACAAGCTTGACTATTCTGTCCATATTGAGGAGCTACTAAAGAAACTGAGACAAAGGCTTGGTTTATTTTTAGAATAAAGCACTACCTCAACAGAGACTCCAAAAAGATTAATCCAGGCTTCATTCCTATCCCTCATTGACTATGCTGACTTTCTGTACGGACATTGTTCACCCCTTAAATAAACTGGACACCCTATACCACTGGTCCATCAGATTCATTACTGACCTTCCTTCAGCACCCATCATTGCTCCCTTTATAAGGCAGTTAACTGGACATCATTACAACACAGAAGAAATAGGAATGCTACAATTTGATATTCAAAGCCTTATCAGGCAAGCTACCTACCTATATCTCAGACTGTTTTACTCAAATTACTTCTAGGCCATACAACCTAAGGATCAGCAAAATTATCATTCTTAAGGTCCCCAATGTCTGCACCCAGTTTGGGAGGGCTGCTATCAGCTACTCACTAGCAATTGTTTGGAATTCACTCCAAAAACCATGAAGCTAAATAATCTCCTACCCTTAATATCCTTCAAAGACTATTCATCACCACCCTATTCCCAGAACTCTGCAACTGCTTCCACAAGGCCTAAACCCCGGCCCTACCTACCCCCGTGTTCCTATATGCTGATAAACTCCGTTTCCAGTCCCAAGATTCACCCTCAAAATGCCTGTTAGGTCCTATAATCTACATATTACTCCTGATGTGCCCATTACCTTCTGTCTCACAGATTAAAAGTTTTAATGTGCCTTGTACATATGTATATTGTTATATATTAGCACTTATGTCATTGTATTACTGTTTATGTTACCCCTGTCATTGTATTACTGTTTATGCTACCCTTGTCAATGTAATAACACTTGCACTTCTTGACCACTCAGGTCCATCTTGTAAATGAGCTATGCTCAATGATGTTCGCCTGATTAAATAAACATTTTGATTGATTGATTGATTGATTGAAATTGTGTTTTAATCCAACCGACTTTCTCTTTGGCAAACCACAGTGCAGTACAACTCTTTAAATACCTGGTGGTCTAGTGGTTATGGCGGATCCAGGATGTTACAATGGGGGGTGCTGGGGTGGTGTGCATACTTGATATGCACTTTTTAACATTTATATTAAACCTTTATATTGTCTGCTATTATTCTTTCTTATTACGTTTTTGACAGAACCTACAAATGTAATCCAGAGTTTTGAATGTAAACATTTGTACAATCAATAGATCATAGTTCTTCAACAAAGTGAAATGCAGCAGCTGCAAGCAAGTAAGTTACAATGGGGGGTTGCACCCTTCACCACCCCCTGGATCCCACTACTTGTTTGTAGTAAAGTTCTTGTGTAGTCTAATGACAGAGTTCATACTTCCTTAGAAATCAAAAATATGCTTGTCTTGTCTTTTTTTTCCATGGGAAATAATAATAATAAGAAGAAGAATCAGGATTTATGTAGTGCTTTTCATACACACTGTATCCCAAAGTGCTTTACAAGCAATGCTAAATTGGTAGTGAAGTGACTGAGTGTGTAGTGGCAGCCATTTCACACATTAATACCCACACACTGCCTTGGACAATTGCATGAACTGGTTTTAAGGGAAAGGGAATGTTGGCCAGGACACTGGGGGTCAGGTAGTGATCATGGTGCTGGCAGACCCACATGTTATATCACACAGTGATCTGCACATGTTTCTCCACCTTCTGTCTTCCCCCTTCCCTGAATATAGTAGTACCTAGCAGCAGTGGCCTTCTCAGTCCCCCTCTGGTATTTATTCTTCACTCCCACTCCCCACACCAAAACTTGGTGAGCTAATCACCCTTCTGCATTATGAATGCAGTTAGTACAGTCCCCTGGGTTTTTTGAAATATCAAAGATAAACAAATCTTTCCAGTAACTCAGGCTGATAGCAGCAGGGCACAAGGGGACATTTATACTTTCCTATCCTTAAAAGATCTGGGCTACCTTTGATTAGGCACTATTAAATGATGGGTTTGTGCATCATTATGCACATCATTTAATAGGCCTGATCATAGGTAGCTTAGATCTTATATGGGTAGGAAAGCCTATTGTTTCACTTGTGCCATGCTGCTATCAGCCTGGCTTACCAGAAGATCATGTTATTATTAATATGTAAAAATAACATGGGAGATTGTACTAACCGCACTCATGATGCGGAAGGTTGGTGAGCTCACCAGTTTTTGGTGTTGGGAGCAGGTGAGAAGAATGAATGCCAGAGAGGGACTGAAGAGGCCATTCCAACAGGGTACAGCTATATTCAGGGTAGGGGAAGACAGGATGAGGGAAGTTGAGCAGACCATTGTGAGATCTGAGATGTGGGGCTGCCAGCACTGTGATCACTACCTGACTGTGGATGAAAGCAGCAAGCAATGACAAATACTCAGAGTGGCAGGGTTACACCTAAATTGTTACTTGAATTCCGTGTAAGGAGATTACCCTCGTCGGGGGGAGGTGTTGAGGTTTGTTGGGACAGTATTAAGGGAGCTGTGTATAGCTCATTCAGGATTAGGAAGAGTGGTAGCCAGCCAGCTCACATTGGAGTAGTGCACAGAAACGTACTGGAGAAGAATTGCCGAGGACTGTCCTGTGGGGTTCTGCAGATCACAGGTAAGGGATTAGACCAACACTGGAAATCTGATGGATTCGCTCAAGGCATTAGTATGCCTCTCCTGCTAATAATATTGTTATCCATAGTAAGTGCAGCCCTTATGAGGGTATGAATTGCAGTTTTTCTGTTGTGTCCTGATGCTTATTGCTTGGCCCTCCAGGAAGACCTAATTGCTGGATAATGAGGTGAGGAAAAAGCACAACAGAGGGACTGTACATACTGCCTTCACTATGCAAAAGGGTGGTGATCTACTCAATGTTTACTGTGGGATCTGAAGTCAAACACTGAGAACGAGGACTGGAGAGTGATTTGTTAGGCATTTTTTAACAGTCCCTGCTGAGGAAGCATACTGGTATAGGTGTGCACTACTCTCTGAGGTGCAAGAGTACAATCTGAGGTGTGATAAATCTCTTCATGAGACTGCAAGCTCATATGTGGCTCCAGGCAGTACCAAGGACAGAGTGTGGATAGTGGAGTGTTTAACAGAAGGCAGGCCAGGTACAGGGGTTCACGTGGAAAAAGACTACAAGAGAAGTTTATTTGTGGATTACCGAAAAAGCATGAACTTTGGAATTGGACCAGATCAGTTCTTTGCTACAAATTGCAGGACATCACATAACCACTAGATCACCAAATATTTTAAGTGTTGTACTGTACTGCGGTTTGCCAAAGAGAAAGTTGGCTGGATTGCATAACAATTTCAGCAAGTTAAAGTAAACAAAATGAACAAAACCATAGCCTAACCTGTGTACTGATCAAAACAATCCACATGTTAGCACATGGTGTTGATCATTCTGGTGTAGCAATTCAAAACAAAGGGGGGAAAAGAACTAGTTAGCACTATAGGGAGCAATGTGGGTCTCTGCCTCTGGCTCCAATGATGTCATCACTTAAAACATTTGGCAGACATTTTAGGGAGAAGGCAAGGCTGTTTTCTGAAACTGAAAGGCTGATGTGTACATTTTTCAAAAACTATGAAACTGAATTTATGTTATTTACATAAATGCAGTTTTAGCATAGATGTAAACAGCAGCCTTTCCTTTACCTCGCAATGAAGTCAGATTTTGGAGTTTGCAGTTTTAAAAAACTACTTGTTTAGGTATCCTTTGAAGTGTTTGAATGTTTCGATCATATCACCTCTCCCCCTCCTTTGCTCAAGGGTATACATATTGAGCTCCGTTAATCTGTCCTCATATGTCTTCTGATGCAGTTCCTGCACCTTTTTGGTTGCCCTTCTCCGGACTGCCTCAATTTGGTTAATGTCCTTGTGAAGGTGTGGCCTCCAGTACTGCACGCAGTACTCCAGATGGGGCCTAACCAGTGTTTTGTAAAGAGGGATTATTACCTCCCTCTTATGACTTGTGATACCCCTACTAATACACCCCGACATCCCTCTAGCCTTATCTACTGCTTTAGAGGTCTGCTTGGATGATTTCAGATCATCAGTGATGATGATGCCCAAGTCTCTTTCTTCCTTTGTGACTGCCAGCAACTCCCCTCCCAGCCTATAGGTGGCTTCAGGGTTTCTCTTCCCTATGTGCATGATCTTGCACTTTTTTGCATTAAATCCCAGTTGCCACTCTTCTGACCATTATGCTAGCTTATCCAGATCTCTTTTCATTCTGCCCACCCCACCTGGATCATCTACTCTGTTGCAGATCTTGGTGTCATCTGCAAACAGATAAGCCTTACCTCCAGTCCATCTGCAATGTCACTAATGAAGATATTGAAGAGGACTGGCCCCAGGACTGATCCTTGAGGTACCCCACTTGTGACTTGCATCTTTTCTGACTGTATACCATTTACCACCACTCTCTGGTTTTTGCCCGTCAACCAGTTTGCCACCCAGTTGACCAACTTCTGACCCGCCCTGAGCCTACCCAGCTTATTTATCAATCTTCTATGTGGAACAGTGTCAAAAGCTTTTCTGAAGTCAAGGTAGGCAACATCAACTGCTCCCCCTTGGTCCACCACTCTGGTTACCCAGAAAAAGAAATCTATGAGATTAGTTTGACAGGACCTTCCTTTTGTAAACCCATGCTGTCTTGGATCCTGTGCCCCTATGGATTCCAGGTGTTGCACTATCCTTTCCTTAAGGAGTGCCTCCATAATTTTGCCCACTACTGAGGTAAGACTGACTGGTCTGTAGTTCCCTGCCTCCTCCCTGCTACCACTCTTGTGGAGCGGGATTGCATGTGCCCTTCTCCAGTCTTCTGGGACCTCTCCTGTGCTCAGAGACTCGCTAAACAGTTCTGCTAATGGCTCTGCTAGTTCCACCCTTAGCTCCTTAAGTACCCTGGGATGTATGCCATCAGGTCCCATTGCCTTGTCCACTCTGAGTTTAGCCAGCTCTTGTAGGACCCTTTCTTTTGTGAAGGGAGTAGTGCTCACCTCCCTCCCCCCTGTGTCCATGGTGCTGAGCTGTGGGCCCTGCCCTACCTTCTCTTCAGTAAATACTGAGCAAAAGTATTTATTTAGGATAAATGCTTTTACAGGGTCCTCCTCCTCACATGCCCCCTTTTCTCCTTTGAGCTTAGCAACACCCCCTCTAGACTTTCTCATTTCACTAATGTAGCTATAGGAAGTCTTGTCACCTTCTTTTACTGTTCGTGCTAGTGTTTCCTCAGTTTGGGACTTTGCCTGCCTTACTGCCTTCCCTGCTTCCCTTAGGGCAGTTTGGTATGCCTCCCTATCTTCATCCTGCTGTGTTCCCGGAAGGCCAACCTTTTGGCTCTGACCTTTTCTGCTACTGTGTTTGAGAACCAAAGTGATTTGCTTCTTCTTCTGCACTTCCTCTTCTGTCTAACACAATGGGATGTTGCTTCAAGTATTGCATCCTTAATGCTTGCCCACTTTGCCTGTACCCCCTCACCTGTGTTTCTTTTTGCCAGGGCTAGCTTAACTCTGTTGGCCATCTTATCAAAGTCAGCTCCTCTGAAGTCCCATATTTTTGCCTTGGAATGGGATGATTTAGATGTAGTGGCCAAATTGAACCATATTTATTTTTATTTATTTAGTGATTCAGAAAAGACCTTTGAGCGCAAGCTCTTTTACAAAGGTTCCACGTCATAGATTGCAGAACAAAGTACAATAGGAGACAGCAAAGGTACATCACAATGAACGATACAGCTTGGATTCAGAACTTACAGAATAACTCAAAACATAGGTACAAGTTAAAATAACAAGAAAAACACTTTATGAGGGTGGAGGGGGAATAAGCAGCCAAAAAGTGCCTTGTCAGTAATTCAGAGGGATGGGGATAGCTGGCAGTGGGGTGAAGAAAGGAGGTACGAGAGAGAGGTAGGTACTGCAGTGGAGGTGAAGGATGGGGGAAGAAGGGCGATAAGGTATAGGGAGAAATGGGAGGGTGAGGGGAGACTGAGCAGAGAAGACATGCTAGAGTAAATGGTGGGGTGTGAGGTGGCATGGTCAGGCAGCCTGCATTAGTAGTGACTGTTAGGGAAACTCACGGGACTGGGATTTGGGGGAGAGAGGGAAGGTGGGGTGGCGGGTGCTGAAGGAGCATGACGCAAAGTGACTGATGACCAGCTTGGTTTCCACGTTTTTTCTATTGTCAATATCCTGGAAACCTTACTGAAGGACACAAACAGAACAATCATAGTTACTATGGTCCCTGGAGGTGAAGTGGGATACCATGGGTTTATCAGTATCTCTATTCCTGACTGCCCTATAATGGTCCCTGAATTGGTCAGCCAGGCATCTGCCAGTTTCTCCAATGTAGATAGCAGCACACTTCCTGCAATGAATACAATATATCACATTACTGGAAGTGCATGAGAACTCCTAGGCGATGTGAAAAACACCTGTGGGTCCTTGAATTACAGTGAAACTAGAAATACATTTGCAGGTATAACAGCATGTTTTGTTGCAAGTTTTGGTACCTGGTAGGGAGGAATTGTCATAAGTATGTAGACTGCTTTGTACTAGAAGATTCCGCAGGTTGGATGGGTGGTGGTAAAAGGAAATTGGTGGCTCTGTAAAGGAAACTTCAGTATTAGGGTCAGTTTGCAGAACAGGAACGTTCCTAGTGATGATTCTGTGATGAGAAGGTGTATTATGATGGAGGAGAAGCAATAGTGGAATGCATTGTTGTTGCATGACAGTATCCCTCCTGCAAGGGTTAAGTTTACAGGGCATATTACTGACCCAGGATAGTGCTCTGTCCACTGTGCTTTCTGGGTATCCCCTGTTAAGGTGATGCTTAGGACATGTGAAATTTTCCTAAAATGGTCTCATTTCACACGAATCCATCTATAATCTTGCTTGTGTTTTCCCAAAGCCTCACTCCAATATAATTTCACAACCTGAACATGTAGAGGGCTTTGACTTTCTACATGCAAAAGACAGGAAAATCCAGAACTGATATGAAAACATTGTTTGTCATGTGCATGGACTAACTACCAAGCACACCAAACGTGGTAGACAAGCTCTGTTTGTAGAGAATTAAAGCTAATGTATTTTATATTATACTTTACGTTCTGCTTCAGATGTTTGCCTATTTGAGAGTTACTGTGCTTCCATACCTATGGAGGAAATTTCTGAACCTTGGACCATGGTAAAGATGAAGCAACAGCAAATGACCAAGCAGCAGAAAATTAAGGCCCATTCATCCAAAGCAGGTGGGGAGCCTGGGATGGCCTCATCTCATGTAACAGAAAGGTACTTTAAAGGCTTCCTCAGATGGGTTCACTAGTCCTCCTTGGTTTACTTTGGGGGCTAATTAAGGCACTCTTTGTCCAAGTGGAATAACTACAACAAATCAGCCAAACTTCAAATAGTTCTTTTTCTCTCTTCAGTACTTTATTTTCATGTGTTCATCTCAAAAAGGACCATGCAGTAACATGCCCAACATTTCACCCTTAAAAGGGCTTCATCCAGGAAGTACACAGTCTACCAGTGGTATACAGATAAAACTATAATCAGTTTCTCGTTATTCTTATAACTGATTTTGTGCCCTAGCCATATGTAGTTGACATGATTTTCAAGATATTATAGAAAGTAGTATTGTTAACTGTACTCATCTCCACTGTTGAAATGCAGTAGGAAGATGTTGGGGATACCTTAAATTATAACACTGCTCCTGAATATTAATCTGTAGCTCACCTTTCTGTTGGACAGTCATTTGTTGAACTTTTTTTTTAAATACAATAAAGAAATATAAAAAAATAATTGTTACTTATAGTGAGGTAGGAAAAGGTAAACCTGCTACAAGATAAACAGTTTCCCATTGGATTGCATCTTGTATTGAATTCTACTACAGTAAGCCTGTCAAGTAGCCAGCAATGGATTACAAGCACATTCCACCAGAGTTACATCTGTCACAGTGGCAGCATTAAGGGATATACCTTTGCTGAAGGTATGGAAGAAAGTCACATGGTTTACAGTACACACCTTCACTTCTCACCACTGTCTGGACAGCCAGACTAGAAGGATGCTAGCTTTTGTACTCCTGTGCTTCAGAACCTTTTTCATAAATAGGTTCTAGACCCTGCTTTCGAAGGTACTACTTGAAGTCTGCTATTTGTATGACATCACAAACACACACTCATTACAAGAAGAAAACAGTACTCACGATTGTAACGGTGTTTCTTCTAGAGGGTGTATTTGTGAGTCATACAAACCCTTCCTTCTCTTCTAGAACCTAAACCAAAAGAGTTCTCTGGGTCAAGTCAAATCAAATGTTTTTAAAATGTTCTTGCTTGAGTATTTTACAATTTCAAACGTTGCAGTTTTTACGGTTTGTCATATTGTGAGTCTCATTTCTTAATACATAGCATAGGTTAGTTGATGGGTCACTGCCATCTTCTGATGATCCATAAATCTGCTGTTAGAATGTTAGGGGTAGCAGCAGAGTTTGAACTTTAACATTCTGAAGTTTTACCTTTCCGGAACACCTCAATGCTAAGATGCTGCTATTTTTATGACTCATGAATGCATCCTTTAGAAGAAACATCATTACCACAATGAGCATTTTTTTTCCTTTTGGACTATTTACTTTGATTTCGGTTGACCATATTTTAATAATCACGTTCTCTACCTTGTTTCATAAAAGCTAGAAATGATTTATTTCTAGTCTCAGGTTAGGCCATCATCCATTTTTCCTGTTTTTTTTTTTGTCAGGACACAGTAATTCAAACCAGGAATGTCCTGGTCAGATCAGTACATGTTGCATCCCTACTTATCAAACATTGCTAACTAATTCAGCCTACTCATTGGTTGAAACCTGGTTACATGGGGCTATCTTATCCTTATGCTAACACAACCTCAATACAGGTTATCTGCAGAATAACCTCTAGAGTTCAAAGATCAATGACAAAATCCCTATATAACAGTGCCCCGAGATCATAAAATGACTGATAAAATATAACATTCACAAAATCTTATTATGCAAGTAATATACCTCAGAGTAAACAGATACATACAACCAAAACTGCAAATAAATGAATGAAAGCAAGACACATAAACATTATCACATACAGAGTAAACTTTTAAGTCCCTGAGTTACTCAGTTAAAAGCTTCAGACACTGAAACAGCAACAACTGCCTGACTCTGCTAAGAGAATGGAATTGGTGCACTGCCTGAAACTTATAGCACTCAAATATGCAATGGAACCTTCAAATAAATTCATGAAATCAAGCCACATAAGTCTTATCACCTAGACAGAAACCTTTTCAATTTAAAAATGTATTAAAGCTTAAAATGTACCTGAATCCGGGACAGAGTTCTCCAGTTAAAAAAGCAGACAGCTTTGTTTGCAGCCCCTCCACACTGTGCAATGTCATGTGACCAGGAACAAGAGCCTCTGAAAGCTTGTTTAAAGCAACAGTAGCAAGCAAAACATAATGCACTGGAACTAGCCTTAAAAACACTAATTCATTATTATTTAAACCCCAAACCACTTGATTAACAGAATAAGACAGTTGACAGGAGGTATTATACCTCAATACCATACCTGCCTCCATTAGACAGTACCCCCTGCAAACGTTTTCACTAATAAAACTAAGGATTATTTGTTAAACTTCAGTGCCTGCACCTGTTTCCCATAGATAAACCTCTTGCACTAATATGATATATCTTAATAGTTCAATCACTTTTGTAATCATTTTTCTTTAACCTGTACAATCCATTGCACATATCATTGCCTATCATGTTTCCCATGTTATATCCATTTGCCTGTAACTGTAAAATGTCAACCTGTGTCACTTATAGAGACATAGACTTTGATGGCAGATAAGGACCACTTGGCCCACCCAGTCTGCCCATTTTTCTATCTACTGGATAAGCTACAGATCCTAGTTAACCAACAGCCTACTTCCTCCTACTCCCCCACCAGAATTGCCTCATGTCTGTCCCATGCATTCTTGAATTCCCTCACTGTTTTTCACCCCATGACCTCCTCAGGAAGGCCATGTGTCCACCACCCTCCATGTGTCCACCACCCTCTCTATGAAAAAATACTTCCTCACATTGTCCCTGAGCCATCCCTCCTCTATCTTCAAATTGTGCCCCTTTGTTCTTGAACATCTCTTTTTCTGAAATATGTGACCCTCTTGGACTTTGTTGATTCCCTTGAGGTACTTGAAAGTTTTTATCATGTCCCAACTCTCCCTCCTTTCCTCAACGGTATACATATTAAGCTCCTTTAGTCTGTTTTTGTATGGCTTCTGGTGCAGACCCTGCACCATTTTAGTTGCCCTCCTCTGGACTGCCTCCATCCTGTCTATGTCCTTATGGAGATGGGGTCTCCAGAACTGCATGCAGTACTCCAGATGGGGTCTCACCAGCTGTCCGTACAGAGGGATAACAACTTCCTGTTTTCTACTGGTGATGCCTCTCCCTGTGCATCCCAGTATCCCCCCAGCCCTCCTTACTGCTTTCTCACATTGCTTGCCTACCTATAGGTCATCTGCTATGACTACCCCCAGGTCCCTTTCCATTTTGTTGTTGTTGTTAGTACCCCTCCTCCATTGTGTACTTTTCCCTTGGGCTTTTGTTTCCCAGGTGCATTACTCTGTACTTCTTTGCATTGAATGTAAGCTGCCATACCTTTGACCATCCCTCCAACCTTGCCAAGTCCCTTCTCATCCTTTCCATCCCCCTTGTGTATCAACCCTGTTGCAGATCTTTGTGTTGTCTACAAAGAGGCATACTATTCCTTCCAGCCCTCTGCAATGTCACTTATAAAGACATTAAAGAGGACCAGTCCCAGTACTGAACCCTGAGGTACTCCACTAGTTACCCCCCTTTCTTTGGAGTGGACTCCATTTACTATTACCCTCTGTGTCCTGTTGTCCATCCAATTTATTACCCAGGCTACCACCCTGAGACCCACTCCCAGGTTGGCTAACTCGTTTGCTAATCTTTTGTGTGGGACTGTGTCAAATGCCTTGCTATAATCTAGGTAGGCCATGTCCACAGCCCCTCCCTGGTCTACTACTTTGGTCACCCAATCAAAGAAATCTATGAGATTTGTCTGACATGACCTTCCCACTGTGAATCCATGCTGCCTTGGCTCCTGTGCCTGCTGGCCTCTAGGTACTCAACAATTCTTTCTTTCAGAAGTGATTCCTTCATTTTCCCTACCACTAAGGTCAAACTAACAGGTCTGTAGTTTCCTGCTTCTGCCTTGCTCTCATTTTTGTGAAGGGGAATCACATCCACCCTCCTCCAGTCTTCAGATACCACACCATCCTCCTATGATTTGTTTAAAAGGATAGTCAGTGGTGTCACTAGTTCTCCCCTTAGTTCTTTTAGAATTCTGGGGTGAATCCAGTCAGGCCCCATTGCCTTGTCCACTTTCAGTTTTAGGAGTTTTTTCAGGACCCTTTCTTCTGTGAATGGGCTGGGATCAACCCCCGTATCCAGAGTGCTTCTATTGATTGGTTTAGGTACCTCCCCCTCCTCTTCTTTTGTGAATACTGAGCAGAAGTATTTGTTCAGTATCCCTGCTTTTTCACTGTCACCCTCTGCCCACCCTCCTCCCCTTTATTAAGCCTCACTATCCCTCCCTTGGTCTTTCTTCACTGCTTAATGTACCTATAAAAGGTGTTATCCCCCTTCTTAAGTGAGTTAGCTATCTTTTCCTCAGTTTAGGACCTTGCTATTCTGACTGCCTTCCCCGCTTCCTTCTGTTTTAACTTGTACAGTTCTCTGTCCTGCTCCGTCGGTGTTTCTTTATACTTCCTGAATGCTATCTTTTTCTCCCTAACCTTCCCTGCCACCTCTTTTGAGAACCATAGTGTTTTTTTCCTTCATTTTGATTTGTTTATTTGCTTCACACAAAGGCTTGTTGCCTCTGTGATGGCAGTTTTGATTTTTCCCCATTGTTCCTCCATCCCTCCTTCTTGCCCATTTGCTAGTGCTTTTCTGAGGCACTCTCTCATTTTGCCAAAGTCATCCCTCCTAAACTCTAGTACCCTTGCTTTTGTATGGCTTGACTCTACGGCTGTGTTTATCATGAACCATACTGTTTGGTGGTTGCTTGTTCTCAGATGGCTACCCACTTCTAATTCTGATATCCTCTCTTTGTTCCCATTTGAGAGCACCAGGTCTAACACTGCTCCCTCCAGAGTGGGTTCCAGCACTAGCTGTCGGAGGCATGCCCCTTGTAGAGCATTGAGAATGACTCTGCTCTTGGATGTGGCTGCAGCAAAGGTGCTCCAGTTAACATCTGGCATATTCAGGTCCCCCATCAACAATATCTCCCCTTTGTCTGCCATTCTAAGGATGCCTTCTATCATTTCCTTGTCCGTTTCCTCCCCCTGAGATGGGGGTATATATACAACCCCCGTGCAGATTGTGGTGCCATTTCCTGTCTCCAGGGTGACCCACAGTGCCTCCTCTCCTCCCTGTTTACCCTTTTGTTCCATTGCTTTGATTTCTTCCCTTATGTAGAGAGCTACTCCTCCTCCTCCTCTTTTACCTTCCCTGTCCCTCCTGTTGATTGTGTACCCTGACAAGTTGACATCCCAGTCATGGTTCTCTGTGTACCATGTTTCTGTGACTGCCATGATATCCAGCCGTCCATCTTCCATCAAGGCCACTAGTTCAGGGAGCTTGTTACCTAGACTATGGGAATTGGTACTCATCGCCCTCCATTTTTTGATGGCCTTACCCCTTTAAGCCCCCCCGTCCTTACTGCCTTTTTCTCCATTTACCCCATCCTGCTCCTTATCTACTTCTCTACCTTGGTGTTTACCTCGCTAACTACCCTGTTTTGTGGGGGGGTTCTGGGATTTCCCTGCTTCTTTTCAGTGTCTCCCCCCTTGGCTAGTTTAAATGCTTGCCAATGAAGCATTTAAATCTATCACCTAGGATCCTGAATCCCTTCCCAGACAGATGCAGGCCATCGTGCCAGTATAGGCCTGCATCCCTCCAGGTGGACCCCCAGTCCCCAATGAAGCCAAAACCCTGAGCTCTGCACCAGTTTTTCAACCATTCATTGAATCCCATGGTGCAGAGTACCCTAGCCTCACCCATGCCATCGACAGGCAGCACCTCTGAAGAGGTTACCATGCGTGCTACTTGTCTAAGGCCCTTCTCAAACTCAACAAACCTCTTCTGCACTGCTCTGATCCCATTCCCAGACAGGACATTTGTCCCAAGGTGGACAATGATGTCCAGCTTCCTCTCCTGTGCAGCTGCTCCCACGATCCTGATGATTCACTTCCTGTCCATTGCAGCCATGGCACCAAGCAGGCACCTTACCTCCCTTTCCCCTTCCTCCTCTATTTCTACCCTCCTAATGACTGAGTCCCCCACCAGGAATTGTTTCCTTCCCCTGTGGGGTCTTGTGCCACCCTCCTCTGGGTCTCATTTGTGGAGGTTCCCAGCATCCTCCTTGTTCTCCACTGCAGGTGTCTCCATAGAGGAATCGCACTCCACCAGAATGGTGTATGAATTGTGGAGAGGTACAACTGGAGGGATGTGCCTCTGATCCACCATCCTCATCCACCCTGAGCCCACCGTGGTCTAACTGATCCTCTTTTTTGGCAACCTCTGAGGCAGCCGCAGTGGCTCTGGTGGTTCCTGGCTGGGGGAGGAGGTTTCCTGAATCCTTGCCAGGTCAGCCTGGAGATGTGCAACCTTCTCCCTCAGACCAGAGAAGTGCCTGCAAATGGGGCAGCATCACAGCCTCCAGAATGTCTCCCAAAAGACTGCCACCCCACAGCCAGTGCATTGCACCACTCCCCACATGTCTCTCTCCCTTCCTGTTTTTTTTGTTAGTGTGTGTGAGTGTGTGCATGCGTTTACCCCTACGCAGCATGTTGGGCTATTAAGGTTATTACAGGTGTATGTCCTTTGCCCTTATTGGGGAAGTGATGTCAAAACCCCTGATATAAAGGAAATTATGTACTTGGGGTGGGCGGGGTGATGGGAAGGGTGGGTGGGACCAAGCCTGTCTCCAGAAACAATCAACCACAGCTCTGACCCGCCACCCTGGTGAGTGTTTTCCTTCCTTTCAGCAAGATAACCTGCACAACAGTTTAACAGAAAACATAACTTGCAAAAACACTTTGAATCAGAGAAACATAAAGCAGTAATCTGTAAGCACAAAACAGTATCAGCCTGTAAGTACACCCTGTAACAATTTAGCAGAAAATATACCCTGCAAAAAACAGTTTCAATCAAAGAAAAATAAAGCAGTAAACTGTAAAGCCTGTAAGCACAACACAGTAACAAAAACCCATAGGCACAACCTGTAACAATTTAACAGAAAATATACCCTGTAAAGAAACAATCTGAATCAGAGAAAATAAAGCAGTAATCTGTAAGCACAAAACAGTAACAAGCCTGCAGGTACACCCTGTAACAATTTAGCAGAAAATATACCCAGCAAAAACAATTTGAATCGGAGAACATTAAAGCAGTAATCTTTAAGCAAAAACAGTAAGAAAACCTGTAAGCACAACCTTTAAGCACAACACAAAATAGTAATACAACAGTAAATCTGCTTAGCCAAAAGAAGCCTTAATGTTTCTCCTTGCTCTGATAATGTTGCTCCTTGCTCCATCCTTTCAAGCAAACCTAGAAGAAAAGAGCTCAAGTGAAGCTAGGTGCTTTTTGCCAGCAAACCTAATCTTCCACCTCAAAAGCACCAACTATCCTGACCTTTTAAATCTTCCTTCTGTTGGAAGTTACTAAGACTTTGTCAGCTCCACCCCCCAGTTACACTCCTAATCTCCCGGAAGAGCTGTGGAAGGAAAGCAATTAGCTCCTTCAATGTGAGAAAGAGACTGCAACACTTTTAAACGGGCACTGTCAGCTTTGCCCTTACATTTTTGATCACTTCCAAGCAGTGTGCTTGTTGGCACACACCTATGAAATGTGTACCTTAGAATGCCCCCATAGAACTAAAAAGTATGCAGCCCTACCTGTTTTTGTACTTTTATGTGAAATTCCTTTTTTGCTCGTCCCAATGTTAAATGACTCACCATCGGAAGCATATGGTGGTTGGGAACGCACGTCATGAATGAGAGCAGTCCCAAAGTGGGATTTTATAGCATGCCCACTCTAAAAATATATTGCCTCTGTAAATTCTGCTAAACGGAACTGCTCCTGGTGCTTACAAACCCAAACCAAGCACTATGAGTATTACAATTTACATTTTTAGCCTGCAGCCAAAATCCGCACATGTGCAAAAGAGACATGGGCAAAGATTTTGCACATGTGCAAGGGTATCCTGCTCTTGCGTATGCACCTGATTTCGGCTGTGGTCTAAAAATGTAAATTGTAATATTCATATGCTCAATTTGGCTTTGTAAGCACCAGCAGTGGTTCCATTTAGCAGAATTTACAGAGGCAGTATATTTTTAGAGTGGGCATGCTATAAAATCTAACTTTGGGACTGCGCTCATTCATGACATGCGTTCCCAACCACCATATGCTTCTGGTGGTGGGTCATTTAACGTCGGGATGAGCGAAAAAGGAATTTCACTAAAAATTACAAAACAGGTAGGGCTGCGTGCCTTTTAGTTCTAAGGGGGCATTCTAAGGTACACATTTCATAGGTGTGTGCCAACAGGCACACTGCTTGGAAGTGATCAAAAATGCAGGGGCAAAGCTGACAACGCCCTTTTAAGCCCAAAACAAAAACCTGTAAACACAAAATAGTAGCACAACAGTAACTTTGCTTAGCCTACAGATAAATCAAACTGCAAAACCTTTAAGCACAGAAAGTAACAAAACCTGTAAGCACAATCTGTAACAATTTAACAGAAATATACCTTGCAAAAACACTTTGAATCAGAGAAAAATAAAGCAGTAATCTGTAAGCACAGGTATCTCCAACCTATAAGCACAACCTGTAACAATTTAACAGAAAATATACCTTGCAAAAAACACTTTGAATCAGAGAAAAATAAAGCAGTAATCTGTAAGCACAAATCAGTATTAACCTATAAGCACACCCTGTAACAATTCAGCAGAAAATATACCATGCAAAAAACAATTTCAATCAGAGAACAGTATACAGTCAGAAGTGATGCAAGTCACAAGTGGGGTACCTCAGGGATCAGTCCTGGGGCCAGCCCTCTTCAATATCTTCATCAGTGACATTGCAGATGGACTGGAGGGTAAGGTTTGTATGTTTGCAGATGACACTACAATCTGCAACAGAGTAGATGAGCCAGATGGGGTGGGAAGAATGAGAAGAGATCTAGATAAACTGGCAAAATGGTTGGAAGAGTGGCAACTGGGGTTTAACGCAAAGAAGTGCAAGATCATGCACATAGGGAAGAGAAACCCTGAAGCCATCTATAGGCTGGGAGGGGAGTTGCCGTCAGTCACAAGGGAAGAAACAGACTTGGGCATCATCATCATAGATGACCCAAAATCATCCAAGCAGACCACTAAAGTAGTAGGTAAGGCTAGGGGGATGTTGGGGTGTATTAGTAGGAGTATCACAAGTCGAAAGAGGGAGGTAATAATCCCTCTTTACAAGACACTGGTTAGGCCCTATCTAGAGTACTGCGTGCAGTACTGGAGGCCACACCTTTACAAGGACATTAACCAAATTGAGGCAGTCTAGAGAAGGGCAACCAAAATGGTGCAGGGACTGCATCAGAAAATATATGAGGACAGATTAATGGAGCTCAATATGTATACCCTAGAGCAAAGGAGGGAGAGAGGTGATATGATCGAAACATTCAAACACCTTAAGGGCATTAGCAAGGTGAAAGAGTCTAAAATGTTTCAATATAAGAAAAATAGCAGGACAAGAGAACATAGCATGAGATTAGAGGGAGGCCAATTAAGGGGTAATGTGAGGAAGTTCTTTTTCACAGAAAGGGTGGTGGATGCATGGAATGGCCTACCTCAGTAAGTGGTGGATATAAACAAAGTGCAGGGCTTCAAACAGGCATGGGATAGGCATAAGGGAGCAATACAGATGAGTATGAATAGATAGGTCATTGACAGAGCAAAGGCCAAAGGCACATTCATAAGGTAGAAAAAGAAATGGGCAGACTGGATGGGCCTTGCGGTCCTTATCTGCTGTCAACTTCTATGTTTCTATGTAGAAAAATAAATCAGTAAACTGTAAAGCCTGCAAGCACAACACAGTAACAAAAACCTGTAGGCACAACTTGTAACAATTTAACAGAAAATATGCCCTGCAAAGAAACAATTTGAATCAGAGAAAATAAAGCAGTAATCTGTAAACACGAAACAGTAACAAAACCTGTATGCACAACCTGTAAGCACAAAATAGTAACACAACAGTAAATCTGCTTAGCCAAAAGAAGCCTTAATGTTTCTCCTTGCTCTGATAATGTTGCTCCTTGCTCTGTCCTTTCAAGCAAACCTGGAAGAAAAGAGCTCAGGTGAAGCTAGGTGTTCTTTGCCAGAAAACCTAACCTTCCACTTATTTTATCATCTCAAACCTTTGTACCATAAACAAAGTTATTTTTCTGTTCATTCAACATGCTTGTAGTATCCGAGTCATGCCTGAAAAAGGTGCCTGGCGCCACTGCACCTACCCAGTTATCAAAGTATAAACACCGTAAAATAAAACAACAACTTGCTTTGGGGTGATTTCCACTTGGCAACTTATTATGAAGTAGTACCTCTTCTCTCATGCCTTATTCTTTACATATCAGTTGGTATCTGGGAGTGAACAGCTCCTCTAAATTAGGAACCTGTTGTACAGAAAATTATTGAAGTTGATCACAATTGTCCATATGAGGAAGTCAGTTATAAGATCAGTCACAGGGTCCAGGAGAACAGATCACTCTTCTCTTCTCTTCTCATAGCCTAATGCACACACCTGTCCCAGAAGCTCTTGGGGGACAGTACTTAAAGACCAATACCTATAGCATAAAGAGGGGAAGTGAGGAAGGAAAAGGCCAAAGCAGAGAACATTTTTGGGGGAGGGGCAGACTGGAGCTATCTCAGAATGGGGATTACATCCCAGTCATTGTTTAGTCCTACTGGTGTTAATGCTCCCAAGGTGTATATAAGGCGTCTCTTTCCTCTGAGCAGATCATCGAGTCTATGTCCTCTCCTAGGTCTCATGGGAATACAATTGATGGCCCTAAATCACATGCTTCTGGGATTTCCACTATGACAGGTGGACAAGTGTAGCACATCAGGTGTGTCAGCTCTCCCATTCATGATGGACTGGACATGTTCAGGCCTTTGAATTGATATGGCACCCTCTTGTGAATTCTTTGAGACACCTACAGTGAATGCTGCAAAAAAGCCCTGGATGGATGATGACTTGGATGTAATCCCCTTTCTGTGATAGCTCCAGTCTGCCCTCCCAAAACATTTTCTCTGCTTTGACCTGGTCTTTAAGTATTGACACATATTGTGATGCTCTGCCCCCTGCTTAATATCATATTGATAAATTGTGATATAAATATATGGTATGTGAAGGTCTGCTTAGACAAAAAAAGGCTGGCTGCTGCAGTGAGTGACCTTTGACCTCAGAAATGTCAGTGTGGCTGAAAGCAGCAGGATGTTAGAAACAGACCAGGGAAACCTAATTAAAAGCCTTCCTTCCAGAGGGACAATTTATTACCTTTTATAACCTGCTCCTGCTTTTGAAGTTGGTTCCCAGGTACGCATTTATGACATAGCAGGAAGGGAAGTAATTTGGTTAATTCCTCTTGGTTTTCTCACCTAGCCAAGAATTAGTGACATGATTGTGGGATTGTGAAGCATCAAAGGGGATGTTTTGATCAAAGACTGTCATATTTGGGAAATGGCTAGTTGCTGATTTTTCACAGTAATAACATACATCCTTGTGGATAATTATGTTAAGGAGAAAAAACTAGGAGTATCTAACAGTGGGCTCACCAAAAGGGGCGGGGAGATGGATTCTGAAATGGGCATGCATCAGAGGAAAACATGGCATATTATTTTGGACTCAAAAGGGACACAAGTCTCTGGACTGAAAAAAGCACTTAAGGATAACAGCTAGATAGGCAAGAACTTATAAGTATTTTGGAGTAGGCATATTTGTGTTCTGTAACTTACCATTTATTTTATCGGACTGTAAGTTAGGGATATAATTGTTCTGTGTTTGATTTTACCTGTTTTACAATTTTTAGTAAACAATATTTTCTTTGAAATTCTGCCTGTGTCTTCTCAGTTTTCTTTTACATGAGATTGCTGAACCTGTGTTTAAGTCTGACAGCTGTTAAGAGCTTGAATGTGCTACTAAGCTTGCTAAAAGGTACGAATATACCTAGGTCTCATACTGAGTCATAAGGGTACATTTTGGGAACCTGGCTGGGTGCCACTGGGTGAAAGATTATATTGCATTTCCCCAAAGAGAATATATATATATATCTGAGCCTGTTAACTGAGTATGTTAGCATAAGGTTCACATTTTGACCCCCAGGGCTCGAAGGTAGTGGGTGATTTGGAACCAAAACAGACAGGAGGGTTCCCCTGTCTGTCCCGTATTCACACTATTGCGCTTCAAGGCTGGCACTGTGGGAACAGAGGGCCTGACCTGCGAAGTTTGTTTGTGACAGATTTGGTTGGCAGCAGTGTGATTTAAAAGTATTTGGTAACACAAGCTTTAACAGTTCAGTGCATCAGATTAATACTGTACAGCTCATATGCAAAATAAGGCAGTGATTTTTAAAAAAGTAAACAGAACTATATCATTGTGCTTACAGTCTAAATTCCTACTTGTTTTATTTTGTTTTTGAGTGCAAGTTAGTATAGCCGTAGTTAGGGAAGAAGATGGCTTCCAACTACAGTGAGCACACTGCAGACCAACTGAGGCAGTTGTGCCAAGAGAGAGGAGTCCAGCATGAGGGCCGAACCAAAAGGCATCTCATAGAAGCCCTGGTGGCAGCCGATGCCCAGAGCCTCGAGTCACAGTCTGTGATTGAAAAGGACTGAACTTTGGGCATGGAGGGGCCAGGGTCCAGTGTAATGTCCAGATCCAGTGAGGAGAACAGCAGGGCCAGTGCAAGCCAAGGGCCACAACAGCAGGGGAAGGTCACCAGCATTCTGGAGCCAGGAGGAATCAGGCTGCAGATGGAGTTGTGGAGAATGGAGCTGGAGTTTGAACAGAAAAGGTTCAAAGCCCAGCAGCAAAGGGAGCTGGAGTTTGATCGAGAAGAGAGGCGAAAGCAGCAAGCGGCTGAGGAAAAAGAGTGACAGCTTCAGTGAGAGGCAGAGGAAAGAGAGTGACAGCTCAGCGGGAGGCAGAGGAAAGAGAGCAACTACTTCAGTGAGAAGCTGAGCGAGAAGAGCATGAGCGCCAGAGGCAACATGAACTGGAAAAGCTACGACTCCAAAGACCAGCACCAGAGCAGGTAAGTGGCCTGGGTTTAACTGGAACCACAGGACTGGGTTACAATTTAAATTCTAAATTGATAGCTGAATTTAAAGAGGGGGAGGATATGGATGCCTTTTTAAATTCCTTTGAAAAAGTATGTATTCAGGCCAATATTCCTAGAGAGTCCTGGAGCTTCCAGTTGTCCCTGCTATTTACCGGGAAAGCTCGGGATGCATTGGGTCAAAAGGCAAGGCAAAATTTATTTAAAAGATGCCCAATCCCGGAGGCTCTGGGCGCCGTACAAACATTAAAACAGGCATTTAAATATAATAAATATAAACATTACACATAAGAATACAAATCTTGCAAAAAGAAAAGAACCAGGCCATAGCTATAAATATTCATCTAAACATTAAATGCTTTAGAAAAGAAAAAGGCCTTAAGCTGGGCCTTAAAAACATCCACTGACGAGGCTTCTCTGACCATAGTTGGTAAGGAATTCCACAGAACAGGGGCCGCGGCACTAAATGCTCTATCGCCGGCAGATTTTAGCCTAGTTCTGGGAATGGTCAGGAAGCATTCATTGGAGGAACGAAGAGGGCGTGAGGAGAAGGCAGGTAACAGAAGGTCTAACAGGTAACCAGGGCCCTGCCCGTGTAGGGCCTTATAGGTGAGAAGACCCACCTTAAAGAGGACTCTCCACCTGACTGGCAGCCAGTGCAATTCATGCAAAACCCGGTGTAATGTGGCAATTTGCTGCCCGGTCAACAACTGGGCAGCTGCGTTTTGCACCAGCTGCAATCTCATGGAGAGATCGTCCGCTGACCCCTAGATAGAGCGATACAGTAATCGAGCCTAGATGTGACTAAGGCATGTATCAAAGTAGGAGGTCCAGAGGCGGAACAAGGGACTTAATCCTGGCAATGTTTCTGAGATGGTAAAAACAGGTACTGAACCACGGAGGATATTTGAGCCTCCATGGTTAGATCTTTGTCCAGAATCACGCCAATATTTCACACCCAAGAGGAGGTTTCAATGGCACAGATCCTAGGACAAGCTCAGTTTCTGTGTCAGAGGTCGTCCTATCATGAACTCCGTTCGACTCCACTACTAATACCTCCATCTTATCGGGGTTCAGCCGCAACCAGCTGGAGGCCATCCAGTCGTTTATCTCGGCCAGACAGATATTAAGCACATCCACTGCATTTGATGTTCCTGGGGCAAAGGAAAAATACAGCTGAGTGTCATCAGCATAGCAATGAAAGCTCAAACCGTGTTTCCTAATGATCCCACCCAGAGGCAGCATATACACTGCGAACAACATTGGAGTCAATACTGATCCCTGAGGAACTCCACAAAGAAGTAGGCTGGGTGTAGATGAGAAATTACCCATCATGACCCGCTGCCTCCTGTTAGTAAGAAAGGACTCAAACCATTTGATGACATTACCGGTGAGTCCACATAGGTCCCCAAGGTGAGCAAACAGCACACAATGGTCCACAGTCTCAAATGCTGAGGAGAGATCGAGGAGAACAAGAATTGTCTTGTCTCCCCGGTCTCTAGCCCTGAGAAGATCATTCTGCACCCGAACAAGTGCAGTTTCAGTGCTATGTCTGGCACAAAAGGCCAACTGGAAGGGTTCATACAACTCATGAGATATGCGGTGCTCTTCCACCTGAAGTGCTACCACCGTCTCAATAACCTTTCCCAAAAATGGAAGGTTAGAGATTGGATGGTAATTTGCCCTGATCTCCGGGTCCAAAGATGGCTTCTTTAAGAGGGGTCTCACCAGAGCCTCCTTCAAGGCATCTGGAAAGACACCCTCAGAAAGGGAACACCGTACAATCAAGGCAAACACCGGACCAACAGAGTCAACGCATCTCATTAAAAAACGCGTTAGCACCAGGTCCAGTTCACAAAAGGTATGCTTCATGTTGGTTGCTACCTCAATAACCTCACTAACCTCCACTGGTCTAAACTCTCCCCAACCAGACGGAGTGCACTCAGAACACTTCCGGCGATCACTGCCAGCTATGTCATTGGTGACTGAAGGAGCCTCCCGCCGGATCGCGGACACCCTGTCCGAAAAGAACCGAGCGAAATCCTCACAATCAATATTAGAGGAAACCCCCCCGAGCCATAGACATACTGGATGTAAAAGTCTATCGACAGTCTGGAAAAGTGAGGCCGGTCGGTTCCTTCCGGCAGCAATCTCTTTAGACAAAAACGCTGTTTTCTTACAGTTGATTGCCTCCTGGTACCCAGCATAATGGGCTCGTAGGGCCAGTTTGTCCACGTCCAGGTGGGATCTCCTCCAGCAGCGCTCCAATCTCCGACCCATCCTCTTCATATCCCTGAGCTCTCCAGCAAACCATGGCGATCTTAGGTACGAAGGTCTGGGTCATACACGGACAGGTGCGAGGGAGTTAATAGTGCCGGATAACACCCCATTACAGGCGTTAACCCCGACCACAACACCTCCCGCGCATGCATCACCCACTCTAGACAAATTCGCTGCCACCAAAAAACCCTCAGCAGTCAAACCCCGTAAAGGGCGACAGCAAATCATCTCAACAGGGGAAGGGCTTATGGCAGGAGCCCCAAGCGTGAACTGCACCGTGCAATGATCAGACCAAAGGACCGGACTGATCTTAAGGTCATTAATATCAAGTCCCAGTGAGAACACCAGGTCCAACATATGGCCATCTCGATGGGTCGGTGAAGTAACTGCCTGCATCAGACCCAAGGAGGACATAATCTGAATAAATTCATAGCTATGTCTATGATTCACGTCGTCGAACCAAACATTGAAATCCCCCAGAAAAACACATCTGGGGGATTCCAATGATGCAACAGCAATGAAATCTGTGATCTCCTGCAGGAAATTTCCCATCGACCCAGGAGGGCGATAAATGAGAAAAATCCTGCAGCCCGCATCAGGTCCTCCCCTGATGGCCACACATTCAAAAGAACCCGGGGCTCTCACTGGGTGCACGGTGAAGGTCAGGCTGGATCTAAAACAGGTGGCTACACCACCACCCCTGTGTTCCACTGTGGGGCAGTGCACTACGGTATACCCAGGGGGGACTGCGGCCTCAAAAATTGGGCCCGCATCGTCTCCCACCCAAGTCTCCATGATAAAAGCCAGATCGACTGACAAAATCAAGGCAGCAATAATTGCTGTCTTGTTTCTGATCGATCTGGCATTACAGAGCACTGCCGTCAGGGGATTTGGGGGCGGTGCAGCCCCACAGGTTACCTGGCCACTTGGTCTGATGGACTCCCTTGGGATGGGCACCAGCCACACCTGGCCTCTCCCATGTGCCCGTCACAATCCAGGGCGCCTTCTGGACCTGACAACCTCAATCCTCCCGCCACCCATACATGGGTTGCTCCACAATCCACGATCCACACCATCCCTTCCACTCCCACCTCCCAGCAGCGCTCTGACAATAGTGTCTGATACTGGGAGGGGGGATTTAGCGCGAGGGTCGGTAGCATTAGACTGTCATAGATAATTCTAGCCCCTTTAGTCCTCCCATATAGCCCATATACATCTAAAGCAACAGGTGATTCTTAATTATCTAACTTATAACAATAAACAATTTTTAAAACCTAAAAATCCCGCCTAGCCTATTCAATTACCATACATACATTACAAGCATTTAAAATCATAACAGCCTACTTAACAATAGTACCCTCAAACTCTAATTCTCAGCCTCAATAGTAGTGTGCAACAATAAATATAAACTTCTAAGCTATAATATTACTTATAAAGGCACACAATAAAGGCATAACCTTTCCTTCTACATGGCTAAGAAATTTCAGTGCCAGTGGCTTGTGCACTCTGGCCTACGCTGGCCATGAGCGGAGCGGCAATTTGAAGAGGTAGAGTCCCCGCCCCCAGGATACACAGATCCTAGCTCCCCCCGAAACACTTCTGGCAATGAATAACAAATGCACAGACCTGCTGCACAGCCTCTCACGCTGTACAGGTCGTGCAATCCAGAGAACACACCAAATTATCAGCGTCCAGCACACAGGGGGCTTCTTGTTAATCCTGCACAATATCCCAACCGCCTACGAGCGGCGACACAGTTCGGAGTACAAAGCACTCTTCAACTAGCTGCTTGCGAGCTGCGCGGCAATTTGAAGAGGTAGAGTCCCCGGCCCCAGGACACACAGGTCCTAGCTCCCCCCAAAACACTTCTGGCAATGAATAACAAATGCACAGACCTGCTGCACAGCCTCTCACACTGTACAGGTCGTGCAATCCAGAGAACACACCAAATTATCAGCATCCAGCACACAGGGGGCTTCTTGTTAATCCTGCACAATATCCCAACCGCCTACGAGTGGCGACACAGTTCAGAGTACAAAGCACACTTCAACTAGCTGCTTATGACAGGCGGCAATTGAAGAGGTAGAGTCCCCCCTCTAGGACACATACAGGTCCTAGCTTCCCCTCAAACACTTCTGGCAATGAATAACAAATGCACAGACCTGTTGCACAGCCTCTCACGCTGTACAGGTCGTGCAATCCAGAGAACACACCAAATTATCAGCGTCCAGCACACAGGGGGCTTCTTGTTAATCCTGCACAATATCCCAACCGCCTATGAGCAGGGACACAGTTTATAGTACAAAGCACACTTCAACTAGCTGCTTGCGAGCGGCGCAGCAATTTGAAGAGGTAGAGTCCCCGCCCCCAGGACACACAGGTCCTAGCTCCCCCCGAAACACTTCTGGCAATGAATAACAAATGCACAGACCTGCTGCACAGCCTCTCACGCTGTACAGGTCATGCAATCCAGAGAACACACCAAATTATCAGCGTCCAGCACACAGGGGGCTTCTTGTTAATCCTGCACAATATCCCAACCGCCTATGAGCCGCGACACAGTTCGGAGTACAAAGCACACTTCAACCAGCTATTGGCGCGGCAATTTGAAGAGGTAGAGTCTCCGCCCCCAGGACGCACAGGTCCTAGCTCCCCCCGAAATACTTCTGGAAATGAATAACAAATGCACATACCTGCTGCACAGCCTCTCACGCTGTACAGGTCGTGCAATCCAGAGAACACACCAAATTATCAGCGTCCAGCACACAGGGGGCTTCTTGTTAATCCTGCACAATATCCCAACCACCTACGAGCGGCGACACAGTTCGGAGTACAAAGCACGTTGGACAATGGAAAATGAGGACAGTAATTATTACAGTAAACTTAAAGCTGCACTTTTAAAAAAATATGAGCTAACAACAGAGGCATACAGAGCTAAATTCCGTAAGCTCAGGAGAAGCCCTGACATGAGCTATGAGGAGCGAACCACTAAACAATGTCAGTTTTTAAAATGTTGGTGTGAAGGAATTGAAGCAGACTCTGTAGAAAAAACTTAAAATGCTGTACTGTTAGAGCAGTTTTTTGGGGCATGCCCAGCAGAGCTAAAGACCTGGCTGAAGGACTGAGACCCAAAAACAGTGCAAGAAGCAGCTGAGCTCTTGGACAGCTATGCCAGGAGCAGACCTGCTCGGAAAGCGAATGGGGCAGGAGTAGCAGCGTAGAAAGGGAAAGGCATGCCTTCAGGGCAGTTATATCCCTCCCTGCCTCCACTGAAACCAGGTAGCCCCAGGTTACAAAGAAAAGATTTACCTAAGAAAAGAAATGAATGTTGGGTTTGCAAAGAAACTGGACATATTGCAAGACAATGTCCCAGAAGGACAAGCAGTACACAAAGTGGTGCTAGAAAAGAAGTGGGTTGTTTGTGTGTCCCTGAAAGCATGCCAGTAAACATGAGAGAACACATGCACCCAGTCAAAAGTATAGCATTGCACAATGTGCTTTAACGGAACATGTAGCACGGCGTAAAGCACCACCTATGAAAAGGTAGTCTTAATTCCAGGCAAATCCAGAATAGGGGGTGTGGACACAGCAGCAACAGGGAAGAAGGCTGAGTGCACATCCAGTGAGGAGGCAGTGTGGGCAGATGGCTGCCCTGGGCCACTACATAGGCACAAGCACACAAATTGTGGATTGCAATGCCCCAACGTTGCTGTGAAGTGCACAATCATGTAAATGATACAACTGAGCTAGAACACCCCTTGCAGCAACAAAGTATCTGTAATGTATTGTAATGTGTACCTAATGTGATATATGTGTATTGTGTGATGGTGTGCATTGTATGTCTATATTGTACACCGTTGCATCTCAGCTGCACAGTTAGTGTCTCTGGGTCATTCCTGACTCTGGGCCTTGGCCCAGTATGCTTACCCAGTGAACAAGGTGATACAGAACAATGGACAGAAAACATACATGGCAGAGACATGCTGCACACAAATGGCACCACCCATGTCACCGTCATCTGGCACTGGTCCTAACCCTGCCAGGCATTAGTGGGTGCCCCTGTGTCCAGTGGACACCATGGCAGTGCGTCCATGCAGCACACACCTCCAGTTCCCCCACAGACATACACCAATACAATCCAGCAGACACATGCTGCTCTGGGGGAATGGAGGGTGTTGAGGGGAGGGTGTCTAGGTAGCCAGGCTGCACCACAGAGTAGGTACTGCCACATGGCTGGGGCCATCCACACAGTGCACATGTTCCACTGATGGGAAAGCCCCTGACAGCAGTGTGTCAGTATGATGGTATGTGTGCCCCCCAGGGCACATACCCTACACCTGTCCAGGATCCCGGCATACACGGACAGCCATATGTATGGTAGTGTGGTGATCCCATGCTACTGGTGCAGCACATGAGGGTCACAGGACTGTATGACTGTGGTGTCCACTCTGAGACCACACCTTCCAGCTGTGCATATCACTGTGTGGATAGCACCAGTCACTGTTGCCTGACACACCATAGGCATTGCTGAGTACTTCACAGTATCACCTACTATGGTACTGTACCATTTGATCAACGCTGTGGCAGGGGCAATGATTTGCCTCTGGCATGCAGCACAGCCACCCGTTCCTGTAGTGCTACTCCCCCGGGCCACATTAGTCTTTGCATCTGTGTCCAAACCAAGACTGCAGCTAATGTCCTGTGAGCTATAAGCACACAAAGAATGTGGCTACCGACTTATAATTCCAGTCAGACCTACAGGTGGAGCTGTGGGCACAGAAAGAAAAGTGGATACTATCCTGTAATTCCAGTCGGACCCACAGGTGGATCTGTGTGCACCATGTTTTAGTGCTCGGGCAAGCCACATAACGATGCATGCAAAGCAGGCCATAAGAAGATGCTAATGTGGCAGTTTGCCCTTGAATTGCCTGAGTAGGCTCATTTGCATAGCAGTTTTGAATATAGCAAACTTTAACACCAGACAAACAGGATTGTGTCGGGCAAACATGTCAGCGCCATGCAATACTGTAATGTTTCATTGCATGGTTTTGTAGTATTTGGCCTGCACTGTTTGCTGTTGTGCTCCACTGATTTGCTAGCACACACGTTGCCCACATAGTTCAGCCTTAACTCACTCCACCTCTGTGTGCACTGGGCCACTGTTGCAGTTTGCACTGCTCTCAGTTGCTATATTCAGTACTGTCTTTTTGCCGGGCTATTGTTGCACTGCACTCTCAGCCCTGTTTTCCCACCTTCGGTTACATGCTATATTCAACTCATTTAGCTCTGGGGTATGCCTTTGAATATGGCATGCAAATGGTTTGGGGCTAATTTTGCCCACTGTGCAGTGCTAATCTTGCCCTGGGGCAAAGTTTTGAATATCTGGCCCCATGTTTCCAAAACCTTTTTGTATTTCCTTTTTGGTGGCCCATTACCACCACCTCGCCTACTTGGCAATGGGGAGACATGGTATTTCTAGTTTTCTTTCCTTAATTCCTGGGACTCTAGTTTATGGTCGTGCATGCGTGTGGCGGCTCACATGTGCTCTACGGCACTGGTGATGGCCCCTTCTTCCCTCCCAGCCTGATGCACCCCATGGTTTGGTGCGGCCACCTAGCCTCCACTGGGAGGCAGCTAAGAGCCAGGGAAACCCCACATCCCTCCCGGGAGAGTAGAGCTGCCTTGTGGCTGCTCAATCCATCTCCTCACCCCCCGGCCTACCTCTGGTGACCTGAGCTTGCTCCGAACTCGGGTTGGTGGCATGGTGTGAGATGTGGCGTCCAGCGCCTCAATCCTCAGCGCCACCAGGCCAGCCCTTGTATTTCTCTTTTAACATTATTCATTTAACATTTACAGTTCTTTGCATATGCAGTATTCTTTTTTTTATGCCACCTTTTAGCTCAAACATTTCATATAAGCACACACATTTTTTCAACCTTCTGAATTCTCAATTCCTGATCCATATCTTGACAGAAAAGCAGCACTGACATTCTTTTTTTCTGGATTTGTGCATCACTTTGAATTTTAAATGGTTGTAGTGCCAGATACCAGCTTCTGATTCTGGGATTTTTATCCTTCACCTGATTAAGCTGACATAGAGGATTGTGGTCTGTTATAACTACAAACTCAGCTCCTACCACATAAAACCTAAGGCACTTTGTTGCCCATTTTGCAGCAAGACATTCTTTTTTAATAGTGGAGTACTTTTCTTTCTGTCATGCAGTTTCCTACTGATATACCGAATGGGATGTACCTTCCATCTATATTCTGACTCAGGACTGCACCTAGACTTACCTCTGATGCATCTATTTGTAACATAAATTGTTTCTCAAAATCTGGACTTAATAAAACATGGGCTGAACATAATGTAGCCCTTTTTTTATATTCACATTTTATCCCCCTGCTCTCTCTGTAGCTTTAGCTCTCCCTGTGGTCCCCCCGAGGAACCTGGACTGGGCTCTACGTACTCCTGGACCTCCTCTCGGTGCCATCTTCCATGCTGCCATGGTTTGCCCCCAGCAGGGAAGAAGGGAGCAGCTCCCCATTCCACTCCCTGCTACCTGCACGTAACTTTCATCAGGCAGCTGGCTGAGATCATCTGGTTTTGGTTGCACTGGTGCTTCAGTACCGGGGGCCATCGTTGGGTCAGCTGTGGGGTTTTTCCTTGTCACTCCCATCTCCCCCAAGGAACTGGCACACATGGAGAACCAAGGAGCACAATCATGCAAGGTGTGCAAGCGCTCCAGAAATCGGCCAGCATCCTATTCCCCTCCCACGGCATACCCCAGCTGCACCTCATCTGTGGTCACCCAGGTGATGGTATTGCAGTGGGGATGTTAACACTCCCTTCCCGGAGGAGAGGACCATCACCTGGGATGCTCCGTCTACCCTCCCTCAGCTGGCCCTCTGACAACCCAAGTCAGGCTTCCGAACCAGGGTCACCAGCGCTACGAGCGGTAGCACTACTGCTGCACCAGCGGGCTGGCCCAACATAATGCAGCCTTAATGGCCTGAAAAGTTTCATCATACTCTGAGGCCCATTTCACATTATCTGGGTACTGCTTTTTCATGGGTTCAGTGAGGGGAGTAGCTAACTGGGCAAAGTTGGGAACAAATCTCTGGTAGTAACCAGCCAGACCTAAAAATAATCTGAATGTTTCTTTGTTTTAGGGTCAGTACTGTTACCTACAGCTTCTATCTTGGAAATCTCCAGTTTTACTTCACCATTTCTCAAAATATAGCCCAAATATCTGGTGTTCTGCATGCCTAATGTGCACTTGGTATGATTAATGGTCATACCTGCATTTCTGATAGACTGGATAACTGTTTGTAGGTATTGCAGGTGACTTTTCCTGTTTGTACTGTACACAACATCATCCAAGTAAGCAGCACAATAACCAATGTGAGGGGTTGGAATAACATCCATGTACTGCTGGAATGTTGTAGGTGTGCCACTGGAGGTAGAGGGTTTTTCTTCTGGTGCTCCTGGTAAGAGGACCTCTGCACACTTTGGAATAAAACTACTATGCTATTTTACTATTGTATTTGATTCGGTCTGTTTCTTTACAGTGGGCTGGTGCTGGAGTTTTCTGCCTGAATTACTTGTATGTTCTCCATAGCACACCTCTGGGGCAGTTTTGTTTGTTGCATGAATTTGCCAGTAACACTTGATGAGATCGAGGGTACTAATGTACTTGGCACTTCCCAATCTGTCCACCAAATCATCTATCCTGGGCATAGGATAGCTGTCAAATATGGGCGCCTGATTAAGTTTCCTAAAATCAAGGCAGATTTTTACACTTCCTTCTTTTTTATTTACTGTCACTATTGACCAAGCGCTTCTCTCTTCTTCAATGATACTCAGTTTTTTCATTTTTTTGTATTTCCTTAACCACATCTGCTCTTAATAGCTCTAGTAATCTGCCTTTTTTTCTGACAGGGTGTGCATTCTCTATCACTAGTACATGCGTGACCCCTTTTTCTCGGCATTGCACTGTGGTAAAAGTGCTTTTAAATGCCTTTACCAAGTTATGAATTACTGCAGTTTGTTGTGTGGTTAAGGAAACATTCCTCTTTTCAGCATCAGAAGTTACAGTTTGTTGCAGTCTGTCAAAAGCTATATCGTTATCTTCTTTAAGTTTCTTGTAATACTAACAAAGCAACCTTTGGTGTTTTTTCAGTCCATTTCTTTAGGAGGTTAGCATAGTATATCTTGGTAGGATTTCTTCTATCAGGGGTCTCAATCTCATACTTAACTATACTAGTACATCTAACCACTTTATAAGGCCCTTGCCACTTCATTAACAGTTTGTTTTGTGTAGTGGGTAACAGTAAAAAGACCATTTCACTTGGTTGAAAACATATTTTGTTTACCCCATGGTCGTGATACACCTTCTGCTCTTTTTGGGCTTCTTCCTGATTACTGTTAGCAATTTCAATATATTTTGTCAGTTTCTTTCTCAGTGCACACATATAAGATGTAACAGATTCTTTCTGAGTGGCGTTATTGTCCCATGTTTCTTTTATTGTATCTAGTGGCCCTCTAGGTTGTCTACCATATAACATTCAAAGGGTGAAATCCTGTTGATGCTTCTCTGTAAGAAAAAAGTAGGTAAGGTTAGCATTGGTCCCAATCTTTCCCTTCACCATTCATAAATCTTTTTAACATGCACGTTAGTGTTTAATTGAAGTGCTCAAGAAGACTCTGTCTGAGGGTGATAAGGGGAGATTCTTATGACAGTGATTCCCTGTAGTCTGTACAGCTCCTTCAGCAATGCAGCATCAAAATTACTACCCTGTAGGTATGACCATCCTGCTGAAAATTTTGGCAAGCTCTGTTGCCACTTTTGGGCTGTGTGAGTATGTACTGGAATTGCCACTGGGTATCGAATAGCATAGTCATGTACTACCAAAATGAATTGATTATCCATTTTACTTTTGTTTAAGGGGACAACCACATCCATTGCAATTCTGTCCAAAGTCACATCTGTCAAGGGTAGGGACACCAGGAGCACCTTGTCTTTTTTAGTCACTAGGGCTACTTTCTGACATTCAGCACAAGAACTGCAATAGGTAGCAACATCTTCATGAATCTCAGCCCAGTAAAATCTGTACAACACTATGGCAAGGGTGTGGTCCCTCTCCGATTGACCAGCCATAGGACTATCATGTGCTATTTGTAACAGTGCAGTTCTATGCTTCTTTGGTATGACCAATTATTCTATTGACTCCTGCATCTGAGGACTAATCCAAACTCTATACAGTAGCCAGTTACATTTTTTAAACATTGATTCACCCTGGTTTTGTTTTACCACCAGCTGCTTAAAATAACCTTGGAGAGAAACATTGTTAGTTTGCTCAGAAACAAAATCACAAACAGTTGTCAGCTTAGTTTCAGCATTTTCATGTATGTCTTTTATGTCCATTAGTCTTTTGTTGCCACTGTTGTTTCATACTAACAAACTAACATACTAATTACCAGCAGATTAGGCCTTATGGTCTATAGTCTGCTCGAACCTCAGATCCCTACTTGGGTGCCGAGGCCCTCCCCCCTTGTGTTCCAGAAACCCCTATCATCCATCCCCACCCCCCTGGGCCTGGCCATCATCTGGTACATCTGCTTTCTGTGTCTGCCCCACCCTGTCTTGAAGCCCACCACTGTGGATCTCTGAACCAGCTTGCCAGGCAGTGCATTCCAAGGGTCCACCACCCTTTCAGTGAAAAACCTCCTCCTCTTCCCCCCCCTCACCCTTCCACTTTCCAACTTCAAACTATGCCCTCTGGTGATACCTCCCTGCTTTAGTCTAAAGATCCTCCATGTTTACCTTATTTATTCCTTGAGGTGCTTGAGGACCTCAATCATGTCCCCCTGTCTCTCTCTCCTCCAGCCAAAAACAGGCAGAGCTCCTCAAGTCTGTCCTCATCGTCAAATCTCTAGTCCTCATGATCATCTTGGTTGCCCTTCTGTACCCTCTCCAGGAGCTGTATGTCCCTCTTCAAGTGTGGTCTCCAGTACTGTCACAGTACTCAAGCTGTGGTCTAACCAGTTCATTGTAGCAGCGGCAGAATCACTTCCCTGCTCCTGAGGTGATCCCCTTATGATGCATCCCAACATCCTGTTTGCCTTGCTAGCCGCTCTCCTGCACTGCTCAGAGTTATTCATACATGCATCCACCATGACTAGGTCTTTTCCCCTGTTGAGGCCTCCAGCGCCTCCTCCCAGGGTGTACCTGTGTTTAGGGTTTCCGCCAAGATGTAACACCTTGCACTTGGTGATATTGAAATTTATCTATGTGTGAGTCCAGCTTTCCAGGGTGTCCAGGTCCCTTGCAGGGCCAACCTCCCTCTTCCCCTCAACTACTGCTCCCATCTTGAGTCATCAGCAAAGAGACTCATTTCACACCCTATACCCTCTCTGATGTCCAATATGTATGTATTAAACAGGATCGGACCTGGGACCGGGCCCTGCAGTACCACTACTGCAGCCTCTCAGGATTCGAGGCTCCTCACCGATCACTCTCTTTGGGTGCATCAGCTAGCCAGTTTCAATCCATCTGACCATCAAGGGCCTACTCCCAACCCTGTCAGTTTCTCCACCAGACCATTGTGGGACAGAGTCAAATGCCTTGCTGAAGTCCAAGAATAATACATCCACAGGCTTTCCCCTGTCCAGTTCTGATGTTACCCATTTGTAGAACTCCAAAAGATTGGTTTGACATGATCTACCTGGCACAAACCCATGTTGCTGACTATCCAGACCTCCCTCCTCCTCCAAGTATACCCCCAATCGTTCCTTTAGTATATTCTCCATTAATTTTCCCACCACCGAGGTCTAACTGATGGGTCTATAGTTAACTGGTACTTCCCTTGACTCCCCTTTTATGGATTGGCACATGTGCCCCTCGCCAGTCCCTAGGTACCTTCCCTGTCTCAAGCAACCTGTTGAAGAGCTCCACCAGGGGTGCAGCCAGTTTGTCTGCCAATTCCCATAGTACTCTTGGATGAATGCCATCTGGTCCAGGAGATTTATCTTTCTTTAGGGCCTTGAGGGCTAACCACACCCTTTCAGTGGAGATAGCATCATCCGTCCCCTCCACCTTACTGGCCTTTTTATCCTTATCCTGATGTGACACCCCTGGTACCTCTCCCTCCCTCTTGCTCCATTTCTGTTGCTCCCCTGATCCCACTCACTACTGCTTTTATCCCCATCGTGCCTTGCTTTGTAGATATCCTATCCCCCTCCCTAGTGAACACAGAGGCGAAGTACTCATTTAATACCTCCGCCTGGTCCCTCGCCTCTTCCACCCACCCTCCTTCTGATCTCAATCTACCGAGATGGCCCTTAGTTTTTCTCCGCTCCCCAATGTACCGGAAGAACCCCTTTTCCCCTCCATGTATCCCCTGTGCCAGCCGCTGCTGTTTACTGGACTTTGCTCCCCTCACCATCCGGGTGACTTTTCTAGATGCAAGATGGTACATTTCCTTTCCCTATCCCTCTTGTTGTTTTATATTTTGTAGGCGCCTTCTTTTCTCTGACCACTACCTGAACCTCACTGGACCACCAGCATGGTTTATGTGACCTTGCTCCCTTACGTTTTACCTTAGTGCAGGTCCTAACTGCCTCATGAAGTCCCCGTTTCATGACCTCCCATCTCTTTTCCACATTTGTCATTGATGTAATCCCCGTCAAGTGATCCTTGAGAATATTTCCCATGCCCACAAAGTCTGCCCCCCTGAAGTCCACTGTCAGTGTCCTAGATCTCTCCCCCTTCTCCCCATGCTTATTTGAAACCAGACAGTATTGTAGTCGCTCCCAGTCAGGGGATCCTCTACAACCAGGTCCCTTACCAGATCCCCATCTGCCAGAACCACGTCCAGGACATGCCCCTTCCTTGTGGGCTTCATCACATGCTGTGTTAAGAACACATCCTGGAAACTGTCCAGTAGCCTCTGCTCCTTGGCCACCTTAGAGGACATGGTTCCCCAGTTTGTACCTGGCATATTAAGGTCCCCCATCAACACCACTCCTTCCCCTTTTGGTCCACATTGGGCAATGATGTTGTCCAGCAAACCATCCTCCAGAACATCACCCATCCCGGGAGACCTACTGTATATACTACACCCAGCTTGACTTTACCTCCTGCTGGGGTTCGTAAGGTGACCCATAAGGCCTCCATGTTTCCCTCTGCCTCTTCTACCCTAGCAATTTCTATGTCATCTCTAATGACCATAGCCACTCCACCCCCTCTTCCCTCCTTTCTATCCTTCCTAAGCATAGTGTACCCCTGCACGTTTAGGTCCCAGTCATGGTTTTGTTGTCACGTTTCCGTGACCGCTGCCACATCCACCCCCGAACAGCATGGCCTGGAACTCTGGCAACTTGTTTCCCAAGCTCCTGGCATTTACTAACACCACCCACCCCTTATCCCTGATCCCTTTGTCGAACCCCACCCAGGTTCCTTATACTTCCATCCTCCCTCTGCTCCCCTGGAACCTCTCCCCAGTCTGTTCTCCTCCCCTTGGGTTTGAAGGCTACTCCCCTCATCTGGAGGAGAGGGCTTCTGGTCAGCCCCTTCCTTATCCCTCCCCCCTCACAAGTTTTAACCCCACCTTTCTTGAATGTAGTCAGCCACCCCCTGTTTAAGGACTTCCTTCCCTAATGGGGCAAGATGAAGCCTGTCCTTGGCATACAGTCCCTTATCCTCCCAAACTCCTTTCCAGTTACCTAACACCCCCAACCCACTCTCTTCACCCCACTTCCTGAGCCAGTCATTAACCTCTGTGATCTTCATTTTTTTCTCCACTGAGGCCTTTGGTACTGGCAATATCTCCGAAAAGGATATGTTGCATCCATTATCCGACAGACTCTGGCAAGTTCTTGGAACCTTGCTTGGATTTCCAAACGCTATTTCTTCAGATCGCTTGTTTCCAAACGCACCAGGAACCGGTTTCTCCACAATCCCTAACCAGTTCGTGACACCATGAATTTTGCTCTGCACTGTGTCAACCCAGAGACACTCACTACCTTCATCTGGCTATGGCATCCATCCCCCGTCCCTCCCACTGGATACCCCTAATCATTGAGTTTCCCAATAACAGAACCTTAACACTGCCATCATCCTTATGGTTACCTCCACTATGCACTCTCAACCCCCCATCCCCCCTTTATTCATGATCTCAATTCCATGGGAGTCTTCCTGCCTTATTAGAGACCCCTTGTCACCCTCCCTTTCTGCCTCCTTGTTATTTGCCCACTTAACTCAAATCCCCTGAATAGGTGTCCCCTTTAACCCTCTCTTATCCGAACCATTTATCCTGGCCCTGATGGTTTCCCCTTCCCCCACACTGCCATCCTCCCACCTTGTAATAGTACCCCTACCTTCAGAGGCCCTCTGTGGGTCCCCTTTACCTAGGGCCCCATCCTTGGTAAAGACCCCCATGCTGAAGGGGGGCCCCTCCCCGCCTCCTTGTCTCCCAGTTTCTCTCCAGTCATGCTCTCCTCCCTCATGTCTGCAATATGTTGCATCTCCCCTATCTGCTTAACATTTATGTTTCCCCTTCTCCTTTGGACTATTTCTATCCTTTCCATTGCCGGTCTGTGATGCCTATGGTATCCACTACCTCCCCGGCCTCTGTATCAGTTTCCTCATTTCCACCAACCCTTCCTCCCCTCTAGGTTGCTTAGTAGCTCAAATTTATTGTAACACTCTATGCCAGCCTCCATCAAGTAATCTGAGTTTCAACTGCCCTCTAAACTGCCCTCTTCCTCCCCTCTTGCCCTATTCTCCTTAGGAGCTCCCTTCCCACAGTCTGCTCTTTTAGGCTTCCCCACAACAGCCCCTTCTGACTCTTCCCCCTCCACTTTCTTTATATTCAGAATGTTTACCCCGTACATTTTCCCCTTAGCATCAACATCCCTATCTAAGGGTCCTCTGTCCCTAATATCCCCCCTCCTGCTTGCTGTAACATAATGTCCTGTAATCTCTGAGCATTGCCCCAGCCTCCCCTCAGCCCCACCCTTCTGCTGCCCATATCCACACCCCTTATCCTTGGACCCCCCCAACTCCCCCAGCTTACTCCTTAGCCAATATACTTCACTCCTGATACAAGATAGCTGTCTACAGAGTGGGCAGCCTCCTTCTCTCCAGGCCCAATTGAGAATTATTGCCATCCCACAGCCTGTGCAGCCTACAACCCTTCCGAAGATGCCTGCCATGGTGGAATGTGGCCACCCTGTTTGTCCCTCTCTGTTCATAATGGCACATGCCCCTTTTCTCAGTCCCTTCCCCTGGAATACTCTCTATACTGACTGAACTTATTTATGAACCCAATTTCAACCCCACCAATAAAGTTCCCAAGTCTCACAAACACATACAGTCCAGTGTGTGTCCAGTCACACTAACAGTGTGTGTATGCAGACATCAGGTACCGTATGATGTCACAGGCCCACCAGTTCCTGTTGTTTCAGATTTCAGTCACAAACAGAAATGCACAGCCCTTCAATCCCAACCCCCAGTGGCTTTTCAGCATTTAAGAAAGCCCACAAAACAGGGAGGGTGGGAGGGCTCTATCACCACCAGGCAAACATCACATTTAAATTTCACTCCAATTATCACTGCCAAACAAGTGTCCCCACACCCAGCACACAAGCCCCAATAGTTACAATATCACAGCCCAAGTAACAGTTCTAACTCAAAGTAGTAATTTTTAACATACAGAACTAATTTCAAGTACAAAACTATTCAAATATTTCAGTTAAAACAAGATAAAACCAAACCTCTTTCCTGAACAACCTCCTACCTCTGTTCCCAAGTGGACAATGAAAGACAAGATGATTCTTGTAATTACCACTCCCCCTAACACCAGGCAAACATCATATTTAAATTTCATTCTAATTATCACTGCCAAACAAGTGCCCCCACACCCAGCACACAAGCCCCAATAGTTACAATATCACAGCCCAAGTAACAGTTCTAACTCAAAGTAGTCATTTTTAACACACAGAACTAATTTCAAGTACAAAACTATTCAAATATTTCAGTTAAAACAAGATAAAACCAAACCTCTTTCCTGAACAACCTCCTACCTCTGTTCCCAAGTGGACAATGAAAGACAAGATGATTCTTGTAATTACCACTCCCCCTAACACCAGGCAAACATCACATTTAAATTTCATTCTAATTATCACTGCCAAACAAGTGCCCCCACACCCAGCACACAAGCCCCAATAGTCACAATATCACAGCCCAAGTAACAGTTCTAACTCAAAGTAGTAATTTTTAACACACAGAACTAATTTCAAGTACAAAACTATTCAAATATTTCAGTTAAAACAGAAGATAAAACCAAACCTCTTTCCTGAACAACCTCCTACCTCTGTTCCCAAGTGGACAATGAAAGACAAGATGATTCTTGTAATTACCACTCCCCCTAACACCAGGCAAACATCACATTTAAATTTCACTCTAATTATCACTGACAAACAAGTGTCCCCACACCCAGCACACAAGCTCCAATAGTTACAATATCACAGCCCAAGTAACAGTTCTAACTCAAAGTAGTAATTTTTAACACACACAACTAATTTCAAGTACAAAACTATTCAAATATTTCAGTTAAAACAGAAGATAAAACCAAACCTCTTTCCTCAACAACCTCCTACCTCTGTTCCCAAGTGAACAATCAGACATCTTCTTTCTTTCCTGGACTTCTGGATCTTGGAGTTGGGCCCAAAACAAGTCTAAATCAAAGTCACCAAAAGCAAAAGAGTCCCCATCTGAATTTGTTATGCCTGTGCTCTTGTTATCACAGCTGCTGAAACAGCAGAGTTTACTCTGGTGGTAACAAATACACCTTGTACTGGGATTCATTTTGGTGGATCTCAAGAAGCTCTAAGATCCACCAACAATAAAGTGAACAAAAAGTATCATGATTACACTCATCAGCTGTAAGGATCTTCATTGATTCAAAAATGCAACCTTTGCCCCAAGATCCACCAAAAATCTCTTGAGATCCACCAGTGGATCTAGATCCACGTATTGGCCACCACTGGTTCACTCCCTCTGTGATTAACTTGGCAAATCCTAGAAAGTCATTTACAATAATCACAGGTACAGGAAACTTTGGTACTATCCCCACTTTCATTTAGTGCAAAACCTCATTAATGTTCAGAGTCACTTGGGTTGTAGGATAGTACTGAGTGTCTCTGTGGATGCAGATGACCTCAGTACCCGGTCCTTTTGCACAGTTTTTTTTGCAGAACTTCAACATGCACTAGGGCTTGTCTTCTTCCCAAATCTTTAAGCCCTTTCACAGGGCTCTACAATGTTATAGTGACAACTTGCTCCTGATGTGATACTACAGTGATGGATTTATGTCGACCGCAATTTGCGGTCGACATAAATCCATCAGAGAAACACTTGCTGTTTATCAGAGGGCTTCACCCCTGAACCCCACCATGCAGGGGGCTCTTCCCCCAGCATCCTCTGGATTTAGGGATAATCAACTCTGAGTCAGAGTTGATCCAGGGAAGGGGTGCAGGACCAGGGGAAAGAGTGCCAGGGTCCCAGGTGAACTTTACAGTGAACTGTTGATGTTGTCAGCATCGACGCGTTCACTGAAAAAGTTTTGCTTTGTGAGGACCATACCCTTTCACAGTCTTATCTCCCACCTTGACATTTGTTAACTATTTACTCCAATTTGCTAAGGCCAGATTTGCTCCAGTGTTACCCTCCTTATGTTTATGGCAGTTTTTTGCAACATGGACTGGCTTATTACAGGTCCTGGAAGACAGGAGGGGAGGGGGACATGATTGGGACCTTCAAGTACTTGAAAGGGATAAATAAGGTTGATAAGGAGAGTCTCTTTAAGCTGAGTGGCAACCATAACACGAGGGGGCACAGTCTTAAGCTAGAGGGTGGGAGGTTTGGGAGGGAGGTCAGGAAGCACTTCTTCACAGAGAGGGTGGCGGACACTTGGAATGCACTGCCAGAAGAGGAAATCTCATTGAAGATAGTGGGCAGCTTTAAGAGAGGCTGGGAGAGGTATAAGGGGAGGGTAAGGGTCATGGGTAGGGAGGATGAGAGGAGTGGGGAGAGGGGGCAGGGACAGTAGCTCAAGCTGTGTACCCTGCAACATGAGCAGACTTGATAGACCAAATGGCCTTCTTCTGCTGACTTCTTTGTATGTTCATATGTATAAAATAAAATTGTTGTGTGCATATTTGTTACTCCATCAGAGTTCTTATCTGATCTGGTGTTAAAGAAGGAAAAAGAGGGTTTTACCGTTCCTTGTCTGTTGCTTTGTTGCTGCAGTGACTGTCTGGCCATCTGATGGTCCTCCACCAAAGAAGCAGCCTTTTCTGCATTTTCTGGTCGGTGTTCTTTTACGCAAAGTTGCATGTCTGTAGGAAGGATGTTGATGAATTGCTACATTGTAAATATGTTGATGATCAGTGGGACTGTTCTGTTTTGCCCTCTGGTTGGAACTATTTACTGAGGAATTCTTTGAGTCATGTGAAGGCTTCTTGAGGATTATTGATGGAGTGGTAATTCAGGGACTGGAATCTCTACCTGTTGGTCTCTCCTGACATGTCAATTTTTTAAGGATTTCTCTTTCCACAAGGTCATTATTTTTCTGACTGTGCCGTGTCCATATTGCTGTAGGAAAGTTGGGCTTTACCTGTCAGATACGGTACCATCTTGATCGCCCATTGCTGTTTTGGTCATTGCCAGGCTCTGGTGACCCTTTCAAAAGTTCTCAAGTATACTCTGATATCATCCAAGGGACACAGCTTTATAAGTTTAATGTCTTTTAAGTTGTTTGTGTTTTGTTGATCTGCTGAATCTGTATCAGATCCTCCAGCTTTGACAGCTTGCAAGGCATCCAGTCATCGCTGCTCCTGTCACTGCATCTCTTCTCTTCTCTGTTTCTCTGTCTCTCTTTGTTGTATAGACCACCATTTAAAGAAGGCAGACATGCTTTCAGGTTCTGTCCCTGCTTGTTCTTCTACTTTCACCACTGGTGCCAGCTGTACAATCTCAGTTTGGACTTTTGTGTCTGCTCTTAGTTTGCCTGCCATTCTTCTGGTAATCACTCCTGGGCTTACTGTTGTAGGATCCATACCTTTTTTCTATGCTTCCCTTGTATCAGGTCTAGTAGCTACACACAAAACTCCTGTTGTACAGTATGCATGGTGTAAATCCCACTTCTAAAACCAACAGTTGTGGTGGAATAGATCAGAAAGCATAGGCAGCCAGAAGAAGTTATAAAGTTTGCAAGTATCATTTTATTATTATCTATAGCAATACAATAGAATATATACAAGTATACAGGATAGCTCTTCATACAGGTAGCACAAACAAAAAAAATCCTACATCTGAGTCTTTTTCTTGAAAAAAACATTGCTCTCATTATATACAATGTTTCTGCCTGGCAGTTCAAACTCTGCATCCTGTTGTTGTAAGTTACATCTCCTATGTTTCACAAAATGTACCAAAACTTTGTCATTTTCTTTCCTGAGACCAGCCTGAAGAGCACATCTAGTCTTAGCAGGTGCAACAAAAGAATACATTTGTTCCAGAGCTGGTTTCCGGTTGAAAATTCTGTAAACAAGCTTGTGGAGGTCAAAATGCATCTCAAGGTCAACCCCCTGTGTTCCAGATTATCTTTTCTAATAAACCCAAATAGCTCTCTGCAATCATCTCTACAATATAATAGTGTATAGTAGAGCATTGTTCTGTATAGAATGACATGCCTTCCAAAATGCTATTGTACCACAGTTCAAAGGTAATGGAATGTGATTGTACCCTTCTGTGGTACAACAACATTCTGAAACCTGTAGAGACTGCACAAGCCAGCTTCATTCTTAAAGTGAAAGAATCACCATGCACACATTTCACATAATATTATACATTATGAAAAATGCAGGATGAGCAACTTTATCCACAACCAGTGTGTTCTGCCACCTCAGGGTTCTGATTCCCATGGACCTCTCCAGCTTCACTCTCAAGATCAGAGAGAATCAGAACCACAAGGTGGCAGAACACACTGGTTATGCATAGTTGTCCATCTAGTATTCTCTTAAATTATACACATTTTCAAACCAAGGGATCCTAGTTTCACATAAAGATTGACATACTGTATATTTTGTAGCCACAGAGAAGCAAGGATAGAAAGAAAGAATATAAACAGCAAGTGAAGGAAGGGAGAGAACAATAGGAACTTGTGGGACCAACAGAGTGGCCAATTCCTAGGTGCCACAAGGAAAAATTTGATTGTGGAACCAGACAAGCAAGAGACAGACAAATGGTAGAATAGCAGAGGACAAAATAGATCCTTGCTTTTAACTCTCTCTGCATAACAAATGGGACAGGGTCTTACCCAACCCTGTCACATGGTTCCCTGACCATTCCACTAGTATTTATCTTTCTTTTTCATCCTACCCCCCCCCACTACCTGCCGGAACCCCAAACCCTTCCCTCCCTTTTCTCTTTAACTCTGCCTCACAAGCTTGTTTTTATTTTCACCTATACCTTTTCACTTGGGGCATCATGTTTTAATATGTTTCTTATAAGGAGTCACTTATGCTTGTGTGTATGCAGTAACTGGCTCTTCCAGATGTCTGCTGTACTACAGCCTTAAGGCAGCACTATTTATGATGTGTCTGGCCTGTGTGGCCTTGCCCCTGAAGAAGAACCATCAGTTCAAAGAGCAGGGGTGTTGGTTGTTGTTTTTCTTTGTACTCCATTATTGCGCACAAACTGCAATTGCTTTACTGCCTACTTGGTTTTTCAGCTGTTCTTTCTCAGTGCAGTTTTAAAGTTCAGTCTTGTTTTTACCAATGCCACTTAGTGTGATGTTGCACCTGGAGCTTTGGTTTTAATGTTTACCTGCATCAGCTGGATCACAGAAGATGTAAGATTTGCCACCATAGTGGATACTGAAATGGACCGGTATCATCAGAAAATGGCTATCGTGAAGCTGTTACAGGAAGTTTGAAATGCCATCAAAGCCCCTCCTCCTCTGCCTTGTTGAAAAACAAAGCTCTGTATATATCCCTGTGTCAATGTACTGGGGTACTGTTTGTAGCACCATGTCCCTTTCATCCACATTGGCAGTAACCACTAGCATGCTTTGTGAAGGTGTTTTAGGTCCAGAGCCATGGCACTGTGTAATGCAGTAAGGCCAAAGTGTGAAGGGAGGCTGCTGTAGATACTGTATTAATGTTCCACCAACCAGGTCACCATAAACAACTTGGGATCACCTCCCTCCACCCCTATAGGGACTCCAACTGTTCTTAAATTCACAACTGTGGCAAGGTTTTTGAGGTGTAGACTAAGCAATGAGTTCTCCTTCATAGCCCTACAGAGGATGGCAAGGACTGCACTGCCATGTAAATTGCTGATTTTGATGCTCTGGCATTGGAAGCTTCAAATCTTTCTATCCAGACCTTGGTCTGTATGAAGTAAGGCTGTGTTTGTTGCTTCAGCATCATTTTTGTCAGACCAGCCTGGTAGAGTTACTGCAATCATACCTTCTGGCTTATTGTACTCTACACAAGGGTGGGCAGGCAGAATCTCCTGCGGCTGTGTCTTTCTAATTTAAACTTTTGTGTCATGGATGGCATAGCACAGATAAAGACTAAAACTCCATTCGGTCTACCCTGTTGTTCATACTTAAAATTATTCAATCCCTCCAGAACTCTCGACTCCTGCAACCTCCATTCTGTTTCTTTTCACCCCCCTGTAATAATCCCATATGGGTTTGAACATCAGGATACTACTTGCATTAATCACATTACTAGGTATCCTGTTCCATTTATTGACCACCGTCTCTGTAAATAAATATTTGCATATGTCCTTCTTGAAATTTCCCCTTATTAATTGGTGGTTATGTCCCTTGGTGGTAATCGGGTCCTTGTGTTTACTACAGCAAAGTGGACCTACATTCTGCGGCAGGACCTCATACTTTCTGTGGCAGAACAACTACTGATTCTGTGGCCATTCTGCGGCAGATAAATTGTGGTTAGACAGCATACCTTCAAGGGGATTAAGTCTTAGTTTACCCTTTGACTGCCTTCGTGGAACCACTCTGCTACACTGAAAGTGGAACAGCAGGCCATTTAACAGTATGTAGTCTTCTTATCACAAATATTAAACTGCAGTAACCCAAACCTGATGCATCAATGGGCATCGGTGTTCTTTTTTAATGACTTTTCCCTCCCACCCCAAATGTGAAGGCCCATCTGTTCTTCTGGAAATTGGTGTCTTTTGCTGTTCTCCTAGGTTATAATTGGAGGAGGACATACACACTCAGCTAAAACTACACAGAAGGCAAAACCTGCTTGGATTTCTTCTGGTTTATATTTACAGTTAGCAGACATAAAGAGAGACTCCAACTTGAAAGCAATTTTTTTTTTCTGATTTTGATCAATGTTCTTTTAGATTATATTTTTTTAAATCTAGGAATACCCCAAATGTCTTTCAACAAACATGTTGAGCGCAGTGTGCAAATATGTGTGTTTTTTTGGGGGGGTTTCTTCCTATAATAGTGATGGAGGGTGTAACTTGCAGTGTCTGTAGGATTTGTTGGCTCCTGATTTTTTCTTTTGGGGAATACACTAAAAAATGCAAGCAAGTTATTCTTATTAAGCTTGAGTAACCTTGGTTAGCATGTTCTCTTCTCCCAGCAACTCAGGGTTGGTGGTGTTCTTCAGTCAGTAACTCTCGTTTCACTTATGTATAGCAGCAATCAATACAACTCTCCGTTCTGATTTTTTTCCTTATCTGCTCACTCCAGTTCTAGTATACCCTGGTCCCCAACTCTACTACAGCTGGGCAACTTGACCCTCCTTAAGAATTGAGCTTGATGCCACCACTTAGGCTGCAGGTTCAGATTTGAAAAAAAATTACTCTCACACTTGCAGGTACAGATCTGTAGCCCACAAATCAAAACTATGATTGATGTCCATCAGTGGGGACCAAGTCCTCTGCTCAGTCTGCTGCCAGCCACATGTTTCTGCAATCAGCTCCTCCTCCGATACCTGCCACCACACCGAGATCGATTCCACATCCATGGGCACCACTGAATCTTCTCACTTCCTGACTACTGCTTGTCTTCCAGTTCTTCCTTTCAAATTTATCTTTCAGGGATTCAGCATGCACTGTGAGCAGCCTCACAATGAAAAATTAACATGGCTGAGCTAGTCACACCTACACAGCAGCAAATCATAACTGCTGTGGACCTAGTCGAGCTCTGCTACTCTTGTGTCAGTCTCCCCCCCCACACACAATACTGGCTGGAAAGAGTTATGTAACAAGACCCAGCATGAGTCAAGATGCCATGCGGCCACTAGCTTTTTGGCTTTGTAGCAGGGGCATCCATTTGTTGCCCCTTCTAAAGAGTATGAATGCCATGGCATACTTAAAATATCAGTAGCTATGCCCTTGCCTTCTGTCATCGCATAGCATAGTTAGCATTTCTGCAGCCATATGGCTGGTTTTCTTGATTTCTGTGGCCAGTACTGATTTCTGCAGTCAGACCTGATTTCTGTGGGCACTGCTGCAACCGCAGAATCACAGAAAACATGGGGCCCTGGTGGTAGTGTTACTCTTTAGTTTAAAAATGTTTGAGGAGACCCAGGTTTGGAAGCAAACTCAAGTTGTTGCATTGGGAGGCAGATCAAACTGCAATGGCTGCAACAGCTGCTACTTGGCAGTGTGCTGTAGTCAGGAGGGAAGGGGATCAGGCACCCTCTGCCGCTGTGACTCCTGTGGTGGGGCAGGTAGTTTGTTTCTTCCATAGATGCCACTGCAGGCATCTGAGGCAGACAGAAGGCTTTGCCCATGCCAGGAAGGAAGGAAGGAAGGAGGGATAGGGGAGAAAGTGGGGTGAAATTCCATGACCATCTATGTGACAGCTGATGTCCTCAGCTCCCTGGGTCCTACAGCCTCAACACTAGATGCTGTCCACTTAGCGGACTGCCTCAGGGAAGGAGAGGATGGCTCTCCCCCTGGAGATTTACTCATGGAGAGGAAGTGGCGGGAGCCATTTTGGGTGGTTGCTGGACCTGTGGTGGATAGGAACACCAGGCCTGAACACAGTGTATCCCTAGGACTAGGGTATATGCCCCAGCTGCCCCTGACAACCATCCCCTGCTCACACCTGTCATTGACCTGCTACTGTATTTCAGACCTGCCTGCAACTGTCTTCTTTCAAATGTTGCATATTATATGTTATATCCCTGCATGTATATGTAGGTTTCTATACAGTCCCCTCTCCCCCCAGTCTCTAGTAAGTACATGTTTAGAGAAAATACCTAGCTGGCAGGATGCTAGATAAGGGCACTTACAGTTTAATGCTGAAATTAGAGGTAAGAAATAGTTTTTGTGCTGGCCCATCAGTGCAATAGTAAGGTTACTGCTCATGATGATGGTGACCCGGGTTCAAGAGTGTACTCAGCAGCATAGGGGGCTGGCCAGAAGATAAGGATTGAGCATCTCTGTGGACTCTCTCCTCCAGGGAGGGAGGGAGGCTTGCATGTCCCACTGTGATACTGTCATCTGGGTGCAAGGAAAGGGAGGACATCACCTGATGTTGTCAGGATGGCATACATCATATGTGTGTGTGTGTGTGTGTGTGTGTGTGTATGTGTATGCACCGATGTCCTAGTGAGCAAAGACCTGTGTGCTGGGTAAAACACAGTGGAAATCCCCAGCACAGTAGCAGTATAAAGGCCTCATGGCACACTGGAGACATTCACAGCCTCCTATCATGCTCCTGAGAAAACAAGACAAATTCAGGGAGTTCACCCCTGAACTTCCTGCTCCTGCTCCTGCCTCATGGGTAAATCATGGATACATTTAAGAGCAGCCACAGGTAGGGGTAATGGGGCTGGTGGTTGCCAGGGAGGCTGGATAGAGGCCTGACTGGTATAAAGATAATAAACAGAAAGTAGATAAAAAACAGTGGATCAGCTCATTGGCACAGTGGTAGAGCTACAGCCCACGATCCGGGTTCATGAACAAATCTGGCTCATCAGGGGCCAACTGGGGGGGAGCCATGGGAGGGTGAGTAAGTGTGCTCCACTGTACCACTACCACCTGGCTGATGACAGGTGGAAGTGCAAGTTGGATATGCTCTTGGGAGGGCAGGGGCATTGTCTGACATTCGTTCATGCATCTACTACCTATGCACATCATGTATGGCCTCACCAATGGCATTCCTGAGGGATGGACAATGAAACAAAGGTGAAACACAGCCCAGGCTGATACAGCCTAAAGCTGTGTTCCTTTTGCAGGCCCCACAGCACCAACAAGGCACTCACTTCCATTGCACAAAGAAGGCTGGAGGGATTAGCGAGGAAGCCCAAATAACCCCACCATGGGGGAGTGGGCAAGACATGGGAAGCAGTAGATTTGGGTTAGTACCTGGAGAAGGCAGGTAATGGGGCTGGAGTGATGCCAGAAGAAGGTGGCAGGCCAGAGTGGTAAGGGGCCATCAACAGACAACCAAAAAATAAAAAAAGAAATACTTTTGCCAAGAACAAATAGCATTTAATCAAAATATTTGATTGGAGCTCCAATTTCCAGCTGCTGCTGGAAAGGTTAAGATACTTATTAAATTTGTATTTTGATCAGTTTTTATACTATGCAATAATTGTTGTTTTCTTACTGTTTTTACCTCTGTTTCTCCACCAGTGCATGGTAAGATGGTGCACGGCTGCAGAGACATGTGAATAGCTTGGCCTGGATGTCAGCACTGAACCTGCTTGGAGGACAGCAGGGGAAAGAAAGACGAACAAGACTGGGAACAGCAAGACTCTATTCTTATGCAAAGAAAATTCTAAACATTAAAAAGAAAAATCAAACAGTGGTGGGCTTGCAGGATTATACAAGTAAAATAAATTGAATGTGTCTGAAGGGCTCACGGTAAAGAAAAAATGAGTTTCTATGCGCCTTGTTACACTGCTGCCTTAGGTATTTGAATAAGATAATTTTTAGTGCAACTAGGTTTCCCAATAATATGTCTCTCAAATATGTTTTTAAAGGTATACTGTCCCCAACCCGACTGGCCCAGTAAGGCACTTTTAAAGGAGAATTTCCTCGTGCTTGCCCTACACTATATGGTGTGGGGCAGCTCATAGTTATCCCCTTGAGGGCCAAGACAAAATGTTACTTTAATTGGTGCAGTAAATTCATTTTATCTGGTTGATCCTTCCATTCTTCTGGACTGACATCTAATAACCCAGCAGCTTGGGCAGCACATTTTCCCAGAATACCCTGCAGTTGACGTCAACACGTGAGGTCAGCCACAAGAGATTCAAATAGGGGAAATGCTTGTAAAAGCTTTTAAAACTCAGATTCGCTGGTCTGCACTGCTGCAGTAATCCTGAGGTTATGGTGACATGATCTATGCATAAAATGATTCACCTTATGATTGACATGGAGGCGGGAAAAAATATACATAATACACTACTTGTGAATCTGTGGACTCAGATATAGTGCAAGACAAGTTGAGAACAGCCAACGTAACTACAGTATACAAGAAGGTGACCAAGGAACACAAGGGGAGCTACAAGCCTGTGAGCCTACCTTCAATACAAGGAAAATGCTAACATTGATAACCAAGGATAGAATCATAGAGTAATGGGACAGGACCAAACTGATCAGAGATAGACTGGCGTTACAAAGGGGAAATCCTGCCAGATAAACTCAGTCAGCTTCTTTACATAATTACAAGTAAAATGGATGCAGGGGACTGCGTGACTATCATATCTAGATTTCAGTTATGGTACAGTATGTCATATGGCATGGTATTGTTCAGTATGGTATATTTTGGTATGGCGCAGTTTGGTAGGATATGGCATGGCTTGTTATGGTACGTTTGGTGTGATATGATTTTAAATGGTAATTTTTTTGTATGTATGTTTGGTATGTATACTTTGGATTTGTATGGTTTGGTAAGGGAGGGTAGGGTTTGGTTTGGTATGATATGTTAGGTATGGTGTGGTATGTTTGGTTTGGTATTGTATGGTAAGTTTGGTAGGGCATGGTTTAGTTTAGTTTAGTTTGGTATGGTATGGTATGGTTTGATATGGTTGGTGTGGTATGGTAAAACTTTATTTTTAGTGAGAATGAGATCATTAGGATGAATCCTATTTTCAAGATAGTCCTGAATTTATACTAACAGTTGAATAACATCAAATAAAAACAGCAATATACTCAATAAATAATACCAATAGGCAACAGACTCAATAAATAACAATAGGTACGATAACACACTATTGCACAACTACACTGAGTATAGACACAGCAACAATTTGATTCCAGAAATACATCAAGCTCTCAGGATGGGGGTTTTCTGGATTATGGTTTCACAATTTAGACAGGTTATTACATGTGAGTAAGGTATTCGACAAGGTGCTGCATAGTAAGCTGATTACCAAGATAAAGGGCCATGGCTTACAGGAAGAAACACTTTGTTGGGGAGCTAATTGTCTCCTTCTATCCGAGTCAGCACTGTGTTAACAGGAATGAGAGCTATGTTTGTCATGTCTTGCCTGGTTGGCAAGATGTCTACCACAGAGCACACCCCTGCTGAAAGGGGAGGATACAGGGGAGAAAAGCTGCAGGGAGATTGATCAAATGAAGGCTGCCTTATCCCCATGCCCAGAGACAGTCAACAAGGCTTCACTGTCCCCAACAAGGGCTTCTTCCCTAAACCAGTGTTCACTGCTGTATGGCTGCCCATCCCAAAGGCCCTGAAGCTATGGTTGGCTCACGGTGGAGGGGTCTAGGAGAAGGTTTGAACAAAAAGTAGATGATATTGGGTCAGCTGGTTTCTCAGCTGAGAGTGACTTGGTGTGATGGAAGGATGTACTAACCTTTGCTCCAAAGGGAAAATGGACAGAATGAAACATTAAAGAAAGTCATCCATATTCTTGACATACTTCTTTTCCACAGAAGTTTTTTCTCCACTCTGGACCATCATGTCAACCCTTAGGTTATTACCATCCACCACATAGCCCCTTCAGACACTAACTACACCACTTCTTTTCTCTCCCCCCAGCTTTCCCACTGTGATAGACCAGTCCAGGGAGGGACGTCTTGCCTCTGGCCCAGCTCAGGATCTAGCTAGCGGGTAGTGGGACTTCATGGTTTGAAGCCCAAGTGTGGACCAACAACCTTCATCCTGACAGAGACCAGGACTTTCCCCCCATTTTCTCCTTCAAACCTAACACTTTTCCAGTGTGGGCATGCAGCATGTAGGCTGACATGCATATGCACAGCACTCCCCCTGTGGGAGAACAGGCTCCCTGGCCTACCCTTGGGATTTCTGTGGTGTTAAAACCCACTACAACCCTCTCTGAGTGTGGAGCACTGCAACTGGCAGCCTCCAGTTCCACAGCAAGCCTCATGATGCAGCAACCCATATCAATTCTTGAGCACAGGCCATCCGGCCAGCAGCGTGACACACTGGTACTTGTCAACTGGAGCAGCATGAGATACAGCAGTTTTAATGTTGTTATACTTTTGAAGAGTAGTTCTGCATTAAAGGGGAATATTCATAAACTGCAACCCTCATATTCTGAAAGCCAGTGAAAATCTCTTTTAAATGATGTATACTTAACTTCATTCTTGCTTATAAAGTGGGGTGGGGTGGGGTGGACATGGTGGACATGATGGACCTGGAGTGCCTTCTGGCCTTACATTACAGAACTATGTTACTATGTACTGGGCTTACCTCTAGCTTGTAGCAGTCAGGTGATATCCATAACTAAGCCTGCCTTATATTGATACAAGGCCACTACCATTTTATGGAAACGTGATATCAGACATAGTGAAGCTGTACAGTCTAACTACATTGTTGCTAGGCACTGCTTCCCCGGTACTGAATTACATGGAGTTGTTCCTCATGTTACATATTTTTTTATGCTCCTTCCCCCCACAACTGCTCTTATCGGCACTGCCCTGACCACCCAGCCCCAACCTCATCTTCTCTGCCACTTACCCCCCCCCGGCCTCTATCAGCACAGACTCCCCCAACCCCGACGTGGGGTGAGGGGTGTTGGCCAAGTTCCCCTCAAGTGACAAGGTTGCTAGAGGTGGGTGGACAGGTGGCACGCTGGGGCCCGGGACAGCCAACATTGCCTCACCCTGCATGGTGCAGTGTTTTTCCCTGCTCGTCCTACGTTATGTATTGTTGTAAATTTTTTTTTGTTGTTGTTAATTTTTTGGGTTCAGATCTATTTGGCATTTCTGCCATATGGACTAAGACATAAGAACTGTCTTGATCCTTAGCATACCAAATATGCTTCTGTCATCATAATCCAGTGTCTGTGCTCTGTCCTGCCCCCACTCCATCAACTCCCAATCCAGAACATATAACTGTTTTTGAACATCCTTCAAAAAATAATAAGTGGTAACCAAGTGTTATTATAATATTCAACTCTGTTTTCAGATTCATAATGAAATCTCTCTAATCTTGCACATTCAATCAGTAAATTTAACCATGTGGAATATGGGGGCGAATGAATATCCTTCCAATGTTGCAACAATATTCTTTTTGCTGAAATAATTGTTAAATCAATGAAATTCCTAGTATATAAATTAAATTGTGCTTGTGACAAAAGACTAGAACCTAGCAACAAAATTTCAGGGTCATATGGGAAATCCACTCCCAACACCCTGCCAATAAGAGAGGTATCCTGTTCCAATATATGCTCAATACTGGACATTCTACCAATGTACTAATGTCCTCTTCCCATTCTGACATCTATCTGAAATTATTAAGGGGAACTTATGTAGTTTAGCTGGCATATGATATGCCATATGACTTGTATTATGTTGAACTATATTTGCCTATATTTATTACACTTCTCAACCTTCCTGGCTGATCCCAGTAATGATTGTCATTGGGCATCCGTCATCACTTTTTCCAGAACTTTTTCCCATGTACTCCTTACCTCAGGCAAATTATCCAAATTTCTAAAAGCCAGTAAGCCATGTATTTTACCTGTTATTTTATCAGATGATAGTTTAATTACAGAAAGCTGTCCTATTGGGGAAAGATCTAACAATTCTAAACAGCCTACCGTCTTTTGTACTATTTTTTAAATATAAATAAGGTAAAAAAAATTGCTATCAGGTAAAGCATATATTTGTTTAAGTTGATCAGAACTGGCAAATTTTCCAACCATATATAAATGCCTCAACTGACTTATACCCTTTTTCTTCCAAACCGTGAAATATTGAATATTGTACTTAGCCGATTATAGGGGCAGGGTAGCGCCCCTATAGTTAGGGTTGAGTAGGGTGTTCAATGTTAAACTCCTAACTTTGCACCTTAAAGGAGAACTGCCTTGAATCTGCAAGCCTGTGTTTTCTGTAGAAGCTGCATTTCTAATACTGGTTCACATTCTGGTTTTGTTTCACCTGTGCTGGCCTTTTTTGTAAATTCAATGGGTCTATCTGCTTTACACTGTGGTGGGCAGTACAATTTTAGAACTGTATGATGTACTTTATGTCCTTGTTATAGAACTCACATTTTTTCACAGGGCATTCATGTTCTACTCTGGAACTCTGTCACCCAAAAGGGACATAAACTACATCATACAGTTCTAAAATTGCACTTATCAGCTGAGTGTTAATCAGAAATCCGCACTGTGTTTATTAAAAGGCCAGTAAAGTTGGAACAATGACAGAAAGGGGTCAAATATATGAGAAAAAAAACATCTACTGGGAAAAAATGACTTACAGGTTCACTACGGTTCCCCTTTAATAGCTTTGACACCATATGATGAAATCAGCTGAAATTTTACGTGTGTTATCTAGGATTCAAGATGTAAATTTGTGGAAGGTTTTGTGACAGCAGCTTGTTCAGTTTCTGAGATCTGCATATATCATTTTTCTGTAGATGTCTAATTTTTTTTCTATACTTAATATGGTTTTTTTTTTTGCGCTTACCTACAGCCCACATGGAATGGAATTTTTTCCCCAGACATTTAGGGTACAGGTGTGATGCCCTAAGGTAGTGCCTTTGAAAGGTTTCATGAAAAAATATGAAATGGTTCCAGCGTTATAAGGCTTTAAAGTTTTGTGTTTTTCTGTTCTGATCATGCTCAGTAGCGTTCTTGGGATAACGTTCTGATATGACACCAAAACGTTTGTGTCACAGGGCCATTTTTGGTTTCTGACCACATGCTTCTCACAGCATGAAGCATTTTTTTTGTGCCATGAGACATGACATCTTATTTCTTTTCTTCTTGAACTAATAAGCATGGACATTACATAAAAATGCCATAATTTAAAAAAACAAATTCCAAAACCTAGCTAAACGGGACCCATTTAGCTAGATTCTGATGTTTGTTTCTTCAGTTAATGGCCAGAAATACCTTTTCTGGGCACCCCAAAATCCTGGGCGCTCAGCTTAGCAAAAGGAGCCACTGACCTGCATTCTCTGTGTGAGAAGAGGGGGACTTTCTTGAGTTCTGCAGCCGCAGCTGGAACCCATGCTGCAAGCTGCTCTGAGAGCAGTAAGATGCCATTTCCCTGGTGTCCAGTGGCACCCTCACCCCCCATTGCCACCCCCTTATGTGGGTAATGTTTCCCTAGTGTCTAGTGGCACCCCTCCACCCTCCAATTGCTGTTCCATTATGTATATTACATTTCCATGGTGTTTTGTGGGACCCCCACCCTCTGATTGCTCTACTCATATTTATATAATGTTTTACTGGTGTCTAGTGGCTCCTCCCCCACCCTATGATCACTGTCACCTTATTTATATAATGTTTCCCTGATGTCTAGTGATGTCCCCCACCCTCTGATTACCATCCATTTATATATCCCTGGTGTCTAGTGTTGCCCCCCACCCTCCGATCACCGTCTACTTATGTATGTTTTTTTTCCCTGGTGTCTAGTGGCATCCCCCACCCTCCAATCATCATCTCCACATTAATGTTACCTGTAAAAAAAGAAAACCATCCCTCAATGTTTTTTTTTGTTAAACCTATAAAAAAAGGAAATGGTCCCTCACCAATCCACCCTCTGCCCCCAACCCCAACTTTCACTGAGCACCCACCACCCCACACTCCCCCACACCTTCCACACACCCTCACTCACCTGAACATGTCCCAGGTTGAAGATCCACTCTCCAATCAAAGATATATCTTGCTGCTGGAATCACTGACTGCAATATGAGAAACTAAGGTAAGTGCGGTTCAAACCTACCCAGTAAACAAAAACCAAATAAATAAATAAATGTAGCTCAATGGGGGTTTTAACTTTGACACATGAATTTGTCATTTTTGCATATTTTGATCCTGAATTCTCAACATGGCCTTTTTGGGATCTCACGTCGTGACCAATGGTGGTAGAATTATGCAAATCAGGCCCAAAAGGTGATTTCACAGTCTCTTGGTGAAATCACCTTTTGGGCAGCATTTGAACATTTTCACCACACTTGTTCATGGGGGGGGGGCCATAAGAAGGCTATGTTGAAAATTTTGGGTCAAATAATATGTAAAAATGGCAAAGTTATGGGTGTACCTTGAAATGTTTCTATGCTCACTTGTAACTTAGGTAATTTTAAATATTTTGACCCCAAATATTTACCATACCCTTATTTTCTTACTACCTCATGAATGTGACAGCTGTCATTTTTCAAATCCTGGCCAAAATGTGTTTCATACATGTGGTGCAGAATGACATTTTGGTGGTGGGGAAAGACATTATGGCAGGGATTTATTTTCACCTACAAGGTTCATGAGGTGGGGTAATAAGAAGGCTATGCTGAAAATTTGGTGTACAAATATGGTAAAATGCCCAGGTTATGAGTGAATGCTGCAGTACTGTTCACTCACAGCTTCACTAATTTTAAATATTCTGACTCCAGACTTTCAGCATAGCCACTTTTTCACACCACCCCATAAATGTGACGTGTCATTTTTTATATCTTGGACGAGATGTGTTTTTGGACTTCTGGTGCGAAATGACATTTTGTCCAATATACTATAAATGGTACATGTCATGTTTATAAGGTGAATCATAAAATGAGTATCTTGAAAATTTGGGGTAAAAAAAAAATTGTTAACAAAACTTGTGTGTAGTGCCAGTCTTGACCCCAGCGGATATGGTTTGTGATCCCATGCTGGTCAGCTGACTTTGGTGGTGAGATCAGTGACCCATCTGGATGGGGTGAGGGAGGGGAGATGGTGCTGTTATGTGACACCCCTCCAGCCAGGGAATGAAAGGTGCAGGGCTGTCTGCATGGGCCCAGCTACCATATAATGAAGACAACTGTCCTCTTGGCATAAGGCCCTGTACCTCTCCCCCCCTTGGGTGCAGAGGGTCCTGTGCATTGGCTGACAGATGCACTCTTTGCTCTGTAGCTGTGACCATATAGAAGTGCAGGGATCACAGGGCCCTGTACTTCCGTAGCCTACCAAACAGCCCCATGAATTCTTCACATCCATTATTGCACAGAACTGCAGGCCCCACAAAGGCCTTACACTTCTGTAGGTGAATGGAGTCTTCCCTTGGCACAGGGCATCTGTATGTGTTCATGCAGGTCCCTTAAAATGAGACTATGATACCACTATCTCAAAAAGAAAGGAAATTCTTTGCAAAAAACTTCACTAATGCACCAGTTAAGGTAACTCAATGCCACAAAAGTAGGGAAATTTGGTGTTAGGGTTTCCAACCCTAACTCCCCACTCCTACCCCCACCCCACCCCCAAGCAGCAAAAGCAAAAAAATAGGGTTTGGGGTCTCTGGAGTCTTGGTGAATCAGTGGTGGGATTTTCCTGGGTCCTTGATCAAATGCTTTTTCCATATCCAGTGCCAGGAGGGCTGCAGTAGAAGATTTTACATAAAAAATAAAAAAAAAAATTTATTTAGTTGTTTAACCAGGTATAGCACACTAAGCTGAAAGCTTTTTTACAGGAGCGACCTGGGGGCACAAGGAGGTTAAGTGACTTGCGAAGGGTCACACAGTATGCAATGCAAGTGGCAGCTGTGGGATTCAAACCCCGGTCTGGTCGATGTCACCAGATTTGCAGCTCAGAGCCTTAGACCACTGCGCTATACTGCCTCCTCCATTTAAGGCCCTCCTGATGTTGTGCACCAATCTCTTTCCCTTGGTGAAGCTAGTCTGATCTATTTTTTTTGCATTATTTGTTTTTACCTCTCCTGCCAGTGGCTGTCTGGGCTGACCTATCCTTCAGGCGGCCAATCATCTCGCATCTGCCTGATCCTCCAATCTTGCTGTCCACTGCCATTCTCCTCTGGCTGTCACAGTTGTCCTGCTGTATCCCTCTGAAGGGGGGGTCCCCCTCCCCTGTGGGGGCCTATCAGGGAGGAGAGACTACAGCATCACAGAGGCACCATCTTGCATCTGTGCCTGGCCAAAAAGGAGCGCAGCAAGGGGGCTATCCCAGTTATCATGATGTTGGAGGATAAGGTCACCATCATTCAGCAGCAAGGCAGCCATTTTCCTGGTTTTCTTCCTCCCCTCTCATTGGACGCATGCCACAGCATCCTGACAGCACCATGCAAGCATCATATGGTCACCCACGATACACTGCATGGTGCAGCCACCAGGAGCCGCCAAAGATTGACAAATTCCGGAACCCTCCCCCCCCAAGAGGAGACTGTCCAAGGGGTGCACTGGATCCTCCCTGCCAGCCTCCGCTCCTACCACCCCGGGCTCGGGACGCAAATATGGGTCGCCAACATGCCAGGTGAACCCCATCATCTGGTATGATGGAGCCAGCTGTCTGATCTATTTTAATGATTTTATTAATGACTGTATTTATTCTTTTTGCCAATACCTTAGCAAATATCTTATAATCTGAATTTAGAAGGGAGATAGGTCTATATGAGCTGTATTTACACAGAAACATAGAAACACAGACTTTGATGGCAGATAAGGACTTCTTGGCCCACCTAGTGTGCCCATTTCCCTACCTATTGGATAAGCTACAGATCCTAGTTAACCAACAGCCTACTTCTTCCTACCCCCACAAGAATTGCCTTATGTCTGTCCCATACATTCTTAAATTCCCCCACTGTTTTTGACCCTGTGACCTTCTTAGGAAGGCTTTTCCATGTGTCCACCACCCTCTCTGTGAAAAAATGCTTCCACACATTGCCCCTGAGCCGTCCCCCCTCTATCTTCAAATTGTGTCCCCTTGTTCTTGCACATCTCTTATTCTGAAAGATGCTACCCTCTTGGACTTTGTTGATTCCCTTGAGGTACTTAAACGTTTCTATCATGTCCATCTTCTCCCTCCTTTCCTCAAGGGTATACATATTAAGCTCCCTTAGTCTCTGTTCGTATGGCTTCTGTTGCAGACCCTGAACCATTTTAGTTGCCCTTCTCTGGACTGCCTCCATCCTGTTTATGTCCTTGTGGAGATTAGGTCTCCAGAACTGCACACAGTACTCCAGATGGGGTCTCACCAACTGTCTGTACAGAGGGACAACAACTTCATGTTTTCTACTGGTAATGCCTCTCCCTATACATCCCAGTATCACCCCAGCCATCGCTGCTGCCTTCTCACATTGCTTGCTAACCTTTAGGTCATCTGATACGACTACCCCCAGGTCTCTTTCCATTTCTGTTGTTGTTACTATCTCCCCAATTGTGTTTTCTTCCCCTGGGTTTTTGTTTCCCAGGTGCATTACTTTGTACTTCTTTGCTCGGAATCTAAGCTTCCAAACTTCTGACCATTTCTCCAACCTTTCATTTCACTGGATTTTTATCTTTTTTTTTAAAATCAGGCTAATAATGGCTTCGTTGAAGGAAGGATAATTACTATCTCATGATGCCACATTAAATAAATGTAAATGAGGTAACAAATCATCACAAAAACCATAAAAATAATTTCCAAACCCATCTGGGCCTGGTGATTTCCCAGTTTGTAATTCCTGAATTACCACCTTAATCTGTTCCACTGATACTTCCCTGTCTAAAAACTGACTTTCTAACATATCAAGACAGCCCAAATCAGTTTTGTTCAAAAACTCCTCCACTTCCACCTCAGTAGGAGACTATTCTGGTATATATAAAGTATCATACAATTTTGAAAGGTACTATTAATTTCTTTTTACTTCAATATTATTTTTGAATTCTCATTTTCCATTTTCTACAGTCCATATTGCATTACTATTTCTTTCTGCTTATATTTGTAATGTTAATAATTTATCTGGCTTATGTGCACAAAAATAATTTTGATTTTATTTTTAATGCCACCCTCTCAGCCTGAGTTTGACAGAGTCATTTGTATTTTTCTCTGTAAAATAAAACTTTCTTAAAGGTGAAATGAATAAAATGAGTAGTGTTATATGTGACTCCTGTTGTATTCTGACGCTTGGTATACTAGTTTGTAAATGAGCTATCAAATACTTGCATTTTATTCTTTTTTAAAATAATTTTGTAACATTTTAAACTTCATCAGATCAAGATCTTTTGTGTATGCTGAGCCATCTGCTGTTATGCACGTGCAGACGGTGATGACGCTCTTCCATGACAGTCTCAATCGAAAAGTGGTGTCATGTGCAATGAATGCTTACATCTCCTGGACATTACATTGATACACACAGCACAACTGTCACAAGACACTAGTGAGGCCCCACCTGGAGTACAGTGTACAGTTCTGGAGACCATACCTACGTAAGGACATAGACAGGGTAGAGAAGGTTCAGAGGAGGGCAACAAAGATGGTGCACGGATTGCATCACAAGTCCTATGAAGACAGGTTGAAGGAACTGAACATGTACTCCCTGGAGGAGAGGAGGGAGAGAGGGGATATGATAGAGACATACAAGTATCTTACAGGGAGGAACAGGGTGCAGGAAAACACTATTTTTAAGCTAAAAGATGTTCCAGGACTAGAGGGCATGGGATGAAGTTGGAGGAGGACGATTCAGAGGAAACATGAGAAAGAATTTCTTCACAGAACGGGTGGTGGACAAGTGGAACACCCTGCCAGAGGAAGTGGTGGGGGCTGAAACAATCACAGGATTTAAGAATGCATGGGATAGACATAAAGGAATTCTGGAGGTCAGGGGTAAGGGGCAACAGACTTCTAGGAAAACAAACTGAACTTACAAGCTCAAATGGGCAGACTGGGTGGGCCATAGGCCCTTATCTGCCGACACTGTCTATGTATCTATGTATCTATGTAATAAACCAGTGAAGCAGGTCTGCATAAGGATTATTTATGATCTTTCTTTCTAATGCAAAGTTAATAAAGTTTTATGACTTCCTGTAATTGTGTTGTATTTTGCTTCACATTTTCCCGCCTGACTCTGCCACATTGCGATCGTCTGACTTTTCTTAGAAAAAATTGCTAAATCTACTGAGTTGAGACTAATAATATTAATCATACTAAAATATATAATATTGCTAGCATTAATTTGAAACAGAGAGGTGTGTGACCAGGGTATAGACAGAATTCAATTGCAAAAACTGCTCAGCCTAAGTATTTGTGTAGGACTTTTTGAACCTAGTGTTGAAACCAGGCTGCAGATGTGAAGCACACTGGCACGGCAAGCAGAGTTACACAAGAATGGATCAGTATTAAGATTAAACTGCCTTGATTCATAATATGACTTACAATGGATTCCAATCAAGCTCAAGGGCCCAATATTCAAAACTTTGCCTGTGGGCAAAAATAGCACTGCCCAGCATGCAAAGGTAGCCCACAGCTAATGGCACACACTATTTAAAGGAATAGCCCAAGGGCAAATAATGCTGAATATAGTGAGCAAATGAAGGTGAGCAAACAGGGCTGTGAGTGCAGTGCAAAAATAGCCCAGCAAAGAAGACAGCTCTGAATATAGCATCCAGGCAGTGCAAACTGCAACAGCAGCCCAGTGCACACAGAGGTGGAGTAAGGCAAAGGTGAACTACATGGTCAATGTGGGTGCTAGCAAAGAAGTGGTACACAACAACAGCAAACAATATTACAGCCCAAATACTGCAGAACTGTGCTATAGTTCTGACAGGTTTCCCAGGGCAAACACGTTTGCCCAGTGCTAACACATTTATCCAAGACAAACACATTATCCCAGGGCAAAAGTTTGCTATATTCAAAATTAATATGCAAATGAGCCTACTTAGGCAGTCCAAGGGAAAACGGACAAATTAGCATGTCATTATGGCCTGATTTGCATGCATTACCATGTGTGGATTGCCCAGGCTATTTCAGGGTGCACACAGCTCCACCTTTAGGTCAGACTGGAGCAACATGTCAGTGGCTGCAGGCTGGGTTTGCACATGGCACCACCTATATGTCAGACTGGAACTACAGGATGGTAGCTGCAGGCTGGGTCTGTACACAGCAGCACAGACTATTGTGCTCCAGGGGACTAGTACCATAGGCACAGGTGGTTGTGCTGCATGCCATTGATGTATTGTTGTGTCTGCTAAGGTGTGTATCAGACACTACAGTACCATAGTAGCTGGTAATGTGAGGGACACAGCAATGCCTACGGTGTGTCAGGCATCAATGACTGCTGCTATCCACACAGTGACAGGCCCAGCTGGCAGGTATGTTCTGACAGTGAACACCACTGTCATACTGTTCTGTGACCCACAGATGCTGTGCCAATAGCATGGAAGTCTCACAGTAACATACACATGGCTGGCCATATGTGACGGGGTGTGTGTATGTATGGTGTGCGGTATGTGCCCTGGGGAGGGGGGGAAGACACATACCATCATACAGGCACACCGATGTCATGGGCATACCCATCACTAGGACATGTGCACTGTGTGGATGGCCCCAGCCGTGTGGCAGAACCCACTATGTGGTGCATCCTGGGCACCTGTATGCCCTCCCCTCAACACTCTCCATCCCCTCAGTGCTGCTCGTGTGTATGCTGAATTGTGTTGGTGTACCCCTATGGGGGGATTGGTGGTATGTGCTGCACAGCCGCACTGATAAGGTGCCCATGGAGAGCTGAGTACCCTCAAATGCCTGGCAGAGTTGGGACCGGTGCCAGATGATGGAGATGTGGGTGGTGCCATGTGTGTGGAGCATGTCTCTTCCATGGCATATGGTGTGGCCCAGGGTGGCCATCTGCCCTCTCTGCCTCTTCATTGGCTGCAGTCATCAAGCGCACTATGCTGCTATTGTTGCATTCAATCTTGTTCCCTGTTGCTGCTGTGTCCACACCCCCATCCTTGTTTTGCCCAGAGTTACTGAGTTTACTGAGTTTTGTTGGAAAAAGGAAGGCTTGAGGTCCATCAAGATTGTCCCCCACACAATGTGGGACATTAGTCATTAGCTGAGGTAAAACTAAGCCAATTATCAAGCTTCTTTTTAAAGATGTTAAAATTATTTGAGTCCACTAGTTCTTGTGGGAGTGAGTTCCACTGTTTAGAGGGGTAAGGGGCAACAGACTTCTAGAAAAACATGAAGTGAACTTACAAGCTCAAATGAGCAGACTGGGTGGTCCATAGGTCTTTATCTGCCGACAGTGTCTATGTATTTATGTATCTTGTCTATTTGTTTTTGCCCAGTTAATAGCTAGCTGTCTATTATGAAGTCTACTGACTGTACGTTTATTAATGTATTTGAGTCGACAGTGGTGCATTAACTCTGGTGATTGCAGCATTTTAAAGGTAAAGAGAATGTCACCCCTACATCTTCTATTATATAATGAATGAAGACCTGTTTCTTTTAACCTCGTGGGGTAATCTTTAGATGTTAACCTTGGAAGCATTTTAGTGACACATTTTGGACCTGCTCAATACGGTGGATATCCCCCTTGAGGTACGGACTCCAAAATGGAGACCCATAAGCAGCGTGCGGTCTAATATATGCCCTATACAGAGGGACCAAACAGTGTTTGGATTTGTTAATAAATGTACTTCTGATTTGTTTCAGATTACCATTAGCTACCCTTGCTACTTTAATGCAGTGGTCAGTGGTGGAGAGTTTATTGTTAATTACTATACCCAAATCACGCTCACTAGCAGATGATTTAAGAAGAATATTGTTGAGATAATAGTCATTATTAGGATTTTTGTTCCCAAAATGCAGAACTGTACATTTGTCCACATTAAATATCATAGCATTAGAATCTGCTCAATGTTCAATTGTTTTTAAGTCTTTTTCTGGTAGTGAAGCATTGATTGGGCTGTCCACTCTTCCTCCTAATTTGGTATCATTGGCAAATTTTGAGATTTTATTATTTGAGTTAATTTTCATATCGCTTATGAAAATATTGAATAAAGCTGGCCCCAGAATGGAGCCCTTGGGTACACCACCACTACTAACTATGTTTGAGCTTGCCATAACACCATTTATTCTAACCCTCTGTGTCCTATTAGTAAGCCAATTTGCAACCCAATTAACCAAGCATTGTGAGAAGCCCATTGTATTTAATTTATCAATTTACCGTGGGATACCTTATCAAATGCTTGACTATAATCTAGAAGTATCACGTCCATCAGAATACTGTCATCGAGGCATTCGCTGATGAAGTTATAGAATGATACAAGGTTAGTGGTACATGAGTAACTTGGCCTACACTCATGCTGAGTATTATCCAGTATACATAATGATTTAATTTCACTTTCAAAGAGGGTTTTGATAAGACGTTCCATGAGCTTTCCAGTAATGGAGGTTAGACTAACAGGATGATAACTTTGTAAATTTGACCTACTCCCCTTATTAAATATTGGGGTCATTATTGCTTTTTGCCGGTCCTCTGGGATCTCGTTCTCACTGAGTGATTTATTAAAGATTATTGTCAAGTGGTAAGCCAATGATTCAGATGCTTCAATTAGAAATCTTGGGTAGATGCCATCAGGTCCTGGGCTAGAGATCTTCTTAAAGGATACCTAAACAAGCAGTTTTTTAAAACTGCAAACTCCAAAATCTGGCTTCATTTCGAGGTAAAGTAAAGACTAGTGTTTACATTTATGCTAAACCTGCATTTATGTAAATAACATAAATGCAGTTTCATAGCTTTTGAAAAATGTAAACATCAGCCTTTCACTTACAAAAACAGCCTTGCCTTTTCCCTAAGATGTCTGCCAACTGTGTTATGTGATGAGTCATGATGACATCATCAGAGCCAGAGCCAGAGACCAATGTAGATTCCTATAGGCTAACTAGTTCTTCTTTCCCTCTTTGTTTTGAATTGTTTTACCACATTGATCAATACCATGTGTTAACATGAGGATTATTTTGATCAGTACACATGTTAGGCTATGATTTTGTTCATTTTATTTACTTTACTTGCTGAAAATGTTTTGCAATCTAGCTGACTTTCTCTTTGGCAAACTGCAGAACAGTACAACACTTCAAATACTTGATGATCTAGGTGGTTATTTGATGCCCTGTTTTTTTGTTTTTGGTTTTTGTTAACCAGGAGAGACACACTGTGCTGAAACCCTGTTTACAGATGTGGCCTGGCAGCACAAAGAAGTTTAGTGACTTGCTCAGGGTCACACAGTGAAGTACCAGTCTGGTCCAACTCCAAAGCTCATGTATTCTTAATTCACAAAAAAGCTTCTTTTGTATTCTTTTTCCAAGTGAACCCCCTGCACCTAGCCTGGCTTCTGTTGAACACCCCACCATCCATACCATGTCCTTAGTACTGCTTGGGGCTGCATATGAGCTTACGGTTTCATGAAGAGAATTATCACACCTCAGACCATAATCATATACCTCAGAAAGTTGTGCATACCTACACCGATATGGATCAGCTGGCACTGTTAAAAAATACCTCCCAAATCACACTTAAGTCCACTTTTTCAATGTTTGACTTCTGCTCCCACAGTAAACACTGAGTGTATCACTACCCTTCTGCACAGTGAAGGCAGTATGTACAATTCCCCTGTTGTATTTTTGTCCCACCTCATTAACCAACAATTGGGTCTTCGTGGAGGGCCAAGCAATAAGCCCCAGGACTCACCAGAAAAACTGCTGTTCATGCCCTCATAAGGGCTGTACTTACTATGGATAACAATATTATTAGCAGGAGAGGCATACTAATGCCTTGAGTGAATCCATCAGACTTCCAGTGTCAGTCTACTCCTTTACCTGTGATCTGCAGAACCCCACAGGACAGTTCCCAGCAAATCTTCTCCAGTACTTTTTAGTTCCCTACTCCATAATGTGAGCTGGTTGGCTACCACCCTTCTAAATCTTGAATGATCTATACACCACTCCCTCAATACTGTCCTAACAAATGTCAGCACCCCCCCTCACACACACACACACACACCAGAGGGTAATCTCCCTACACTGAATTCAAGTAACACTTTAAGTGCAGCCTTGCCATTGAGTATTTGTTATCGTTGGCTGCTCTCATTCACAGTCAAGTAGTGATCATGGTGCTGGCACCCTACATTTCAGATCTCACAATGATCTGCTAAACATCCCCCTTCCTGTCTTCCCCTAACCTGAATATAGCTGTACTCTGCTGGAATGGCTGCTTCAGTCCCTCTCTGGCATTCATTCTTCTCTTCTGCTCCCCACACCAAAAACTGGTGAGCTCACTACCCTTCTACATCATGAATGTGGTTAGTACAGTCACCTGTGTCATTTTTACATATTAATAATGAACATGATCTTTGATAAGCCAGGCTGATAGCAGCAGGGCACAAGGGGAAACATAGGCATTCTTACCCATATAAAATGTAATCTACCTATGATTAGGCACTGTTAAATGACATGCATAATGATGTGCACACCCTTCATTTAATAACCTAATCAAAGGTAGCCTAGATCTTTTAAAGGTAGGAAAGCCTATAAGTCCCCTTGTTCCCTGCTGCTATCAGCCTGCCTTACCGGAAAGATTTGTTTATTTTTGATATATCAAAAAACCCGGGGACTGTACTACCTACATTCAGGATGCACAAGGGTGATGAGCTCACCAGTTTTGTGTGGGAGAAGTGAGAATGATACTGAGGGGACTGAGAATGCCGCCTCCTGCAAGGTACTGCTATATTCAGGGAAGAGGGAAGACAGAAGGGGAAAAATATGAGTAGATCGCTGTGAGAAATATGATATGGGGCTACCAGCACCATGATCACTAGTTGACCCTATTGTCCTGGCCAACATTCCACTTCCCATAAAAACAGTTCATGCAATTGTCTAAGGCTGTGTGTGGGTATTAATGTGTGAATTGGCTGCCACTACACATTCAGTCACTTCATGAAAGCACTATATACATGCTGACTTTTATTATTATTATTTTTTCCCATGGATAAAGAAGAGAAGACAAGACAAGAATATTTTTGATTTCCAAGAAAGTATGAACTCTGGTATTGGACTACAGAAGAACTTTGCTACAAACAAGTGGTGGATCTATGGGGTGGTGAAGGGTGCGGCTGTAATCCCCCCCCCCATTGTAAAGTACTCGCTTGCTGCTGCTGCATTTCACTTTGTAGAAGAAGTCTGATTTATTGAGTGTACAAACGTTTACACTGAAAAATATGGATTACATTTGTAGTTTCAGTTAAAAACATACAAGAAAAGCATAACAGCAGAAAATATAAAGGCTTCATAAAAATGTTAAAAAGGGCATATCAAGTATGCACTCACTCCCAGCACCCCTCCCCCTCCCCCACTGTAGCATCCTGGATCCGCCATAACCATTAGACCACCAGGTTATTCAAGATTTGTACTGCACTGTGGTTTGCCAAAGAGAAAGTTGGTTGGATTAAAACGCAATTTCAGCATGTTAAAGTAAACAAAATGAACAGAACCATAGCTTAACATGCATATTGCTCTAAATAATGCACATGGTTTTTGACAATTTTGTTGAAACAATTCTATACAAAGGGAAAAAAGAATTCGTTAGCACTATAGAGAGCCATATAGCGCTCTGTCTTTGGCTCCAATGATGTCATCACTTAACACATTTGGCGGCCATTTTAAGAAGCAGGTAAGGCAGTTTTTTGAAATTGGAGGACTGATTTTACATTTGTCAAATGCTTTGAAACCACATTTATGTAACATATATAAATGTAGTTTTAGCATTAACGAATTCAGCAGCCTTTCCTTTAGTCCTGTTTGAGGTCATATTTTTGAATAGTTTGTTGTCAAAATGTTGTTTAGGTATCCTTTAAGTGTTTTCAATACCGTAATTACATCAGATTTTTCAAACCTATAATGTGTAGAAATAGGGTTGATGTTTGAGTTTATTAAATTATGAGTATCTTTTTTTGAATACACAGAACACAAATAATTATTAAAATGACTGGCTGTACCAAAATCAGAGTTAAGAGTTACGCCATCATGAATTAATGGCCCACCCATTCTTGTATTTCCCATTTTATTGTTTATGTATGAAAATAATGATTTATGACTGTTTTTAGAGTGATCAGGTTTAAATTCTAATTTTTGTTTAGACTGCTTAATCATGTGTTTAAGTGTAGACAAGGCTCTTTTATATTTGGTAATCTGTTCATTACCTTGGTTCAGCTTGAGCTTCTTAAATAGTTTTTCTTTAAGTTTAATTTCTCTTCTGATTGATTTAGTTAGCCATATTGGGATTTTACCCTTTTTATTATATTTCTTCTTGTTGTGCACATACACTTGTTCTAGCTTCTGAATTATTGCCTTCAGCTTGTCCCAAGGTGTATTTACTGATACATTTAAAAATGCTTCTTCCCAATTAATTTTGTTTAGAGTACTGATTATTTCCTTAAAATTAGCTTTGTCATAATCCTTGTATGTAATATAGTTTGGGGATCTTATAAGTTGAGTAGTAATACTAAACTGAATCGAGTTATGGTAGCTATTCCCAAGGGGGTCCTTAATATCAATACTTGTAATTAAGTTCTCAATGTTGGTAATGATAAGGTCAAGAATGTTGTTCCCTCTTGTAGGATGGTTAACTAGTTGCTCAAGACCAGAGCTGATGATGGTTGAAACTAATATTTTTTTCATGTTCATTACCACTGGTTACAGTTTCCTAGTTAATACTGGGCATGTTGAAATTCCCTAGAATAAGGCTATCTCCCTTGTTGGCCATATTACCAATGTCTTGAGTAACATAGAAACATAGGAACATGGACATTATGGCAGATAAGGACCGCTTAGCCCATGCCCACCTAGTCTGCCCATTTTCCTACCTACTGGATAAACTGCAGATCCTAGTTAACCAACAGCCTATTTCTTCCTACCCCCACAAGAATTGCCTTATGTCTGTCCCATGCATTCTTGAATTCTCCCACAGTTTTAGACTTCACAACCTCCTCAGGAAGGCGGTCCCATGCATTCACCACCCTCTCTGTGAAAAAATACTTCCTCACATTGCCTGTAAGTCGTCCCCCTCTATCTTCAAATTGTGTCCCCTTGTTCTTGTACACCTCTTTTTCTGAAAAATGCTACCCTCTTGGACTTTGTTGATTCCACTGAGGTACTTAAAAGTTTCAATCATGCCCCCCCTCTCCCTCCTTTCCTCAAGGGTATACATGTTAAGCTCCTTTAGTCTTTCCTTGTATTGCTTCTCTTGCAGACCCTGCAGCATTTTAGTTGCCCTCCTCTGGACTGCCTCCATCCTATCTATGTCCTTGTGGAAATGATGTCTCCAGAACTGGATGCAGTACTCCAGATATACAGAGGGATAACAACTTCCTGTTTTCTGCTGGTGATGCCTCTCCCTATACATCCCAGTATCCCCCCAGCCCCCCCACTGCCTTCTCACATTGCTTGCTAACCTTAAGGTCATCTGATATGATTATCCCCAGGTCCCTTTCTGATTTTGTTGTTGTTACTGCCTCCCCCCCCCATTGTGTACTCTTCCCCTGGGTTTTTGTTTCCCAGGTGCAATATTTTGAACTTCTTTGTACTGAATCCAAGCTGCCATACTTCTGACCACTCCTCCAACCTTGCCAAGTCCCTTCTCATCCTTTCCACCCCCCTTGTGTATCAGCCCTGTTGCAGATCTTTGTGTCATCTGCAAAGAGGCATACTTTTCCTTCCAGTCCCACTGTAATGTCACTTATAAAGACATTAAAAAAGACTGGACCCAGTACTGAACCCTGAGGTACCCCACTAGTAACCTCCCTTTCTTCAGAGTGGACTCCTTACTATTACCTTCTGTGTCCTGTTGTCCAGCCAATGTTTTACCTAGGCTTCCACCCTGGGACCCACTCCCAGGCTGGCTAATTTGTTTATTGATCTTTGTGTGGGACTGTGTCAAATGCCTTGCTAAAGTCTAGGTAGGCCATGTCCACAGCCCCTCCCTGATCTACTACTTTGGTCACCCAGTCAAATAAATCGATTAGATTCATCTGACATGACCTTCCCACTGTGAATCCATGCTGCCTTGGGTCCTCTGCCCCACTGGCCTCTAGGTACTCAACAATTCTTTCCTTCAGAAATGATTCCATCATTTTCCCTACCACAGAGGTCAAACTGACAGGTCTGTAGTTTCCTGCCTCTGTCTTGCTCCTACTTTTGTGAAGGGGAATCACATACACCCTCCTCCACTCCTCAGGTACCACACCATCCTCCCATGATTTGTTAAAAAGGATCGTCAGTGGTGTCACTAGTTCTACCCTTAATTCTTTTAGAATTCTGGGGTGAATCCCATCAGGCCCCATTGCTTTGTCCACCTTCAGTTTTAGGAGTTCTTTCAGAACCCTTTCTTCTGTGAAAGGACTGGGAACAATCCCCCTATCCAGAGTGCTTCTGTTAATTAGATTAGGTACCTCCCCTTCTTTTGTGAATACTGAGCAGAAGTATTAATTCAGTATCCCTGCTTTTTCACTGTCCCTCTCTGCCCACCCACTATCCATTCTATTCAGCCTCACTATCCCTCCCTTTGTCTTTCTACACTCCCTAATGTACCTATAAAAGGTTTTATCACCCTGCTTAACCAAGTTGACTATCCTTTCCTCAGTTTGGGCCTTTGCTATTCTGACTACCTTCCCTGTTTCATTTTGCCTTAACTGGTACAGTTCTCTGTCCTGCTCCTTCTGTGTTTCCTTATACTTCCTAAATGCTATATCTTTCTCCCTTACCTTCCCCACCACCTCTTTTGAGAACCATAGTTACTTTTTCTTTCATTTTGATTTGTTTATTTGTGTCACACAAAGGCTTGTTGCCTCTGTGATGGCAGTTCTGATGTTTCCCCATTGTTGCTCGACCCCTCCTTCTTGCCTGTTTGCTAGTGCTTTTCACTCTCCCATTTTGACAAAGTCAGCCCTCCTGAAGTCCAGTACCCTCACTTTTGTATGGCTTGACTCTGCAGCTGAGTTTATCGTGAACCACACTGTTTGGTGGTCACTTGTTCCCAGATGGCTACCCACTTCTAGATATGAGATCCTCTCACTGTTCCCATTTGTGAGTACGAGGTCTAAGATTGCTTCCTCCTGAGTGGGTTCCAACACTAGCTGTCTGAGGCATGCTCCTGTAGGGCATCGAGAATGGCCCTGCTCTTGGATGTGGCTGCAGCAAAGGTGCTCCAGTTAACATCTGGCATATTCGGGTCCCCCATCAATGATATCTCCCCTTTTTCTGCCATCCTAAGGATGCCTTCTATCATATCCTTGTCCATTCCCTCCCCCTGAGATGGGGGTCTGTATACAACCCCTGTGTGGATTGTGGTGCCATTTCCAGTCTCTAAGGTGACCCACAGTGCCTCCTCTCCTTCCTGTTTACTCTTTTGTTCCACTGCTTTTATCCTTTCCCTTACTTAGAGAGCTACTCCACCCCCCTTCTACCCTCCCTGTTTCTCTTGTAGGTTGTGCACCCTGGTATGTTAACATCCCAGTCATGGTTCTCTGTGTACCATGTTTCTGTGACTGCCATGATATCCAGGCATCTCTCTTCCATCAAGGCCACCAGTTCAGGGAGCTTGTTGCCCAGATTATGGGCATTGGTACTCATTACCCTCCATTTCTTGATGGGCTTACCCCTTTTTGCCCCATCTCTGTCCTTATTGCCATTGTTGTTTTCTCCATTTACCCCTGCCCTTCTCCCTATTGACATCTCTATCTTGGTGTTTACCTTACTAACTACCCTGATAATTTGGGGGGGCTAGGATATCCGTGCTCCTTTCCAGTGCCTCCCCCCTTGGCTAGTTTAAATGCTTGCCAATGAAGCATTAAACCTATCACCTAGGATCCTGGTTCCCCTTTTGGACAGATGCAGAGCATCGTGCCAGTATGGGCCTGCATCACTCCAAGTGGACCCCCAGCCCCCCGATGAAGCCAAACCCCTGAGCTCTGCACCAGTTTTTCAACCACTGCTTGAATCCCATGGGGTGGGGCACCATAGTCTCACCAATGCCATAGACAGGGAGCACCTCTGAGAAGGTTACCATGTGTGCTACTTGTCTAAGGCCCCTCCCCAACTCCACAAACTCCTCCTGCACCATTCTGATCCCTTTCCCAGCCAGGTCATTTGTCCCTAGGTGTACAATGACATCCAGCTCCCTCCCCCATGCAGCTGCTCCCATGATCTTGAGGATTCGCTCCCTGTCCCTCCAAGCCATGGTGCCTGGCAGGCATCTTACCTCCCTCTCCCCTCCCTCCCCCAGTTCTACCCTCCTAACAATGGAGTCCCCCATCAAGAGTTGTTTCCTTCCCCTGTGGGGTCCCATGCCACCCTCATGTGGGTCTGTTTTGTGGAGGTTCCCAACATTCTCCTTGGTCTCCACTGTGGGTGCCTCTACAGAGGAACCACACTCTGCCAGAGTGGCATACAAATTGTGGAGAGGTACAACTGGAGAGATGCACCTCTGTTCCACCAACCTTACCCTCCCTGAGCCCACTGTGGTCCAACCACTCCTCTTTCTTGGCAACCTCTGAGGCAGCGGCGGTGGCCCTGGTGGTCCTTGGGTGGGAGAAGAGGTCCCCCAAATCCTGCCAACTCAACCTGGAGATGAGCAACCTCCTCCCTCAGCCCAGAGAGGTGCATGCAGATGGGACAACACCGCATCCTCCAGAATGTCTCCTGGAAGACTGCTGCTCCACAGCCACTGCACTGCACCACTCCCATCATGTCTTATTTCTGGCCACTTAACTGTTGTTTTGAATACTTACTCTTTCCTCTGTTTGTCTCTCTCTCTCTCTCTCTATATATATATATATATATGTATATATCCCTACTTACCTACTGCCTTCATGCTGTTAAAGCTCCTGATCTTCCTGTTCTGAGACAAGAAGTTTTTATATTTCTCAGTAGTCTCCTTACTTGCTCAGAGTCAGTCCTCCAGCAGCTGGGGGGGGACGGACAGCTACTCTTTTCCTTCTAGGATGGTGAGTCTTTTGTGACTCTGTGATCACTCCCTTCCTGCTCCCAAACAGGAAGTTCCTGTTGTCAGTCAAATCCTGTGCCTACAAAAGTAGAACTGGCTAAGGGTGGGGGGGTGGAGGGGAGGGAAGGAGGGCAATATAGTCCCAGTAGAGAAGTATAGTTCTAGTAGCACCTCCTTCCTCTTGCTGTTCTCTGCCTGTTCTCTGCCAGAACAGGTAGAGATTGTTGGTATATTCCATATCTACTGAGGGGAGCCTATAAGAATTACCTATTGTAATTTTAGAGTGACCTTTGAATTGTACCATGACCCAAATAGTCTTGGTTAGTGTTTGTACATTATGTTCATATAAAGGTATGTCTTCCCTTACATATAGCATACACCACCACCAATTCTACCTGCTCTATCTTTATGGTACAGTTTGTAACCCTTATTCATTTGGATGAGGAGTCCCACCATGTTTCCATAACTGCAATAATACCAAGGTCAAGTAGTCTGCATTTAGCTTCAAGTTCTCACATTTTGATGTTGTTAAGAGACCTTGCATTAAAAGATAATATTTTACAAGAATTTTTATGATGATGTGTAATGCCATACGACTACTTTTTTCTGGGTGGTAATTTATGCCACACTAAGTGTCGCACAAAGTCATGCAAACACACTCTATGCAGTGCTAACACGCTGAATTTAGCATGGTGACTGTATTCATACACACCCCCTCTCTTTGCCCAGTGCATACATTATAATTTTGCACAGCACTAATCCAGTTTGCCCATGCTATTTGGTCTTTTGACTATAGGGAACCCACACAAACAGAGCGCAAACCAGTGCACAGTTTTGAATATCTGGCCCCAAGTCTTTATGTTTTCATTTACTTGCAAACTGTGTGAAACTGACAAAGCATGTCAGATTCTAGTGACAGAGTATGTCAGTTTCTGACCCTTACGATCACAGCCATCTGGAAAGTCGAGCTGAGCACTCTAGGAGAATGGATAGATAGTTAACAGCTCGCTGGTCATCGTACTCTGTTTTCTTTAAACATAGCTTGAAAAATTGCAGACACTTATTATTTTAATAATCAGTGGATCGGTGCCTAATCCAGCTATAAATACATATCAAATTTGTGGCTATATAGTTATTTTATTTTGCCCTGTTAGCTTCAGCCATATCTGTTATTATGTCGACTTCAGCGGCCTTATACATTTCAAAGAAATGGTCCACGGCTAGAGAAATGCCAGGTAACAATGCTTCAGCTTGGGGTCCTGCACCCATGTTACAGACCAGAGATCTTTCAATCTAACTTCAATAAAATATATTCTATCCAACATACAAGCTGACATTACTGACCAAAAGCAAACTATGGTTATGATTCAACTGGACAATAAAGAATATCAGGTGAGACTAGAAGCTAATGAAACAAGGATGTCTGATGTTGAGATTACAATGTTAGAAGTACAGTACAAGACGTCCAAAGTGTACAGGCAAAACAAACATTACTTGCTAAGTAAAGTGGATGATCTGGAAAATAGAGGCAGGAGAAATAATTTAAGAATTGTAGGGTGCCAGAAGGTGCTGAGGGTCATAACATGATTCCGTTTTTATGACAGTTTTTTATGGATTTATTGCAGCACCAATGGCAATGGCTGTTGGAAACTGAATTGGCACACCACTCTTTAACCCCTAAGCCTCAGGCTGGCACTAGATCCTGACCAATAATTGTTAACTTTTTAAGCTTTATTGTGAAGATATTTTTAAAGGATAGTAAGGAAAGGGGGAGACTGCTATGGAAGGGGGAGAAAGTTTCACTGTTCCAGAACTTTTCAAAGAAGATGGTGGATAGACGTAAAGTCTTCCAGGAAGCAAAACTTGCTCTACGAAGAGAGGGCTTGCCCTGTTTCATGAAATACCCAGCGATATTGGTGGTGCAGGCTGCCTCTGGACCACCATGACAATGTTTTTCACCCAATAATATTTGGGATATAATACACAGTGCCCAGTCTGGTAACAGTAAAAGTTCTGCTAAGTCAGTTAAACATAATGGCCATGACTCCATTGTCAGTTCAAACAGCTCAATAGAACACTCATGTCAGGATCAGTGCGAGCCTGCTGAAATCTCAAAGCCTCAAGGAAGTACTGCTAGTGAGCTCATGAAGGAAGGGGTCCCTACACATGAATGTAAACAGCTGCATACTTATGCTGCTGTCACAAGAAAGTCATTCATCCCCGTAGCTGTCCCTAAGCATAATGGAGTAAACACATCACCAAGAAAGCTATAATAACCGGGAGAGCCTCTTGGTTCACTCCTCAAAATAAGTACAAATCCAATTCTAAGAAATGCTACAGGAGCCGTAGCAGAGACAGATGAAGTTCCTCTAGTGCAGCTACCACTCTATGAAAGTCTCTGGTCCCATCATCCAATAAACCCTCAGTTGAAATCGCTACAAGTTGGAGGAACCCTTGTCCCTCCTCTGTGAAATAATATGTCTTCTTGACTTTCCTCTCTTCTCAAATGGAAAAGGAAGCATAAAGTATATCACATAGATTTCAGCTATAGTCTCATTGGCATGCACTATGCCTGTCTCTAATTAGCTGAAAAAACAAGGATTGATCTCAGTTTGAGCAGCTGAACCTTGTTTATTCCACCCCTATATCCTGTTATCCTTCTTCCTGATTTGTTCTTTTCTCTTTCTCCTAAAGGAGAAACAGAGGATAAAATACTCCACATGGTTTTTAGGCCAATCCTGATGGCATGCACTATGCCTGGTTTTTAATGGTGTATGCAAAAGCAGTGCTAGACTAATCACAAGTGCGTCCTGTTTTTTTAATTTTTTACATGAATGTCTATGCAAGCTTGCTGTGAACAATTTGTGCTGAACTCACTGTAGGGTTCTTTACATGTACCGACTTTTCATCATGTCTCCCATCTTCTCTCCACTTTTTACATTAATAACAGCTTAAATAATGAGTCACCTATTTAAAGGGAAAATGAGAAGGGGAAAGGGAAAGAAAAAAGGGAAAAAAAGGAATGTGAAGTGTGGGGGAGGATCTGTTATGCTGAATGTTTTTGGCGTTAGGTCTGTTGTACAGTCTCTGCTCAGATGTGCCTTCTCCATTACTGCATATAGGCATGTCTTTACTCTATCTAAAAAATCCAGGCTTAATTTTCTGGCTGTACTCCCCACTTACTTCTGCCTATTTTGCTTGCTTTGTCTTTCCAATCTGTGTTTTGGGAACCCTCTCTCCTACTACCCTGCTTTGTATCCCACCTTCCCTCATACACCCCCTATCTTTTTTACAGGATAGCAGTGGTGATTGAGACACATTGATGGGGGTTTTAATACAGCTGCTATGCTTACTTGCCTGGAAAGGGTCATGTGGGTCCATAAGCCTGAGCTGCCCAGCTAGATGTCAGGAGTTTGTAATTTCAAATAGCATGTGGCTGTGAAATGATAACAGCCTGCTTGTTTACTGTTACAGTTGCTTTAAAGCAACCTAATTCCACTGCATATCTAACTGGTGATGATTCTGTTCTCATGGCAACTGAAAAAGGAGGAAGTGCTGGATACCTAGTCTTTATTGCCCCCCCACTAACACCCTCCCCCTTTTTTCTTTTTCTCTCTTTTCTTTCTCTCTCTCTCCTTTTGTTCTTCTGCTTCACTTTCTTACACCTTGATAAATAATGGCTCTCATCTACCTTGTTATAACTTCTTTCTTATATCCTGGCAAATCAACTAAAGGGTGGCATGGACCCTAATATTGCATATTGGCATCCAATCTGGTCACATTCGGTGCCACTCTGTTTGCATATATAGGCACTAGATGACAGCTTACATGACAGTGCCTTGTTATGTGACTAGCTACTGATAAATCATAAAAAAAATGGTTAGCCCGCATGTACATTAGCTCTTTGTAACTGAGCATTGACCAGTAACACTCGCCATTCTGTTATAAGTGGTTATTCATCTGCAGATACCATGGAATTCTACACTCTGGTATACAGCAGTCCTCAGCCTCTTAGGGCTGTTTTGTTGTTTTTTCTAGTTATTTTTATTAACTGATTGTTTCACTCTATTGATACAGATTTACTAATACTCGTAATTATTTTATCAGTTACGTTAACTTGTTTAGTTTATATTTCAGAAGTTATTGGTTATAATTTAACTTTAGAGGTGTAACATATTTATTCAGGTGTTCTCTGACATATAGATACTATCTAGACAAGGACAGAATTCTTGTCTACCTGTCCTTGCGAGTTATAGTACATTTCAGATATCAATATTTAACTTTATTATACTGCTGAGATTTACTGTCACTTGTATTGGGGTTTTCATATTACACTCCTAGTTCATTGAGAATGGCTTTAAACAATTTAAGCATATGTTCCTGGAATGTGAAAGGTTTAGGATCCCCCATTAAATGCAAGAAGGTCCTGTCATACCTGGAAAAGGATAACATTGATATAGCACTGCTCCAAGAGATGCATTTACTGTCTGATGAAGCTGTTAAATTGGCCAGTACATGGGTCTCAACAGTGGAGTATAGCATATTTAATTCCAAGCAAAGCAGTAATGCAATCCTAATTAAGAAGGGTATCAACTTTGTAACGTCTGATCACTTTGCAGACATAGAAGGCAGGTTTCAGATTTTAACTAGAGCTATAAATGGCTGCAAAATGATCATAGGTGATCAATATGTTCCTAGCACAAATCAAAACATCTTCTTTGACCTCATTTCCATTAAACTTGGCACCATTGTGGATCATGAAATCATCCTAGGGGGTGATTTCAATGAAGTAATGGACCCTCTTCTGGATCAAAACAGATCCTCCTCTCTACTTGACAGGTCTAAGTCTCAAGTTGCCCTTCATAAGTTGGTAGAGGACCTCAACTTAATAGGCACTTGGAGGTTAGTGCATCCCTCAGATAGAGATGACTCCATTTATTCAGCAAGGCACAACTTGTACAGCAGGATCGATTATTTAATGGTTTTCAAAGATCTAGCAGGGGGTATCAACAATGCATGTTTAAATGGTATTATCATTTCAGATCATGCTCTTGCTAAACATTCACTGTCCATTGGGAGTGGTCAGGACAGGCCTAAAAGGTGGAGAATGAATAACTCGCTTCTGAAGGACGAGGACTTCAGAAATGACTGGGAAAGGAAATAGCAGGTTATTTCAAGAACAATGACAATGGGGAGGTATAATTTGCCTGTTTGTGGGATGTCTTCAAGGCATTCATCAGAGGCAGAATAATTTGTTTTTCTTCTTTCAAGAAAAAGGAGGCACAAAACAATCTAGAGAAGAAGGAAAAGGAGTTGCATGTCCTTGAACAAAAATTTAAAACACAAAAGGTCACTGATGCTCAGCTATTATTTAAAATAACTTGCTTAAAATATGATATTAACAAGATTTATTCAACCAAAGCGGAGTATGCATTATTTAGAATGAGGCAAACATATTCGGAAATGGGAGAGAGAGAAGGAAAATTATTAGCAAACAGGTTAAAAGTAATGCAGAATCAGAATGTTATAGTAAGCATTCGGAATAAGTATAACTCTATTGTGGTTGCCAATAAAGAAATGAATATCCCATTCAAGGAATTTTATAAAGCTTTGAATCAAAGTGTTGGGGAGTCACCAGGTAACATTAGGGAAGATTTTCTCAAATCAGTTAGACTTCCAGCTTTGTCAAATTTTGAGAGGGAAGACCTGAGTAGGTCTATTTTGTTTGAAAAAAAAAGCCATTGCCATTAAGGAACTACCTTCAAACAAGGCTCCATGCCCAGATGGGATTCTGTAGAATTTTATAAAAAACTGGATGATCAGGCTTGTAGATACCTTTTGGAAAAGTATAAAGAAATTTCTGATAGAAAGGTACTACGTGATTCAATGCAAGAGACACATATTACTCCCATTTTAAAACATGGCAAAGATTCTCTGTTATGTGAAAACTACAGACCTATTTCATTGTTGAATATGGATTATAAAATTCTATCAATGATCTTTGCAACCAGACTTAAAAAAAACAAAAACAAATGATCAAACTAATAAGCAAGGAGCAAGTGAGTTTGTCCCAGAGAGTTCAGGGGCTGATAATGTTCACAAGTTGCTGAATGTCATCTGGGCAGTCGCCAAGCAGGCCACCCCCTCAGCAATTGTTGCTCTAGATTTCAGCAAGGCATTCAACACCTTGAAGTGGGATTACTTGTATGAGGTCCTGGAATATATGAATGTGGGAGAACACTTAATTTTGTGGTTTAAGAATCTTTATAGCAGTCCCTCAGCTAAGGTAATAACAAATGAGTTAGTCTCAGACTCCAATGGCCTTCATAGGGGAACCAGACAGGGTTGTCCTCTTTCACCATACTTGTTTATTTTAGCTATAGAGCCTCTAGTCAGGAAAATTTCAGAGGAGAAGAAAATGAGTGGAGTCAAAACAAAAAAGGTGAGCAAGGTCTTTGCATATGCAGATGACTTGCTAATCTCAACTAGTTATTCTAGTGAATCATTTAATGAGTTGAGTAAGTTGCTAGATATTTTTGCCCAGTTCTCTGGGTTATGTATAAATTGGAGCAAAACCCATATCTTAGCTACTGGCCCAAAACGCAAGGCTGAAATGGGCTTGAGAAGATATTTTAGGACACTACAGATTACTGGGAAATATGACTTGAGGCATGGAACAATGCGCTGGAGGGATTGTGGGGAGACAAGTGCAAACCACACCCATATATTTTGGAGCTGCCCAAAAATACAGGCATTTTGGCAATTAATAGAGAGGGCCTGCATGGAACGTTTGCCAGAGGTGGGAGAATTAACTCCAGCTTTGGCCCTATTATTACATTTCCCAAACCATGTGAAGAATGTACACACTAAAGAAATGATAGTCATTATGCTGCAGGCAGGAAAGAAGGTATTAACTTGGAGGTGGCTGCAGCAGCACACATCAACTCAAGCCGAATGGGAAGATGTGGTCCAACAAATTTGCCGCATGGAAAAAAATGACAGCTGGGCTTAATCTCAGGTTAAAAAGATGTATGGAATTTTGGAATAAATGGTTGCTCTGGATAATGAATCATAGGTGAGACTTTGTTCCCTAGGAGGTAGTATAATGGGCAGCTACATCAGAGTAAAGGGTAACTACTTTTCATTAGCTTATTTGTTGAGGGATTAGAGCACCTGTAAAGGAAAGAAATGGATAAACAAATGTAGTCCTTTGTATGCTTTATATTGTGTGGATTGAGCGCTGTCTGCCTCCACGTTACTAGAAATACTGTGCAAATGTACTGCTTCTACAAAATCTCAATAAAATATAAATTACAAAAAGAAATGGGCTTGGGAAGTTTAGACCCAAAGACACAGCTGGAAAGTCTCATTACATATCTGGGACTCACAGTCTCAAAAGACATTTGCAAAATAGTGGATCTGAATACAACACCTTTATTAAAAGATCTGGGATGTGACCTCCTAAAATGGCAAAGTCTGAATTTATCTCTTTGGGGTAAGATAAATGCTATTAAAATGATTGCTGCCCCAAAACTTCTTTTTATCTTTTTCAAAGAATCCCTCTTAAAATACACAATACATTTAAGCAGATAAAAAGTCTAGTGAGGGCATTTTTATGGGGAAATAAACCACCAAGGTTATCCTTAAAAAAGCTGAGCAGCCATGGACAGAAGGAGGTTTTGTCCTGCCAAACTGGAGAAAGTATTACATTTCCTTCTTATTCAAGCAGGCTGTTAAATATATATCTGTGGAGTCTGATGTTGAGGCACCACTTTGGCTGGTAGTGGAAAAACACTAGCTTCCCCTTTTAAACATTCTGATTTATTGTTTATCCCCACACTGAAACAAATCAAAGATAACCCCTGAATTACATCTTCCATCAGTATAATTAAAGAAGTTAATAATATTCTTGACATAAAGAAATTTCCCCTAAACTTGACTACAGTCTAGAACAATGTTGAAATTGCATATGGTGATAAGCCACTAATAGATTCTGAGTGGCTAGTGTCTGGGATAACAAATGTAGGAGATCTAATAGGAAAAGAAAATAAGACACTACTTTCCTTCATGGAGGTCAGAACCAAGTATGGGTTACACAAATTTCAATTTGCAAGATTTCTACAGATTAGAATGGCGTTGCAAGATTCACTCTTAACTCCAGAACTTACTTCACCTGATCATACTGAATGGTCTCAATTAATCAAACTAGCATTGAAAAAAGGATCCAGTATGTGCTATAAAATTATATTTGATGTGGATAATCTTGTTTTGCCCTCACAAGAATCCAGACTGAAGTGGGAAGCTGAACTGGGTGAGCATCTGACAGAAAGGGAATGGGAAAGATCTTGAAGGAATGCATATCTGAGCTGCAGAGAAGTCCAAGGTAGGACAATCTAGTTTGGGATTCTCCATTATTATTATTGTTCCCCAAATGTTTAGAAGAAAAGAATTACTTGCCAGATGGCCCTTGTTGGAGGTATTTACTAAAACATGCTAACCTCATGCACATGCTTTGGGGGTGCCCAATTATTAAAAGTATTTGGGTTAAGGTATGTGAGGAAGTAACTAATGCCATAATACCTTTTTCATGCAAGCTCTTTATTTTAAGAATAGACTCAGAAGTCCCACTTTTAGATAATGCACAGAAACACTAGATCTCCTCAGCAGCCCTCGCCCTGAAAGGGCTACTGCTTTCATATTGGAAATCCCCTATGCCTCCCTCTGTAAATGAGTGGTTTAATAGCCTAGGTCTGTTGACTAATAATGAAAGAGTTGCCTCAATTGTTGCTAATAGATTAGTTGCCTTTGAAAGGGTTTGGTCTCTTTTTCTCTCTTTATTGAAAAACAGAACCTCTGCAGAGGGACACACTTGATAATTTTAAGTACATGATATTCAATGGGTTAACAATATGTTGAACAAAACAGTACAACATATTGTTAACCTATCCCATGTCACAAAGTGAGGTTTCTAGCAGTTCTTACTGTATCGCACTAGTTAGTCTGTTATTTTTCTTTTTCCCTAAGTTTAAAGATATGTAGTATCAGTAATGGATGTGTTTATATTTCCTAAGATATTGGTTTGTCGACGTCTCATGTGTTATGTTGTACTGGCTATCTTTATTTTCCAAAATAAAAAACTTTTGATTTAAAAAAAACAAAACAATCACAGACATCTAGTGTTTCGTGACACACTTCATACAGCGCTGACACCTTGCATTAGTTAGTACAGACGGAATGACAAAATCATCCACGTGATCTCATTGTGCTCCATCCAGTCCCACTGTTGAGACATTGTCTGAGTGCTTAATTTTACAAATAAGTGAGTGAACCATAAATGACAAAGACACCACTCTAGTTGTATTTTTATTAACAAGGCTGTTTTGTAGCTATATTAAAAGGACAAAACAGAACATGGAAATGGCGACCCATAAGCTACATTTCACCTTTAAAGTCTTGATTATTTTCTGTTATGACATATTATTCCTCTGCCATTTTGAATTTATTCTCCTTTTCTCTTGGTAACCTAGTGTGTTTTTTGTTTGTTTCTATTTGCCATAAAAGCTATGGAAATACCTCTTAAATATGCTTTTATACCCTCCCATATAAAGCACAGTTAGACCTCATTGTCTGCATTACCCATAAAATAATGTTTAATTTCTACTTTAATTTTTTCTATAAATTCAGGATCCTTAAGTAAAAGAGTGTCCCATTTCCACATTGTGGCCTTTGAAACACATACTGTATGTCCAGCTTTAACGTTAAATACAGTGGGGCATGATCTGACAATGTGAAAGGTCTATAAGATGTTTCCAAAACCTTATGTAACAGAGATTCAGAGATTAAGGCAAAACCAGTTCTAGAGAATGAATTATGTACATTACAGAAGAAAGAGTATTCTCCTCTGTCAGGAGCAATATGACAGAATGGATCCTTTAAATTTAAATCTATCATGAGTTAATAATTGAAACTGAGTTGATTTTTGTTTCCTTAGACCCAACAGAATGATCAAGTGAAGTTAGTGTTAAGTTAAAGTTTCCAGTGATCAGATAAGCTGAGGGGAACTGTTTAAGTTCTAAAAAAATACTACAAAACATAGTCATCTTCATTTGTAGCATAAATGTCAGCCAAAGTTAACAACTGAGTTTTAAACTTCAAAATTATCACAAATCTACCATTTTTATCCATAACCTGCTTTAGAATTTATTTGAATATTAAGACATGATTTCAAAAACACTGCCACCTCCTTGGAACTAGCAGTGTATTGTGAGTGGAATACCAAACAAACCCCTGAAATAGTTTCTATAAAACAAAAAATTATTTTCAAGAAAAAGGGTTTCCTGTAAACCAGTTTATCTTCTTCCTTTTAATTTCAGCTATTATTCTCCTAATTTTATTTCTGTCTCTTCCCTGTTTATGTTCAGTGATAATACTCTCAATACATTGGCTAACATTCCGTTATATATTTACATACACCATAGGAGGGATGGTGGAGTAGTGACATGAAGAGACACAGACAATTCCTTATTTTTCTATTTTTCTTATATTTCATTAGATATCTTACCTGAGGTATCCTTTTTTCAACCTAGCCAGTATTATTTCTAGACCTGACTCACAAAAAAATGTACTTTTCCCCTCACATATCCCCCTTTCTATTATACCCAGAAACATCTGGAAACACAACAGCTTCCTGAGGTCTAACCCTAGACCCTCCAACCCCTCTTATGCCCCATCCCTTCCTCTTTATTCTTCTAGCAAGTAGATGGACATGGGTTGCTGCCTGGTACCCAATGAGTAGAAATAAGATGAAAAACCATGTTCCTCCTGTCTTTGCCATCTTCTATATTTGTATAATCTATTTCCCTAGTTGTAAATATTAATACATCCAAAACGTATTAGTGCAACCCTCTTTTCCTATGTTGAAAATAACTTTATTTCCCCTTTTATCCTACCCTTTTTACTTTGCTATTCTTTCTCCCTTCTCTTCCAAGACCTCCTATATATACGTACATATATATATTTCCCCATCTTCTTTTTTTCCCTCCCCTCCATCTCTTATATTTTATTCATACTTACTGATTTCAAAAAGCTTCTCTTTTCAAAGAAAATCCCCTGATTTATCAAACCTTTGGTATAACTGCCAGATAAAAATTATACTAGCAATTTTTAAACTGTAGATTCTATATCATCTGCATTTTCAGTCTCCTCAGAAACTTTAGCCTTTTTATTGACTGACAGACCTGAAGGTCTGTCTTCTGAATCTTGCAAATCCTTGACTGCTGAGCCAGAAGAAGAAGATGAGGGAGCAATCAAACTTGTTGAAAGCCCAGAAGCACTTTTTGTATGTGCTGGACCTCTACTCTCTTTGGTAAAATAAGCTATTATGACTCTTTCAGCATCCATTGTTGAGAGAAAGATCTAAACTCTATCTTGAAAAAAAATACGTCGAGTCTAACAGGAGGTATCATAGCAAAACATATCCCTTTTTCCACTAAGAGATTCTTAACCTTACAGAAGGCATTCCAGTTTGTACTAATCTCGAGAGGTAAATCAGGATATACATGTACTGTAAAATGTTTAGTATGTAAATCCTTCTCCAACCAAGCTTTTCTTAAAATAGCTTCCCTTTCCTGATAACGAAGAGGCTTAATGTGTACAAAGTGTGGAAGCTTACCACAATAGTTAGTATTAAATGCTGCTCTATGAGTACAATCCAGCTCGATTATATTATCAGGGAAACTTCTGCCCATAACTTCGGTAATCAATGTTTCAAAAAACAGCAAGGGGTCTGCCCCCTCCACTCACTCTGGTATTACACCAAGCTTTAAATTACCCCATCTAGATCTCATTTCTCTGATCAGTTCATTTCTCTGATCTCTGGTTTCTGATATTTACAACTATATCCCCTCTGAAGTTATTGAATGTAGAACAGCGTCATAATTTAAGCATAAACTTTTTGCTCATTTTAAATCATGGTCCATTTGTGACTGTTTTTAATGTATAATTATATTATTGTATTTGTCTATTGTATTTGTTTGTTAAGTTATTTAAGTTTGTTAAATGTATAAATGAATCAATCAATAAAATTTTAATTTATAAAGTGCTTTTCCAATACCAAAGCGCATATACAATATAGAACAAACTATTAATCAATTAAAACACATAAAAATAAAAAGGCAGCAGTAATAAAACTAAACATACCTGGTCACTTGTGAAAATGGGTAATTATCTGCTCACAAGATTTACTAGTATAATAAATAAAGTGAAATGAAACATTTCAGGGGCTTGTACTTTTTGGACCAATGCTTGTAATTCCTTAGTCTGTGAGCTGACAGTGATTGTTAATGGATTTAACTTGTCTCCAGTATTACAGTCTGTATTTTTCAACTCTGCTGTGTGGAGAGAAAGAACATCAATCTTGCCTGCTAGGCCTGTGATCCTATTCTCTAAAGAAGTGATAGTTTTTATTTGCAAAAACCCCTGTCTCACCTCCTGTATCAGTTTGCCTTAATGAGCTGAACAAGTGGGCACCTCTGAGTTAAATGAGCCATTTTTATTTTGTTTATCTTTATCTCCCTCCTTATCTTCTTTTTATCCATTTTATCCATCTTAGTTAGTTTTCATTTAGCTCCAGTCATTGTAATAGACTGCACAAAGGTTGATCTAAAAAAGAATGCTCATTCATCCTAACTAATATCAGAATCAGAGCTATAAGTACTCTGCTTTCTCTCTTTAACTCCTATTTTAGGCTGTGAGGCACTTAATTTGTTAGCTAAACCAAAAGCACTATCAACAGGACTTCCAGGTGTGATATCTTCACTAACATTGATAGGGCTATCCACCATACCCTATGAAGGGTCCAAAGTTTTAACTTTCTCCAGATCTTCCATCCTAAAACCTGTCAGTAACTTTCCTGGAACAGCAAATTTATATTTAGGGTCTAATAATCCAGATTGCTGCCATGCCTGCAGTGATTTCTCAATATGCTGTTTTTTTACCTTCCCTTAAAACTGAGGAGATCGTGTTAATTAATCTAAAGTTTTCTGACATTCCTTAAAGCAGCAAATAACATATTTTCCATTTTAATTTTATTGCAACAGCTGTAGAGCTACCGCTTGTGATGCCGATGACTCATGTTCAGAAGTAAGCCCAAGGTGTTGAAGGAGGAGGACTGAGTGTCCATCAAACCACTCTCCTCCCTGGGGGGAGGGTGCAGAACAGCTTGGTGCTCAACTGTCCCCTGTCTGAGCCACAAGAGATGGAGGAGAAATGGCAGACATCAGCATGCATGCCTTGACATCAGCTCATGCTGCGTCTCCCAGGGGAGAAAAACAGAAAATCTCCCAATTGCACTGGATGATCGCTGAACTGTGCAGGCCCCACACCCAACTCAGGTGCCTCCCCGAAATCTGGATCCAGTCCTGGTGGGTTGAAGGATTCCCTGCTACCCTGCCACAGAGGGCAAACCATGGGGGACTATGGGAGAGGTAAGCCATGGGGGAAGTTTGGGTGACGGTGCTGAAAAGACCAGTTGGAAGGAGGACCAACTGGGACAGGGAGCAGAAAAACAAACAAAAACATTTTTTATTGCAGCACCCATTGTGACAGTGTAAACACTACCCTGGGAAACAAGAGGTTAACGCCTTGGCTGAGGATGAGGAAATGCAGGGAATGCAACCTGAACAGGAAAGGGGGGGGTTGCCTCCCCAGGTGTTGCTGATTATAGGGACTGTTGAAAGGCAGAGAGAATCCAGCAAGGAGTCAGTTAGAAGCTGGAAACTGCTGTAGGGAGGAGATACTCTTAGGCAGAGAACCCTGTAAGATGGAGGGTGGTATGTAAGACAGGAACCACAGCAGAAAGCCAAGGAGAATGGTTAATTGTTGGAGAGAACCTTTGGGGAGAAGTTGAAACCTGCGGCTGAGAAACAGACCATTTCTAGAGCAGAGAGTCCTGAGGTAAAGGATCAGCCTAGCCAGCTGGGCCAAAAACAGTGAGTGGAATGTATTGCTGCTAACAGCCTGTAAATAAGGCTAAAAGGGAAAACTGTTTGTGTTTTATTTGAGACTGTGCATTGAAAAACGGTGAGTGGAATATACTGCTAATAGCAGCCTGCAAATCAGGCCAAAGGGAAAACTGTTTGTGTTTTACTTGAGACTGTGCATTCAAAACTGCTGGCCCACAAACTGTTTGTTTTGTTTGAGACTGTATATTGAAAAAACTGCTGGCCCACATAGGTGGTTCAAAGATTCCTTTTGTCAAGTCAGCCTGAAAGAACTGTTGTGTGTTAACCTTTATGTTACCTGACCAGGCTGGAGAAGTTGAACTGACTGATTATGCTTTTCTGGAGCAATAACTTACATTTGGAGCAATAAAAGTACATTTTCTTCTGTGAACTTTAAACCCAACATGTTGCCTCTCCATCTACCATAGGCCAGCTTGTCACACATGGTGCCAAAAGTGGGATACAAACCCCTGCTGGAGTGAGCAGAACTAGTTACATTCTGGAAAAATGGAAATGGAGAAATTGCTGAAGTTCCTCACTGAACAACAACAGGCTTTCAGGCAGCTGGTACAGAAGCAGCAGAAGGCACAACAGCGGGTGCAACAAACACAACAGGCTCAGCAACAACAGGTTCTCACCTAGCTGGCTCAGCAGCAGCAGGAGGTGCAACAGTGGGCCCAACAAGCACAGCAAGCCCAACAGGAGGCACAACAGCAGTTTCTTATACAGCTGGGGCAAAAACAACAGCATCTGTTGCAGTCCCTGGTGCAACAGCTGCAACAAGATCCTACTGGTGAGGCTTGTCTGGCTATCGTGGAGCCAGGGGTTCCTAGGATGAACGCCATGCTGATCAAAATGACATCTGAGGATGATCCTGAGGCCTTCCTGGTAACATTCAAATGAGTGGCGGAAGCTGCTGGATGGCCCACACCCCAATGGACTGTCCACCTTGCCCCCTGTCTGACTGGGGAAACCCAAGCAGCCTATCGAGCTATGGACAGTACCACAGCCGGGGAGTACACAGAGGTGAAAGTGGCAATCCTGGACTGCCTAGGCATCAACTCAGAAAGTTACCAACGGAGGTTCCAGAGCTTCAAATTTGCAGCAGGTGCATGACCTAGAGCAGTGGGACAACAATTGCAGGACCTATGCTGGCGGCTAAAACCCGAAGGACATAGTGGCCCTGAGGTGGCTGAGTTAATCATCTTGGAACAATTTTTGAACATCCTGCCTTCAGGAAATCAGAGCTGGGTCTGCATACAGAAGATCACCATGCTAGCAGAGGCCATGCAGATCTCAGAACAAGTGCTGGATGCTGAACTCTCCTCCTGCCCCATGACCCAGCTTACAAGGCCACCTGGGAAATGGGGAATCATCCCAGGAGCCAGACTGAAGAAACATATCGACTGGAACTGTGAAGGGACCTTGGGCATGTAGGGAGGGAGGTTATTGGCCAAATAAGGGTCAGACTCTGGGAAAGATGACAACCCAGCAGCCCAGGAAGACATTATCTGAGGGCCCACTGCCTAAACCTGGAGGCTCATCCCATAGCTGAGACACAGGGGCATGTTTCTCATGTGGACAGAAGGGTCACTTTGCGAAGAACTGCCCCCACATGGACTGTACCTTCACAGACTGCACGTTTACAGATGTGTATTCACTGTACAGTGGGGGTGGGGATGGGGGCTCTGAATCCCAAGATTTGGTGGTCCCTGTCTAGGTAGAAGGGATAGAAATGGACGCTCTGGTGGACTCAGGAAGCTGCCAGACCCTAGTCAGAGAGGCCCTTGTGAACCCCTGATGCTGGCAGGACCAGAACCCCATCCCTATCCAATGTGTGCATGGGTATGTAAAGACTTACCCTGGTGTTATGGTTACACTTACTCTGGGGGGCCGAACAGAGGCTATAAAGGTGGGGGTTGCCCCAGGTTATCCAATCCGGTGTTACTGGGGAGAGATTGGAAATGGTTTGATGACTTATGGAAAGCAGACTTATCTTTGGTAATTACCCAGTCTCAGGGTCATGAAAGGAGGGGGGCCAGTCAGCTGCGGTTGAGAGAAGTTTTTTCCTTTCCGGACCCAGGGATTTTTAACTCTCAGATAAGAACCCACAAATCTAAGTGAGAACGTAGGGCAGCAAAGAAAAGGGGTCCCGAAGGGGCAGCTGCACAGGAGGGAGGGGAAGCAAAGGCAAATGTGGGCCCAGACACACAGCCCGATCCTAACACTGACCCACCTCACCAAAGCACTGGAAGGCCATCCTCATCAGAGCAAGATGTATTAAAGCACTGCCCAGACATTGCCAAAGAACAACAGGCCGATGGTATACTCAGCTGGGTATACACCCAGTTGGCTGTCAGGGAAGGGTAGGTGGTAGATGAGAACTGGGCAGCACGCTATCCTCATTTTGAGTTACAAGGGGGTATCCTGTATCAAGTTAGTAAGGAGGCCCAGATGGGGGATACCCGGCATCAGTTGCTAATCCCTCGAGTCTTTCAGGGGGAATTACTATGCCTTGCCCACTCTATTCCTGTGGCAGGGCACTGTGGGGTAGAGAATACACTAGCCCGACTGTTACCCTGATTCTTTTGGCTGGGCATCTATCAACATGTTAAAGATTATTGCCCATCTTGTCCCAAGTGCCAGTTAGTAGCTCCAAAAACAGCACAAGGGCTCCTTTAGTGCCCTTACCTGTTATAGAGGCACCATTTGACCGGATTGGTGTTGATATAGTGGGACCCCTTGAAAAAAGTGCAGGAAGGTACCAATACATTCTGGTGATTGTAGACTATGCTACTCGGTACCCAGGATCTAATCCACTGTATACCTAGAAATTGCAAGAGGACAAAACATGTCTGTGTTTTTTAATTCTTAGACTACACTGGATCAGATGTACAAGGCTGTTTAAAATGCAGAGTCAGTTCTGGTTAAGGTCATGCAGCATAACCTGCGCAAGGATTTGTATACCCATGATGCCTTGCACTCGGAATGAGGCTTTAGTGTGTTGTGTATTTCTTTTTGCTTAGCATTCTTTTATGGATCCCATATGCTGCTTTTCCTGCAAACTGTCTCTGTGGTATGCTCACTCTGAATGTCTAAACATCCATTGCCTTAGGGTTCTGACTTGGCACCTGGTCAAGACGGTGAGTGCAAGTATGCCTATGGCTTAGACAGATGCACAAAAAACAAATAATTTAGACATTTCATAGCATCCTTTTACAGATCCCATATACTATACCTGAGAAGACTGAATCATAGGAAGGTCAGATACTAGATTAGATGTACAAGGCTGTTTAAAAGGTAATGTCCATTATGCTGTTAAAAAGGGAGGTTACCAGTGGGGTTCTACAGGAGGTCTGTCCTAGGTCCAGTCCTCTTTAACATGCTCATTAGTGACATTGGTGAGGAAATCCAGGGCAGGCTGTGTCTCTTCACAGATGCCACAAAAATATGTGGGAGGGTGGATAGTAATGAGGGAATAAGGGATATGCAGAGGGACCTACAAAAACCACAGGGTGGTCAAGGGTCTGGCAGTTAAAATTCAACACCAAAAAGTGCAAGGTAATGCACCTAGAAAAAAGGAACCCCAAGATGGGGTACTGGATGGGTGGCATGAGACTTAGCACTACAGAAGAGGAATGGAATCTGGGAGTTATCAGTAACTCCTTTAAACAAATGAGCCAATGCAACAAGGAAAAAAGAATTAGAATTTGCCACAGATTTAGGAAATGTTATTCTCACAGGGGACCTTAACTTTGGGGACATCAACTGGGAATATAAGACTACTATACATTAGCAATCCAAGAACTTCCTTGTATTATGTGAAGAACTATCCATGATCCAGCATGTAAAAGTATATAAACAAGGGTAATAATATTCTTGATGTCATCCTGGGGTCTGAAAACCTAAACATTACTAACTGTTGCATTTCTACTCCTTGGTATTAGTGATCACAATTCTATCAAATTTAATCTGACCACCTCTTTCTCCAGTTCCATGTCAATAACAAAAGTATTCACATATAACAAGGCAGATATGAATTCAGTCAGTGAGTACTTAGATAAAATAAATTGGCATTTAATTTTTAATAATGGCTCAGTCGAAAAAATGTGGACCATATTGAAAGGGAAGATCTCATATATCATTGACAAATGGATCCCATCAAACAAAAAAATTGTAACTCAGATATAAAGCCTAAATGGTTAACTAATAAAATTAAACTAATAAAAAAAAAAGAATAGAATATTTAAGAAATTTCAGCTCAACAAGTCACCTACTCGGTGGGAAGCCCTAAAAAACATCCAGAAAAATGTAAACAGGAAATCAGGACAGCCAAAAAGAATGCTGAACAGAAACTGGCTGCTGAGGCAACTAAGGGAAACTGCAAAATATTTTATAGCTACATAAATTCTTCAAAACAACAAAAATGCATGGTAGGTCCATTACAAATTAATGACAAATCAATTACCGATTCAACTGAAATGGCTAACTCCCTGAATGAACATTTTTGCCAACAATTTATTGCATCTCAAACATCAACAAGAGGATCCAACAGGCCAAATGTTTTAATACTAACTTTTCCATCAAAGAAATCGATAAAATTTTAGCATTAAACCGGGGTCCTCCCCAGGACCTGACGGAATAACAGGTGACATGATTAGAATCTTAAAAAATCATCTAGCTTTACCTTTAAAATTACTGTACGATAAAAGTATCCAGTATGGGGAGGTTCCTAAAGTTTGGAGAAGAGCAAATGTTATGCCTTTATTCAAAAAGGGTGCAAAAGGAGACAGAGATAATTACAGAACAATCAGTCTCACCCAATTTTCTGTAAGATTATGGAAGGAATTATCATGGATAAACTCTCTATAGCTTCAGGCGATTTCAATCCATTCCAACATGGGTTTTGTAAAGGATGCTTCTGTACCACCAACTTTCTAAGCTTCTATGAATCTGTTAGTCTAAATCTTGATCATAAAACACCTTGTGATGTAGTTTACCTGGATTTCAAAAATACATTTTACTCAGTTCCCCACTGGGCAATAATCAATAAACTTAATGCCATGAATATTCAACCCTGCTATGTCAATTGGATATAAAACTGGCTACAAGATCACTCTCAATGAGTAATTATAGAAGGGGCATCTCTCCAACTGGGCTCCAGTAGGTAGTGGTGTCCCCCAAGGGTCTGCACTTGACCCCCTTATTTTTCAGATCTTTGTAGCTGATTTGTCTTCAGTGCTCGAATGCTGGATTATTAAATACACGGACATTGTAAGATTGGGGGTCCCTTCAGAAACCACATCAAAATTAATTCACTGCAAAACAATTTAGATAAAATCTCACAATGGTCAAATATTTGGGGCATGTCTTTCAATTTCAATAAATGTAGCATGATTCACTTTGGGATAAAGAACCCCAAAAATAATTATATTCTCAATGATTATAAGTTAAGAAAAATCAAGGAGGAAAGAGATCTAGGTATCATAATTTCCAACACCTTCTCCTTTAGCAAGCACATAAGAGAAAACATAAATAAAGCTAACAAAGTATGGTGTGTCAATAAGGTGCAATATCAACTCAAAAGATCAAAATGTCCTTCTACCACTCTATAGAGCTTACATTCGTTCTCTGTTAAATTATTCCCTTCCAATTATGGTCCCCATATACAAAATCAGATATTGTAGGGCTAGAAAAAATACAAAGAAAAATCATCAATTACATAAAAGGATGTGAGTCACTTTCCTATGAACAAAGACTTAAAAAACTGGTCTCATGTCTCTGGAAACACGTAAATTCCACAGAGCCCTAATGTTTGCTAGGGAAACTATAAAAGAGCTCCAAATTATGGCAGGAGTTGGAATAAGTTCAAACAGATTAGTACTAACACTAGGGGTCACCCACTACAGCTAGAAAGAAAAAGTTTTAAAAGTACTAAAAGAGGATATTTCTTCTCTCAGGGGATAGTTAGGCCATGGAACTCACTAGTAACATCAGTGGTTATCTGTGACAACAAACAGACATTCAAAAACAAATTAGATGAACTTATTTTATCAAACAATCTTGCACATTTTTATGGGTAATAGGAGCTAATCATGGGCATTCATGCTCTCAAGCACCTCAACCTTTCCTTGGTTAAGGCTAACAGGATGATGGGATGTATCGGGAGAGGGATTGATAGCAGAAGAAAACAGATAATACTTCCCCTATACAGATCCCTGGTGAGGCCTCACCTGGAGTACTGTGTCTAATTCTGGAGTTCTCACCTCAGAAAGGACAGTGATAGGTTGAGAACAGTGCAGCGCAGAGTAACAAAAATGATTCTGGGCCAGCAGGGCATATCCCGTGAGGAGCACCTCAAGGCACTAAATATGTACTCACTGCAAACCAGAAGGGAGAGGGGAGATATTATAAAGACCCTTATGTTCCTTAAAGGAAATAACAAGGTAAACTGTGGGGAATTATTTACTCTGAATACCAACTTGAAGTCACGTGGTCATGAGTGGAAAAGAACAGGAGGGAGGTTCTGGAGGGATGTGAGGAAGTATTTCTTCATGGAAAGGGTGGTGGAACCTTGGAACAGTCTGTTGGTCGAGGAGGTGGATGCAAACACAGTCAGGGGATTCAAGCAGGCATGGGATAGAATAAAGGGAATAGTGGTCACCCATGACAAGACCAGGGAGGAGAATGGAGATAGGGTGGGGAGGGTTATTTGGAGGAACAATAGGTTCCAGGGAAGGTTCCAGGGATTATAGGGAATGTGGACAGACTGGATGGACCTCTTGTTTTTTTTCTGCTGTCATGGTCTATGTTCCTATGTCTGTTCTGACAAAGCCTTCTCAGCCTGTTTTCTCAAGGACTGGCATACCCATGATGTCTTGCACTGGACATGAGACATTAGAGTATGTGTATAGTTTGGAGAGATGCACAAAAGCCAAACATTTTAGATAGTCCTGCTCTCCTACCATCCTATTACAGACCCCAGGTACTACCTCCATGGTATGCTTACTCTAAGTGTTCTAAATGTCTGTTGACACATTCTGATCCGGTTACAACAGTCCAGTGTCACTGTGCACTAAACCAGCAGATAAAGAGATTTTCCAGTTTCCTGAAATAAAATTACTGCTGGCATTGATAGAACTCACATCTCATTACAGTAAAACAAATTTGAAGTTCTGGACATTCATTTTTCACTAGTAAAATTATTTACATGAAACCAGACTCTGTACTCCTTAACTGTCCCTTCTGCTCTTCCTGCCCTGAAGTCATACCCTTCTGCTTGTGGCATTAGAATAATCTGCTTGGCAATAGGTTGTGACATACAGTGGTAGTTAAAAAAAAAAAGTTTACTGGTACTGCGGCATGACGCTTGGCAAAAATGCAGTAGTGCAGTAATGTGGTAAAGCTGTATTGACTGCGATACACTAGCTGCCTAAATGCACTTCCTGCAGTAGCCACAGGATGGCAATCACGGTTGGTTGCAGAGTGATTTTTTTTTTCCTGGAGTGCCAGTGTGTCTGTTTAAATGTCTGATTTATTCACCAGCAGATGGCACTGTGTTTTGGTAATTATGCTGCATACTACATACTGTATAAATCTCTCCTGTCTCAGAATCGCTTCCCCAATTTCAGAAATGTATCCCTGTTTCTAGTGGTACCTCAACCTCCTGTCAAATTTCCAATCTGTCCTAACCCCAAAGATAAGAGTGCAAACTTATTGATCCACATCAAATTGCTGTAAAATCTGTTAAAGGTGAAATGTAATAAAAGCCTTAAAACATTTTTTGTGTAAAGTGTCTTTTTTTGTTACTGGTTCATGTCACATAACTGTCATTGAGGCACAGGTCAGGAAGCATAGGAAAACCAGGAGCCATTTCAAAATTCGCAAATAGCATTTTATTTTTCTCAATAACAGCAAAATAAAAAATAATTATTCAGTATAGCCAGCCCGGTGGCGCTGAGGGTTGAGGCACTGGATGCCACACCTTGCCCCACGTTGGCAACCCGTGTTCAGGAATGAGCATGGGCTGCCAGGGTTTGGAAGGGGAGGAGAAGAATCGAGCATCCAAGGGACTGCCCTCCTTCTCCGGGGCAGGGGAAAGACAGTGGTCAGTTCTTGTCTGGCCCCTGGTGGTGGCTAGGGGACAGCACACTGATGCTGAAGGGAAGGGGTGGAGTTGGGGAAGACACCTGGAGGGAGAGTGTGTGGATGCATGCGTGCTCCCTCCATTGGTGTCACTGCATGCCTCTCTCTGGGGGGGGACCAAAAATGGAAAAAGTGACTCCAGTCAGGCAGCATGAGCTTCTGACACCCACGGCCCAACCTGAATGGCACCTCTTCATCTGGATCCTATCTTGGTGAGTCAAGTTAGAGAGGGGAGCGCCAAACCACCCCGCCATGAGGGGGAATCCATGGGGGAATCGAGGAGGTGTCCTGATATTGAGTGTCGGGGCTGGGGGTCGGTCGGGAGGTCCCAGCTGACCAGAGCCCTGGGGAGACAATCTGAGCTAAAAAAAATAATTATTCAGTATGACTATTTACAAAGGCAGTACAAACAGAGAAAACTAAGTCCTTCTTGGGAGGGTATATCTTAATTCTAAGTTTCAGTCTTGCTGTCTCATTCTCCTTGTATCTCTAGCAAAAGCATTGCTGCTGTTTTTATAATAAGTCTTTGTCTGGGAACTCGTTAAGACGGCCTGCTTCTCATAGAATGTTCTTGTAAGTTTACAGAATGTTCTTGTCAGTTTCATTCCTTGCAGGTACAACAAAAAGAACATAGTGACCCAGAACTGACCTCTTGTTTACAGTTCTGCAAAAGGCTTAAAAACTGCATCTCAGGTTAATCCCTTGCGTTCCAAATAGCTTTATGCAACCATTTCAACAGTAAAACTATATACAGTTTTAAACAAAAGGATACCTGTTTCACATACAGATTCATATATATTTTATACCCACAGATATGCAAGGGGGAGAAAAGACAGAACAGCAAGGGAAGGCAGAGAGATAGCAAGAGGTAGAGAATTGTGAAACGATCGGAGTGATCAGGTCCTAGGTCTCACAAGAAAATTTGGTTGTGCAACCAGAAAGACAAGAGACAGAAAAGGAGAGGATAGAACAGACCCTTGCGTTTAAACTCTTTCTGCATAACAAATAGGGCAGGGCCTTATTCAACCCTGTCAAAATAACACATAATCACAATATTGTAAGACTCTGCCCATTTACTGTTAATCACTCCTGTTGTTACTGAAACAGAATTAGTATTGCATTCAGTCATCCCAAAACACTGTTCATTTGGTAGCCTGAAGAGAATGGTCATCTACATTATAACAGTAACTCTGCTAGCCACTGGCACAACTTGCAAAAGCTGTAAAATCTGCTGTACAAATCTTCCTGTTAGTGTGGAAGGGAACAGGGCATGGTGAGGAGTTTGACATACAGACTTATCAAGGCTAAGCTGGTTCTATAAAGTATACTGATGTCACACATTTTTGACTGAGAGTGAACAGCTCAGAGGGGATAGAATATAATGATTAAATTACTGTGACTGTTGAGTGAGTGCAGTTTTGTGGAAAACCAGACCCATTTTTATTTACACGGTGACAGCTATAACTCAGGCTAGCATAGCCTAACATACAAGCAAAGCATTTGGGTGCCATTTATTTTCCTTTGTGCCTAAATAACAGCAGCAAATAAAAAAAATCAATGCATGTAATTTGTTATAACCATACATAAATAAGTGCAGTTTACAACAGCATACAGGAATACCAATGTGTAAACAGCTGCACTAGTGACCTCATTTACTCAGTGATCCCATTTTCAAACAAGTATCTGAACACAGAATAAAACAGTAACACTACCGTTTCAAATTAGCAGGAAAATTAGGGTAAAATACACAACATACTGTAGATAAAACAACAAACATACAATCACTGACTAACTGCAAGGGGACATGTGTTTTTATGTACGGAATAAGAGAACCTTGTACTAAATAAATTTAGCAAAAATACTGCTATAATATTTGCAAAAAAAAACAAGCTTTATAAATTCGAAGCTATTTCAACAAATCCTTGGCAGAAATAACCAAATCCTCCAAAATGAATATTACATTATCTACATAGCATTTTTGCCATTGAAAATGTAGTGAATACTGCCAGTTGGTTTGATCCATGATTTTCTCTGTAGACTACACCACAGCTATACTAAAAGATTGCCCTTGTAGCTTCAATACTTTAAATCCATGCAAAAATGATAAAGGCAACATACAGTAAATGCTGCAGCATCAAAAAACTCCAGTCTCATTACTTTCTAGAGTGATACTACCAAACATTCCTTAGCCTGCCTATATAGTGCTCCTCCAGAATGAAAAAAAATGTCCATCTTATCTCAGGACACAATAAAGACAGCTCTGTTATGTGTTGAAGAAATTTTAGGGAGTCACGAAAAGCTCACTTGAGTTATTTATCCCTGTGTTCCTCTGGCTAAAGGGGACCCCTCCTGGACATTGCAGATTTGGGACCCATCTTGTCCTTAGGGTGCACATAAGAAATAGTCTGTGGTAAGACAGCTGTGCTTCAAAGCTGCAGTTTTCTGTAAATAGTTCTGTCATCTAATGAATATAATAAAATAAACTCAGTGTGAAGAGATAATGATTCTTCTTTATACACAACAACATTTAGTGATCAGCATGGAATGGAAGCAAGAAAAATACCAAGTCCTGGCACAGAGATAAGTGAGTTTTGATTAAAGCAGAGACAGCTTAACTAGTTATAAGAAATTATTGTAATACTTTCTGGGAGCAAACCAGGCTGAGGAAGAATGTAAAAGAAAAAAAAAACTATCAGTAGTTGGAGAAAAAACACTTGCTGAACTTAATTGGCTATGTATTCTTTCAGACCAGACAACATTGACATGACTCTGAAAGTAAGTTACAGGGTTCTTTCTTCCATGACTGGACTATCTTTAACAATTAATACAGGTCTATTTTCCAGTTATCGAATATGCTGTCAGGCAAAGTGCAGACCATGTGGTACTGTCATTATTTTAACATAAATGTATGGTATGAGACACAAGGAAAACATTAATGAATACGTGAATGGTGATCAGAGGGGTTGGGGACCACTAAACACTAGAGACACATTATAAATAGGGTCCTTGTATCATTACAGTATACAGACCACATTGGGCTAGTGCCATGTCTAACCCTCATTGACTGCTGGCCATCCATTTAAAAAAATAATAAAAAAAAAAACATGTATTACCCACACAGTTACACAATATTCTATTGTGTTTCTGTCATTTATTCAGTCTCAGTTGTCAAGACTCTGGTGCATCACATTAAATTCATTGTGACCATTTGTACTGTATGTCACTCGCAAGTGGTATAAGGTCGTAAAATAACAATCAAAGTGACAAAATAAAAAAAGGCAACACATGCAGTATTTTGAATAGTCGGTTTTAACAGATATCATTAAAATACAATATGTTTCATTCATGGGTTACAGTTACAATGTTTTATAACCTTGCAAAGAACATGTACACTGCCTTTTTAAAATTGCCATGCAGAACACAGAAAACACAAGCTCTCTCTCCCACATACTGTGGATATGCAAAGTGCCGTGTGTGTGCAAGAAAGAACGAGCATGTCCACAAAATCATGGTATATCCAGCAAATCATAATTTAAAAAATAAATACTGAAGTTGGGACCTGGGAATGGTCCTCAGGTACAAAGAGATCACTGCTCCATAGAGTGCTGAGTTCCATAAATGTAGTATACTGTGTTGGCAACAACTGACACAAATGGCAGCCAGCACATAGTAGCATAGGATGCAAATTGTGTGATGTATTCCTATCTCTTGCTGCCTAAGACAATACAAAAATAAATAAAGAAGTGACAATCCTATCATGACCTGACCTCAGAAAGTGCCACTGATTGAAAAACCTATGGCCATATTATGCTGGATAGGAGCAAGAAAGCTTGAATGGGATTTAAAAGAAAGCATGCCAGAAAAGCCGTGCCTGCACTGTGGTTCAGAATGGACTTGTTTTTTTCATCACTGTAGACAATTTCTAAAGCACAGCTAACTTTAATCCATCTGCATATCAGTTTATGTTCCATGCCTAACAAGTACAAAATAGAGCCATTCTGACTGTACTTACTGTATGTAAGTTCTTTTCTGTTGAGTCAGTAAAGTAACAATATGCTCCCTTTTGCTGAATTTCTGTAGGGTCCCTAAAAAAAAGATGAACAATGGCAATCAATTAAGCTTCAAGTTTTCGAACAGTAACAAAAACTGGCAGTAGTGATAACACTGTAAGAACAAAATATCACATACAGCACCACTGTGTGCGGGGCAGTATCATTTATGCAGGTTTAGGGACCCTATAGAAATTCAGCACGAGTGTGCATATTGTTACTTTACTAACTCAACAGAAAAGAAGTTACATACAGTAAGTACACTCATAATGGCTCTTTTTGTACTTGTTAGGTATGGACCATAAACTGATATGCAGATGGATTAAAGTTAGTGGTCCTTTAGAAATTATCTACAGTGATGAAATAAACTAAGAGCTAATTCTGTAGCACAGTTCAAGCACAGCTTTTCTGACATGCTTTCATGTCACCAAGGTAACCACATCCCGATTTCTGGGATGCTCTCTAAGCTGCTAGCGCCTGTCTTGAATACTGAGACATCAGTAGGCAGCAGGTAATAATAATAAAAATAATAATAAAACCAGTAGAACAAGTATAGAAGATTAAAAAAGAAACCATTTTGCATGAGCTGCTGTGATAAGGAGCAAATGTTTATAAGTTGTAAATCATCAGGACATCCCCAATTGCAGGGTAGTGCAGGACACAAGAAGCAAGAGGTTCCAGTGTGAAGTGAGTACAATATATGTGGTTTGGCAAGACTGTATTTCCTTTTAGAAAATAAACTGAACCAGAGATTTATGTTATATGAAGCTTATAGTATCTGGTTCTATTTGTTGTATAAAAGGAAATACTGTCTTGCCAAACCAGTCATATTGCACTCACTTTGCACTGCAGACTCTTGCCTCTTTATGTCTCACTCTACCCTGCAGTGTTGTTTTTTTCTCTTTGAATCCTGACTATACTTCACTTTACAAGGATGTGAGAGGTCAGGGGAGAAAAGTGTTAGGCAAAGTAATCTAAATGAAAAAGGAAAGCAGTTGTGGTTCTGTACTGGTCACAGATCTTGAAGAGTATACCAATATACAGTATAATACTGTAGTATTGATTGTGATTCAGAAAAACTCTCTGTATCCCCATAATACCTACAGTAGTATGTCTGAGCTTGGTAAAGATATATGAGTGTAATTCTCCTTCCTCTTCTCGGGTACAGCTTTTACAAGCAGAGTCACAGGTTTGGGACCAAACCTCAAACTACCATCCAGATACTATCCACCTAACCAGAGACCCCAGCGATGGTCAATATTGTTCCTCTCCGATAAAAAGGGTAACAGTAGAAGGACAGTATCCTCTCTTATCAGCAATTAAGCAACTTGAACATGTCCTTGACAAATGGTTATAGCATGCTTAGGGTTTCCGGTTTTCGGTTTTAACCGATAATCACTGATAAAACACCACCAATGTGTTTTTTTGGATTTTGGTTAAAACTGATAAGCACCGAATAAATTGACTCCTGATGGTGGAGTTAAGCTTGCTGATGACACACATTCAGCACTCACATCTCATATTTACAAACGGAGGAAGCAACTGCCCGGCCATGGCTAAAGTACTGCCGAGATATCAGACAGTCAGACCATGCTAGAGGACCACCACTGACTGCGCCTGCCAGCCGCTGTCTTGATAGGTAGGATAGAAACAGGGGACATTGTCACTGGGGTGCATTGCAATTTGGCTGTGGCTGACATGCAAGGAGCGCTCAGCTTTCCGATCCCCTATCTTCTCAGTCTATGTCTCAGACGCAGTCCGTAGTCTGACAAGGCTGAGTCAGCACCTACAGTTTTACTGAGTGTTTTAAACATTAGTCAGACACTTTCAGTTACTCCAGTTCTGAGGCAGACAACAAAAAAAAACTGCATTTCAATTTGTTCACAGCCAAGCTTCTAATTGGGGACAATACTAAAAAAACGGCTTTTGTATGACAGCTTTTTTAATAATCTTTGAAACTGCAAGAGAATGCATAGCAGCTTCTTAGAAGACAAGCACATATTAAAGGTAATAAAAGTAACAGCAGAAAATACTGAGTTTCCAAGTATTTTATTTTCATTATGCTTAGTAATGTTCACCATATCTGTGTGACAAGGATTACCAGTATTACACCTATTTAAAATATATATATATATATATATATATATATATATATATATATGAATAAACACTGATAAATAACGAAAATGGGTAATTACTTATTTATTTACACCGGAAAACACAGAATTTTAACACTTGAAAAACTTGCGAGAAAGGGTGGAAAATAAACACCTTTTTTTCAGAAAAATAAACCCCTAAAACCGGAAACCCTAAGCAAGCTGCACCTAGTCCAACATCTGAGGGATTAAAGAAAAACGCCTCTTTAAAACTCAGTGATTAAAGGGTGCATACAATCTAAACCTCAGTGTATGATTTATATTAGGGTTGTGGTTCTCCATTCTATTTCAAAATACAGTAGCTGCATGAATTGTTATCACTGATACAATGTTTCAGTTATGCATAGCAGTGATATGTCTGTGTGGTTTGTTACAATATATCAAGCTGTAGCACATTGTATCAAATCACCAAGACACATAACAGAGCACTGTGTGATTTGTTACAATGTATCAATATGTAGCACATTATAACAAATGACCCTAAGACATAACAGAAACATTTCATCAGTGATTATCATTTTAAATGAAGTTCAACTGTTTAAATAGTAATGTGTTATTCATTGCCTCAGCAATAGATACATTTATATATATTTTTGCACAATGAACTGACTCACAGGGCTGGATATCCCTTACAATGCATCAGTAATCTCAGATACAATGGAATGTTGAATACTGAGCTCTGAGGCAGCTCTGTATCAGGGTCCTAAGGGGATTTTTCAATTTGTAGTACTTTTTGGTTTTCATCTCTCAAGATGGTGTAAAAACAAAATTCTCACCCCTTTTAGTGACCTTATCTTTTTTTTTTTTTATGAGTGTCTGGGTTTGTGCAGTCTGTGCCTGTAAGGGTAATTCCCATTTATATTCAGTGTAAAGAAATGAAAAGTAATCAGTAGCATCACTTTTTATATTAGACTTGGAAAGTTATGATATGTCAGCACAGCACATTTAAAATGCCGCTGACTGCTATGACTAGTCTCAGGACAAATTGTGCTTCCAAGGCACTGTCCTTCACTGAATGAAAAAGAGCCATTCCCACTGTATACAGCAGTAGATGTACAGAAACCGTCAGTGGTGAATTACAGATGTGTTGCTGACTGCCCTCCCCTTCAAAATACCCATATCATGGACATGAGCTGAAAAATAGAAACATTGATACAATTCATTAGAATTGGTTTTACAACATCGAAATTTTTCAGTACCTTCGTCCAGCATTATCAAACGAGAATTTTAAGGCACTTTGAAATCCACAGGTTTTGGGATTGCTGCTCATCAACCAACAAAGAAACAGAGCATCGTCCCTTTATAGTTAGATATAGCTTGCCCTGTGTTACACCACTAGCTTCTAAAAATGTTTACAAAGTACAGTATCAATATAAGGCAGATGTTGTCAGTGATAGACAAGAGAGTAGCAGCACTCCAAAGTACTGTAAGTGCTCACTCAATTAAAAAAATGTTGATATTGACAGCTTTTAGCACAGCACTGTAGAGTTTATTCACAACACGGCTGCAGCCATTTTACAGATACAGTATGCTGTACATTTTACCAGTGCTCCCAGATCTACGGGGATTCCCGTATTTTACGGGGTTTAAGGGCTCAAAACGGGGTATGGGAAGGAATTCTTTATTTTCTAAAATATACGGGAGAAATTGGTGCCGTCACTTTAAATCAGGGGAAAGTAGTTGCGAGTGAGAGTCTGAGTTCATTCCCAGATTAGTTCCCAGATGAGGTTATCACAAGCCTGCCCCTGATTGGTTCAGAGACCCCAGTCATGCTCTGATCACGCACTGACTGTGGTCTCTGATTAGTCTAATGTTTGGTGCAGTGCTGCCTGGGAATATTTAAACTGGCATGGTTACGGAGTTGAGTGTGGTGTTCCTTTGCCATACTTGCTGCCACTGGAGAGATGTAGACAAAAACACAGAGGTTGTTGTCCGTCACAGCTGCTACGCCACCTCAGTCTGCCACGTGTTTTCGTTCGTTTCATCGACCCAGGATCCCAAGAGCTACCGACACACCTGCCGCCACTGGTCCATTCTGTTTCTTTGGCTCAGAAGAAAGGAGAGACCAGCCTGTCTCAAACTGCCTTCCAATTGCAGATAGATCTGCAAAATAAATTTAAAAACCACCCAGGACATCACCGGCATCGAGACGAGACCCTGACCTGCCGCCAGTCCATTCCATTTCGTCGGCTTTACTGCAGCATTAGAAAAGTGGTCACAGAATGAAAGAGATGAGCCCAATCCCTGAGCAGCTTTCTTGGACAATCATCTCTGCGAAAAAAGGTAAAACAAAATAACATTAATAACCTGTCTCTGGGCTGGCATAAAATAATCAAGCTAGCTAGCTGAACCATCTATGAATCTGTGCTGCTTTGGCTGGGACAGAGGGTGTTTTTTTTAATATTTAATATATTTTTAATATTTAATTTAAAAAAAAACCCGAGTCACCGGAGGATGGAAGAATATAGTTCAGGTACCAAACCTGTCTCTGGGTTAATCATAAATCATGCATAAATGGTATGTGTGCTGCTTTAGCTGGGACATGTACTTGGTGGAGGTCGAGGGGATGATCTCTGAGTTTTTTAAATGTCTTGATAATAAAAAATAAATAAATAAATAAAAACTTTCATTAACTGGAGGATGAAAAAATGATTCAGGTACCAAACCTGTCTGTGGGGTAATCAAATAATCATGCATTATTCATTGATCTGTGTGTTGCTTTGGATGGGACATGAACTCAGGGGAGGTTGCGGAGATAAATTTTACGTTTTTTTATTAATGTAAATACAATCATGCATCACTGTTGGCTGCTTTAGCTATGAGTATGTTGATTGGACAGTGTTTAAAAACTTGGGGGAAGTCGAGGAGATGACAACTATAATGCCAATTGCAAAAATAAATTGGCTTGAGCATACAGGAAAATCTACAGGAATTTCACCCAAGTTTTACAGGGAAAATACAGGAAAAATTAGGGTCTGCTACAGGAAAATGCTTTGGCCGATCTGGGAGCACTGATTTTATAGAGTTAGCAGAACAACAAAGTGAGTTAAGCATGCAAGTTCATTTATAGTTGGTGGTATGAACTTGTATGCAGTACATACTGTACACTTCCTCTGATGCTTGCTAGCTCTGCAAAACACACAGCATATCTGATATGAACTTGTATGCTTAACTTACTCTGTTGTTTGCTAACTCTGCAAAACACACAACACATCTGTAAAATGGCTACAACTGCATTGTGAATAAGCTCTACAGTGATGTGGTAAAACTTAACCACATCAGTATTTTTTTGAACTGCGTGAACACTGATATTAGAATGCTACTACTCTGTTGTCTGTTGCTCCAATTTTGAGGCTGGTTGGTCTGTTGCTGCACCCAACCTGGCACCACAGAGCATTCACTACTAAACCTATGGAGTGCAAAAATAGCAGTATGAATCAATTTGCAAACCGAGGGAAGGGGCTGCTGTGTGGCAAGAAACTTGATAGCATCCTTGGAGTTTTCATGTTGATTGTGTGAATGAGCAATTGTGTATGTTGTACGGTAAGATTTCACTGACAATTATTTCATATTACAAAGCACTGTCCCTCTCAATCAGAAGAACCTTCATCTTTGGGAGATGTGGACCCTCCCAGAAATGAAGGATTATGCCCCATAACTCCTACCCAAATTCTGAAAGCAGATTTGTTTTCCTCAGCTCTGACTCTGTGAGCTGACTCCTTACAGATGGTTCACAGCCAGACTGCATGAATGATAAGGAAAATGACTACCTTTCTGAGTAAAAGAAGAAGAAGGTACATATGGATACAGTACATTGTCAGTTAGGCAAGATGTAAAACTGTATACTGCCCCATGTAATTAATTGCTGCTAAAATACAAATAACAGGGCAATACATGGAATCAAAAAATATACTTATGTTTATATCAGCACTGCTATGCTCACCTTTCATAGCAATAAATAAAAACTGCTGTAATTCTGAAGTTCATGTTCAGAACCTAACATTGTAAGAAAATAATTCAACCTGAGTTACCTATCCCAGGCTGATAGCATGTAGAAGGAAATGATTAACATGCTTGTGTTTACAAAAGGGGATGATGAGCATGAAGAGGAAGGAACTATAAACTGTTTTGTATTCATTTGTCTCATCAATGCATGTGCATTACATGTATCAGCCACTTAATGGCTTTCCTCCCCTAGTGGTGTCCTCTTTCTCGGCGACCAGTCCTGTGATCACTTCCCTGCTGGCCCCAGGTTCATGATATAATCATCCACCCTCTGCCATCACTTCACTTTCCTGCTGGCTCCCAGTTTATGTTGTAATCCCCTGCCCTTTGCCACCCATCTTTTTCCCTATCACTTACTTCCCTGCTGGTCCCCAGTTTATGCTGTAGTCCCCCACCCTGTGCCAGTGATCCTCCCCCTCCTGATTATTAGTCTGCTGGCCTCCCATTTATGCTGTACTCACCCCAACTCTGCCATCGACCCCTCTGATAACTTCCCTGCTGGGCTCCAGGTTATGCTAAGACCCCACCCCCCCATGCTGCAGATCCCACCCCTGCCTTAGGTGCCACACTTACAGTATGATAAAATTAATTTTGCAGTTGCTTATTACAGTTGGTGATCCCAGAGTAACTAGTAGTGTGATATTGTCCCCTTTTTTAGTGTTAACTGATTTGGAAACATCTTAATGATACCTGGTTGCTCCTTGAGCTTGTATTGTTATATTAAAGAACAGGTTTTTAGCAAATATTCTCCCCACTCCAAAATATAGGACAGCTTACCCTCTGGTTAAGTAATGTGTCCATAAAGTTGAATGTTTGGCAGTGTATATGTTTAGTAAACTCCTTTGTAAAATAGTGCCGTGGACCTGGTATTAAAAACCCTAGTATTTCCTAACTTGGAGCTGTTCTCCCACACTCACACATTTTGTGATGTCAGTACTGGAATGTGCAGGTCCAGAAGCAAATGATTTGATACCTTTTAATGGACCAACATAGATGTAACAACAAGAACAAAGTGCTCTAGCTTTCGGACCAACCAGTCCTTCTTCAGAAGCTCATGGCAGTTGTTTAGAAAATACAATACTTATAACAGCTAGATAATGCAGAGGAAAACAGAAAAAAATCCCCATTGGTTTAAAATACTCATTTAAAAAAAAAAAAACAGAAGATGATGTCAGAGAAGTTTACTGCCTTCAGCCAGAAAGACCCTTGGGTCAGATGCACTTGGTGGAAGACACATACAAAGAATCCTACTGAATATAAATTTAATTGCCATAAGATAAACACTGCTGAAGCAGATAACTCCTAAATCAAGCTATGAGAGTCACAGTTAGTATAAGGATGTGATTACTGAAAGGCAACCCCCACCCAGATTAAAGACAAACTAAGATTGTTATAGGGCTCATGAAATTTCAATGTTAGCATTATAGACAAGAATTTACCAGTAAAGTTGTCTTAAAACATCAGTGCACACTGTGTGATGTGTAAACCTAGCTGGACCTGTCACCCAGCTGTATTCTCAAGCTAGATATAAGGCCCAAGAAATTTCAAAAACCTCAGGACAATATAAATGATAATTTAAATATAAATTGATAATATTAGTGTCAAACAAAAAACTCTAGTCGAGGAACCTCAAGGAATTAAGACCATGTAGTCTGATATGTACTGATGTCAATATATACTGAGAATGTAGCAACTTGATGTACCACAAGTGTCTAAGGAATCTGAAAAAGAGATAAAAATGTAATTTCTCTCCTCCTCTTCATACAAACAATACAACCTAACCCACCCCACATCACAATAATGTGGGTGGGGGAGATACATAGCTTAAAGGAGAAGTTGTCTCTCTCCCCCCCCTTTTCTCTCTCTCTCCCACACACACACACACACACACACACACACACACACTTTCTCTCTCCTAGTGAACCTATATTAACTTCAGTCACTGCAATTGTTCCCCAAAGGAATTCAACTTGTCATGAAATCCTGAGTAAAAGGGCTTATGTCTCCTAATATCTACAGAGTAAAAATGTAACACTATATAACCGTACTACTATCTGCAAAGTAACATTTCCAAGGATACTGCAAGGATACTGGAATGTGCAGGGGCGCACTCCATAGACTACAATAGGGGTGATTTTTACACTGCTTTTTTTAATACTTTTAAGTGCTGATTTTGAGAAATGAAGGCCACCACTCAACTAACAAGGACATCATTAGTGTTGGTGGCAGGGTAAAGAAAGGAATAGTATTGACTGAAAATGTGAGAAGATCTGATGAATTCATCACACCCCTCCCCCACCTATTCACACCACTCTTTATCCACCACTGATGTCACCTGAAACTGATTGCAATTGGGAGAAGCCTTTATTAGGCATCAGCTTGAGCCTTTCTCAGTCCAAATGGGGTGGGGCTAGGAAATGGCTGAAGTATTGTACTAGGAGCCCCAAGACAGAGCACTTCAGCATGTTTTCAGTTTGGCATCCATCCCTTTTTACAACCACTACCCAATGCTGCTAACTGGCTGGCACTGATGGGGAAGGGGGCCTGAGATTTTTTGATAGGGAGTAGCTGGAGCAGTTAAGCTGTTTTATGTCTTATGCAAGGGACTGCCACAAAATTGTTATCACAATGACTTTGTGATGGCCTCTTGTGACTGTGAAATGGGCCCAAAGATGTTTCAAAAACTCTTACATACAACAAATACATACTACAACTGTTGCTTAAGAAGAAATTAAGTAGGCAAGAGGAGTGTCACCTAATGTCTTCATTTTTAACTCATTACCTCCTGGGTGGCCATTCTGAGTCAAGGAAACAATGGATAGTTCGGACTTCATATGGAGCTATTGGAGATAATGAGTTAACCAGGCAGCCTTGTTAAAAACTAAATGGCAAGCAAACAACTAGTAAAATATATAATTCCAGAGAAACTGTCACATTTCTTATTCAAAGGAAAAATATTATAACTATCAAAAATGTTATTTTCTCATTCAATGCTGCATATATATTCACTGCATGACCCTAACCTCTGATATCAGCTATACAATGTGCACTGTAATAACCAGCTCATCTTTTCTCATTTAGGGTCACCACAAACTGAGCCAAACAGCCAGTGGTCCTGCTGCCCTTGACTCAGCATGCCCGCCCTTACATGAACAAGATGCCAGATTCTGAGAAATTTGGACTCTTTGTCCTCTCGATCCCTTGAATACACACAGGCAGCAATATAGCATCTAGTCCACCCCAGGTACTGTTTGCTTTTCTGTGGTCTGACGTTCAATTGGCAGGAAATTCCTGAACTTCTTCCTGCATGTGCTGTGTGCCCATCTGGAACCTGGTTAGTAGCAGTTTACCCAATAAAATATGAACATGAAGTCTGCAAACATGTTTGAACTGGTGCATTTACAGTTTGACAGTGAATTACTGCTAATGAGCATAAGTGAAAGTGAACTGGAGTAATGTGAATGAGACACTGGGCCAGTTTTGAAGAACTAAAATTAGAATGGCAATATCAGGAATTGCAAGTTGTAAGGGTGAGTACCAGGATAAAAATAAAACAAAGTCACTGGGTTCTTACGTGCAAACAGGCAGCTAAAAAGGAGTGAAGGGAGACAAGGGTTAGGGTAAGGGAAACTAACTCAAGCAGTGCAGAAAGGGTCACCAGCAGGACATAATCACCAAAAACAAGTATCACACAGGGGTACGATGAACTGCAGAAACACTGAACAGTCCATTTAAGACTAGAATAAAGTCTGCCACGGCACAGGAAAGATGATTTCACGACTGCCCTGGTATTGAAACACTGTTCCAGTGAAATCAAATCGCTAGTCTTCACTCATCCCTCACTGGAGTGCTGAGATGCAAATGAAGCTCCTATTTCACTTTATTCTATGTTGTTTTATTTTTTTATTATTGAGGCCCATTTAGTGGAAACATTCAACAAATCATTGTTGTTTCCTGTCAGGCACCTTTTTTTTTGGGGGGGGGGGGTCCTTCTGTATCTGATTTGTTCTTTCTTATCATGGAGGTGCCAGTGCTAGATCTGCAATACCCAATTGATCATCACCTTCTCACTGATGATTTTATGTTATTTATTGCTTTTTCTTAACATGTTAACATCGCTGAGGAGTGCAAGTGAAACTTACAAGAATTCATATTACCCCAGTTCACGTTCACTTACACTCATTAGTGGTAATTCAGTGTCAAACTGTAAATCCACCAGTTCAAATGTGTTTGCAGACTTCACGTTCCTATTTTACTGGGTAAACCGCTACCAGCTGGGTTCCAGATGGGCACACAGCACATGCAGGAAGAAGTTCAGAGGTTTCCTGCCAATTGAGCTTCAGACCACAGAAAAGTAAACAGTACCTGGGATGGACTAGATTCTACATTGCTGCCTGTGTGCATTCAAGGGATCAAATGAAACAGAGTCCACAATTCTCAGAGTCAGGCATCTCATTCGTGTAAGGGCAGGCTAGTTCTTCCATCTCATGCTGAGTCAAGGTCAGCAGGACCACTGGCTGTTTGGTTCAGTTTGTGGTGACCCAAACTGAGAAAAGATGAACTAGTTATTACGGTGCACATTGTATAGCTGACATCAGAGGTTAGGGTCATGCAGTGATTAAAAATGAAGACTTTAGGTCATACTCCTCTTACCTAACTTAATTTCTGTACCTCTATCACTTATTATTATTAACTTTTTTAACTCTCTGTTGTGGCTGCATTGAATGCACACACACTGCTGAGGAACGAGAGTCAAATGCAAAGGGGTGGTATAGTGCATAAATTTAAAAGGGATAGGTTGTGGTAAGAAAGCCTGCTGTAACAGTGAGATGTGTGAACACTTGTGTCTTGGCAGAGGGCTGTTGAGGGGGGTGGAGGAATTGGGGATGCCCAAAAGGTTGTTCTTACTGGATTTGGGGAATTGGGGGAAGTAAATTGTATGTGAAAAAAACCTGTAAAAATCTGAAAGACTGAGATTATATCCTATGCACATGAAAGTAAAAGTGAGGAAGTAGTGCAAGAATGTGCAGTCCAGTAATATGAAAAGATGGAATCATGTGTGACAGGATATATAAAAGTGAAAAAGAAAGATAGGTAGCCTTGTTATATGAAGCATGTGTCTGATCACCTGATATGCCAGTGTGGATGAGAGACAAAGTTAGAATGTAATTATTTTGATCAGTTATGTGTGGGTGGAATATGACAAGGTGTCTAGATTATAAGAGTTTTCAATGGTGAGTTGAGAATATTTGGGGGAGGGAGGACAGTATGCAATGAAATGATAAACATTTATAGGAAAATGGGGTAACCATGAACAATGATTTTGAAAACAGAAATGTGATTGCTGCATATACAGTCAAAAGGAACAATTCAGTTACAGAGTGGAGTGTCAAGTAATTAAAAATGTACAGGAAGTAGTTGTGGGGTATGGCATCTGTGGGGAAAACTGCAGCTGTGCAAGTGAAGCCCCATTTATGCCAGTTTTTCTCCACATCTGCGCTGCTTTCTGGGGGTTGAAAATACAGCCCTAGTTCTTTTAGGTGCCAACCAAAAATGTATGGTAGTTGTTTGTTAAAGGTGCCTAAAAACATATTATAAGGAGAATGGAACAAAAGCTGGTAGCCCAATCTACGTCAACCACATAACCTTATCAACTGAAATGATCAGGTATAGAAAAACACAGAGTCATCTTACTTTGCTACTTATCCTTCTCCAGGTACAATGGGGTGGGACCGCAACCCCCAAAAATCAGCAGCTCCAAACACCAACACACACCAGTAGTTTCTGTACACAGTTGGCTTGGACCACATGGATGGGGGAGGGGGGGTTAGTTACAGAAAAATTTATTTCTGGCCGACAACATGGTTCTCTAGCCCACTAATGAAAATGAAAGATAGAAGGGGAGCAGGGAGACCTCATTCAGAAGCCTGCTAAGAGTTGCCTTTGTTATGCAGACAGGGAATTCCATTCCAGGGCACCATACCCACTGCTGCTCCTCTGCAGTTAAAGACACAGTCTCTTCCCCCACTGGATCATTCATCAAGCCCTGGATACACATTTTTTTTTGTACTTGTCCTTGTAATCGCAGCAGCATCTCTAAGACAGAAGAGGAGCAGGTAGACCTCATTCAGTAGCCTGCTAATCAGCACCAACTAGCAGCAGTCAAGTCCTATTGAGTCATTAGTGTTCTAATTAGTGCCTAAAAAACCTAACACCTTGTTAAGATTGTGAGATGCCTTGGGGGATATGCGGGTGGTCTGTTTGGAGTTAGTTCAGAAAATACAATCACAAACTCTAGGAAGAGTGGGGGGCAGTGGGGGAGAGTGGCGATGATACCAACAACTTTCTAAGCAGAATGGAACTACCTAAGCCATCAGAAGAGGAACAGCTGAACGTAGATATGAAAATCTACATTTACAGCAGTGCTGGAAATTTTATTAAGTAAATAAAGTCTTTACTTTAGTCATTATCATACTGTGCAATTGCTTCCACATTCTGAGAATGGTATGGTGGTGCAAGTACCAGTTTATAAATGTAGGCTAGAGAGGAGGGAGCACTACACCAACTACACACATACGCACACACACACACAAAAAAAGATGGTTGTGCTTAACTACAATGGGACAAGTTACAAAACTGAAATATGAAACAAAAATTCATAGAGGGATGATCAGAAACTTTATGGACTAGGGAGACACCTGTTGTCAAAGCCACACACAGCCAAATTAACTCAGAACCAGTGCCACCTGGTGAATTTCAGCTGTTGGGAATAAATGGACAATTAAGTGAATTCAGTCAGAACTACTGCATACCACTACCACCTTAATGACCTAGCGCTATTACCTCATCATACCGGGGTATCAGTAAACTTTTATTAAACTACCACTGTATAATCAATCAATTAGTCAATCAAGTCTTTATTTAACCAGGCGTTCATCATTGAGCAGAAGCTCATTTGCAAGATGGACCTGGGTGGAGCATGAACAATTGTATATACAGGTCAACACAGGTATTTACAAGGCAATACAGATAATACTGTTTACAGAGAGGAAGAAAAAGAAGCTCATACATACATAGATATGTATAAGCAGAAAGGATTATGACTTTGTGGCAGACATGAGTAAAGTAAGCAGAAGAAGTCTAGGCATAAAAGATACTGATTCAGTGAAAATTACTTCAGTGGGCTGGCCCAAGGCTAACCCATGTTGTGCCTGGGCTTGCACAGTCAAGAGAGCCTACAAGGGGAGGGATACAATCTCGCTGCCAACTGCCACCTAGGTGACCACAGGTGGTAGTGCAGATGAGGTCCTATAGTGTTGGGTTATCTGGCTGAGCACACCACTTAGCCATGAAGTAAACTATGCATTGACATTCACACACACTTGGTGCTCCATCACAGGCTCTCACAAGAAAAAAATAAATGTTAGAACCCTGGCCATTAGACTTATATCTGATGATCTCCTAAGGCTTCATCCCCCAACTGGGTCTGGTAGAGTGTCTCAGAGGGGTCTCACTCCAATAGCCCATCATGGGGAAGGGGTAAGCTGTGAGGAAAAGTGAGTGGCCACGGTAAGTGGGGGTGGTGGAGCTGGGAGATCGATACCATGGGACTGGATGGGGCTAGCAGAAAAAAACAGGGAAGGATAAATAGAAGTAAGTAAGCAGTAGTAAAACTTTTTTATTCCTGTATAGTTACGAACAGGAAACTCAATTGAGACAAGCTCATTTCCAGTATAATCTAAAGTGCCTTAAATGTGTTACTGTGACAGGGTTGCTAAGACCCTGTCCCATTTGTTATGCAGAGAGAGTCACAAGCAAGGACCTATTTTATCCTCTCCTATTCTACCACTTGTCTGTCTCTTGACTGTCTGACTGCACAATCAAATTTTTCTTTTGACACCTGGGAATTAGCCACTCTGATGGTCCCACAATTTCCCCCATTATCTTCCTTCCTTCACTTTCTATTTCTATTTTTTCTTTCTTTCTCCCCTTGCTTCTCTGTGGTTAAAAATATATGTGAATCCTTATGTGAACCTGGGATCCATTGGTTTGCAAATGTATAGAATTATATTGTTGAAATGACTGCAGAACGCTATTTGGGTTTATTAGAAAAGATAATCTGAAACACAGGGGATTAACCTTGAGATGTAGTTTGACCTCCATAAGTTTGTTTACAGAACTGTGAACAGGAAACCATCTCTGGGACAAAATGTATTATTTTGTTGCACATGTTAAGCCTAGATGTGCTCTTCATGCTGGTCTCGGGAAAGAAAATTATGAAGTTTTGACACATTTTGTGAAAAACAGGAGATGTAACTTACAGCAGTTGAACACAGATTTTGAACTGCCAGGGAAGAACAGCTGAAATAATCAGAGCAATACATTTTCCAGGGGGGTACTCAGATGGAGGATTTTTTTGTTTGTACTGCCTTTATGAAGTGCCATACTGTATAGCTGTATTTTTTCTATTTTATTGTTATTGATAATAATAAAACGCTACTTGTGAATTGTATAACTTCTCCTGGAGTGCTTATGCTTCCTGACTTATGCCTCTATGACAGTTGGTTTTATAAGTGGGATTTATGCCTTGCATACTATATACCAGGAGTTTTGTGCGTGGTACTAGACCTGGTACCAGAGAAGCACAGAAGAATGGTCTGGATCCTGCAACAGTGAGTCCAGGAGTGATAACCAGAAGAATGGCAGCCAAACTAGAAGCAGAAACAAAAGTCACACTGAGACTGCACAGCCGGCACCAGTGATGAAAGAAGAACAACAGGCAGAGACAGAACCTGAAAGCATGGCTGCCTTCTTCAAACAGTGGGGTATACAACAAAGAAGAAACTAAGAAACAGAGAACAGATGCAGCAGCAGGAGCAGTGATGGCTGAATGCCTTGGAAACTATCACAGCTGGAGGTTCTGGCATAGGTCCAGCAGATTAACAAAACACAAACAACTTAAAAGACATTCAACTTACAAAGTTGTGTCCCTCGGATGATATTGAAGCATAGCTGACAACTTTTGAAAGGATCGTCAGAGCCTGCCAATGGCCAACACAGCAATTGGCAATCAGGCTGGTACCTTATCTGACAGGTAAAGGCCAAGTTGCCTACAGCAATATGGACAGTGCACAGTCAGAAAACTATAATATTAATAATAATAATAATAAGCTTTATTTTTAAGTGCCTTTCAAGTACCAAGGCACTTTACAATAATAAAACATAATTCCATAAAAACAATTACATCAATATATAAAACAACAATTGCAGATGGTAACAATTCACTGGTAGGCCTGACTCCACAAAAAAGTTTTAAGTGCCTGTTTAAAACCCCCCACGGCCGCGCATTCCTGAAACTGATGGGGCAGAGAATTCCAGAGGGTGGGGGCCACGAACATAAATGCACAGACCCCAGATATTTCAAAATTACCCTCAGAATCTCCAGCAACCCCTCGTCAGCCAAGTGGAGCTGTCACACAGGGGTGTAGGGAATCAGCAGTCGGGACCAAGTCCGTGTAGGACTTTGTAGGTCAATAAACCTACCTTAAAGGTGATCAGCCACTGAATCGGCAGCCAGTGCAGATCGCGCAGCACAGGAGTAATACGTGACCTCCGGGACACTCTGGTCAACAGTCGAGCAGTAGCATTCTGCATTAGCTGCAAGTGGTGGATATCAACCCCAGGAAGCCCTAAATAAGGGGAGTTGCAATAGTCAAGGTGCGAGGTCACAAAGGTGTGGACCAACAGAGGCAGATCGCTGGACGGAACAAGGTGTTTGACCCTGGCAATGTTCCTAAGATGGTAAAAGGTGGACTTGATGACTGTTGAAACCTGATAATGAAGGGTCAGCCCATCATCAAGTATCACTCCCAGGTTGCGTACCCGTTCTGAGGTAAGGATCTGAGCGCCCCCCCCAGAAATAATCCAGATGGCTGATCAGTCCTCAACCCCTCTATCCTGTGAACTGGGTCCATGACCATAACCTCGGTCTTTCCCACGTTCAACTTTAGCCAGCTTGAATATATCTAGTCCTGGATTTCAGCAAGGCAGTTATTAAATACTGAGAGAGCACTAACCTGGTTCGGGGGCCAAAGACAGGTAGAGCTGGGTATCATTAGTGTAGCAGTGAAACCTCAGCCCATAGCATCTTACAATGTCTCCAAGGGGTAGCATATACACTGATAATAGCATGGGGACAACACCGAGCCCTGAGGGACCCCAAAGGACAGAGGGAGTGAGTCATAAGAAAAAATCCCTGACAAAACTCTCTGTGTTCTGCCCATTACGAAAGATGTAAACCACCTGAGGACCGTACTTGTCAAGCCACAGATGGACCTCATATGCTCAAGTAGCACCCCATGGCCTACAGTGTCAAAGCCGAGGAGCGATCAAGGAGTACCAAAACGGAACAGTTTCTCCGATCTCTCGCCATCAGAAGAGCATTGAGCACCCGAACCAGAGCAGTCTCAGTGCTATGCCTCTTTCAGAAACCGGACTGGAGAGGTTCATAGACATTATGGATGGTCAAATGGTTCTCCAGTTGAATTGCCACTACTTTCTCAATAACCTTTCCTATAAAGGGAAGGTTTGACATAGGTCTGTAGTTAGCTAAAGCGTCCGCATTCAACAAAGCTTTCTTCAGAAGGGGTGTCACCACCACCTCCTTCAGGGAGCTTGGAAACTCACCCAATTCCAAGGAGCACCGGACAATCTGAGCCAGAACCGGGCCAATGATATCACAACAACCCAAAATCAGGAAAGTTGGGCCAGGATCTAAACCACAGCACATGGGGCGCATCCCGTGGACAATCCGCATAATATCCCCAAACTCCGGCGGGTCAAAGAACTTCAGGAAGTATGGGGTGTAGTGACCGAGCACCAACCAACAGCATCCCCCATAGAACAAGTCAAGAGGATCTCCGAACTGATGTCGACCACCTTATTCGCAAAGAATCGAGCAAGCTCATCACACTCCATTTGTGAAAAAGCTCAACGGAGCTGCAGACAGGCTGGGTTGCACAACCTGTCCACAGTTCAGAACAGTTGAGCTATAACCTTGTGAAAAGGTAAATCCCTAAAAGATATTAAATCTCAGGAGAGATCTACAGGCAGAGATTCTGGTCCCTGAAGTACCACTCAGTCAAAAATCTTCAAGAAGCCTTCACTTAACTCAGAGAACTCCTCATTAAATGGCTCCAACCAGAGGGCAAAACAGTCCCACAGATCATCAATATATTTGCAGTGAAACAGTTCATCAGCATCCTTTCTACAGACGTGCAGTGCTGGGTAAGAAATCACTGACAAAGTGGGGAAAGAAGGCCATTTCTTTAGCTATCAAATGGCCAGACACCACAGCAGTGACGTAACAGTCAAGGAACAGTTAGACCACCTTTTCCCCATGTAACTTCAGATCAGATCAGATACGAACTCTGATGGGAGTAACAAATCTGCACCGAAAGGCTTTATTTGTTATAACTGTAATAAACCAGGCCACATTGCAAGAAGCTGTCATAAGAATAAGAAGGGTAACACTGGAGCAAATCTGGCGTCAGTAAATTGGGACAAGTATTTAAAGATCAAATGCATTGCTTTAAGAATCTATAATTTGCCTACCATGAGGACAACTAAGCCTCATGTGTTACAAATAAACTTCAGAAATTGTAATTACTTATGTATAAGTGCCATTTTGTTTGCCTCTTTTATTTGATGGCTTAAAAAATAACTTCAGAATTTTTCAAACCAACCAGCGGAATCTTGGGTGAGTGTTGAAGTCATTCAAGAAACAATAACATCATTTTCCCCAGATCCTGTCAGCTTAGTACACACAGTACATCAAATTGTGAAATAGAGATGCAGTAAAGTTTAAATTTACCAGCAAAGTTTCGACAAAGTTGGGAAATTGGCCTCAGTGAAGCAATCTGTGAATATTTGCTCCTAGGCTAAAAATTTGCCTATCTGACTTCACTATTTATTTATTTTTTTGGCACAGTTTTGCAACAAAGTGCAGAATTTTGCCCGTGAATAGAGGAATTTTGCCTGTGAATAGCAGAATTTCACCTATGAATAGTGAAATTACGCCATTTGTGGGTGAAATTCCATACTTCATGGGTGGAACTTTGCAAATCACATCTGTGAATTAATCTGCAAATTGCACTAAATTCACAGATTAATTCACGGAGCGAATTTTTCCACTTCACCCATCTCTATTGTGAAATGGCAAAAACTGGGCATTGCTACCAGTTTTCTGATAGGGGCTTCTATTAATGGACTTGTACCATTAGAACAAAATGGTAAATATCTGGCAAGTTCCCTTGGTTAATCCTCAACCTTTTGAGCACCATATCAAGCCTCAGCCCTCCCCCCAAAAAAATCCTTTCATACTCTTAAAATGTAAATTTTGGTTTCCTGTGTTCTCTTTCTAGCCCTGAATGCAGACACAACTCTCTCCTTACTTATTCTTTTCAGATTCACTCCCTTTGCTGAGGTTTCACTGCACTCACAAAAAGTGTACTACTACCTCAGTACCAATCCCCAAATGTATAATCACATAAAAATGTACACTTCTACCCTATTCCTCCCTTGCAATTATTCCAAGCCATGCCCACACACCTTTCTCAAGTTTCTAAATACCTTGCACCAGTCTTAATGGACTTATACCAGTAGAACAAAATGGCTGCCCCTTCTTGGCAGTCCTACTCCCATGCTGCCAGAATGGTGTAGGAGTTTCTTAGTGGCACTATATGTTAAGGAAAACATCAAAGCAACAGAGGTACAGGGAATTGGAGGGGGTCAAGATGTTGGGGGTCAACCTCGTGTCAGGAAACAGAGCCACTATTTGGATAGGAGTGGTATACAGGCCTCCAACATAAAGAGAGGACTTGGACAAAGAAGTGTTCTAAGACATTGACAAAATAGCTAAGAAGGGGGAGGTGGTGCTGGTGGAGGACATTTTAATCTGCCAGATGTAGAGTAGAGCCTACCTGCTACAGCATCAGCTAGAAGCAGAGACATCTTGGACTCCCTGCAGGGGGCATTCAGCCAGTTGGTCAGCGAACCCACTCAGGGTGGGGAAATATTGGATCTGGTACTTACAAACGGGGATAATGTTGCTGATATCAGAGTGGGAAGTCATCTGGGGACCAGTCAGTGACCATGCATAGTGTGGTTTAATATAACAGCAACAGTGGAAACCAGCTGCACAAGAGCACGGGTCCTGGATTTCAGAAAGACTGACTTTACAAAGATGGGGGAATACCTCTGAGATGATCTGGTGGGGAGAGATGTCATGGGGGGGGTTGGAGGGAAAATGGGCCAGATTAAAAGAGAGCATAGTAAAGGCACAAACCTGTACATCAGGCATTTAAGCAAAAGTAGAAGGAGGAGGAGACCATTATGGTTTTCGAGGGAAGTGGCAGAAAAGGTAAAGGAAAAACAGTGGCATTCAGGAGGTATAAGGAGACCCAGAGAGAGGAAGACAGGGGGTGTATCTGGGGAAACAGAGGAAGGCAGACAAAGCAGTAAAGAGTGCAAAGGTGCAATCTGAGGAAAGAATAGCCCAGACAGTATTGAAGGGGGGCATGACATTTTTCAGATATATTAGCGAGAAAAACAAGACCAAGGGAGTGATTGTACTGTTAAAAAAGGAGGGAGGGGCTGTACAGAGAAGGACCAAGAAAAAGTAAACACCTTAAACAAATATTTCTGCTCAGTGTTCACAGTAGAGGGGGAAGGGGAGGGACCACAAATAAGCACCAAGTGCTTGGAGAGGAGGGAAGTGGACACCAGCCCCTTTTCTGAGGAGAGGGTCAGGAAAGAAATTGCTAATCTGAGGGTGGACCAAGCAATAGAGCCAGATAGGGTGCATCCAGGAGTGCTGAAGGATCTCAGGGAGGTGATAGCTGCATCTCTGGCAGACTTGTTTAACAGTTCACTGGAGACCGGTGTGATCCCAGAGCACTGGAGAAGAGCAGACATATTCTCACTTCACAAAAATGGTAGCAAAGAGGAGGCAGGAAATTACAGGCCTGTCAGCCTGACATCTGTAGTAGGAAAATTGATGGAAACTCTATTAAAGAATCGTGGAACACCCAGAATCCAGTGGACTGCAGGATCCAAGGAAGCATAGCTTTACAGAGGGGAGGTCATGCCAAACAAATCTAACAGATGTTTTTGACTAGGTAACCAAGGTGTTGGATCAGGGAGGGACAATGGATATGGCCTACATGGACTTCAGCAAGGCCTTTGACACCATTCCACATAGGAGGCTGATAAACAAGTTGAGTAACATGTGAGTAGGCAATATGGTGGTAACCTGGGTAAGAAACTAATTATGGGATAGGAGGCAGAGGGTGGTGGTAAACGGTGTTCATTCTGAGAAGGGGAGAGTGACCAGTGGGATATCACAGAGGTCAGTACTGGGGCCTGTCCTCTTTAATGTCTTCATTAGCAACATAACAGAGGGACTGGAAAGGAAGGTTTGCCTCTTTGCAGATGGTACCAAGAAATGCAACAGAGTGAACACACCAGGGTGTGTGTGTGCAAAGGATGGAAAGAGATTTAAAATAATTGGAGGATTGGTCAAAAGTTTGGCAGCTAAGGTGTAATGCAAAAAAGTGCAAAATATTGCACTTGGTTCACAGAAACCTGGGGGTGCAGTACAAAGTGGGGAGGGAGGGGATACTAGCAATGACCAAGCAGGAAAGGGACCTGGGGGTAATCTTATTGGATGACCTGAAGGTGGCCAGAAAATTTGACAAAGCAATCAGGAGAGCTGGTGGGATGCTAGGGTATTACCAGCAAGAAGAGGGAAGTGGTGTTGCCAGTATAAGTCACTGGTAAGACCCACCCGGAATACTGTGTCCAGTTTTGGAGACCACATCTCAGGAAGGACATAGACAGAGTGGAGGCCATCCAAAGGAGGGCTAACAAGATGGCACAGGGTCTACATCAAAAGTTCTATGAAGAGAGGCTAAGAAACTAAACATGTACACCCTGAAAGAGAGGCCGGGCCGTGACCAGGGGGGTACAATGGCTGCAATTGCAGTAGGGCCCAGATTAGCAGGGGACCCACAGCTGGTACAGACTTTATTATTTTCAGACAGTTTCCTCAAAATTTTTATGTTGAGTCTTGCACTGCTGCACCATCCTGCCTGCCATCTTCTATGTGACCTAGCCAATCCCCGCAGTGTTAAAGACTCAGACTGCAGCAGTCCTCGGTCTTGACCCATCCTGCTAATGACAGTAAGCCCAACCCACCATGTGTAGCAACCAGCCTGGCTGCAGCCCACTCCAGCAGAACAAACAACTTAGTGGACTTGTGTGTATTGGGTGAATGGGGCTGCAGGGACAGAACTGCAGACAGACAGAGTAAGAGGTCATGTCACCCACATCAGGTCACACAGGTTTGTGGTGAACATCGGACTGTGGTCCAACTCTTGGGCAGGGCTTCACAAGACTGACTCGACTGACCCTTCCGTCTCCCAATCCCATCTCCAGTACTGAGCTTGCGCAGCAGGCACTGGCAGCAAAAGAAAAGTGAAAGTAAGTGTCTGTGTGGCAGGACAGTGATGATGATTTGATGAATTGCATGAGTGCCCACCTGCCTTATTTACACTTCACCTGCCCCACTGATTGGTCGATTGCCTGTGCCATGCCACCACCCACCGCTAACCACTTTCCCTTTCACTGTCTAGTGTCAGGTGTCAGTGAGGGTGACTTCTCAAATAATAATTCAGTCCAGACTCATCTCCGTTTCAGTTAGTCAGTCTCTGGTCGTGCCCATGGTTCTGGTGGGGCAGTCAAGTGAGAGGAGAGTGAGTCAGACAGTGAGTACTACACTAAAGGGTAGCTGCGGCTGTTTCCCCTGATTTTGTTTTTGCACTGACTAATAATCTGCATCACAGTCAGCTGCTTTGCTTTACAATGCATATAAATATGATGCTCAGCCAGTGGGACTAGCTATTTATCTCTGTCTCTCTGCCCCCCCGGACCCCACTTAGTGCTTTTGTTTTTATCTGTGACACAGTGACTGTGGGTCAGTGAGCCTTAGGGGCAGCAGCTGGATGGAATATGTACAAAATGAAAACTTCTGGCTATACCACTGGATGGCAAGGTCTGTGCTGGGTGGGGGACTTTTAAAAACAAGCTGTGCTTGGGTGGGAAGATGTGTGGAGTGTAAGAAGGTCTGAGCAAATCTGGAGGCTTGTGTGAAAAACAGAATTGTGTCTGTCAAGGCCGGTGGGTGGAGGGTAGGAAACAAGACATATTAATTTTTGAAAATACAGTTCTGGGTGTGAAAAGTTATTACATTTAATGCAACTTATTGTTTACTTTACTTTTTATTGTATATTGCTTGCTTTGCTTTTTATTGCAGATAGTGTAAGGTAATATAGTATTGTGTGAAGGGTTATTTTACATTGATGTTTTGGTCGTGAGGTAGGGCCCCACAAAATGTTTTGCAGGGGGGCCCTTAAAATCCTGGAAACAGCCCTGGGGAGAGGGGGGATATGACTGAGACCTTTAAGTACCTCATGGGATTCAATAAGTTACAAATGGGAAGTATTTTTTGGAGGTAAGGGTGCTCTAGAACAAGGGGTCATGATATGAAGCTGGAGGGGGGTAGGTTCAGGAGAGATGTGAGGAAATACTTCTTCACAGAAAGGGTGGTGGATGCCTGGAATAGTCTTCCAGTGGAGGTAGATGGGGCAAAAACAGTGGTGGGATTCAAAAAAGCCTGGGATAAGCACAAGAGAATCATATGGGATAGGTAAGGTACAGAAGAGAAAATGTCATAGACCTCAAAGGGTCTGCAGCAAAAGCAAAACAACAAAAAAGGGCAAACTGGATGGGCCAAGCATTCCTTATCTGCCGTCCATTTCTATGTTTCTACATTTCTATGTTATAACTTAACTCCCTTCTCCTACACACCTCCTGAATGTATACTTACCACTACAAGCCTTCTAAAATGTGTACCTCTGCACCTCTCAAAAAATGTTGCCTCCCTAAATGTGCCCCTCACTCTTGATATGTGTACTCCTACCCTGCACCCATCCCAATATTTGCACATTCACCCCTCATACCCTTCCCAGAATTTGTACTCCCACTCTACTCCAACATTTTTCCCCATCCACACTCACCCAAGATGCGTGCCTATCTGTCTAGGTCCCACATTTATACCATACATACTTCTTTAACCATTTGCACCCCTAACCAATGATGCCTGAAACTTGTACCTCCCCTGCACAGCTCCCCCAAACCTGCAACCTTCTTCACAAAATCTGTACCTCCCACTTCACTCTCTTCCTAGAATGTGTGCCCCTTCCTCTGGAACTGTCTAAAGTTTTAACCCTACCTCATATTCTGAAAACTATTTACTCCTTAGCCTGCTCTCCCAAAGATTTATACTCCTTCTCCTGTACCCCTCCCAAAATATGTTTCACAATCCACACATTTTCCCAAATGTTTTACCCCAGTCCCTGTACAAAGAGATAAACTTGAGAGATTGCAAAATATCTGCATCCCTTGTCTTGCAAACCTCACCCAATTTATACAACTACCACTGCACTCTTCCACAGATTAGTACATTTTGCTCCTCACTGCTTCAAACATATGTACTGTATCTTTCACACACTATTCCCAAAGACTGCACCCAAACCCTTTGTACAGTTTAAGAGGTGTTAGATAGTAAGGAAACATGGTTTGGGAGGGATGCCTGTTTCAGCAGGGGTGAAGGTACATGTTTTAGGTAGGGTGCAAGGACAAATTTTGGGAGGGGTGCAGGGTGCAAGTACAAACTTCATTGAAGGATACAGGGATGCAAGTGCAAATTTTGGGAGGTGTGCTCCAAATCTTTGGAGGGGTGCCACTACAAATTTTGGGAGAGGTGCAAGTATAAATTTGAGGAGGTATGCAGGGTTACAAGTTCAAATTGTGGGAGGTCTAAAGGGGTACAAGTACAAATGTTGGGATGTGCACAGGTATAAGTGGAAGGACAAATTTTGGGAGGAGTGCAGTGATGCAAGTACAAATGTTGTGAGGGGCACAGTGGTGCAAGTATCAATTTTGGGAAGGGTGCAGTGATGCAAGCACAAATTTTGGGAGGGTGCAGGGGTACAAGGACAAATTTTAGGAGGGGTGCAGGATACAAGTACAGATTTTGGGAGTGGTGCAGGGATACAAGAACAACATTTGGGAGGGGTGCTGGGGTACAACTTATGGGAGTTGTTCAGTGATACAACGATAAATTTTGAGAGTGGTCTAGGTAAACAAGCTTAACTTTTGGGGGTGAAGGGGTTCAAGTACAAATTTTGGGAGGGGAGCAGGGGTACAAGTACAAATTTTGGGAGGGGTGCAGGGGTGCAAGTACAAAGTTTGGGAGGAGTGCAGGGGTACAAGTACAAATTTTGGGATGTGTGCAGGCATACACATTTTTTAAATAGTTCCACAAATCTTGGGAGGGGTGCAGGTGTACAAGTATGAATTTTGGAAGGGGTATAGGGGAACACATTTAAATGTTGGAAATGTGAAAGGGTACAAGTACAAATTTTAGAAAGGGTTCAAGTACAAATTTTAGGAGGTGTGCAGGGGTACAAGTACAAATTTTTGGAGTGGTGCCGTGCTGCAAGTACAAATTTTGGGAGGGTTACAGGGGTACACGTGCAAATTTCTAAAGGGGGTGCAGGGGTACAAGTATACATTTTGGGAGGGGCATATCAGTACAAGTACAAATATTGCAAGGGGTACAGGGATACAAGAACACATTCTGGGAGAGGTGCAGGGGTACAAGTATAATTATAAAATGGGTAGAGACACTGGAGAAATCTGAATGGCTGCCGGCCTTTGCCAGATATGTCTTTTATTTGGATTATACCCACTCACCGAGGATATCCTTGTGCTCTGGCACCTTGTGGATCCCTCCTGATCAGAAATACCCCAGTGGCAGCATCAGGAACACTGAACCACAAGGAAACCCAAAGGGAAAAAAAAACATTTCTTTCTCTTCCGCACACTCCTCAGCCCACTCGGCAGTGATCTCTCACTTCAACTCCTCACCCGATTCCATGGTGGTCACTTGCTGTCCATTACCAATGGCTTGTGCCTTGCCACCTCATAGATCCCTCCTGATGCAAACTCCATGACTCGCAGTGGCAGGAACAATGAGCACAAAGAAAGCCCCCCCCATAAAAAACATTTTCTTCTCCCCGCACTCCTCAGGCGACTCGGTGGCAGTCTTTCGCTTGCACTTCTCGCTCAACTCCGTGGTGGCCTCTTGCACTCCATTGCCAGTGACAGAGAGTGAGATGGCCACCAGGTTTAAACACCATACAACCACAGATGGAAGCCTTCTGCCGGCAAGACAACAAGGAAATCTTGGTCTTGCTGGTGGCCTAGTGACCCACCGCAGTCGCTCTGGTATATAATACAGAAGGGCAAATGTGAGAGAAAAGAAATTCACAGTCAGTCTAAAAAGAGAGTAAGGGACACAGCAGTGTCTAAATAAAAGGGAGAGGCAGGTCTAACACACAAGCGTGGCACAATAAATAGAAAATGGGTTGAGCGGAGGGACTATTTTACTTCAAAAACAAAAACATTTAATATTTGTTTATTTTTTCAAAAAGCTATGGCATTTGTCAGCATATACCAATTGTATAAGTGCAATAACACACTCTGGGGTGCGGTTTATTCTGGATAAATGCACTTCGAGGAGGATTATGGCACTCAGCCTGTGGCCTTATGCTGCACTACATCTCTTGGCTAGCGTTTATCCTGAATAAACCACACCCCATTGGGTGTTATTGCTTACATATTGCAAGGGGTACAGGGGTACAAGAAAACATTTTGAAGCCAGTCCAGTGGTGCAGAGGGCTGAGACACTGCAAAGCACCTTCCCTCCTGCCACACTGGTGACCCTGATTTGGGAACAGACTTGGGTTGTTGTGGGTTGGCCAGGGAGGGAAGGACAGGACTGAGCATCTGAATGACTGCAGACCTCTACTGGGGAGGGGAGGGGAGCTGTGCAATCTTGGCCTTGGCTGCCCCCAGGTGGAGGTCTGGGAGTAGAGCATGTCATGGAGACAAAGTAAGGGAAGGCACTGCAGAAGGATATAGGATGGGTGCACCTTCACTCGTGAGTCTTACAGTCCACAGGAGGGACGGGATGAGAGAAACAAAAGCAGGAAAAAAGAAGTCAGGGGGGGCTACATGAAACCCGGCCCAGCTATCTCCACACCCACCTTGCCACTCAGCAAGTGGCTGGTCTGCCTCTGATTTCTATGTACCTGGGGGGGAACGGCCCTCCTCCCTCAGCCCTGCCACAGGAGGGAAATTCATAGGGAGACCTTTGACCAGGGTGCTTGCTGGAAGAGGTGGAGAGCCAGCCTGGGGGGGGTTGGGGATTCGGCTGAAGTAGCCACCCCACCAGACGTAAGGAGGACAAAACTTGGATTTAAAAAAAAGAAAACATTTTGGAAGGGGTACAGGGCTAGAAGTACAAATTTTGGGAGGTGTGCAAGAAGAAATTTTGGTAGGGGTACAAGTACAAATTTGGGGAAGGGTGTTGTGATACAGATACAGATTTTGGGAGGGGTGCAGGGGTACAAGTAAAAATTTAGGAAGGGATGTAGGAGTATAACTACATTTTGTGGAGGGGAGCAAGTACAAAATTAGGGAGGGATGCTAGGGGCAAATACAATTTGGTGGAGAGATGTAGTGGCATAAGTAACAATTTTAGGATGAGTGTAGGGTTACAAGTGCAACTTCAAGTTCAAATTTCATAAGGGTTCCAGGGATGCAAGTGCACATTTTGGGAGGGGTGTTAAATACAGATTTGGAGAGGGGTGCAAGTAGTGTACATATGGAGGCATGTAGGGGTAAATGCACATATCTAAACATATAATGCAGTGTGGGCTAAAGGACTAATTTTGAGAGAGGTGTGCAGAAGACAGGGTTCACTGAGTAAAAGTGCAAAGTTTGAGAGATGGGGTAAAGGTAAAACTATTGTAAGGGTGCAATGAAAGAGGTGCACATTTTAGGAAAGATGAATAAAAGTTTAACATTAGCAGAAGACATGGCAGAATTACAAATTAAGAAGAGGTAGAAGACAAAAGTAAACAATTTGGAAGGGCTGTAAAGGCGGCAGTAAAAATTCTGGGAAGAAGAGAACCCATTATATAGAAAATGAAAAATATTGCAAGTGTGGCAGAACCTCCACAAATGGAGTGAATCAAAATTGGACTGCATTTAAGTTAGTCAGGAAAATGGAAAGAAAAATTAACATTACCTGATGAAACTTGGGCACCCCTTCTTGTGTTTAATTTTGGCCCCAATGTTTTATTGATTAGTCTGTGAAAGTTATTAGACATTAAATATCTTATAGTATATTGGAAGCACCAAGGGAGGTCAACAGTGAAAATGCCGACCTCCCGCACAACGACGGCACAACACCAACACAGGTATTGTGCCGCCCAATCTGCAGGTGTTTTCTGTGGGGGGCTGTGCCCCCACACCCCCCATGCAGGGGGCTCTGCCCCCCACACGCCCTGGACTTCAGGATTATCAACTCCAGGTCAGAGTTGGTTTGGGGAGGGAGCAGAACAATGGGGGAAAGTGAAACATGGAAAAGGCCCATTACAGCGACTGTCACTGTAATGGTCTTTTTTCGTGTTTCGCCATCGGGGTGTCAACCTGAAGGGATACACCATAATATATTTAATACTGTTTGAAGTGACAACTGATTTTTGCCATTTCATAATCTGATGTACTATATGTATACTAAGCTGCCAGGACCTTGAGGAAAATTATGTCATTATTGCTTAAATGAAATCACCACCCACCCAAATTTCCACCAGCTGGTCTAAAAAAATCTGAGGGCCTTTCAGTGAAAACATCAAATAAGAGAAGCAATAAAATAGCATTTAGTCATAAGAAATTGCAATTCCTGCAGTTTATTTGTAATACATAAGGCCTGATTGTCCTTGTATTTGGAAAAAGGGTTAACTTTTAAAATATATTTGCATTTAATCTTTAACAGATGTCAAGGTGGAAGTTAAGATTGTGAAGGAACATATAGATTCTGAAAACAGACAGACCCATGTTGAAGTTTTGGGAAAAGACTGTGCAAAAAGAACAGGTACCGGGGTCATCTGCATCAACAGGGACACTCAATACTATCTCACCACCCAAGTGACTCTGAACATTAATGGGGTGTTGCACCAAATGAAAGTGGGGATAAAACCAAAGTTACCTGTACCTGTGATTATTGGAAATTAATGTTCAGGATTTGCTAAGTTAATCAGAGAGGGAGTAAATCCTGCTCTTTCAGCAACTGTGATAACAAGAGTACAGGAAAAGAAAATTTCAGATGTTGGGGACTCTTTTCCTTTTGGTGACTTTGATTCAGACTTGTTTGAAGCCAGCTTCAAGACCCAGAAGTCCATGAAAGAAAGAAGACATGTGCAAAAACAGTGGCAACAAAAGACTGATGGACATAAGGGGCTGGTATATGAAAATGTGAAAACTAAAATGATAACTGAATGTGATTTTGTTTCTGAGCAAACTAACAATGTTTCTCTCCAAGATTATTTTAAGCAGCTGGGAATGAAACAAAGACAGGGTGAATCAATGTTTAAAAAATGTAATTGGCTACTGTACAGAGTTTGTGTAAATCCTCAGATGCAGGAACAGATAGAACAATTGGCTATACCAAAGAGGCATAGAATTGAGTTGTTACAGATAGCACATGATAGTCCTATGGCTGGTCACCTGGGGAAGGACCGCACCCTTGCCAGACTGTTGTACAGATTTTACTGGCCTAAGATTAATGAGGATGTTGCTACCTATTGCAGTTCTTGTGCTGAATGTCAGAAAGTAGCCCTGGTGATTAAAACAGACAAGGTGCCCCTGGTGCCCCAACCCTTGATAGATGTGCCTTTTTAGAGAATTGCAGTGGATGTGGTTGGCCCCTTAAACAATAGTAAAAAGGGTAATCAATTCATTTTGGTAGTAAGAAACTATGCTACTTGATGCCCAGTGGCAATTCCTTTTTTTGAAACTTTGCGTTTATTATTTTAAGGACACATGGAGAACATACATAAGCACACATTTACTTACAGCAATTGAGATAACATACAAAGAATGCGAACAAGGTGAATTACATAAAACCACTAGGAGGGGTTTGTGGTTTAACCAAAGGGTCATGGATGCGTGGAATGCACCTCCGACTGCAGTGGTGGAAGCACCTACTGTGACATCATTTAAAGCTTACTAGATAAATATATGTGAGATAAAACAAGAGAATATCACCACTGATAAAGTCTTATATGGCTCTAGTGGTCAATTGACTTGAACTATTAACCTATGAACTTATGATGCTTGAGGGTACAGTACATTGGAGTAAACATTGACATAGGTCTATTGAGTCTATATATAATCAGTTGGAGACTGGGGAAAATACAATTTGAAATTTATGATATTCTGTTAAGCAATCTGTCCTTTGTCTTCCATTAACAAGCTTTGCATGTAACCATCATTTTACTAGTGAGAGTATGGACTGTGACAGGCCAGCTGACCCAAACAAGGAAGGGAAGGAAAAGAGGAGAAGGAGGGTGGGCAGAGGGGAGAAAGGATCAACCCAACTTCATCTCCAGAGCTATGTATTTTCCAGTCAGGGCACTAGGTCAGGTCGACATTCGGCAATATGCAAAAAAAGGAAATTACGTACTTACTGTAATTCTTGATCTTCTTGGACAAAGTTTCCGCCACTCATTCACACTAATGGGATTACACCAGAGGTGCTAAGACCCCGTGGGAGCCAAAAATCTTCAGAATGGCCAGCGCTGGGATAGGACCGCGCATGTGTGGCGCCATGAGACTAGCTCACGCCGTATAGGCTATCTTGGCATCGACCCTCCAACCACCTCAGTACCCTTTCAACTGAGGAGGTGCAGCATAAACTAATGAAAGAAAACCTAACCCTAACTTCCAGGCATGTGACGGCCCGGATGACCCATGTAAGAAGGATCAATTCAACAATGTCTTCACAGCCTGAACAACAAGGAAGTGAAGACCAAAACAGAATGAGTGAGCTCGGGGGATGGTTGGTGGGCATGTGATTGAGTGGTGGAGACTTCGTCCTAGAAGATCAAGAATTACGGTAAGTACGTAATTTCCATATCTTCCTGGACTAAAAATCTCCACCACTCATTCACACTAATGGGAGAGTACCAAGCTAAAAATCCCCCTCCCCCAAGTAGAGTGGTAGGAGACAGAGCTAACTCAGGATAGTAGTCCATAAGGACTGTTCTGCTGAAGAAAGTTAACTGTCAGGCATGGACATCCAGAACATAGTGCTTTACAAAGGTATGCACTGAGCTCCAACTTGCTGCCTTGCAGATGTCTGCAACTGGTACATTACAAATCTCCACCAGGAAAGCCGCAACCACTACTGAGTGGTGAGAAACTGGCCTTCCAACCTTGAACTGTGCCATGGATTAGTAGTGTTGAAGACATGCTACTAACCAAGCAGAAATACATCTCATGGCAACAGGCTGACTTAGTCAAGGCATTCGGAAAGATATAATAGTTGCTCGGATGTGTATCTCTTTGTTCCGTCGATGTAGAATCACAGAACCCTCCTAACATTCAAAGAGATAAAGGGAGCACTCTCCTTCATTCTGGAGTTAACAAAGTAAGTAGGGAGAAGCAAAACTTGACTAACGGTAACTGAGCCAGTGACATGTTGTCTACTGGCTCAAGATAGTCTGAAAGCGTGCAGAGGTGAACATTCTCTGCCAAGAAATGCAGACCTGCATTCGACATGTCCATGAGGCGCCCGAAAATGTTACTTGGTGGGCAACCAAAAGGGTCCAGACGGAACTTTGCATACCAGATGGTGAAGTGAAACCACTTAGCCATGCAAGTCCTCCTGGTGGAAGATCTATGCACGGTCAAGATTTCTACGATTGTCTGGAAACCTAAAACATGCCCACTTTCATCTCCTCAGGAGCCCAGCATGGAGATGAAGGGAGCGCAGGAAGGATGGACCTCAGTCCCTGTGGCAGAGGGTCTGCTTGTAGAGGGAGTCACCTCAGGGGAACTTCTGACCAACTTTATCTACACAAATGATACCTGCCGAGGTCAGTCTGGGATGATGAGAATCATCCTGCCCCTGGTTGCCTACAACTTGAGCAGCACCCTCTGAACTAACGGAAGAGGAGGAAAGTGTACAGGAGGATCTTGTCTACTGCAGTGAATACATCCTGACAGAAAACACCAGGGTCTGGATTTCTGAAGCAGGATAGAGACAGATTTGCATTGAGAGGAGACGAAGAAAGGAATAGGTCCAGACTGCCCCACTTGTCGAATAGCAACTGCACAATGACTGAACTGATGCAACGTGCTCAAGGCACCACTCTCACCTCCCCATGGCCTTCCTGCACAGAGGGTAGGAGAGTGCTCCACCCTGCTTGTTGATGAAAACATCACAATTTTGTCATCCATCTGAAGTGGGATCACTTCGTGGCAGAAGGCCTCCTTCAGGACTTGGAAAGCGCATAAGACAGCTCTCATCTCTAAAAAATGTATAAGAAGATGATGCTTCTCCTCCTGGCTCCACACCTGAGTGTGGAAGTCTTGACAGTGAGCTCCCCGACCGATCAGGAGTGCAACCATGGTGATGGTGATCTGGGATTTAGAGGGTATGGGTAGACCTAGCATAAGCTAGGCCAACTGCGTCTACCATGTAAGTAATTTTACCCAAGGTTCCATCATTTATGCAGAGGATTGCGGATGCATGGTTGGAAATCACTATTTGTTGTGGACAAAGGCATAAGTCCCAACATCTGCTGCATCAAAAAGGTCCCAGACAGAGCAGCTTTCCATGAAGTAATGAAACATCTGAAGATGTCATTTCTTCCATTCTCTGGAAGGAAGAACCTTCGACCTGGAGGTATCCAGGAGGGCTCCTATGAAAAGGAGCTTCTGGAAAGGTGAATCTGGCACCTTCCCTGAATCAGAAAATTTATGTATTTGTTGTATTTTTGAAATATAGTATATAGTGCTGGTTTTCACTACCCTTGATTGTCTCTGTATAAATATGCTCTTCTTGTAAATGCAATGTCTTTTGATAAACTCAATTTAACCCCTGTATAAGTGTAGGGCTATATCCATTTATGTTACTAAACTGTTTAACTACAGCTAATTCTTGATACTCTGTAAAGAATTCAAATTCTCTAAAAAGAAGTCACAGTTCTGCTACTTTAAACACTGTAGATGTTTATTCTAAATTGTCTGTTCTCACTTCCACTGAAAAATTAAAACCTTATGTCTGTCAATGTTGTTTACCTAATGTGTAAATGTTTTGTACAAACTGTGATTATGCCTGTATGCTTTATGTGTGTGTATATATATATATATATATATATATATACACACACACATACAATAGGGGTGAGTGGTAAATGAGTGAGATAAAACAGTGTATCATCCACTGCAGTGTGATATTTTTACCCTCTGCTCTACTGTGATGATATGAGACATTTACACACACAGGTCACAAAAGGTCACTGATATCATCACCCTAGGCAGCTTTCCCCTCAGCATGAAAGAAACACCTGTGCTGTTACCATAGACACAAATGCAGAACTACTTAACATAGAAACATAGAAGTTGACGGCAGATAAGGACCGCAAGGCCCATCCAGTCTGCCCATTTCTTTTTCTACCTTATAAATGTGCCATCGGCCTTTGCTTTGTCAGTGACCTATCTATTCATAGTCATTTGTATTGCTCCCTTATGCCTATCCCATGCCTGTTTGAAGCCCTGCACTGTATTCATAGCCACCACTTCTTGTGGTAAGCCATTCCATGCATCTACCACCCTTTCTGTAAAAAGAATTTCCTCACATTTCCCCTTAATCGGCCTCCCTCTAATCTCATGCTGTGTCCTCTTGTCCTGCTATTTTCTTATATTTAAACATGTTAGACTCTTTCACCTTGTTTATGCCCTTAAGGTGTTTAAATGTCTCGATCATATCACCTCTCTCCCTCCTTTGCTCAAGGGTATACATATTGAGCTCCGTTAATCTGTCCTCATATGTCTTCTGATGCAGTCCCTGCACCATTTGGTTGCCCTCTCTGGACTGCCTCAATTTGGATTAATGTCCTTGTGAAGGTGTGGCCTCCAATACTGCCAGAGTACTCCAGATGGGGCCTAACCAATGTCTTGTACAGAGGGATTATTACCTCCCTCTTACGACTTGTGATACCCCTACTAATACACCCTAACGCCCCCTAGCCTTACCTACTGCTTTAGAGGTCTGCTTGGATGATTTTAGGTCATCAGTGATGATGATGCCCAAGTCTCTTTCTTCCTTTGTGACTGCTAGCAACTCCCCTCCCAGCCTATAAGTGGCTTCAGGGTTTCTCTTCCCTATGTGCATGATTTTGCACTTCTTTGCATTAAATCCCAGTTGCCACTCTTCTGACCATTCTGCTAGTTTATCCAGATCTCTTCTCATTCTGCCCACCCATCTGGATCATCTACTCTGTTGCAGATCTTGGTGTCATCTGCAAACAGACAAGCCTTACCCTCTAGTCCATCTGCGAGGTCACTAATGAAGATGTTGAATAGGACTGGCCCCAGGACTGATCCCTGAGGTACCCACTTGTGACTTGCATCTCTTCTGACTGTATACCATTTACCACCACTCTGTTTTCTGCCAGTCAACCAGTTTGCCACCCAGTTGACCAACTTCTGACCCACCCGAGCCTACCTAGCTTATTTATCAATCTTCTATGTGGAACAGTGTCAAAAGCTTTGCTGAAGTCAAGTAGGCGACATCAACTGCTCCCCTTGGTCCACCACTCTGGTTACCCAGTCAAAGAAATCTATGAGATTAGTTTGACAGGACCTTCCTTTGTAAACCCATGCTGTCTTGGATCCTGTGCCCTATGGATTCCAGGTGTTGCACTATCCTTTCCTTAAGGAGTGCCTCCATAATCTTGCCCACTACTGAGGTAAGACTGACGGGTCTGTAGTTCCCGCCTCCTCCTGCTACCACTCTTGTGGAGTGGGATCACAAACCCTTCTCCAGTCTTCTGGGACCTCTCCTGTGCTCAGAGACTCATTAAACAATTCTGCTAATGGCTCTGCTAGTTCCTCCTTTAGCTCATAAGTACCCTGGGATGTATGCCATCAGGTCCCATTGCCTTATCCACCCTGAGCTTAGCAAGCTCTTGTAGGACCCTTTCTTTTGTGAAGGGAGTAGTGCTCACCTCCCTCCCCTGCGTCCATGATGCTGAGCTGTGGGCCCTGCCTACCTTCTCTTCAGTAAATACTGAGCAAAAGTATCTATTTAGGATAGATGCCTTTGCAGGGTCCTCCTCCTCACATGCTCCCTTTTCTCCATTAAGCTTAGCAATACCCCCTCTGGACTTTCTCCTTTCACTAATGTATCTATAGAAAGTCTTGTCACCTTCTTTTACTGTTCGTGCTAGTGTTTCCTCAGTTTGGGACTTTGCCTGCCTTACTGCCTTACCTGCTTCCCTTAGGGCAGTTTGGTATGCCTCCCTATCTTCATCCCGCTGTGTTCCCTTATATTTTCTGAAGGCCAGCCTTTTGGCTCTGACCTTTTCTGCTACTGTACTTGAGAACCAAAGTGGTTTCCTTCTTCTTTTGCACTTCCTTTTCTGTCTAACACAATGGGATGTTGCTTCAAGTATTGTATCCTTAATGCTTGCCCACTTTGCCTGTACCTCCTCACCTGTGTTTCTTTTTGCCAGGGCTAGCTTAACTCTGTTGGCCATCTTATCAAAGTCAGCTCCTCTGAAGTCCCATATTTTTGCTTTGGAATGGGATGATTTAGATGTAGTAGCCAAATTGAACCTACCATGTGATGGTCACTGGCCCCCAGGTGACCTTCTACCTGGAGATCTGTGATCCCTTCTTTGTTAGTCAGTACTAGATCTAGGATAGCCCTGTCTCTTGTGGGTTGCTGTACCAGTTGTTTGAGGCCCTCCCCCTGCAGGGAATCCACTATGTGTCTAGTTCTGGCAGATGTTCCTGCTGGTATTGACCAATCTGTATCTGGCATGTTGAAGTCTCCCATTATCAGAACCTCCCTTTAGCTGTCATGTTTTGTATATCTTCTAACAGTAATGTGTCTATGTCCTCCTCTGGTCTGGGGCCTGTAGACAACCCCAGTTCTTATGGCTGTCCCATTTCCTGTTTCAGGGTGACCCACAGTTCTTCTGGCTCCTTATGTGTATTCTGAATTTCTGTAGCTTTGATATTTTCATTAACATACAGGGCCACCCCTCCCCCCCTTTTTGCACCTCGGTCTCTTCTGAACAATACATAGCCAGGTACTGAAGTCTCCCAAGTGTGGTTACTGGTAAACCACGTCTCACTAATTGCTACTATGTCCAGTTTAGCCTCTGACATAATTGCCTGCAGGTCTGGGATCTTATTTCCCAGGCTGTGAGCATTTGTGTACATGATTTTCCATTGGCCTGATTTTTGGTGTTAGTTGTTGGGTGAAGTTTGGCATTACCCCTGTGCATCGTATGGGGAGACAAACCTTTTTTCTTACCTGGTGATGCAAATGTGAGCAGCAAACACGCTGAATTCCTGTTTGACCACTAGCTGAGGGGAGGGGTGTTCTTCCCATTCGGCGTTATGGGGTGCTGCACCTCCCATTTGCTAGTTTAAATATTCTGCAAAGACGTCAAACTTCTGCCCAATGCACTGACTCCTCTTTAGTCAGATGCAGTCCATCAAATTTAAGAACTTTGCTCCCAGAACTGTTGCCAGTTCCTACAAATCTGTGTCCTTTTCCTGGCACCAGTCCTTGAGCCACGTGTTTGGCTCCCCTATCTCCCTTCTCGACCTTCCGTCCATCTGCTCCCTTCTCCCAGACTGGCAGGATCTCAGAGAAGGAGATGCCAGACGAAATAGATGATAGTTTGTCACCCAGCCTAGTCAGGTGTTCCTTGGTCTCCACAACTGACCGCTGGCATGATCATTAGTCCCTATGTGTACTAGGACATCAATGTTTTCTCCTGCTTTGTGAACAATTTTAGCAATGCGGTCAGTGTCTCTCCATGCTGATGTACCTGGGAGACATCTGACCATCACCCTGGCTAGAGATGGTATCAACTCCCGAATCATGGAGTCTCCTATGATCAGAAGTTTTTGGATTTCCTTTGTGCTTGTTTAGTTTTGGTTCCTGATTTGGGTGAGTATTGTTGTGCTAGCTCCTGTGCCACAGTGTCCTGCTCTGCAGTGTCTTCTGCCTCTTTATTTGATTTCAGAGATAGAGGCAGATACCTGTTGTAGTGTTTATATGGTTTTTGGAGGTAATGTGTTGGAGAGTAGAGAGTGATGGGGCACCTGATTTGCTCCTCCTAACCACCTGCCAACCTCCTGGACCAACTACCCTCTGCGGTCGAGGTTTTTCTGTTGGATGCTGGGGAAATGGTGGTGGTTCTTATAATATATTTCCTCTTCAATATGAAATTTGAGGCGTGCAATCTCTGCCCATGCTGCCTGGAGCTGAGACCTAAGATCTCAAAGGCCCAGCATGTAGGACAGTGTCCTAAATCTTGTAAGACTGTCCTTCTGAAAATTGTTCCACAGTACCTGCAGTTAATGAAATCCATTCCAAATAAGTTGCTGGGTTTGTAACCTAGTCAGAGTAATTAGAAGGAAAAAAAAAATGCAAGTAATGGTTTAATTGTGCTTTGTTTAACTTGTTATAACAAGTTAAATTACTAGTGCCCTGTAAATGAGATCACCTGTGGAGGCCCCACTGATCCGCCCCTTCCTGCTCTGCCAGGAAATGTCACAACTGTGGTACCCTATAAAGGAGTGTAGCTGGGGTGGTTGGGGATGGGGGTGGGTGGCTGGGCCCTTCCCCTGCCTAAAAAGAAGAACCACGGACGAAAGAACAAGGAGGTAAGAGCAGAAACAATCAGTCAACAACAAATGCAGTAACCCTGAAAGCTTATCCTAATGTTAGATAAAACTGTAAAACCTGTAAAGCACCACCTGTAATAATTTCAGAGAAGATATACCCTGTAAGAAACACTTTGCTCCAGAGAAAAATAAAGCAGTAACAGAAGATATACCTTGCAAAAGACAATTTGAATCAGAAGATTACAGCAGTAATCTGTTAGCACACACCTGTAGGCACACCTTGTAATAATGCAGAAGAAGGTATACCAGCAACAACAATTTGAATCAGAGAAAAAATAAAGCAATGAAATGTTAGCAACAAACAGTAGCAATCCCTGTGAGTAAAAAATAAAAACACCACCACACAGTAAATCTGCTTAGCCAAACTAAGTCTTAATCCTTCTCCCTTGCTCTGGTAAGTTTCTCTACTCTGCCTTTCAAGCAGTCTTAGAAGGAAAGAGCTCAGGTGAAGCTAGGTGCCTTGGCCAGCAAACCAAGTCTTCTACCTCCAAGATATCAACTAACCTGACTTTTTAACCCTTCTTTCTGTTGGAAATTACTGACAGTTTGCCAGCTCCACTCACATACACACCTAATCCTTTGGAAGAGCTGTGGAGGAAAGCAATTAGCTCCTTCAATGTGAGAAGGAGACTGAAACACCTCTGAGACAACAAACCTTTTCAACAAACAAGAATAAAATAAAACACAGTGTCAAACAGTAATTTTGCTTAGCCCAATGATAAAAAGTCACAAAATGTAAGCTCCACCTGTAATACAGTAATTTCAGAGAATACCCTGTAAGAAACACTTTGCCCAGAGAAAAATAAAGCAGTAACAGAAGATATACCTTGCAAAAGACAATTTGAATCAGAAGATTACAGCAGTAATCTGTTAGCACACACCTGTAGGCACACCTTGTAATAATGCAGAAGAAGGTATACCAGCAACAACAATTTGAATCAGAGAAAAATAAAGCAATGAAATGTTAGCAACAAACAGTAGCAATCCCTGTGAGTAAAAAATAAAAACACCACCACACAGTAAATCTGCTTAGCCAAACTAAGTCTTAATCCTTCTCCCTTGCTCTGGTAAGTTCTCTACTCTGCCTTTCAAGCAGTCTTAGAAGGAAAGAGCTCAGGTGAAGCTAGGTGCCTTGGCCAGCAAACCAAGTCTTCTACCTCCTACTTGAGAGGTCTCACTGCTGCCTACAACTAACTCAGTGAGCATTACAAAACACACCTACCCCCCCAACTTCCTGCTCATTACTGTGATGCTCTCAACTTGATGCAGCCAGAATTCCAAACAGCACAGCTTCACAGAACAGTCTAAACTACTGCCTGCAGCTAACTCAACTCCCACTGAAACACACTCTCACTTGTTCCTCAAACTCTGATTCTCACCCATTACAATTACAGTGACAATTTCAACTTCACTGCAGCCAGAATCCTAAAGAGCACAATTTCACAGAACACTCTGCACTCTGCCTGCAGCTAACTTAATTACCACTGAAAACAGTATCAGCTGTTCTGACACTCTGCCTCTCAGTTCATTACAATTACTGTGATGCTTTGAACTTCAATGCAGCCAGACTGCTAAACAATACAGCTTCACAAAAGTATGTTTCTCATTCCTATCTAAAACTAACTCATTTAGCATTGCAAAACACACTCTTGAGTATCTCAGAGTTTATAACACTGCCAGCCCATTCAGAAAAGCTCACACACAGAATGAGCAAACACATTAACAGGAACAGAACAGAAGACCGCATAACAAAACTTCTGAAACTCTTGGCCCTATTACATGATGAATACATGATAGTATATAGCAGTGAGAATACTGTCACTTCCTGCATCGTGAGTTGGATAGTCTCCAAATTGCGCCCTCGCACTGTGAGATATCCAGAGCTCACTCTGCAAGAGTGACAATTTGCCATATCACACTCATGCCCATCATGTATCCTATATATATATATATATATATATATATATATATATATACACACACACACATATGTATACATATATATAGATTACTCAAGTGTGGATGGCCTTAGCCAGGAAGAAAGATACACTGTAAACAATATGCACGATATTGCTAAGGCATTTTCAGATTCTAAAGATACGAGTAACGCCCTTATTGCACAAAACAATAAGGAAGCAGATAAGCAACACATTGCCCGTGAAATATTATGCTCTGCCTATGTGTCCTACATTATCACTACCATCAACAATCTCTTCCGCAATTTGGAATCTGGAAGAATCCCTGATATCATACATGATAGATGTATCTCTAAATGCTACTGCCCTCACTGCAAATCCTCTGTGTTGTCATGTGTATGCTACAATCTGTTTCTATTCCTGTCTCTACTGCTAGAAATGTGGGATTTGTGACCAGGCACCCTAATACTGGTCCTTGCTTTACTTCTAAAAAATGTTCCATTAAGGATACTATGTTTGTGTCTTTTACTGTTTCTTTACCACGTTTTGATCCCAATACAGCTATATTTGATAAATTAGCATCCGTACACTCCATTGAGCACCTTGATGAAGACATATACAAAGAACAACTCAACTTGCCTTCCTCTACTGGTTTTCCATCCTCTTCTGGATGCATGGGTCTCACTGCACACGGACTGTTGCGCTAAGAAAGAGTATATTTATTTGTGTGGATTTGACGTATTTGATGTTATTAAACCTGTATGTGGATATTCCCCAGACAGAATCGATTGGTCCTTTTCCATGTACGATGACATCACCACCAATGGCACAGAATAACAGGACTCAACATCTGCTCCAGACTCTTTTCGGTTGTACCAGTCTTACCAGAAGGAGGTTCATTGCCTGTCAACATGGATTTCCAACCAGACTTACACTTGCCCAGTACAACTACAAAAATGGAGATTACCTACTGTGAAAATGCAAAACAATTCGGATGGCGAATTTTGTGTGCTAACTAATTTTAAGCAATTTAATTATGGCAATAAGATATGTGTTATTAATGAATCTAATTTCTGTTTTGTTCCTCACCAGACCACTATTTTTGGGCACACAGTTATTACCCCGTTCCCCTTGTGGAACCTATCATTGATGGTAACCCTGATTATCTGCTTACTCTTTCAGAGTACTTACCTTACTTCAGTGTACACATTGATCCTCTGACTTTAACACTGAAGTCACTTTTAGACAGGAAAGACACCCACCTTATCCACATCAGCAATAATATGACCAAAGCAAATGAAGCAATATTTGATCTTTTTAATGATGGTGATTTTAATAGTGCACTTACTAATACTTGGTTAGAGATTACCTTTAAAGGTTTTGTTATTATACAAGCATTTTTGATCTTTTTCCTTATCATTATGCTTTGCTGCCTCCGGCGCACACTCTGCCTACACCATGAGCAACTGGAGTTCCTTTTCAAGGCTCGTGCATCTGGTCTGTAAATGACATCTGCTACCTCTCTCTCTCCACTTCCCTACTTTTGTTTGTGTTGCCCCTTCTGGGCAACAAGGGGGAAAATGTTACTCAAGGTCCCTGCACCCTAATTGATGCCCCAGAGGTACACCGCAGACAGCTAGCATTTATGTATATGTTATACTAACATATAGGGATAAGGGCATCTACCGTACAAGAGTAGATGTAAGGATATGTATGCACATGACTCCTATACACTTTACTTTCCAATATACAGAACACATGTATTTCTTGCTTACAAGATGTTAGGATACTTGTGTCCTTATAATGTTATGATATATGAGTCGGCATTGCCATCTTCTAATGATCTGTATTATTACATGGCTATGTACAAACTGTACTTCTTTGTTTCCACAAAGTGATGACTATAACAAAATTGTATAATGTTATCTCGGACTGAGGAGCCACCTCTAATTTAGCCAATAGGGCTCACCTCTATAACTAGAAATGTTTCTATCTTACAGTAACCATGGTAATTATCTTAGGCATATAATGTAAGACATTACGTCTTCTACCTCGGAGACCCCAGGAGACACGGAGATTCCTCGAGGTATAGGGAACGCTTAGCACTGGCTCCCAGTTCCTAATGGTAAGAACTGCTTAGGGTAACTGGGATTTTCCTTTTGGTAGTAATAAAAAAGCTTTATTAGTCTTATGCAACTTGTCTGTGATTCCTTGTATTCCCATTATTGCCAAGAACCTGAGAGTGAGGGTTTAGACCCTCTGACAATTGTATAAAAAAAGTCACATGATATGTACTGAGAGAAATGGAATAAAACAATTTTACAGTTGCAATAGCACTGGACTACAAGGGCAGACTGCCAAGATCTCTTATGCTGAGTAATCTTGGGGAGATTCAGCAGAGTATCATGCAGTGCATTTAAACAAACAGTGGCTCTGACAGCCAGTGACCACTTGCCCAGCTGAGTATGCTGGAAAGGAGGCTTAAGAGCATTTCTGCCCATGTTCCTGGTGTTGTACTGGTTGGAGACAGTGGAGGAGCAATTTGTTAAAGCAATAAAAGTCTAACATTAGCAGAAGAGAGGGTAGAATTTCAAATTAGGATGAGGTGCAGGATATAAGTAAACATTCCGGAAGGGTTACAAGAGTAGCAGTACAAATTCTGGGAGGACAACCCGTTGCAGAGAAACATGCATAAATATTGAGAGTGTGGCAAATGGGGTAAATCAAAGAAGAACTGCATTTTGGTTAGTGAGGAAAATAAAAAAAAATACATGGCCTAATGATGTTTGGGTAACTCTTTTCTTGTTTAATATTGTCCTCAATACTGATTTGTCTGTGAACATTTCTAGATATTTAATATTTTATAGTATATTTAATTTCAGTTGAACTTCAATTTTATATAGGGAGTTATCCACTGAGACAACCTCATTTGCAATGGTGTCCCTACAGACTGCGCAATACTGTTTGAAGTGACAACTGATTTTTGCCATTTCATAATCTGCTATATATTACTGTGTTTATACTAAACTGCCAGGACCTTGAGGAAAATGATGTAATTCCTGCTTAAACAACATCACCATCCACCCATGATTCTGCCAGCTGGTCTGAAAAAGTCTGAGGGCCTTTCTGTGAAACACAGAAACATAGACTTTGATGGCAGATAAGGACCGCTTGGCCCACCTAGTCTGCCCATTTCCCTTTCTACTGGATAAGCTGCAGATCCTAGTTAACCAACAGTCTATTTCTTCCTACCTCCCACAAGAATTGCCTTATTTCTGTCCCATGCATTCTTGAATTCTCCCACCATTTTAGCCCCCACAACCTCCTCAGGAAGGTGGTTCCATGCGCTAATCACCCTCTCTGTGAAAAAATACTTCCTCACATTGCCCCTGAGCCGTCCCCCCTCTGTCTTCAAATTGTGTCCCCTTGTTCTTGCAAATCTCTTTTTCTGAAAGATGCTACCCTCTTGGACTTTCTTGATCCCACTGAGGTGATTAAAAGTTTCTATCATGTCCCCCCTCTCCCTCCTTTCTTCAAGGGTATACATATTAAGCCCCTTTAGTCTCTCCTCATAAGGCTTCTCCTGCAGACCCCGTACAATTTTAGTTGCCCTCCTCAGGACTGCCTCCAACCTGTCTATGTCCTTTGGGAGATGTGGTCTCCAGAACTGTATGCAGTACTCCAGATGAGGTCTCACCAGCTGTCTGTACAGGGGGATAACAACTTCCTTTTTTCTGCTATTGATGCCTCTATCTATACATCCCAGTATCCCCCAGCCCTCCCTACTGCCTTCTCACATTGCTTGCTAACCTTAAGATCATCCGATATGATTACCCCCCGGTCCCTTTCCATTTTTGTTGTTGTTACTACCTCCCCCCCCCCACTGTGTACTCTTCCTCTGGGTTTCTGTTTCCCAGGTGCATTATTTTGCACTTCTTTGCATTGAATCCAAGCTGCCATACTTCTGACCATTCCTCCAACCTTGCCAAGTCCCTTCTCATCCTTTCCACCACCCTCCGTGTATAAACCCTGTTGCAGATCTTTGTTTCATCTGCAAAGAGGCATACTTTTCCTTCCAGTCCCTCTGCAATGTCACTTATAAAGACATTAAAAAGGACTGGATCCAGTACTGAACCCTGCGGTAGCCCACTAGTAACCCCCCTTTCTTCAGAGTGGACTCCGTTTACTATTACCTTCTGTGTCCTGTTGTCCAGCCAATGTTTTACGCAGGCTACCACCCTGGGACCCACTCCCAGGCTGGCTAATTTGTTTATTAGTCTTTTGTGTGGGACTGTGTCAAATGCCTTGCTAAAGTTTAGGTAGGCCATGTCCACAGCTATGAAGCCATCAGATAAGAGGGGCAATAAAATAGCATATATACATAAGAAATTGAAATTCCTATAGTTTATTTGTAATACAAAGGATAGTCTGTAACAGCCAGCATCCAGAAAATTCAAACTTGGTGCCTCTTTTTTTGATCATCATTTCTATAGTCTCCTACTGTGCCTGGTGCTAGCTTTCTTTACCCATCTGCTAATTTTTATTTTTGCACAGTAATTCTGCCTAGGGATTATTGTGGCTGTTTCAGCTACATTTCAGGGCTCAGCTCTTTTTCTTTGCGCTTGTGCTTAAATAACTTTTGAACTTGTGTAGGTGCCTCCACAGGAGCAGCGCACTGGACAGAGCTGCGTGATCGGGATCCCGCGGGGTTGAATTTACTTTAAAACTTTAAACTTAGTTCTACTTAGTTCGAGATCCCTTGGGGCTCTATTAATTAAATGTAAACTTAGTAGATTGGGATCCTTGAGAGACGATTTACCTTAAAGGGTAGAATTTATTTTAAAGTTGAACACAGTAAGAGATCCCTCAGGGCTATATTAATTAATTGTAGTCTCAGATGATACTAAAACTGAAGCTCAATTTATCAGGATCCTCTTGGGCTGAGTTAACTAAATTTTTATTCAGCTGCCTGGTAGAGTCCACAGGAGCTAGAATCATCTGTGCACCTTTCTTCTGAAAGGGGACTGTGGCGGGAGGCATATCTCTGCCTGCCACTGCACAAACTTGCCAGCAGATGCTTTCTCGCAGCCGCTATGCAACTGCTCCCCGCCTGCCCCCCAATACCCTCCCATCCTTAGCTGGTGTTACTTATATAGCCAAGTATTATCACGTGTTAGTAGGTGGTGCTCTAAAAATTATCAACCTGGTTTCCCATCTGCAGGTTATTTTTTCTCCACCGCTAGATGGCATAGTTTCATTAATCTGCTTACAGCACCTTCTGATAGTTTAGCTGCTCAATTCTCTGTGGTGTATCACTTCTTCTGATTGTTTCCTGCCATTCTACACTCTCTACATGCCCATACTTACCTGATCTTGATATCTATATCACTTCCTGTGTTAAACCTCTGCCTCAATTTAATTCTTTCTCCTCTGCCATGTTTATTTTGTGATAGTTTGGTTCTCCCCCTGCACTCATTTCCATTATTTCCGACCATAACTTTCACTGTCCCTCCTATGCTAGGATGTCTAGGCTGGCTATGTTCTATCTCCCTTGGGCACTACTTGCCCTACTTGGCATGAATTCACTAGCCCTTTTCGCCGAGACCCCCACACTCCAGTTTAAGTTTCACTCTGGGAATTTTATCTACTCCAGCGTGGTGGCTGAGGTTTCCTTCACCCCAATTCTTCCTGTACTCCTCAGCTACAAATTTGCTGGGCTACTCCTGTGACTCATTTTTCACAGGAAAATTACCTTGCCTGGGGTAGTCTCTTGGGCAACTCTGCTTGCCACTATGTGGGTCATACTGTTATCCCTTTCCCTCTCCAGTGACATTGAACCTAACCCTGGCCCCATCTCTAATCCTTCAAAAACTTATTCCGGCTCTGCTCATCTCCTGCCACAGGCCCATGGCCTGACCTTGGCCCACCTAAATATCCACAGTCTCCTGCACAATTTACCTGAGCTGGAGGCATGGGTGCAGGTCAACAACCCTGACATACTTGCCCTATCCGAGACATGGTTGAAACCCTCTGTCTCTGACCTTAACTGGTCTCTTCCAGGCTATAACTTGCTCTGGGTCAACTGTCCATCTTCCAAGAGGGGAGGTGGACTGGCGCTATTCTATAAACCGCACCTTAATCTCTCCCTAATATCCAACTGTTTAATAACTGTGAGATATTTCACTCACTCCTACTCCTTGGTGGGGCTAAGAAATTGCACATCTTCTGCATATACTGTATATTCCACCTAGGAACAGCAAGCTTGGTCTTGAGGACATTATTGAGCTGATTCCCACGGTGTCATAGAAAAATGAGGTGATCTGCTTGGGTGATTTTAATTTGGACTGGCAGGGTCCTGACTCATTTCTACTTACTTTGTCTATCAGCAAGGCCAATCTTCTACAACTCATTGAGTCCCCAACTAGGATCTCTCAGAACAACTCGTGTCATACTCTAATTGACTGGATCCTCATAAACTGGAAGGACTGTTACTCCTTTGCAGGTGTTCCACCAGACTCTATTAGCGATCACTGCCCAGTCTACTGCATGAAGGGTTCCCACCTCCTTCTAATCTACCCAAAATTTTATCCTTTGCTGACTTCTCCAAATTTGACCCAGCTTTCTTCCTTCATGATCTTTACCACGTTGACTGGTCCCCTCTTTTTACTACCACTGACATTAACCTTGCCACGGACTATTTTAATACAACTCTACTGGCCCTACAGAGCAGACACATCCCGCTCTCAATGCGTAGGGTCAGAAGAAAAGTGACTAAGTGATTAAAGCAGCCCCACCTGAAACTGCTTAAGCACCGTGACAAACTTTGGTCGAAATGGAAATCCTCGTCTCAACAAGCTGACTCTGACATATATCGCTCCTTGCACAACACCTGCAAGAAGGAGGTTCACACTGCCAAGAGCAACTATTATTGCAAACTCCTTAAATGCTCAGTTTCCAACCCCAAAAGCTACCAGTCCCAAATGGATGTGATACTGGGTAACACCAAGTCGCATATTCCCAATGACATGCTAATTAATGACATTCACTGCAATAATCCCAACACCACTGCCAATGCCTTTAACACCATCTTCACTACAGTTCCCAATGTTTCTCCTTTCACAACCTATGGGTCACAACCTCCTACTCCTCCTCATGCTCTGCATGCTCCACCTCCTACTTTGATGCTTTCCCCCATCTTGTGTTCCAAGGTCCTAAGGCTGCTGAAAACCATTTCCGCACATAGCAGTCCTGCGCCTGACAGATTAGAACCCAGGATTCTTAGACTTGCTGCCCCTCTCCTGGCCACTCCAGTTACTCAGCTTTTCAGTCTATCCATTTGTACCGACACGGTGCCTTTAGCATGGAAATCTGCTAACGCAATTCTGGTCTTCAAGAAAGGTAACCCCAAAATCTTGTCTAACTATCGGCCCATTGCACTTCTGCCTACGCTCCGCAAGATTCTTGAGAAACTAATCCACCGCCAAATTTTGGCCCACTTACTCCAGTTCAATCTCCAGTTCCTCGTTCATCATGGTTTCAGGGCTGGACATAGCACCACCACCCTTTTTACCAGTGAGGTTAAATCCAACTTGGATAAAGGCCTTCTTACTGATGCTGTGTTCACTAACCTTGCCAAAGCCTTTGATCTGGTGAATCACCCTCTGCTCGTGTACAAACTGGATTCCCTTAGTGCCCCAGGATCCACACTGTTCTGGATCTGCAGCTACGTTGACTACAGGTCTCAATCTGTCTCCTTTGGCAAGGTTCTCTCATCTCCTGCTCCTATCTCCTGCGGAGTCCCCCAAGGCTCCATCCTTGGCCCTTACTCTTCTCCATGTTTGTTAATGACATCCCCACCTCCATCCCCCACTGTCACTCCATTATGTATGCTGATGACCTGGTCCTCTTCTCCACCTCTAGCTCAATCAATGACCTCAATGATCATCTGTCATCTGCATTCATACAACTACAAACCTGGTTCTCCTCCAGCTCCCTCATACTCAATTTACCAAAGACTCAGGCCATGCTCTTTGGGTTCTCTAGGAAAGTCCCCACCGTGTCCTCCAAGTTTCACATGCATTGCCATGCTGGGTCTACAGTCTTTACCACTAACTCCTTTAAATACTGGGGGTGAAGCTTGATCTCGTACTTGACTTTTCCTGTCACATAAATGAGTTATGGAAATCTGTTAACACCAAGATAGGTGCTGCATATCGTGTACGCCATTCCTTAAACCCCTGCTGCCAGGATATCTGTAGCAAGTGGGGTCCTGCTCCCCAGTCTATTATACACTCTCCCTCTTCTTTCCCAGGCCAATGTCGGTGTTCTCCATAAGTGGGACACCGCTTACAACATTTGTAGATTTGCCCTATTGGCACCTCGCCTTACTCACCATTGTTTGCTTTACTCCGCTTTGCACTGGCTATCACCTAGCTCCAGATGCTCCTACTCTCTGGGATGTTTCATGGACTCTTTAACCAGATATCCTCATCCTGACTCTCTAGTGGCCATGCCTTGCCCTGTGCATAACCCCCGCACTCTGAGGTCCTCTGATGCTCAGCTACTTTCTGTCCCATACTGCTCCACCAAAATGGGGGAGCAAGCTTATTCTTATTTCACTCCCAAATACTGGAATTCCTTGCCTCCTCACCTTAAGTACTCCATATCTCACTTCTCCTTTAAGTCCGCACTTTTTTTTACCTTAATGCACGTGATACCTTTGACTGCACTTAACCTTGCTTGATCTTCTTCTCTCACTCTTCCGTGCCTTGGCTACTTTCTCTCAAATAGACCATGATTATCTTTGTGCTTGCCTTAATTGACTTCTCATCCCTGCATGGATGTTTTTTGTGTCTATCTATAATTTCTGTGGATGGTTTTTGCTTGTGTGTATAATTTTCAAATATCCCTGTGTGGAAACCTGTTTACTACTGTCTTCTTCTGACTGTATACTACCTGTGACTGTTTAGAACCCTGTATTATGTACTCTCCTGGGTCATACCTGGAAATAGGCAGGGTTATTGCCTAATGTACTTATCCAGTCATCAAAAGCTAATATATAAATACATAAGGCCTGATTGTCCTTGTATTAGAAAAATAGTTCATTTTAAAAATACATTTGCATTTGATCTTTAAAACAGAAATAAAAGAAGGTTTTGGAATCCTTTTTTTTTTAAGGAGAAAAAGCAGGTTCCCTCTTAAAGAGGAGTGCATGTGTGACAGCACTGGATAAGACCCTGCCCCATTTGTTATGCAGAGAGAGTTAAAAGCAGGGATGTATTTTGTCCTCTCCTATTCTGTCAATTGTCTGTCTCTTGGTTGTCTGATTGCACAATCAATTTTTTCTTGTGTCACCTAGGAATTGTCCACTCTGATGGTCCCACAATTTCCCCCTGTTATCTCCCTTCCTTCATTTGTTGTTTCTATTCTTTCTTTTTCCCCTTGCTTTTCTGTTGTTAAAATATATATATATACATATATATGTGAATCGTTAGGTGAAACTTGGATCCCTTGGTTTGCAAATGTATATAATTATATTGTCAAAATTATTGTAGAATGCTATTTGGGTTTATTAGAAAAGATAACAATCTGGAGCACAGGGAGTTGGCCTTGAGATGCATTTTGATCTCCACAAGCTTGTTTACAGAACTGTCAACAGGAAGCCAGCTCTGGGACAAAATGTATTATTTTATTGGACTTGTTAAGACTAGATGTACTCTTCAGGCTGGCCTCAAGAAGGAAAATGACAATGTTTTGATACATTTTGTGAAAAACAGGAGATGTAACTAAGAACAGAATGCAGAGTTTGGATTGTCAGGCAAAAACATCTGATATAATCAGAGCAGTGCTTTTCTGGGGGAGACTCGGAAGGAAGATTTTTTTTTTATGAACAGCAATCCTTTACAGTTTAGTTTTCTATTTTATTGTTATTGATAATAATAAACACTACTTGCAAATTTTATAACTTCTCCTGGACTGCCTATGCATCATGACTTATGTATGCCTCTATAACAGTTACCTAATACAGGCATCAAGTAATATATATTTTTTTAAAGTATGCCAGTTATAATAATAAATGGAAGGTTTTGAATGTCAACTTTTGGAGCAATTTTGTGCAACTGAGTACCAAGTTCTGCTAAACTCAACTGTTTCTTTTGTTTGTTTTTTAACCTGGAGAGACACACTAAGCTGAAAGCTTGTTGACAGGTGTGACCTGGGAGCACAAGAAAGCTAAGTGACTTGCTTAGGGTCACACAGTATGCAAGTGGGGTCTGTGGGACTCAAATCCAGGTCTTCAGGTTTGCAGCACAAAGCCTTAAACCACTGTGCTATACTGCCTCCTTTACTGCCTCCAACTGTGAAATTGCTTTGCTGGAAATTGGTATGAAAGCATAACACAGAGGCATCACAACTACTCCAACATAAAGAACTAGAAAAGGACCACATACAATCAACACCTCACCCCCTCTTGCTCCAGTTCCCCCTTCCACTAAGCCTTTCTTTCCCTCTCCTATCATCTGAACCTTGTTCCTTTGGGTCCAGTTCCTTATCCCCTTTCTCTCCTTCTGCTATACCCTCCTGCCCTTGTAGCCCCATGGTCTCTTCTTGCTCCCTCCTCTCACTCTTTCCCCTCCTGTGCCTTCTTTACTGTAAGGTATTGCTTCCCCTCCCCCTCTATAGTCTCTGATCTATTTGGAGTTGTGCACTTTTCACTGATTTGCACTTTTTGCACCACAATCTTTGTTTTTGAATGATTTTGGTCTGCTCACTTATCCCCACTGGCACCGGCAAGCATTTTTTCCTACAGCAAAACCTGGTTTTAATTCATCATTTTAACCAGCTGGTTATAATGGTGAACATGTATTGGGTTTTCTTCTCTCCATGCACATGCCCCTTGTGTTCTTACCTTCCTCGCACACACACTTCATTGGCTCCTTCAAACCAACTGTGGCTATACTGGCATGGAGATAGATTTTTATTTATATAGTTGCAGTGGCAAAAAAATGCTCCACCACAATTACGTAAAGCAAGACATGCGGCAATGTGTAAAATCTCAGATTTTACACACACGCACGGTGCTGGATGCTTGTATAAACCTCCTCTAGCTTCGCTCTCAGGGTTTATGTAGCATCCAACATCTCAGGTGTGTGCACACTTCTCATTATACACACTAACCCCATATATTATACACTATTTGACTCACCCTGTATATTCTGCATTATAAGTGGATTTTACAGCATATTTAATCATACATTTACCATATATGCTTTTTCCTGTATTATTTTTATGCTGTTTTCATTGTTTTCATTTTGAGGTTTTGCATTTATTGATTTTTTTTTGTTGTTTTTACCATTTTGCATGATATTCGGTACCCCTTCCCCCATGGGGTTGCACCACGAAATGAGCCTTGGCTCACTGTATACTTCCCTGATACCAATTTCCATATAAATAAATAAATTTAAAAATATGGAAAAGCTGTATTCCTTACCAAACCCATTTTAGAGACCTGCATGTACCCCTTCCTACATTAAGGGCACCACACACTTTTTAAAGGAGGACTGCACTGAAATGTTAGTCATTTTTTCCTGTAGAAGCAGTTTTTAAAATACTGGTTCCGGTTCCATTATTATTCCATCCTTACTGGCCTTTTGGTAAACTCAGTGGTTGTTTGTGATTTACACACTGGTGGGGAGGATCATTTTACAACTGTATGATGTAATTAATAGAAACATAAACAACTTGGACAGAAAAGTACCATCAGTCCATCCAGTCTGCCCTGTTATGCCCTATCCTACCATGAGACCTGCTGTCTAGACAGGGTTTTTGACCCTTCCCCCTTATCTTCTACCTTACCACTAAACCCCTGAATAAATATTAAGTACTTAACTATGTCCCAGCCATACTTAACACCATTAATAGTACTGGCACCCACCACCTCTGCTAACAGGCCATTCCATGGCTCAACCACTTTTTCTGTAAAATAAAACATTCTCATGTCCCTCCCAAATCTCCTCCTTGGCAGGTTTTGCTCATGTCCCTGTGTTTTTGACTCACTTTTCCTGCTGAATAATTCTTCATAGTTTACTGTTATTTTTTTCAAGAACTTGAAAGGTCTCTGTCATATCACCACTCACCCTGTTGGCTTCCAGCAAGTACATATTCCGTGCCCTTAGTCGATCCTCAGGATCTGCCCTGTTGGCCCTGAATCATTTTAGTAACCCTTACACTGCACCACCTCCAGGTTTCTTTGTCTTTCCTTAACTGAGGATTCCAGAACTGGGCACAGTATTCTAGATGGGGCCTCACCAGTGATCTATAAAGAGGTAGTATTAATCTCCTTCCTCCTGCTCTCAAAGCTCCATCCAGTACACCCTAACATACAGGTTGCCATGCTGTAAGCCTTGTTACATTCACTACATTGTTTTAGGCTATGATGACTCCCAGGTCTCTTTCCTAAGAAGTAATGCCCAACTTAACCCCTCCCATCCAATATTCCATCCTGGGGCTCTTGTTCCCTGTATGCATCACCTTGCACTACTCTATTTGGCATTGCATTTCAACTGCCAAACCTTGGACCACCTCTCTTAGTTATGTGGGTCCATCTGCAACTCCTTTATCACTCCATGTTGTACACCCTGCAACAGAGCTTAGTGTCATCTGCAAAGAGACACATCCTGCCCTGTAGTCTTTCTCCTATGTTGCTTGTGAACATATTGAAAAGCATTGGACCCAGAACTGACACCTGTGGCATCCCACTTGTAACCTGTCTCTCACCCAAGTTCACTCCATTTATCACCACCCTCTATTGTCTCCCCATAACCAACTACCCACTTATCTCACTAGGTCCTTGGCTGCACCTAAATTCTCTAACTTTTCCAGCAAACATCTGTGTGGCACCAAGTCAAATATCTTGCTGAAGTCAAAGTAAGTAAGTAAGTACAATTTTATTTGTATTAGGCATCCTTCCAGAGCTCAGGGCGTCTTAACAACATAAATAAAACAATATAACAATCTCTTAAAAGACACTAAAACAATAAATATATACAATCTTACAGTGTTTCCGACATCAGTTTTCCCAAGACCCTTCAAAGGCCTGTCGAAACAAGTAGGCCTTAAGTGAGTTTTTAAAGCCCTCAATGATCAGGCTATCTCATATCCGACAAGGTAAAGAATTTCACAGGATAGGAGCCATAAAGTAGAGTTAATCTACTACTTATCCCTTATCCACTGCCTTAGTTACCCAATCAAAAAATGCTTTTAGGTTGGTCTGTCAAGACATCCCTGCCACAAATCCATGCTGTTTACTATTCTAGAGCCCAATTCTCTTTGGGAAAGTCACCAGTGGGGCCCTGCAGGGGTCAGAGCTTGGCCTGTGTTGTTTAATGTGTTCATTAATGACATTGGGGATGGCATAAAAAGCAAAATCTGCCTCTTTGTGGACAACACCAAGCTCTGTTGGAGGTAGACACAGATGAAGTGGTATAAGACCTACAGGAAGACCTCGTGAAACTGGAGAGGTGGTCTGGCATGTGGCAGCTAGAGTTCAATGCTAAGAAGTGTAAGGTGCTGCACATAGGAGGAAAGACCCAGAGAGCTGAGTACAGTCTGGGGGGGTCAAGATCACTGAATCAGAGGAGGAAAAGGACTTGGGGATAGCCATTACCAGTTACCTACAGCAGATTACACAGTGGAGAAGGGTAACAGACAAGACAAACAGAATGCAGGGCTGTATTGCTACAAGGTTCACCAACAGAAGGGAGAAGGTCATCCTGCCACTATATAGATCTTCGGTGTGACCATATCTGGAATATGCCATGTAGTGCTGGAATCCCTACCTAAAGAAAGAAATCAACCAGCTCGAAGCAGTTCGGGGGGGGGGCTGACAAACATGGTTCAGGGACAGCAGGGCAGGACATATAATAATAATAATAATAATAAGCTTTATTTTGCATAAGCGCCTTTCAAAATACCAAGGCGCTTTACAAAAGATTAAAACAATAGTAATAAAATCAATAAAACCAATACAGAACAGTAACAATAGTCTGAGGGGGTTCATTCATTCAGTACCATTAAAGGCCTGGCACCATAAAAAAGTTTTTAGCATCTGTTTAAAACCTCCCACAGTCATGCACTCCCGCAGCCGATGGGTAGAGAATTTCAGAGAGTAGGGGCCATATATATAAATGCAGGGACCCCAGAAGACTTCAAAGACACCCTCAGAATCTCCAGCAACCCCTCGTCTGCCAAACGGAGCTGTCGCTCGGGGCAATAGGGAACAAGAAGCTCTTTTAAGTAGTCAGGGCCAAGTCCATGTAGGGCTTTATAAGTCAGTAAACCAACTTTAAAGGTGATCTGCCACTGAATCGGCAGCCAGTGCAGACTGCGCAGCACAGGGGTGATATGAAAACCTCAAGAAGTCCCCGTCAACAATCGTGCTGCCGCATTCTGCACTAGCTGCAGGCAGTGGATATCAACCCCAGAAAGCCCTAAGTACAGGGAGTTGCAGTAATCAAGGTGCGAGGTCACAAAGGCGTGGACCAATGTAGGTAGATCCCCGGACGGAACAAGGTGCTTGATCCTGGTGATGTTCCTAAGGTGGTAAAAGGAAGACTTGATGACTGCTGACACCTGAGATCATAAAGTCAGCCTGTCATCAAGCACCACTCCCAGTTTCCGCACCCATTCAGTGGTAAGGATCTGGGAGCCCCCTAGATAAATTCCAGAGGGCTGACCAGTCCTCGACCCTTCTATCTGGTGACCCAGGTCCAAAACCATCACCTCGGTCTTTCCCACATTCAACTTTAGCCAGCTCGAATTCATCCAGTCCTGAATTTCAGCAAGGCAGCTGTTAAATACCAAGAGAGCACTATCCTGGTCAGGTGCAAAAGACAGGCAGAGCTGGGTATCATCAACATAGCAGTGAAACCCCAGCCCATACCGTCTTACAATGTCTCCTAGGGGCAGCATATACACTGCAAACAACATGGGGGAGAGCACTGAGCCCTGAGGGACCCCATACGACAGAGAGAATGGGTCTGAGGAAAAATCCCAGACACCACTCTCTGAGTTCTGCCAGTAAGGAAAGATGTAAACCACCTGAGGACCGTACATGTCAGGCCATAGATGGACCTCAAATGCCCAAATAATACCCCATGGTCAATAGTGCCAAAGGCTGAAGAGAGATCAAGGAGCACCAGAATGAGGACAGACTGACAGAATGCAATATGAGCTCATTTGAGGACAGGAGGGAGAGAGGGGACATGATCAAAACCTTTAAGTACCTGAAAGGTATAAACAAGGTGGATATTGGGGACCTTTTCCATCTCAGTGAAAACAAGACTACAAGAGGGCGCTATTATAAATTGGCAGGAGAGGATTCAAGATGGAGATCAGAACACACTGCTTTACAAAGTGGGTAGTGTCAGGGTGGAATGAGCGCCCATCAGAGGTTGTCAATCAAAAAATGGTGAGGGGGTTCAAGAAAGGGTAGGACACGGTGAAGAAGAAGGTCATGGTTGGCAGGGAGGGGGTGGGGCCTATTGTAATCTCTAGAGCGGGGATCCACAATCAAGCAGACTTGACAGACCACAAGGCCTTCTACTGCTGGCTAATTCATATGTTCTTATGTTTGCAGTCCACGAGGAAAGGAGGGAGAGGGGGGACATGATTGAAACTTTCGGGTACCTCAAGGGAATCAACAAAGTCCAAGAGGGTAGCATCTTTCTGAAAAAGAGATGTGCGAGAACAAGGGGGCACAATTTGAAGACAGAGGAGGGATGGCTCAGAGGTAATGTGAGGAAGTATTTTTTCACAGAGAAGGTTGTGGATGCATGGAACTGCCTTCCTGAGGAGGTTGTGGAGTTAAGAATAATGAAGGAATTAAAGAATGCATGGGACAGACACAAGGCAATTCTAGTGGAGGGTAGGAGGAAGTAGGTTGTTGGTTAATTAGGATCTGCAGCTTATCCATCAGGTAGCAAAATGGGCAGACTAGGTGGGCCAAGCAGTCCTTATCTGCCATCAAATTCTATGTTTCTACTACGTCCTCCTTGACAAGTGTCTCCATCAGTTTACCTATAATGGAGGTAAGGCTGATGAGTCTGTAGTTACCCAGTTGCTCCTTGCCCCCACCCTTGTAATGTGGAACTATGTCTGCTACCAGCCAACCTTTGTAGCCACCCTTGTCTGCTTGAGTTATCCTGTAACCCTGCCAGGGGTTCAGCCAGTTCTCCGAGCACCCTCGGGTACATCCCATCTGGTCCTTGTGCCTTATCTATTTTTAGGGATGCAAGCCCTTTTCGGACCATTACTCTTGTAAATATTACCTGATCCATTTCTGGGATTCCCCCTTGTAGCAGCCTTTATGCCATTTTCTGGCAAAGGCCTGCTATTTTCCACTGTTAATACTGAGCAGAAGTAGTTGTTAAGAACAGTTGCCTTTTGCTCATCCTCCTCCATTACCCTGCCCCCTCTGACAGCTTTACAATTCCCCCTCTTGTCTTTCTTTTTTGCTAATGTATCTGAAAAACTGTTTTTCCCCCTCCTTTGACCATCTCTTTAAATATGCAACTCTGTGTCTGCTTTTGCATCCCTGACTGCCTTCTTGGCCTCCCTCATCTTTACTTGGTATTCACTCCATTCTTCGCACCCATGCTTCTCTTTGTATCTTGTGAAAGCTCCTTTTCTGGCCATCTCTGCTCCCCTGTCCTTCTTTGATAACCAGATTGGTCTTTTGTACCTGTTTCTCTTGGGAACTGTTTTCAAACATGACTTGGATGCCTTGAAAATGGCCCCTTTAATTACTGCCTACATTTCCTCCACTCCCCTGATTCTGCCCACTCCAAACAACTTATCCTGGACTAATCCCTCATCTGGTCAAAGTCTGCTCTTCTGAAATCCAAAACCTTAGGGTTTGATGAGGGCACACAGGTGCTCAGGGCCAGTTTAAACCGTATGGTGTTCTGGTCACTGGACCCCAGTGGTTCCCCAGCCTGCACTCTGCCTACCATTTCTAAGTTGGTGAGCACCACATTGAGAATGGCAGCATGCCTTGTGGGTTTTCTGACCAGCTGTACCAGCAGGCAGTCCTGTACTGTAATGTAACATTCTTTTAACCAGAGTTCTACAGTAGAACATGGATAGATTGTGATAACAAGATAAGAGTAGAACAAATACCTAAATTAAATTACTGTATATGGGTCTAAAATTGTTCTTACCAGCAGTGTGCCAGCAGTGTATAAATCAAAAACACCCACTTGAGTTTACAAAATGGCCAGTAAAGATGGAACAATGGCAGGCTGCTATTCTGCCATCTCTAGAAACACTTGTGTTTGCATTGGATATCCAGGCCCTGTTTACTAGTATAACATAAGAAAAAGGGTCTGAAGCAGAAATATGGGATCTCCACCAGTACTACCATGCCTCCCCAGCTGAAGATCTTGTTGACTTCAAAATAAATAAACCATGCTGTCCAAGATGCTGGCAATCTGGGGCTGGCCGGGGGAGAGGATTAAGCATCCTGTAGGATGCCTCCCTAATCCAGGGAGTGAGGACAGCATTCTCTGCTGCTATGCCACTACCTGAGTGACCACAGGTGGTAGTGCAGCTGGAGACATTTGTGGGAGGACATACAATGTCTCCAGCTGGTGGAAGACTAGGTTTGCTGGCAAAGGCACCTAGCTTCACCTGAGCTCTTTTCTTCTAGGTGTCCTTGTAAGGACAGAGAAAGGAACATTATCAGAGCAAGGAAAAACATTAAGGCTTCTTTTGGCTAGGCAGATTTACTGTGTGTTATTATTTTCTTTTGTGCTCACAGTGTTTGTTACTTTTTTTGCTCACATTTTACTGCTTTATTTTTCTCTGATTCAAATTGCTGTTGCAGGGTATACTTTCTGCTGCATTATTACAGGGTGTGCCTACAGGTTTGTTACTGTTTTGTACTTACAGATTACTGCTGTAATCTTCTCTGATTCAAATTGTTTTTTGCAAGGTATATCTTCTGTTACTGCTTTATTTTTCTCTGTAGCACAGTGTTTTTGCGGGGTATAACTTCTGTGAAATTGTTACAGGTGGTGCTTACAAGTTTTACGGTTTTATCTATCACAAGGCTAAGCTTTCAAGGCTACTGCATTTGTTGTTGGTTGATTGTTTCTGCTCTTACCTCCTTGTTTCTTTCATTCATGGTTCTTCTTCTTTTTCAGCGGGGGGGCCCACCACCCACACCCATCCCCAACCACCCCATGCTAAACTCCATTTACAGAGTAGCACAGTCGTGACATTTCCTGTAGCAAAGCAGGAAGGGGAGGATCAAAGGGGTAACCACAGTGACCTCACTTACAGGAGCACAGGTAATTTAACTTGTTATAACAAGTTATACAGAAACAAGCAAACACACACACACAAAAAAAAAAATCAAACTTTTGCTTTCATTTTCCTCATTCTAATTACTCCGACCAGGTTATAAACTTGGCAACTCAACTGGAATGGATATTATTAACTGCAGGTAATGCGGGACACTTTTCAAAAGGGCAGTTATACAGGATTTAGGATGCGGTCCTACATGCTGGACCATTGGAGATCTAAGGGCTTAGCTCCAGGCAGCATGGGCAGAAATTGCGCACCTCAAATCACATATTCAGGAGGAAATATATTATAAGAACTGCCTGCCATTTCCCCAACATCCAACTGAAGCACCTCGACTGCAGAGGGTAGTTGGTCCAGGAGGTTGGTAGATGGTTAGGAGGGGCAAATCAGGTGCCCCATCAATCAATGCTCTCCAGCATAGAACCTCCACAAACCACATAAAAACTACAAACAGGTATCTGCCTCTATCTCCAAAATCAAACAAAGGGGCAGAGGACACTGTAGAGCAGGACACTGCAACACAGGAGCTAGCGCTACAAAACTAGCCCAAAACAGGGACCAAAACAAAAAAGCAAAAAGGAAATCCAAAACACTTCTGATCATAGGAGACTCCATAATTTAGGGAGCTGATACCTACCTCTAGCCGGGGGTAATGTTCAGATGTCTGTCAGGTACATCACCATGGAGAGACACTGACTGCATTGTTAAAATCTTGCAGAAAACAGGAGAAAACATTGATGTCCTGGTACACGTAAGGATTAACGATCTCACCAGCCAGTCAGTTCTGGAGACCAAGGAACACCTAACCAGGCTAGGAGACAAACTGTCATCCATTTCATCCAGCATCTCCTTCTCTGAGATACCGCCAGTTTGGGAGAGGGGGCAGATGGATGGAAGGTCAGAGAAGGGGAGATAGGGGAGCTAAACATGTGGCTCAAGGGCTGGTGCCAGGAAAAAAGACACAAATTTGTAGGTAACTGGCAACAGTTTTGGAAGCGAAAGTTCTTCAGATTCGAAGGACTGCATATAACTAAGGAGAGAGTCAGTGCATTGGGGCAGAAGTTTGATGTATTTGCAGAATATTTAAACTAGCAAATGGGGAGAGGGGTGTAGCACCTGATACATCAAATGGGAAGGACACCCCTCACCCCTCAGCTAGTGATCAAACAAGAGTTCAGCATGTTTGTAGTTCATTTGCATCACCAGGTAAGGAAAAAGATCCAGCTCCCCATATGACATGCAGGGGAAATGCCAGACCTCGCCCAACAACTAACGCACTGAAATCTGGCCAATGGAAAATCATGTACACATATGCCCGCAGTCTGGAAAACAAGATTCCAGACCTGCAGACAACAATGACAGAGGCTAAACTGGACATAGTAGACAATAGCAAGACATGGTTCACCAGTAACCACACTTAGAAGACTTCAGTACCCGGCTATGTACCGTTCAGAAGAAACCAAGTTGCAAAAGGGGGGGGGGAGTGGCCTTTTATGTCAATGAAAATAGCAAAGCTATAGAAATTCAAAATACACATAAGGAGCCAGAAAAACTGTGGGTCACCCTGGAAACAGGAAATGGGACAGCCATATGAACTGGGGTTGTCTACAGGCTTCCAGACCAGGGGGAGGACATAGATACATTACTGTTAGAAGATATACAAAACATGACAGCTAAAGGAGAGGTTCTGATAATGGGAGACTTCAACATGCCAGATACAGATTGGTCAATACCAGCAGGAATATTTATCAGAACTAGACAGATAGTGGATTCCCTATATGGAGTGGCCTCAAACAACTGGTACAACAGTCCACAAGAGACAAGGCTCTCCTAGATTTAGTACTGACAAATGGGGAAAGAATCACAGATCTCTGGGTAGAAGGTCACCTGGGGGCTAGTGACCATTACATGGTGTGCTTCAATTTGTCCACTAGAACTAAATCATTCCATTCAAAGGCAAAAATATGGGACTTCAGAGGAGCTGACTTTGACAAGATGGCCAACAGAGTTAAGCTAGCCCTGGCAAGAAGAAATACAGGTGAAGGGGTACAGGTAAAGTGGGCAAGCATTAAGGAGGCAATACTTGAAGCAACATTCCATTGTGTTTGGGAGAAAGGCAAGAGCAAAAGAAGGAGGAAACCACTTTGGTTCTCAAACACAGTAGCAGAAAAGATCAGAGCCAAAAGGCTGGCCTTCAGGAAATATAAGGGAACGCAGCAGGATGAAGATAGGGAGGCATACCAAACTTCCCTAAGGGAAGCAGGGAAGGCAGTAAGGCAGGCAAAGGCCCAAACCGAGAAAACACTAGCACAAACAGTAAAAGACGGGACAAGACTTTCTATAGCTACATTAGTGAAAGGAGAAAGTGCAGAAGGGGCATTGCTAAGATCAAAGGGGATAAGGGGAATTGAGTGGAGGAGGACCAAGGAAAAGCATCTATCCTAAATAAATACTTCTGCTCAGTATTTACTGAGGAGAAGGTAGGGTAGGGCCCACAGCTCAGCACCACAGACACGGGGGGAGAGAGGTGTGCACAAGTTCCTTCACAAAAGAAAGCATCCTACAAGAGCTCACTAAGCTCAGGGTGGACACGTCAATGGGACCTGATGGCATACATCCCAGGGTACTAAAGGAGCTAAGGGTGGAACTAGCAGAGCCATTAGCAGAACTGTTTAATGAGTATCTGAGCACAGGAGAGGTCCCAGAAGACTGGAGAAGGGCTCATGTGATCCTGCTCCACAAGAGTGGTAGCAGGGAGGAGGCAGGGAACTACAGACCAGTCAGTCTTACCTCAGTAGTGGATAAGATCATGGAGGTACTCCTTAAGGAAAGGATAGTGCAACACCTGGAATCCATAGGAGCACAGGATCCAAGACAGCATGGGTTTACAACAGGAAGGTCTTGTCAAACTAATCTCATAGATTTCTTTAACTTGGTAACCAGAGTGGTGGACCAAGGGGTTGCAACTGATGTCGCCTACCTTGACTTCAGTAAAGCTTTCGATACTGTCCCACATAGAAGATAGATTAATAAGCTGGGTAGGCTCGGGGTAGGTCAGACATTGGTCAACTGGGTAGCAAACTGGCTGGCAGGCAGAAAATGAGAGTGGTGGTAAATGGTATACAGTCAGAAGAGATGCAAGTCACAAGTGGGGTACCTCAGGGATCAGTTCTGGGGCCAGTCCTCTTCAATATCTTCATCAGTGATATTGCAGATGGACTAGAGGGTGAGATTTGTCTGTTTGCAGATGACACCAAGATCTGCAACAGAGTAGATGATCCAGATGGGGTGGGCAGAATGAGAAGAGAGCTGGATAAACTGGCAAAATGGTTGGAAGAGTGGCAACTGGGGTTTAATGCAAAGAAGTGCAAGATCATGCACATTGGGAAGAGAAACCCTGAAGCCAACTATAGGTTGGGAGGGGAGTTGCTGGCAGTTACAAGGGAAGAAAGAGACTTGGGCATCATCATCACAGATGACCTGAAATCATCCAAGCAGACCACTAAAGCAGTAGGTAAGGCTAGAGGGATGTTGGGGTGTATTAGCAGGGGTAACATAAGTCATAAGAGGAGGTAATAATCCCTCTTTACAAGATACTGGTTAGGCCCCATCTGGAGAACTGCATGCAGTACTGGAGGCCACACCTGCACAAAGACATTACCAAAATGGAGGCAGTCCAGAGAAGGGTAAGCAAAACGGTGCAGGGACTGTATCAGAAAACATATGACGACAGATTAACGGAGCTCAACATGTATACCCTAGAGCAAAGGAGAGAGAGAGGTGATATGATCAAAACATTCAAACATCTTAAGGGCATTAACAAGGTGAAAGAGTCTAACATGTTTCAATATAAGAAAACTAGCAGGACAAGAGGACACAGCATGAGATTAAAGGGAGGCCGATTAAGGGGTAATGTGAGGAAGTTCTTTTTCACAGAAAGGGTGGTGGAGGCATGGAACAGCCTACGTCAGGAAGTGGTGGATATGAATACAGTGCAGGGCTTCAAACAGGCATGGGATAGACATAAGAGAGCAATACAGATGAGTATGAATAGATAGGCCATTGACAGAGTAACAGCCTATGGCACATTCGTAAGGTAGAATAAATAGGCAGACTGGATGGGCCCTGCGGTCCTTATCTGCCATGATCTTCTATGTTTCTATGTTTCTAATCTGGCTCCAGAGTGCTGCCAATATTGCATGTGAATGTGCACCATGGAGGCCTCGCTTACTGCGTTTTAAGGAAAGGGTGAAATGAAGTGGACCCCACCCCCCCAGTGTGCATCAGCACTATGCCAGCTCTCTCAGGTCCTGTCGTTCTCATGGAGGGCAAGCTTTCTGTGTACCCCTGGAGGCCGTAATAGTGACAGAGGTGGGAAGTGGATGGGGCTAGGAGGTGGCAGTTACAGAGGTGGGCAGCATTTGTAAGGGGGCATATCTATCTATCTATCTGTCTGTCTACCTATCTGTCTGTCTGTCTATCTGTCCATCTGCCTGTATATTTTCAACCCTAACTCCCCACCACTCGAGTAGAAAAATGACAAGACCATACAAGCAGTGACAGACAGGCATCATCAGGCAAGACAAACAACATACAATTGTTTCCAGATGACACAAATGCAGTAGCACTGATGTGGGTCCTTTGCAACTGTTTTATTTTATTTATTTAGTTTTTGTTTACCGAGTGGGTGCGCTAGCCATAAAGATGACTGTTTTAAGGCACGACCCGGAAAAATTGGCCTCTTAAGCCAGATACCTTAGACCACTAAACTATCCTAACAGTGATATGCATACAGCACACTCTTAAAAATACTCTATCAGTACTGTTTAGAAATGTAACAGTGTGATTCAACTACCAAGGCACCAAAGGGTGCTATGTAAAATATTAGAATATATGCAGAGTATGAAACACTTTATCTGTGTTGTTTCAAAGAAGCATGTCATCTGAATTTACATGTGTGCGAATAATGGTATCATTAGTGACATAAATGTGTACCTGAAGCATACCTACAACAGAGTTACATAGGCAAATTCCATACCACAGTCTTATGTACAGCTGCATAATTAGCATAGGGCCCTACTGGTCCTGCTCAAATTCCATAATACAGTGTTATGTTGGTGTGTAGTTTGTGTAGGGCTGCAAATACCATACAACAGCATTACGTACGTCAGCAGAATTTATGCAGAGCTTGTTATGTGCATACACAACTTGCATAGCCCCCTTCGGTCCCTTAGTAAATCCCTTTCTATTACATTACATGCATCTTCAGAATCTGTGTAAGGCCCCTATACCCAAATCCTGCAGTCCGTATGTGCATACCGGCACAATCATACTGCAATACATGTCCCACTTTTCAATAATTATGTCCCAAATTCTCAGAAGTCATATTTTAAGCCTCCATGACTTCCACAGAAGTGACTTAGTTTCAATTCAATTTTTTAAATGGGGTTGTAGCATAACTCCATAAAAACACATTTTGAGGTGGAAGTGACACTTCTGACCCACTGTCGTTATTTAAGGTCCCTAAGAAACATAAGACTGTTGGACATTTGGTGAAAAATTCTTAAAGGGCAGAGTTATGAATAAAAGTTGTTTTTTTGGTACCAAGTCCAAATTCTTGAGTAGCAATCTGGTATTCATATGTCACACTTTCTTGCAAACGAAAATTGCTCAACTCATGACATAAGAATCGCAACCCTTGCTAAACTTGTGACTTAAGATTTTGGGGTACCCCCAAAAATGTATTTCATGGTCAAACTCTAGAATCTAGCTAAATGGGTCCCGTTTAGGTAGGTTCAACTTTTTTTTTTTTTTTAAAAAGCATAATGTTTGTGCTTCTACAGTTTTTTTTTTCCCCTAAATCAAAAACAAATGGTGGCCCTTTCGACCTAAAAACATCTTTTTGATGACCTAAAAATCAGCTCACAACATATAGATATTTAGATAGCGAGAAACAGCTATCCTGAAAATCCCACTGAGCACACTCAGATACTACATTTGTAAACCTTTTAACTCAAGAATCAATTAATATTTTTCCACAAAATTTTTGAAAGGCCGTGCTTCCTATAGCCAAGCTACTTCAAGCCTGAAAATATCAGAACAAAATTCCAAAGTGTTTTTGCTATAGATGCGAGCAAACAAAAGACCAGAATAGTGTGGATTTCCTTATTATGACACCCCCCTGGATTTCAGAATGTGGAGAAGTGGCCATCACAAAACTAGCAAAATCATAAAAACCTGGCACCTGACTGCACATGCAAACCTTTATACAATTTTGTTGAATGGAGCCAATGTTATTAAGGCTCAAAGTTAGGGGTTGGCTCGCCGACGCAGCAGCAGCACTACCACTCACAACACCAACAACCTAGGTTGAGGAACGAGTGTGGATCATTGGAGAGCCAGCCAGGAGGAAGACTGAGCTCCCATGGGATGCTCTCCTCCTCCTCCAGGAAGGGAGGGGGGATCCCTGCCACCCTGTAACTGCCACCAGGGTGCCCACAGGTGGTGGTGCAGGCAGCTGTGCAGTCAGATGTTTGGGATAGTCAATTGGCTGCACGGATGTGAATACCTTGTGTGCCTCCATCAGCCAGCATCCCGTGAGGGTGAGAAGGAAACCTGCCAGAAAATTGCAGCCATGCACTATGACAGCTCTGAACAGCCCACAGATCCCACACTGCATCAACTTAGGCTCATACTAGGAGCACCACAGATGCTGAACTGAGGGAACTGATCCAGCCCAAGGACCTGCACCATGGGGAGGAGATACCACGGGGCCTCACTCCTGGTGAAAGTTAAGTCCTAAGTGATGGCGGAAGCGATGCGGTTTGGGCAGCTGGGAGTTCAGAGAAGGACAATAGCCAACTGGGGAAGGATAAACTGAAAGTAAAAAAGAACCCATTCAAGTGCCTACTCAGCTCTAACTACACTTATGCTACTGCGCAAGTATAATATTATCATGGCACGGTAGCGCCACTATAGTTAGGGCTGAGCAGGGGTTTCTATGTTAAACCTTGAATTTGCACTTTAATAGCTTCACAACTGTTAAACAGATTTGCATGAAATTTCACTGTCTGGGGGTAGGTCTCTTGACATGCAAAGTTTTGTTCTGGTCAGATGTGCAGATTCCGAGATGTGGATAGCAAAAAAAGTGAAACAATTCAGGTTTTTTTGCTGGGTTTTTTTTTGTCATTGCCTAGCGCCCAGACAGTTTGGAATTTGTGTCTAATATTTTCAGGGTAGAAAGGGCTTGGCCCAGAGTAGTGCCTTTCATGTGTTTGGTGAAAAAATATTAATCCATTTCAGAGTTATAAGGATTTGAAATTTCAGTTATGAGCATGCTCAGTACACACTTTTGATTAGCTGTTTCATACGAAAAAAGAATTGGCCATATAAAAAAGGATTCTGTTTCATATGGGGGTAATCTTATTTCATGAGAACAATTTTTTTGTATAGATGCCATCTTGTGTCCATTTAAAAAAAAATTTGAAAACCTATAAAAATCATATCATGGAAAGACACCAACACATGTATGTTGCCAATCGGGACCACATTAGCTGGATTCTGCAGTTAACTTTCAGGAAAACTTATCCAGAAATATGTTTTTAACACATTTTAAAAACCTTTTTGGGTGAGGCAATTTTCTTTTTTCATATGGCCGTACAAAACAGGAATTGGGCCATATGAAACAAGATTACCCTCATACAAAAAAAAAAAGAATTTGGAAATTGTTTTCACATTCTTGTTTCATATGAAGGAATCATGTTTCGTGGGAATGATGCAATCTCACAAAAAAGGATTCCTTCACACTCAATAAAATGTGGACTTAGTTATTTCTACATTTCAACATTAAAAAAACATAACTCTGTCAATATTTGCAGTCCACGGGCAATCTGTGTATCAAAAGAAAGGTCTTAATGAGTACTACAACAGTAATACATAATATCCTACAAAAGAATTCAGGGCTCATATAAAAAACATAAACATTTAAAAAATATAATTCCCATAGGATAACATTGCAACTGTAACAAACTGTAACTCTGTCAGTTTTTGGAGTTAAGGGACACTCTATATATCAAAAAGAGTCTCTGCGAGTACTACAACAGGAACACAAAGTCACAGAACTCACCCCAACCAAATAACCACTGTCCACACAAAATATGCTGTTGGTCTCCATAGTTTACTTGGTGAAGAAAGAGTATTTACGAAAGGCTGAAAATCTCAACCAGAGGTGACCACACACTAATGTTTCACCCAGTTGGGCTTTTTCAGACACTTTGAAAAAGCCCAACTAGGTGAAACGTTAGTTTGTGGTCACCTCTGGCTAAGATTTTCAGCCTTTTGTAAATCCTCTTTCTTCACCGAGTAAACTATGGAGAACAACAGCATATTTTGTGTGGACAGTGGTTATTTGGTCGGGATGAGTTCCGTGACTTTGTGTTCCTGTTGCAGTTTGGTTGTCACGCTGAACCACAACCCGCATGGTGGCTCTGAACAGTTAGCTTCTGAGTACTACAACACTAGCACATAATGACCCCCCTCCAATTTAGGGGCCATATAAAAAAATATTAAAATTAAAAAATGAGAAGTCCCATAGGATAACATTAAAAATTTAACAAGCCATAACTCTATTACCCTGTGGAATTAAAGGGACATCTATGTATTAAAAAAAAGGGTTTCAGTGCATACTACAATAGTAACACATAGTACCCCCCCCCAAAAAAAAAACTGTGGCCATACAAAAAAGCATAAAAATAAATAAAAAATGAAAATTCCCATAGGATAACATTGCAATATTAACAAGCCATAAGTCCGTCAATAATTGGAGTTAAGAGACAACGTATATACAATATATATATATGTCTCAATCCAATAAACATTCATGGGTATGCACTTCACCCCAAAATTACCTCCAGTCTTCGCCATGGTGCCAAATCCAGAATAAAAGTCTGATCATCATCAAAAATGTACCAAAGGTGTATCACGTCTTCTGCTACAACCATATCATATTTCTGAGCAAACCAACAAAACTTTACTGATACATGGGTAAAAAAAAAATCTTTGCCCATATACAGTCAACCACTGGTAGTTAAGAGGAAGACTTAATATATTTTTTCTTTGATGTGAGCCCCACAAAAAAAATTACAACCAAGCACATAAATTGCTTTTCTAGAGGCATGGAAGTGCAGGGCCCAGAAGGCCCTACACTTCTCAAGCCAGGTGGATCTGTTCATGCAGATCCTGAAGTGAATAAGGATACGATTCTACTATCTCAAAAAGTAAAGAAATTCTTTGCAAAAAAACTGCATTGTGCACTAGTCAGAATTCAGATTAAACAAACAAAAGTAGAGAAATCTGGTGTTAGGGTTTCCCACCCTAACTCCCCATCCCCACCCCCAAGCAGAAAAAGGAAAAACATTACACTTTTCACTGTCATGACAATTGGCAAATCAGTGGTGGGGTCTTCCTTGAGGTCCTCAGCCCTAATGTTCGCCAAATGACCAAATAAGGTGACATGTGATAGGCTTTCTTCAGGCAGGACCTAGAGATTGTTGGCAACATGTGGGGAGACACAGTTCTGTACATTTCAAGATTATATGACAATGGGGTGAGCGTTAGGCTTGAGAACCCCAAGAAACACCCCATCCTTGATTCACCAACAATCAGGACAGTGAAAAGCAAAGATTTCTTCCTTTTCCTGCTTGGGGGTGGGGAGTTAGGGTTGGAAACCCTAACACCACATTTCCCCACATTTGTCAGTTTAATCTAAACTCTAACTGTTGCATTAATGCAGTTTTTTGTAAAGAATAGTTATAATACATGGATGTAGCATTTTACCCGTACACAAGGCAATCATTTATTCCCCTGTATACTTGTGAATAACATATCAATTAAAACTATATTTACCTACACTAATCAAAACTATATACCTACACTAATCAAAAAGTACAGTTATGTAAGAACTTACCATAACAGTAGATCTTTGAGAGGAGCTCTTGCAGCAGGTAATACCAGTAGGACTGAAGCCGTCAGGCACCAGGACCCCACAGAAAACTTGCTGCTAGCAGTCTGAGGCAGGGGACCACCCCGACATCGGCTCCACCTGATGTCATACGTGGTATAAAGGGGGCAGTCCCCTGGTGCCACCTCAGTTCTCCCGCCAGAGACCCAGCTAGAAATAAAGTTGGAGAACCAGCCAGAAATTCCCCACCATGGTCTGATGACAAGGTACCCCATGAAAAACTATCCTGGGGATGGAGGGTGGGAAAGCCACCTGCTGCAAGAGCTCCTCTCGAAGATCTACTGTTACGGTAAGTTCTTACGTAACTATACTATCTGTCTTTGAGGGTGGAGCTCCTGCAGCAGGTAATACCATTAAGACTGAGTCCCAAGCAGTACCCAAAGATAGGCCCAGGTCTGATAGGGTGGTGGGAATTATGATGAAAAGGCTGATGCAAAGCATCTATGAGAGAAGGCCTTGCAGGACTGCTAGTCCAAAACTTGCTCTCCTTCTGGATGCGATATCCAGGCTGTAGTGCCTGATGAAGGTGTGGACGGAAGACCACATGGCAGCAGCACAAATATCAGATGAAGAGATGTTCTTGAGGGCCGCAAAAGAAGATGCCACCGCTCTGGTGGAATGGCCCCTAATAGCACCCAGAAGAGGTCTGTTGTGGTGCTGGTAACAGAATGAGATGCACTGTACTATCCAACGGGCTAGTGTCTGTTTAGAAACAGGAGCTCCCAGCATTCGCTTAGCGAAAGAGATGAACAACTGGTCTGACTGTCTAGAGGAGCGAGTCCTGTGGAGGTAATACCTCAAAACATGATGAACATCCAAGGTGTGCGACAGTGCTTCACCTTGGTTAGAAAAATTTGGATAGTATACCGGAAGGTTGATGTCCTGGTTAAGGGTTAGTATGGACACCACCTTCAGCATAAAGTTAGGGTTTGTGTGAAGATTCACCCTGTCCCTGTGAAAGACTATGTAAGGTTCTTTACACATCAGAGCCTGGAGTTCAGAGACCCTTCTAGCAGAGGTGATGACTACCAAGAGAAGAGTCTTCCAAGAGAGGAAGCGCAGCTCACAAGAAGCTGCCAGCTCGAAGGGAGGAAGTGTGAGTTTCTCCAGTATGAAAAGAAGGTCATAAGGAAGAACAATGTCCCTCTTGGGAGGTCTGACATGTAATGCCCCTCGAAGTAAGGTTTTGCAGGCATTAAGCTGTGCCAGAGTTTTGTCTCCTACTGGGTCATGATATGCAGAGACCGCACACATGTGCACCTTGATTGAGGAGTAACTCAATCCTAAGTCCAAAAGGTGATGGAGATACTCTAGCACGTGCCTAGCTGGACAACCCAAGGGATCTAAGGTGCGGGCTGAAGCCCACAGGCAGAAGCATTTCCATTTCAGAGTGTACGTGGCTCTGGTGGAAGGTTTCCTTGCTGCCACCAGAATTTCAGCCAACCTACTTGACACTCCTAGTCTCTCTTCTGTTAGGACTGCAGGAGCCACGCATGCAGGTGAAGAGATTGAAGAACAGGATGGACAAGAGTCCCCTGTTCTTGTGACAGCAAGTGGGTGGAGAGTGGCAAAAGAACTGGAGATTCCAGGGACAGTTGCTGGAGCAACGGATACCAGATTTGATGAGGCCATAGAGGGGCCACCAAAATCATTCTGGCTCCCTCTGACTGCAATTTGAGCAGTACTCTCTGAAAGAGGGGAAAAGGAGGGAAGGCATACAGGAACTTCCCCGTCCAAGAGAGGGACAATACGTCTCACCAGAAAACACCAGGCCCTGGAGCAAGCGAGCAAAAATTGTGCAGTTTGGTGTTGCATGGGGATACAAAGAGGTCCAACTCTGGATGGCCCCACCGGTTGAAGAGGTCATCTGCGACATCTTGGAGCAGTTCCATCTCGTGATTCTGAGGGATGGAGTGACTCAGACTGTCGGTGAGGATGTTCTGGACCCCTGGCAGGTGAACCGCAGTGAGGTCCAAACTGTGTTCTACTGCCCAGTCCCATACTCTCATGGCCGCTCTGCAAAGGGGGTACGAGTGAGTTCCCCCTTGTCTGTTGATGTAGAAGATGACTGGTGTGTTGTCTGTCTGTAACAAAAGAGGACCCGGCCAAAGCTGGTCTCTGAATGCAGTGAGTGCATTCAGCACTGCTCTCATTTCCAGAACATTGACATGTAGAGAGCTCTCTGTGATAGCCCAAGCCACCCTGGAGCCTGTGATCCCCCAGATGAGCCCCCCCCAACCTGACAGAGAGGTGTCTGTTGTTAGAGTCTGAAGCGGTCGGGGTCTGCGGAAAGGAACTCCACCGTCTAGACTATCCTGGCGGAGCCACCATTCCAGAGAACAATGAACTGCTCAAGAGATCCGGATTCGGAGATGCAGATCATCCACCGATTGGTCCCACTGCATCCTGAGGTGCCATTGAAGAGTCCTCATATGGAGTCTGGCTAAGGGAACTGTGGCGATGGCCGCCGCCATGTGACCCAACAGCTGCAGAACAACCCGGGCAGGGGAGGAGGGGGTTCTTTGGAGTCCTCTGGCCAAACCCCGAAGGCAATCCGCTCTGTCCGGAGGCAGAAAAGCTCTCCCGTCTTGTGTCCAGAATAGCTCAGATGAATTGCAGCCACTGTGTCGGCCAGGGGTGTGACTTCGGCCAGTTTACCATGATGCCCAAGGAGGAAAACAGAGCCTGCATCTCTCTTAGGGCGATTAGGAGCTCCTCCTCCGACTGAGTGGAGAGAAGCCAATTGTCCAGGTAGGGTTAGACAAAGAGGCCTCTCCTGCGGAGAGCCGCTGCTACCACCACTAGACATTTTATGAAGACCCTGGGAGCTGAAGAAAGGCCGAGGGGCAAAACCCTGAACTGGTAGTGCTTGTCTCTGAAGCTGAACCACAGAAACCTTCTTTGGGACTTCAGGACCTTGATATGCAGGTAGGCGTCCTGCATATCTAGGAAGCATAGCCAGTCTCCTTGCTGAAGTAGGGGGAAGAGGCTTGCTAGGGTGACCATGCGAAACCTATGACACTTCACTGAGAGGTTGAGCTGGCAGAGGTCCAGAATGGGACAAAGGTCTCCTGTTTTCTTCGGGATGAGGAAGAAACGGGAGTAGAAACCTCTCCCTCTCTGGGCCTGTGGGAAGCATTGAATAGCTCTTTTCTCTAGGAGCTGTTGGATCTCCCCTTCTAGGAGGAGGCTGTGATCTGGTGGACAATGGGACGTGGCGGATGGTGGGTTGTCCGGTGGTATAGAGGTGAACTCTATTGAATACCCTTTCCGAATGGTATTCAGAACCCACTGGTCTGCAGTGATACTGGACCATTTGAGAGGGTAAAATGCAAATCGCCCTCCTACCTGCTCGGTCTGCCTGTCCCCGAGAGGAGGTGGTTGGCGGGGGGAGTCAGGCAGTGGGGGTGGGAGAGGCCTGGGCCCTGGGAGCTTTAGGCTGCTATGGACCCTGGGAACCCTGAGGTGCAGGGTGACCCCGCCTTTTGAATCCCTTACCCTGGGACTGTTTGCCGCTTTGTCCTTGCCCTTGACCTCTGCGAAAAGGACGTCGGCGGGGTCCTTGGGGCTGGGACTTGTACATTCGGTGTACATCCACCACTGCTCTCCCTGACTCCTGAAGCTGTTTCACCATCTGTTCCACTTCAGGACAAACAAAACAGGGCCCTGAAAGGGAGAATCAAGAATAGATTCCTGAAGACATGGTTGGAAACCTGTGAGTCTAAGCCAGGACTGCCGTCTCATACAGATTCCTGAGGCAGCGACCCTGGAAGCCATATCTATGTCATCATAAGAACACTGGAGGGAGCGTTTGTCCACATCCAGGCCCGAATGGGCACAAACTAAAATCTCCTGTTTGGAGTCAAAGTCAGGGAGGGTCTCTACTAAGTCCATGGTCTTTCTCCACAGGGACTGCTGGTAGGAGATCATATGGGCCATAAAGTTCAGTGACCTGATGCATCCAGTAGCTGAGGAGAAGACCTTACAGCCTCAGCTATCTAGTTTCCTGGAAATGGGGTCGGGAGGTTGGGTGCTTAAATGTTTTGGTTGAGCCCCCCCCCATCCGTGGGCAGCCATAAGGACTAACGAGTTAGTTTTCGGCTGTTCTGCCAGGAACGGTTCTGATTTGGGAGGCTTATAGAGTCTGTCTGCCTTCCTTGGAACTGCCAGGCTAGAGGATGGTATGCACCAAGTGAGACGAGTAACATCCTGGAAGGGCTCCACAAACGGTGGGATCACCAGGGGCTTGGGTTCCTTTTCTCCAAGGAACTTGGTCAGGTGTTTATGCTCCAGATCTAGGACCTCAGTATCCCACTCATAAATGGTCTGGATGTGCCTCATGATGTCAAGGAATGAGGGATCATCCGGAGGAGACTGTGGAGAATCCTTTGGTTCTGACGAGGCAGGATATAAGCCTCCATCCGATGTGTCCGAATCTACGCCCGCCTCATCCGAGGAGGACGTGATGGGTGGAGACGAAGAAGATGGGGATGAAGGCTGCTTCCTTCATTTCCCTTTTGGATGTGGACTTGGGCGCTCATCCTGGTTCCCCTGATCTGGGATAGGAGGGGGACCCATGGGTGGTGGAGGAGGGACCTTGTCCGGTGGTCTGTATAAAAGATCCCCTTTTACAGTATTCCACCAAGTGGTAAACAGGTTACCTATATCTGCCACCGGGATGACCGCTGGTGCTGGTGCCGGGTCAGAGGGGCCGGGCGTCGGATCCTCAGGAGCGGGCATCTGGGGGTCTGGAACCCCTATTGGAGTGGCAGGCATCAGGTTCGGCACCCTGGCATCAGTAGGCCGGCGACTGGTATCCAGCGTGGCCTTGACGGATGTCTGTTCCCTCGGGGGAGGGGCAGATGGCTGATCCTCATCCTGCGACCGCCCTGTGTCTGGCGTCGGGGAGTGAGTCGTTGGGATAGGCAACCGGCTAGGTGGGCATTTGTCTGTCGGAGGGCACACCTTAGCCTGGGGTGGAGGCATCTGATCCCGGGCAACCTCCTGCCTACCGAAAGGTTCTTCGGTATGTTTCCTCTTCTCAGAGGAACTCGGCCTGTCCTGAGCCCTGGGCAGGCTTTCCTGGATTGACTCTGTGGTTTTTGGAGGTCGATGAACCAGGGAGGTAAAGCGGTGTCCCGCTGAGGCTGACTCCCGGTGGTGTCCCTGAGGAGGGGTGGGAGAAGACTTGGAGGAGCGGAAAGGTTCAGTTGGCAGGGCCAGAACTGAACCAGACCTTTTGCTGGATGAAGAAGATGATGCCTGTTTGGCTGGTGACTGAGGGTGGGATTCAGACCTGGCCCGATCCTTCTCCTTGTGGTGATGCTTCCCCCTGGAGGGTCTATCTTTAGGAAGGGATTCTCTAGTGGGAGAAGATGAGCTGGCCCCCAAACCTCGCTGCATGGCCGCAAGATTTTTCTCCAAAAGGAAAGTTTTGAGGGCGTGTGCTCTTCTGGCATGTGTCTTTTGGTTGAACTTCTTACAGTGGATGTAGAAATAAGGCTGGTGTTCCGGGTCTAGGCAGATGAGGCAGGCCGCATGGCTGTCTTTGGCCGGAATCTGCTTCCCGCAGGCACACTTGGATTTTCGCCGCGGTGGTGAGGGCAATGACATAAACGAGGCGAAGTAATAAATTGAATAAAGAAGAAAAAAATGACTTGTCTAATGTTTGAAGCTGTCGACTGCTGAGAGAGGCATCTGAGGAGCCGAACTACATGGGTCGATGGCAGGAAAAGAACTGAGGTGGCACCAGGGGACCTCCCCCTTTATACCATGTATGACATCAGGCACAGCCAACATCGGGGGCGGTCCCCTGCCTCAGACTGCTAGCTACAAGTTTTCCATGGGGTCCTGGCACCTGACAGCTTCAGTCCTAATGGTATTACCTGCTGCAAGAGCTCCACTCTCGAAGACAGATCTATATAGCTACACTAATTAAAACTATACAACAACAGTACATACGATCCTTTGGGACCACACTAACTACTTCTAATTAGCAACTCAATTAAAACAATTTACAGCCCCCCCCCAATTTTCACCAACAATCAAGACCCTCGAGGCTGCAGCCCTCTCTCCTCAGACCATGACCATGTGGTAGTGCAAGTATAGTTAGGGTTGAATTGGCACTTCAATGTTAAACTTCTGACTTTGAGCCTTAATAACATAGGCGCCACTGACGTAGAGCTCCTTCAAACATTACTTGACAGCAAAAGCATACTAGTCCCTACCACAGACACCATTCCCGAAAACACTCAGACACTTCTGCCAGCTGCAAATGCATGCCTCTCCTGACCCCAGCTGCTGCCAATCCAGACCCCAACCACACACAATCCCCAACTGCAGACACGCTATGAGACCAACCAGCATAGCCACATCTCCTTATGTAGGAGGACCTTGCACTACAGAAAACAAACCAGGCCAAAACAGAGCCATGACAAAAATGTTACCATACTATGGACAACCATGATTGTCAAAAACATAAAGGCAAACCAGGAAATGATCGCAAATGGGATCTAAATTAAAAATCAATAACCATCCTAACATATTATATATAATAAATGATTGGCAAGTCCTGAATGGGGAAATTTACCATCTTTGGGAGGGGGTGCTAACTGGCTTATAATCCCACTCACTCTCGGGCTCATTAGAACACCTTGACAGTATATTTCCCAATACACCACTCCTACCTATCATTTATTTTATCTCTCTCTCTCTCTCTAGATATATATACTGTATATACATATATATATAGATTTATGCAATAGGTGTGGAACCAAAAGCAATTGCATAAATCCATTTATTTCTACTTATGTGGGATAAATCTAACCACCCTAGATTTATCCCACATATGTGGAATAAATGCAAAATGTCAATCAAAGCTTTTTTGTTCACTTTTTTGACAAACAAATGTGAATAACTTTAAAACGAAAAATGATAACACAGTACTGTGAGCATAAAAAATGTTCAGGACAAAAATATCTACAAAATGAGTGGTATTTCATTTATAGGTACCTTTTAGTGTTTTTATAATTAACAAAAAACAGCATAAAATCCAATTTTCTTTTCACTTTTCAGACAAACAAATGCAAGTAACTTTAAAATGAAAAATTATAGCATGGTACTGTGAGCACAAAAAATGTTCAGCATAAAAATATCTACAAAATGAGTGGTGTTTCATTCATAGATACCTTTTAGTTTTTTCATAATTAGCAAAAAACAGCATACAATTCCATTTTCTTTTCACTTTTTCGACAAACAAATGTGAATCACTTTAAAACTAAAAATGATAGTATGGTATTGTGAGCACAAAAAATGTTCAGCACAAAAATATCTACAAAATGAGTGGTGTTTCATTAATAAATACCTTTTAGTTTTTTTATAATTAGCAAAAAACAGCATAAAATTCAATTTTTGTTTCACTTTTTCATCAAACAAATGCGAATAACTTTAAAACAAAAAAGTAGTATGATACTGTGACCGTGACATTTGTTCAGCAAGAAGTTCTCTACAAAATGAGTGGTGTTTCATTTAATAGCAACCACCCCGCTAGGCGGACATACACTAGGAAAGTTAACCGAAAGTCCCAGAAATTATCATTTAAAAAAAAAGAAGATAAACAGTCAAAACCGAATGTCCCTATACTGATAAGAAGCATCCCTATTGCATAAATGAAATACACAATGGTGAGCTGTCAGATAAATGATTTATCTACACTTGTGCTGTTTGACCTCGGACACCTCACTCATGGCTTATGCCACTCGTGAAGTTACCCGAGGTCAAACAGCACTTGTGTAGATAAATCATTTATCTGACAGCTCACCATTGTATATCCCTTATATATATAGCTGTGAGTAACCAATCCAGTAGTGTACATGTCCCATTGTGGTAGTTTGTTCCAGTGGGGGATTCAACCAATTGTGCTACATTAATGGAGGAGATGGCATCTCTGCAGGGGGCCGTCTCTGGGGACAACCAGTAAATGTTAAAGTCCCCCACCATTATAACCTCAGAATTGTGAAGCAAGCTGTTTAAAAGGTCTAATGCCACCTTAAAGCCACTGGTCTGTTCTATCGGAGGGATATAGACCGAAACCACGAGTCCTTTGTTTTGAGCCCCAAGAAGTAGTTTAACTGCCAGTGCATGGACATTGTTACCTGTGTCTAGTGTGGGAAGGGTGTGTCCCTGGAGAGTGTCCTTACTATAAATAGCACAGCCCCTTCCCCACTAACTAGTCCTGTCCTGTCTGAAAAGAGTATAGCCAACTAAAGTGATTGCTGTATCCGGGATCTTAGGCATGAGCCAAGTTTCCACAACAGATAGTATGTCAGGCCTGTGTTGGGTAACCCACACCTGGAGTGCATCAAATTTGGATGGCAGACTACAGACGTTGATTGATGCCAACTCAAGGGTGCTTTGCTTTCTACTTCGGCAATCTGTTTGTTGCCTTGGTCCAGGATTGGGGTGGATGTTGCCTGACATTAATAACAACAGGAATGTAAGTCTCAAAATCTGATTCTTCAAAAGTTATAGGTTTGCTGTACGGTTCCTCTTGCTGACACTCCCCAACTTTAACTTGATATAGACTATGGTCCAACTAGGGCTTGGAAAACAGAGAGGGTAATTGGTGCAGGCAGTTTGGAGAAGCCCCTCTTTAGTGTAGAGAGCCCTGCAATGCTTAGCAACAATTGGGCCGGTGATACTATGTGAGCAGTACTCATTAAAACCCAGTGTGTGGCTGCTACTGTTGGCTTGCTGGGTTATTCAATCTCCTGCTATTAATAGGATGAGTGTTAGAACCATTGTGTTAGGCGTACCCAATTACATTTCTGGGCCACCTAAGTGCCACAGATTGGATGGACTGAACAGAATAGTTAAAAGCTGTCTCACAACTAAGGTCCTTTGTGGGGGTACTACAAATGAGTGTTCACCAAAAAAGAATGGGGGGGGGCAGCCTGATAAGTTAAGCATAATTAAAACCTGTTACATATTGTTGCTGCCAGAATAGCCTAGTGGTTAGTGTTGCAGCCTCTGGGACAGAGGATTAGGAGTTTGAATCCCTGCTGGTGCCTAACTTTTGTGCGGAGAGAGAGTAGCAGATGCAGGAGATTAACACCGGAGGGCATAGGCATTGTTAAGCCTCAGCTGGTGCTGCAATGGGAGAATTTGTAGAGGGACAGGAAGGGGTTGGAATGGATTGGCAGTGGCTCCTTGTGGCCAGTGGTGATCAAATGCAAATGGAGAAGTGGGTGTTTGTTTCAGGCATGACCAGTTGTTTCAGGCACGACCAGTCACATGATTGATCACATGACATGGGCTACCTATAATGGTAAACCCGAGCAGGGGATGGGTGGGGCAGTCATTGCATAAGTAGCAACGGGCTAACACAGTTCCACAGTTGCTCTATACCTGGGCTGTGCTGGCTGCTTTCCTGGCTATGGGAGGGAGCTGTGCGTGCTTGCAGCCTGTGTGGAAGGAAGAAAAACAGAAGATTTAGAAAGGGAGGAGAATGCTAGGACATCAGACAAAGGGAGTCAAGTTCAGGACAGGAAGGTAGACGGAGGGGGGCTCCTTCTCCATCTCCTGACCTCAGAGAGCTGTGCAAAGTCCAGGAGCAGAGAATCGCCTCATGAGACCCCCTTCAGTATCAGGATTACCATGTGGTAAGTAACAAGCAAAACTAGCACAAATCACAGCTGAGAAGCACTAGAGCAGAGGCACACTACAGACAAAATGCTAACACAGTCTAACAGAGGCTTAGAACAGGCAGTAAAACCAAAGTAAGCACAGAAAACTGCTGAAATGAGTACAAATGGAGACCTCTTAAAGTAACACAGAGCAGGTGAACTAAACAAGGCTCCAAGTCACCAAAAACATTTCATAAAAAAATCAATCAGTTATTGTCTGCCAACTTTAAAGTAATTTAATACAGTTCCACAGTTGCTTTGTACCTGGGCTGTACTGGCTGCTTTCCTGGCTGTGGGAGGAGCTGTGTGGACTTGCAGCCTGTGGGGAAGGAAGAAAAACAAAAGATTTAGGTAGGGAGGGGAATGCTAGGACTGCAGACAAAGGGGGTCAAGTTCAGGACAGGAAGCTAGACAAAGGGGGGGGGTGGAGAGGGGCTTCTTCTCCTGCTCCTGACCGCAGAGAGATGAACCCTCAGAAAATGATGCAAAGCCCAGCAGCAGAGAATCACCCCACGAGACCCCCTTCAGTATCAAGATTACAATGTGGTAAGTAACAAGCAAAACTTGCGCAAGTCAAGGCTGAGAAGCGCTAGAACAGAGGCACAGTACAGATAAAATGCTAACACAGTCTAACAGAGGTTTAGAACAGCCTGTAAAATGAACGTAAGCACAGAAAACTACTGAAATGAGTGCAGAGACCTCATAAAGTAACACAGAACAAAAGAACTAAGCAACGCTCCTAGTGAACAAAAACAGTGCATAAAAATAAATCATCAGTTGTCTGCCGACTTTAAAGTAATTTAATACAGTTCCACAGTTGCTCTGTACCTGGGCTGTGATGGCTGCTTTCCTGGCTGTGGGAGGGAGCAGCGAGGGCTTGCAGCCTGTGCTGTCCTGCGTGCCTTCCTGGCTGTGGGAGGTAGCTGTGACAGCTTGCAGTCTGGGCTGTGCTGGCTGCTTTTTGGCTGTGGGAGGGAGCTGTGAGGGCTTGCAGCCTGGGCTGTGCTGGCTGCTTTCCTGGCTGTAAGAGGGAGCTGCGAAGGCTTGCAGCCTGGGCATTGCTCCATGCCTTCCTGGGTGTGGGAAGGAGCTATGAGGGCTTGCAGCCTGGGCTGTGCTGGCTGCTTTCCTGGCTGTGGCAAGGAGATGTGAGGGCTTGCAACCTGGGCTGTGCTGGCTGGCTTTCCTGGCTGTGGGAGGGAGCTGTGAGGGCCTCCAGCCTGGCCAGTACTGGCTGCTATCCTGGTTTTGGGAGGGAGCTGTGAGGGCTTGCAGTCTGGGCTATGCTGGCTGCTTTCCTGGCTGAGGGAGGGAGCTGTAAGGGCTTACAGCCAAGGCTGTGCTGGTTACTTTCCTGGCTGCGCGAGAGAGCTGTGAGGGCCTGCAGCCTGGGCAGTGTTGGCTGCTTTCCTGGCTCTGAGAGGGATCTGTGAAGTCTTGCAGCCTGTGCTGTTCTGTCTGCATTCTTGGCTGAGGGAGGTAGCAGTTAGAGCTTGCAGCCTGGGCTATACTGGCTGCTTCTCTGGCTGTGGGAGAGAGCTGTGAGGGCCTGCAGCCTGTGCTGTGCTGGCTGCTTTACTGGCTGTGGCAGGGATCTGTGAGGGCTTGCAGCCTGGGCTGTGCTGGCTGTTTTACTGGCTGTGGGAAGGAGATGTGAGGGCTTGCAACTTGAGCTGTACTGGCTGCTTTCCTGGCTGTGGGAGGGAGCTGAGAGGGCCTCCAGTCTGGCCTGTGCTGGCTGCTTTCCTGGTTTTGGGAGGAAGCTGTGAGGGCTTGCAACCTGGGCTATGCTGGCTGCTTTCCTGGCTGTGCGACAGAGCTGTGAGGGCCTGCAGCCTGGGCTATGTTTATTTATTTAAACATCAGTTTAACAACCTTTGAGCCAGGGGCTCATTTACAAAGGTACCTCGTCACATAAAGGACACAGACAGTGGCATAGGAGACAACAGATAATACAGGTTCAAAGGAAGTGTCTTTCAAGGTTACAGTTGGTTCCAATACATATGAGGATTAAATAAGCTAAAATAGGGTTAGTGGGGAGATAGGTAGGGGAGGATGGGGGGTAAGAGGGGAGTAGGGCTGGGAACCAGAAGGAAGGGGGGAGGGCCAGGGAGGAAGAGTGGGTAGGGAAGGAGGTGAGTAGGAAGGGGGAAGTGCAGCTCGGTGAGCGTTGTCAGAGGGGAGTGTTTTTTTGTTTTTTTTTACACTTTAGCGGCAACGGCATCTGCGTGAGATGAGCAGGTGATTTCTGAGGCTGCGTTTAAAGCATGCTAACGAGGCAGAGTCGGAGATAAGGGCAGGGAGGGAGTTATACCAGGTGGATGCTCTGTAAAGGAACGCCCTTTGGCCTTGCGAAGTCCTAGCTCTTGGAATGACCAGAGTTGTTTTGGATGAGCTGTGGGTGTTCACAGTCGGATTAGCTCGGTGGATTGAGTCAGATAAGCCAGCGGGGAACAGGCCATGGAGGGCTTTAAAGGTGAGTTGGCATGTTTAGTACATGAGCCGCTCATTCAGGCTGAGTAGGGAAGCCAAGGAGTACAGCAGACAGGTGTGGGTAAGTCTAGGCGCACCGGTTATAAGTCTGCAGGCTTTGCTAGGTGTAAGGCGAACCTTGCTCAGGGCCGTCTGATCTGCAGCCCCATAGACCGGAAGGCCATAGTCGATGAGTGATATAACAGAGGAGGTGACAGCCAAGCGGAGGGCGTCCGAAGGGAGGCATTTTTTGTGCCGGTAAAGAATGCCCAACCGTGAGTTGGCGGCAGAGTTCAAGGTGGAAATGTGGTCATGGAAGGAGAGGGCAGGGTCAAAGATTATTCCAAGATATTTATAGGACTGCACTCATTCGATGGGGATATTGAGGGTGGAGTGGACAGTGAGAGGAAAATTGCTGGACTTATTTTGGGGGTGGGAGAAGAGCATGGTTTTTGTTTTCTTTAGGTTGATTATGAGTCGGTGCTCAGTGAACCAGGTTTCAGCGGAATCATAGGCTAGCTGGAGAGAATTCTGGAGTGAAATGGGGTTACTGTCAGAAGCGATGAGTACTGCATCGTCAGCGTAGAGTAAGATCTTACCTCCACATTTTCTAGGAAGCAAGTTGAGGAAGAGGGAGAAGAGTAGGGGTCCAAGAATAGAGCCCTGGGGGACTCCAGAGTGGATAGGGCAGGTGCTGGAGAGAGTTCCACTAACTTTCATACATTGAGAGTGGGCTGAGAGATAGCTGGCGCACCAGGAGACCGGACCAGTGGCAAAGCCTAGGTGGTCGAGAGTGGTTAACAGGAGAGGATGCGATACAGTATCAAAGGCTTTAGACAGGTCAATGAATACCGCACCAGCCACGGAGCCAGAGTTCAAAGATGTGTGGAGGAAGTTGGCGAACTCCAGGAGAGCTGTATTGGTACTATGACCAGCTCTGAACCCATGTTGCTCAGGGCAGAGAACATTGTATTTAGAGAGGTAGCCAGAGATTTGAGTGGCCACAATTTTCTCTAAGGCCTTGGAGAGGGGGGGGCAGGATTGAGATAGGCCGGATAGGCTGGATGCTTTCCTGGCTCTGAGAGAGATCTGTGAGGTCTTGCAGCCTGTGCTGTTCTGTCTGCATTCTTGGCTGTGGGAGGTAGCAGTGAGGGCTTGCAGCCTGGACTGTACTGGCTGCTTCCCTGGCTGTGGGAGGGAGCGGTGAGGGCCTGCAGCCTGTGCTGTGCTGGCTGCTTTACTGGCTGTGGCAGGGATCTATGAGGGCTTGCAGCCTGGGCTGTGCTGGCTGTTTTACTGGCTGTGAGAAGGAGATGTGAGGGCTTGCAACTTGACCTGTACTGGCTGCTTTCCTGGTTGTGGGAGGGAGCTGTGAGGGCCTCCAGCCTGGCCTGTGCTGGCTGCTTTCCTCGTTTTGGGAGGAAGCTGTGAGGTCTTGCAACCTGGGCTATGCTGGCTACTTTCCTGGTTGTGCGAGACAGCAGTGAGGGCCTGCAGCCTGGGCTATGCTGGATGCTTTCCTGGCTCTGAGAGAGATCTGTGAGGTCTTGCAGCCTATGCTGTTCTGTCTGCATTCTTGGCTGTGGGAGGTAGCAGTGAGGGCTTACAGCCTGGGCTATACTGGCTGCTTCCCTGGCTGTAGGAGGGAGCTGTGAGGGCCTGCAGCCTGTGCTGTGCTGGCTGCTTTACTGGCTGTTGCAGGGATCTGTGAGGGTTTGCAGCCTGGGCTGTGCTGGCTGTTTTACTGGCTGTGGGAAGGAGATGTGAGGGCTTGCAACTTGAGCTGTACTGGCTGCTTTCCTGGTTGTGGGAGGGAGCTGTGAGGGCCTCCAGCCTGGACTGTGCTGGCTGCTTTCCTGGTTTTGGGAGGAAGCTGTGAGGGCTTGAAACCTGGACTATGCTGGCTGCTTTCCTGGCTGTGCGACAGAGCTGTGAGGGCCTGCAGCCTGGGCTATGTTGGATGCTTTCCTGGCTCTGAGAGAGATCTGTGAGGTCTTGCAGCCTGTGTTGTTCTGTTTGCATTCTTGGCTGTGGGAGGTAGCAGTGAGGGCTTGCAGCCTGGGCTATACTGGCTGCTTCCCTGGCTGTGGGAGGGAGCTGTGAGGGCCTGCAGCCTGTGCTGTGCTGGCTGCTTTACTGGCTGTGGCAGGGATCTGTGAGGGCTTGCAGCCTGGGCTGTGCTGGCTGTTTTACTGGCTGTAGAAAGGAGATGTGAGAGCTTGCAAGTTGAGCTGTACTTGCTGCTTTCCTGGCTGTGGGAGGGGAGCTGTGAGAGCCTCCAGCCTGGACTGTGCTGGCTACTTTCCTGGTTTTGGGAGGAAGCTGTGAGGGCTTGCAACCTGGGCTGTGCTGGCTGCCATCCTGACTGTGGGAGGGAGCTGTGAGGGGTTGCAGCCTGGGCAGTGCTGGCTGCTTTCCTGGCTGTGGAAGGGAGATGTGAGGGCCTGCAGCCTGGACTGTGCTGGCTGCTTTCCTGGCTGTAGGAAGGATCTGTGAGAGCTTACAGCCCCGGCTGTGCTGGCTGCTTTACCGGCTGTGGGAGGGAGCTTGCGAAGGGCTTGCAGCCTGGACTGTGCTGGCTGCCTTCCTGGCTGAGGGAGGGAACTATGAGGGCTGGCAGCACTGGCTGCTTTCCTGGCTGTGGGAGGGAGCTGTGAGGGGTTGCAGCCTGGGCAGTTCTGGCTGCTTTCCTGGCTGTGGGAGAAAGCTGTGAGGGCTTGCAGCCTGGACTGTGCTGGCTTCCTTCCTGGCTGTGGGAGGGAGTTCTGAGGGCTTGCAGCCTGGGATGTGCTGGCTGCTTTCCTGGCTGTGGGAGGGAGCTGTGAGGGCTTACAACCTGGACTTTGCTGGCTGCTTTCCTGGCTGTGGGAGGGAGCTGTGAGGGCTTAAAACCTGGACTTTGCTGGCTGCTTTCCTGGCTGTGGGAGATAGTTGTGAGGGCCTGCAACCTGGGCTGTGCTCACAGCCTTCCTGGCTGTAAGAGGGAGCTGTGAGGGCTTGCAGCACTGGGCAGTGCTGGCTGTTTTCCTGGCAGTTGGGAGGGAGCTGTGAGAGCTTGCAGCCTGGGCTGAGCTGCCTGCTTTACTGGCTGTGGAGGGAGGTGTGGGGCCTGCAGCCAGGGCTGTGCAGGCTGCTTTCCTGGCTGTGTGAGACAGCTGTGAGAGCTCGCAGCCTGGGCTGTGCTGGCTGCTTTCCTGGCTGTAGGAGGGAGCTGTGAGGGCTTGCAGCCTGGGCTGTGCTGGCTGCTTTCCTGGCTGTGGGAGGGAGCTGTGAGGTCCTGCAGCCTGGGCTGAGCTGCCTGCTTTACTGGTTGTGGGAGGGAGCTGTGAGGGCCTGCAGCCTAGGCTGTGCTGACTGCTTTCCTGGCTGAGGGAGGGAGGGAGCTGTGAGGGCTTGAAGCCTGGGCTGGGCTGGCTGCTTTCCTGGCTGTCCGAGAGAGCTGTAGAGGCTTGCAGCCTGGGCTGTGCTGGCTGCTTTCCTGGCTGTGGGAGAAAGCTGTGAGGGCTTGCAGCTTGGACAGTGCTGGCTGTTTTCCTGGCTGTGGGAGGTAGCTGAGAGGGCTTGCAGCCTGGGCAGTTGCTGGCTGCTTTCTGGCTGTGGGAGGGAGCTGTGAGGGCTTGCAGCCTGGGCTGAGCTGCCTGCTTTCCTGGCTGTGCGAGAGAGCTGTGAGGGCTTGCAGCCTGGGCTGTGCTGGCTGTTTTCCTGGTTTTGGGAGGTGGCTGTGAGAGCTTGCAGCCTGGGCTGTGATGGCTGCTTTCCTGCCTGTGGGAGAAACCTGTGAGGGCTTGCAGCTTGGGCAGTGCTGGCTGTTTTCCTGGCTGTGGGAGGTAGCTGAGAGGGCTTGCAGCCTGGGCTGTTGCTGGCTGCTTTCTGACTGTGGGAGGGAGCTGTGAGAGCTTGCAGTCTGGGCGGTGCTGGCTGCTTTCCTGGCTGTAGGAGGGTGATGCGAGGGCTTGCAGCCTGGGCTGAGCTGCCTGCTTTACTGGCTGTGGGAGGGAGCTGTGAGGGCTTGCAGCCTGGGCTGTGCAGGCTGCTTTCCTGGCTGTGTGAGAGAGCTGTGAGGACTTGCAGCCTGGGCTGTGCTAGCTGCTTTCCTGGTTGTGGCAGGGATCTGTGAGGGCTTGCAGCCTGGGCTGTGCTGGCTGCTTTCCTGGCTGTGGGAGGGAACTGTGAAGTCTTGCAGCCAGGGATGAGCTGCCTGCTTTACTGGTTGTGGGAGGGAGCTGTGAGGGCGTGCAGCCTGGGCTGTGCTGGCTGCATTCCTGGCTGTGGGAGGGAGCTGTGAGGGCTTGTAGCCTGGGCTGAGCTGCCTGCTTTACTGGCTGTGTAAGAGACCTGTAAGGGCTTGCAGCCTGGGCTGTGCTGGCTGCTTTCCTGGTTTTGGGAGGGAGCTGTGAGGGCTTGCAGCCTGGGCTGTGCTGGCTGCTTTCCTGGCTGTAAGAGGGAGCTGCGAGGGCTTGCAGCCTGGGCATTGCTCCATGCCTTCTTGGGTGTGGGAGGGAGCTATGAGGGCTTGCAGCCTGGGCTGTGCTGGCTGCTTTCCTGGCTGTGGGAGGGAACTGTGAAGTCTTGCAGCCTGGGCTGAGCTGCCTGCTTTACTGGTTGTGGGAGGGAGCTGTGAGGGCATGCAGCCTGGGCTGTGCTGGCTGCATTCCTGGCTGTGGGAGGGAGCTGTGAGGGCTTGAAGCCTGGGCTGAGCTGCCTGCTTTACTGGCTGTGTAAGAGAGCTGTAAGGACTTGCAGCCTGGGCTGTGCTGGCTTTCCTGGTTATAGGAGGGAGCTGTGAGGGCTTGCAGCCTGGGCTGTGCTGGCTGCTTTCCTGCCTGTGGGAGGGAGCTGTGAGGTCTTGTAGCCTGGGCTGAGCTGCCTGCTTTACTGGCTGTGTAAGAGACCTGTAAGGGCTTGCAGCCTGGGCTGTGCTGGCTGCTTTCCTGGTTTTGGGAGGGAGCTGTGAGGGCTTGCAGCCTGGGCTGTGCTGGCTGCTTTCCTGGCTGTAAAAGGGAGCTGCGAGGGCTTGCAGCCTGGGCATTGCTCCATGCCTTCTTGGGTGTGGGAGGGAGCTATGAGGGCTTGCAGCCTGGGCTGTGCTGGCTGCTTTCCTGGCTGTGGCAAGCAGATGTCAGGGCTTGCATCCTGGGCTGTGCTGGCTGCTTTCCTGGCTGTGGGAGGGCGCTGTGAGGGCCTCCAGCCTGGCCAGTACTGGCTGCTTTCCTGGTTTTGGGAGGAAGCTGTGAGGGCTTGCAACCTGGACTATGCTGGCTGCTTTCCTGGCTGTGCGACAGAGCTGTGAGAGCCTGCAGCCTGGGCTATGTTGGATGCTTTCCTGGCTCTGAGAGAGATCTGTGAGGTCTTGCAGCCTGTGTTGTTCTGTTTGCATTCTTGGCTGTGGGAGGTAGCAGTGAGGGCTTGCAGCCTGGGCTATACTGGCTGCTTCCCTGGCTGTGGGAGGGAGCTGTGAGGGCCTGCAGCCTGTGCTGTGCTGGCTGCTTTACTGGCTGTGGCAGGGATCTGTGAGGGCTTGCAGCCTGGGCTGTGCTGGCTGTTTTACTGGCAGTGGGAAGGAGATGTGAGAGCTTGCAACTTGAGCTGTACTTGCTGCTTTTCTGGCTGTGCGAGGGAGCTGTGAGGGTATCCAGCCTGGACTGTGCTGGCTACTTTCCTGGTTTTGGGAGGAAGCTGTGAGGGCTTGCAACCTGGGCTGTGCTGGCTGCCATCCTGACTGTGGGAGGGAGCTGTGAGGGGTTGCAGCCTGGGCAGTGCTGGCTGCTTTCCTGGCTATGGAAGGGAGCTGTGAGGGCCTGCAGCCTGGACTGTGCTGGCTGCTTTTCTGGCTGTAGGAAGGATCTGTGAGAGCTTACAGCCTTGGCTGTCCTGGCTGCTTTACAGGCTGTGGGAGGGAGCTTGCGAGGGCTTGCAGCCTGGACTGTGCTGGCTGCCTTCCTGGCTGAGGGAGGGAACTATGAGGGCTGGCAGCACTGGCTGCTTTCCTGGCTGTGGGAGGGAGCTGTAAGGGCTTGCAGCATGGGCTGTGTTGGCTGCTTTCCTGGCTGTTGGAGGGAGCTGTGAGGGGTTGCAGCCTGGACAGTGCAGGCTGCTTTACCGGCTGTGGGAGGGAGCTTGCGAGGGCTTGCAGCCTGGACTGTGCTGGCTGCCTTCCTGGCTCAGGGAGGGAACTATGAGGGCTGGCAGCACTGGCTGCTTTCCTGGCTGTGGGAGGGAGCTGTGAGGGCCTCCAGCCTGGACAGTGCTGGCTGCTTTACTGGCTGTGGGAGGGAGTTGTAAGGGCTTACAGCCAGGGCTGTGCTGGTTACTTTCCTGGCTGCCCGAGAGAGCTGTGAGGGCCTGCAGCCTGAGCTGTGCTGGCTGTTTTCCTGGCTCTGAGAGGGATCTGTGAAGTCTTGCAGCCTGTGCTGTTCTGTCTGCATTCTTGGCTGTGGGAGGTAGCAGTTAGGGCTTGCAGCCTGGGCTATACTGGCTGCTTCCCTGGCTGTGGGAGGGAGCTGTGAGGGCCTGCAGCCTGTGCTGTGCTGGCTGCTTTACTGTCTGTGGGAAGGAGATGTGAGGGCTTGCAACTTGAGCTGTACTGGCTGCTTTCCTGGCTGTGGGAGGGAGCTGAGAGGGCCTCCAGCCTGGCCTGTGCTGGCTGCTTTCCTGGTTTTGGGAGGAAGCTGTGAGGGCTTGCAACCTGGGCTATGCTGGCTGCCTTCCTGGCTGTGCGACAGAGCTGTGAGGGCCTGCAACCTGGGCTATGTTTATTTATTTATTTATTCATTTAAACATCAGTTTAACAACCTGTGAGCCAGGGGCTCATTTACAAAGGTACCTCGTCACATAGAGGACACAGACAGTGGCATAGGAGACAACAGATAACACAGGTTCAAAGTAAGTGTCATTCAAGGTTACAATTGGTTCCAATACATATGAGGATTAAATAAGCTAAAATAGGGTTAGTGGGGAGAGAGGTAGGGAGGATGGGGGTAAGAGGGAGTAGGGCTGGGAAGCAGAAGGAAGGGGGGAGGGCCAGAGAGGAAGAGTGGGTAGGGAAGGAGGTGAGTAGGAAGGGGGGAGTGCAGCTCGGTGAGTGTTGTCAGAGGGGAGTGTTTTTTTTTTTTTTTTTTTACACTTTAGCGGCAGCGGCATCTGCGTGAGATGAGCAGGTGATTTCTGAGGCTGCGTTTAAAGCATGCTAATGAGGGAGAGTCAGAGATAACGGCAGGGAGGGAGTTATACCAGGTGGATGCTCTGTAAGGGAACGCCCTTTAGCCTTGCGAAGTCCTAGCTCTTGGAATGACCAGAGTTGTTTTGGATGAGCTGCGGGTGTTCACAGTCGGATTAGCTCAGTGGATTGAGTCAGATAAGCCAGCGGGGGATAGGCCATGCAGGGCTTTGAAGGTGAGTTGGCATGTTTGGTACATGAGCCGCTAATCCAGGCTGAGTAAGGAAGCCAAGGAGTACAGCAGACAGGTGTGGGTAAGTCTAGGCGCACCGGTTATAAGTCTGCAGGCTTTGTTAAGTGTAAGGCGAACCTTGCTCAGGGCCGTCTGATCTGCAGCCCCATAGACCGGAAGGCCATAGTCGAAGAGTGATATGACAGAGGAGGTGACAGCCAAGCGGAGGGCGTCTGAAGGGAGGCATTTTTTGTGCCAGTAAAGAATGCCCAACCGTGAGTTGGTGGCAGAGTTCAAGGTGGAAATGTGGTCATGGAAGGAGAGGCAGGGTCAAAGATTATTCCAAGATATTTATAGGACTGCACTCATTCGATGGGGATATTGAGGGTGGAGTGGACAGTGAGAGAAAATTGCTGGACTTATTTTGGGGTGGAGAAGAGCATGGTTTTGTTTTCTTTAGGTTGATTATAATCGATTGCTCAGTGAACCAGGTTTCAGCGGAATCATAGGCTAGCTGGAGAGAATTCTGGAGCGAAATGGGGTTACTGTCAGACGCGATGAGTACTGCATCGTCAGCGTAGAGTAAGATCTTACCTCCACATTTGCTAGGAAGCGAGTTGAGGAAGAGGGAGAAGAGTAGGGGTCAAAGAATAGAGCCCTGGGGGACTCCAGGGCAGATAGGGCAGGTGCTGGAGAGAGTTCCACTAACTTTCACACATTGAGAGTGGGCTAAGAGATAGCTGGCGCACCAGGAGACCGGACCAGTGGCAAAGCCTAGGTGGTCGAGAGTGGTTAACAGGAGAGGATGCGATACGGTATCAAAGGCTTTAGACAGGTCAATGAATACCGCACCAGCCATGGAGCCAGAGTCCAAAGATGTGTGGAGGAAGTTGGCGAACTCCAGGAGAGCTGTATTGGTACTATGACCAGCTCTGAACCCATGTTGTTCAGGGCAGAGAACATTGTATTTAGACAGATAGCCAGAGATTTAAATAGCCACAATTTTATCTAAGGCCTTGGAGAAGGGGGGCAGAATTGAGATAGGCCGGATAGGCTGGATGCTTTCCTGGCTCTGAGAGAGATCTGTGAGGTCTTGCAGCCTGTGCTGTTCTGTCTGCATTCTTGGCTGTGGGAGGTAGCAGTGAGGGCTTGCAGCCTGGACTATACTGGCTGCTTCCCTGGCTGTGGAAAGGAGCTGTGAGGGCCTGTAGCCTGTGCTGTGCTGGCTGCTTTACTGGCTGTGGCAGGGATCTGTGAGGGCTTGCAGCCTGGGCTGTGCTGGCTGTTTTACTGGCTGTGGGAAGGAGATGTGAGTGCTTGCAACTTGAGCTGTACTGGCTGCTTTCCTGGTTGTGGGAGGGAGCTGTGAGGGCCTCCAGCCTGGCCTGTGCTGGCTGCTTTCGTGGCTTTGGGAGGAAGCTGTGAGGGTTTGCAACCTGGGCTATGCTGGCTGCTTTCCTGGCTGTGCGAGAGAGCAGTGAGGGCTTGCAGCCTGGGCTATGTTGGATGCTTTCCTGGCTCTGAGAGAGATCTGCGAGGTCTTGCAGCCTGTGTTGTTCTGTTTGCATTCTTGGCTGTGGGAGGTAGCAGTGAGGGCTTGCAGCCTGGGCTATACTGGCTGCTTTCCTGGCTGTGTGAGACAGCTGTGAGAGCTTGCAGCCTGGGCTGTGCTGGCTGCTTTCCTGGTTGTGGCAGGGATCTGTCTGTGAGGGCTCACAGCCTGGGCTGTGCTGGCTGCTTTCCTGGCTGTAGGAGGGAGCTGTGAGGGCTTGCAGCCTGGGCTGTGCTGGCTGCTTTCCTGGCTGTGGGAGGGAGCTGTGAGGTCTTGCAGCCTGGGCTGAGCTGCCTGCTTTACTGGTTGTGGGAGGGAGCTGAGAGGGCCTGCAGCCTAGGCTGTCCTGGCTGCTTTCCTGGCTGAGGGAGGGAGCTGTGAGGGCTAGAAGCCTGGGCTGGGCAGGCTGCTTTCCTGGCTGTCCGAGACAGCTGTAAAGGCTTGCAGCCTGGGCTGTGCTGGCTGCTTTCCTGGCTGTGGGAGAAAGCTGTGAGGGCTTGCAGCTTGGGCAGTGCTGGCTGTTTTCCTGGCTGTGGGAGGTAGCTGAGAGGGCTTGCAGCCTGGGCAGTTGCTGGCTGCTTTCCTGGTTTTGGGAGGGAGCTGTGAGGGCTTGCAGCCTGGGCTGTGCTGGCTGCTTTCCTGCCTGTGGGAGAAACCTGTGAGGGCTTGCAGCTTGGGCAGTGCTGGCTGTTTTCCTGGCTGTGGGAGGTAGCTGAGAGGGCTTGCAGCCTGGGCTGTTGCTGGCTGCTTTCTGACTGTGGGAGGGAGCTGAGAGAGCCTGCAGTCTGGGCGGTGCTGGCTGCTTTCCTGGCTGTGGAAGGGAGCTATGAGGGCCTGCAGCCTGGACTATGCTGGCAGCTTTCCTGGCTGTAGGAGGGATATGTGAGGGCTTGCAGCCTGGGCTGTGCTGGCTGCTTTCCTGGCTGTGGGAGGGAGCTGTGAGGTCTTGCAGCCTGGGCTGAGCTGCCTGCTTTACTGGTTGTGGGAGGGAGCTGTGAGGGCCTGCAGCCTGGGCTGTGCTGGCTGCTTTCCTGGCTGAGGAAGGGAGCTGTGAGGGCTTCAAGCCTGGGCTGGGCTGGCTGCTTTCCTGGCTGTCCGAGAGAGCTGTAAAGGCTTGCAGCCTGGGCTGTGCTGGCTGCTTTCCTGGCTGTGGGAGGGAGCTGTGAGGGCTTGAAGCCTGGGCTGAGCTGCCAGCTTTACTGGCTGTGTAAGAGAGCTGTAAGGGCTTGCAGCATGGGCTGTGCTGGCTTTACTGGTTTTAGGAGGGAGCTGTGAGGGCTTGCAGCCTGGACTGTGCTGGCTGCTTTCCTGCCTGTGGGAGGGAGCTGTGAGGTCTTGTAGCCTGGGCTGAGCTGCCTGCTTTACTGGCTATGTAAGACACCTGTAAGGGCTTGCAGCCTGGGCTGTGCTGGCTGCTTTCCTGGTTTTGGGAGGGAGCTGTGAGGGCTTTCAGCCTGGGCTGTGCTGGCTGCTTTCCTGGCTGTAAGAGGGAGCTGTGAGGGCCTGCAGCCTGTGCTGTGCTGGCTGCTTTACTGGTTGTGGCAGGGATCTGTGAGGGCTTGCAGCCTGGGCTGTGCTGGCTGTTTTACTGGCAGTAGGAAGGAGATGTGAGAGCTTACAACTTCAGCTATACTTGCTGCTTTCCTGGCTGTGGGAGGGAGCTGTGAGGGCCTCCAGCCTGGACTGTGCTGGCTGCTTTCCTGGTTTTGGGAGGAAGCTGTGAGGGCTTGCAACCTGGGCTGTGCTGGCTGCCATCCTGACTGTGGGAGGGAGCTGTGAGGGGTTGCAGCCTGGGCAGTGCTGGCTGCTTTCCTGGCTGTGGAAGGGAGCTGTGAGGGCCTGCAGCCTGGACTGTGCTGGCTGCTTTCCTGGCTGTAGGAAGGATCTGTGAGAGCTTACAGCCCCGGCTGTGCTGGCTGCTTTACCGGCTGTGGGAGGGAGCTTGCCAGGGCTTGCAGCCTGGACTGTGCTGGCTGCCTTCCTGGCTGAGGGAGGGAGCTGTGAGGGCTGGCAGCACTGGGCAGTTCTGGCTGCTTTCCTGGCTGTGGGAGAAAGCTGTGAGGGCTTGCAGCCTGGACTGTGCTGGCTGCCTTCCTGGCTGAGGGAGGGAACTATGAGGGCTGGCAGCACTGACTGCTTTCCTGGCTGTGGGAGGGAGCTGTGAGGGCTTGCAGCCTGGGCTGTGTTGGCTGCTTTTTTGGCTGTGGGAGGGAGCTGTGAGGGGTTGCAGCCTGGGCAGTGCTGGCTGCTTTCCTGGCTGTGGAAGGGAGCTATGAGGGCCTGCAGCCTGGATTATGCTGGCTGCTTTCCTGGCTGTAGGAGGGATATGTGAGGGCTTGCAGCCTCGGCTGTGCTGGCTGCTTTACCGGCTGTGGGAGGGAGATTGCAAGGGCTTGCAGCCTGGACTGTGCTGGCTGCCTTCCTGGCTGGGGAGGGAGCTGTGAGGGCTGGCAGCACTGGGCAGTTCTGGCTGCTTTCCTGGCTGTGGGAGAAAGCTGTGAGGGCTTGCAGCCTGGACTGTGCTGGCTTCTTTCCTGGCTGTGGGAGGGAGTTGTGAGGGCTTGCAGCCTGGGATGTGCTGGCTGCTTTCCTGGCTGTGGGAGGGAGCTGTGAGGGCTTACAGCCTGGACTGTGCTGGCTGCTTTCCTGGCTGTGGGAGATAGTTGTGAGGGCCTGCAACCTGGGCTGTGCTCACGGCCTTCCTGGCTGTAGGAGGGAGCTGTGAGGGCTTGCAGCACTGGGCAGTGCTGCCTGTTTTCCTGGCAGTTAGTAGGGAGCTGTGAGAGCTTGTAGCCTGGGCTGAGCTGCCTGCTTTACTGGCTGTGGAGGGAGCTGTGAGGGCCTCCAGCCAGGGCTGTGCAGGCTGCTTTCCTGGCTGTGTGAGAGAGCTGTGAGAGCTTGCAGCCTGGGCTGTGCTGGCTGCTTTCCTGGTTGTGGCAGGGATCTGTCTGTGAGGGCTCGCAGCCTGGGCTGTGCTGGCTGCTTTCCTGGCTGTAGGAGGGAGCTGCGAGGGCTTGCAGCCTGGGCTGTGCTGGCTGCTTTCCTGGCTGTGGGAGGGAGCTGTGAGGTCTTGCAGCCTGGGCTGAGCTGCCTGCTTTACTGGTTGTGGGAGGGAGCTGTGAGGCACTGCAGCCTGGGCTGTGCTGGCTGCTTTCCTGGCTCAGGGAGGGAGCTGTGAGGGCTTGAAGCCTGGGCTGGGCTGGCTGCTTTCCTGGCTGTCCGAGAGAGCTGTAAAGGCTTGCAACCTGGGCTGTGCTGGCTGCTTTCCTGGCTGTGGGAGAAAGCTGTGAGGGCCTGCAGCCTGGGCAGTGCTGGCTGCTTTCCTGGCTGTGGGAGGTAGCTGAGAGGGCTTGCAGCCTGGGCAGTTGCTGGCTGCTTTCTGGCTGTGGGAGGGAGCTGTGAGGGCATCCAGCCTGGACTGCGCTGGCTGCTTTCCTGGTTTTCGAGGAAGCTGTGAGGGCTTGCAACCTGGGCTGTGCTTGCTGCCATCCTGACTGTGGGAGGGAGCTGTGAGGGGGTGCAGCCTGGGCAGTGCTGGCTGCTTTCCTGCCTGTGGAAGGGAGCTGTGAGGGCCTGCAGCCTGGACTGTGCTGGCTGCTTTCCTGGCTGTAGGAAGGATCTGTGAGAGCTTACAGCCCCGGCTGTGCTGGCTGCTTTACCGGCTGTGGGAGGGAACTTGCGAGGGCTTGCAGCCTGGACTGTGCTGGCTGCCTTCCTGGCTGAGGGAGGGATCTATGAGGGCTGGCAGCACTGGCTGCTTTCCTGGCTGTGGGAGGGAGCTGTGGGGGCTTGCAGCATGGGCTGTGTGGGCTGCTTTTTTGGCTGTGGGAGGGAGCTGTGAGGGGTTGCAGCCTGGGCAGTGCTGGCTGCTTTCCTGGCTGTGGAAGGGAGCTATGAGGGCCTGCAGCCTGGACTATGCTGCCAGCTTTCCTGGCTGTAGGAGGGATATGTGAGGGCTTGCAGCCTGGGCTGTGCTGGCTGCTTTCCTGGCTGTGGGAGGGAGCTGTGAGGTCTTGCAGCCTGGGCTGAGCTGCCTGCTTTACTGGTTGTGGGAGGGAGCTGTGAGGGCCTGCAGCCTGGGCTGTGCTGGCTGCTTTCCTGGCTGAGGAAGGGAGCTGTGAGGGCTTCAAGCCTGGGCTGGGCTGGCTGCTTTCCTGGCTGTCCGAGAGAGCTGTAAAGGCTTGCAGCCTGGGCTGTGCTGGCTGCTTTCCTGGCTGTGGGAGAAAGCTGTGAGGGCTTGCAGCTTGGGCAGTGCTGGCTGTTTTCCTGGCTGTGGGAGGTAGGAGAGGGCTTGCAGCCTGGGCAGTTGCTGGCTGCTTTCTGGCTGTGGGAGGGAGCTGTGAGGGCATCCAGCCTGGACTGTGCTGGCTGCTTTCCTGGTTTTGGGAGGAAGCTGAGGGCTTGCAACCTGGGCTGTGCTGGCTGCCATCCTGACTGTGGGAGGGAGCTGTGAGGGGTTGCAGCCTGGGCAGTGCTGGCTGCTTTCCTGGCTGTGCAAGGGAGCTGTGAGGGCCTGCAACCTGGACTATGCTGGCTGCTTTCCTGGCTGTAGGAGGGATATGTGAGGGCTTGCAGCCTTGGCTGTGCTGGCTGCTTTACCGCTGTGGGAGGAGCTGCGAGGCTTGCAGCCTGGACTGTGCTGGCTGCATTCCTGGCTGAGGAGGAGCTGTGAGGCTGGCAGCACTGGGCAGTTCTGGCTGCTTTCCTGGCCTGTGGGAGAAAGCTGTGAGGGCTTGCAGCCTGGACTGTGCTGGCTTCTTTCCTGGCTGTGGGATGGAGTTGTGAGGGCTTGCAGCCTGGGATGTGGTGGCTGCTTTCCTTGCTGTGGGAGGGAGATGTGAGGGCTTACAACCTGGACTTTGCTGGCTGCTTTTCTGGCTGTGGGAGATAGTTGTGAGGGCCTGCAACCTGGGCAGTGCTCAAGGCCTTCCTGGCTGTAGGAGGGAGCTGTGAGGGTTTGCAGCACTGGGCAGTCCTGGCAGTTGGGAGAGAGCTGTGAGAGCTTGCTGCCTGCTTAACTGGCTGTGGAGGGAGCTGTCTGTGAGGGCTTGCAGCCTGGGCTGTGCTGGCTGCTTTCCTGGCTGTAGGAGAGAGCTGTGAGGGCTTGCAGCCTGGGCTGTGCTATCTGCTTTCCTGGCTGTGGGAGGGAGCTGTGAGGTCTTGCAGCCTGGGCTGAGCTGCCTGCTTTACTGGTTGTGGGAGGGAGCTGTGAGGGCCTGCAGCCTGGGCTGTGCTGGCTGCTTTCCTGGCTCAGGGAGGGAGCTGTGAGGGCTTCAAGCCTGGGCTGGGCTGGCTGCTTTCCTGGCTGTTTGAGAGGCTGTAAGGCTTGCAGCCTGGGCTGTGCTGGCTGCTTTCCTGGCTGTGGAGAAGGCTGTGAGGGCTTGCAGCTTGGGCAGTGCTGGCTGTTTTCCTGGCTGTGGGAGGGAGCTGTTAAGGGCTTGCAGCCTGGGCTGAGCTGCCTGCTTTACTGGCTGTGGGAGGGAGCTGTGAGGACTTGCAGTCTGCTTTCCTGGCTGTGCGAGAGAGCAGTGAGGGCTTGCAGCCTGGGCTGTGCTGGCTGCTTTCCTGGATTTGGGAGTGAGCTGTGAGGGCTTGCAGCCTGGGCTGTGCTGGCTGCTTTCCTGCCTGTGGGAGTAACCTGTGAGGGCTTGCAGCTTGGGCAGTGCTGGCTGTTTTCCTGGCTGTGGGAGGTAGCTGAGAGGGCTAGCAGCCTGGGCTGCTGCTGGCTGCTTTCTGGCTGTGGGAGGGAGCTGTGAGGGCTTGCAGTCTGGGCAGTGCTGGCTGCTTTCCTGGCTGTGGGAGGAAGCTGTGAGGGCCTCCAGCCTGGACTGTGCTGGCTGATTTCCTGGTTTTGGGAGGAAGCTGTGAGGGCTTGCAACCTGGGCTGTGCTGGCTGCCATCCTGACTGTGGGAGGGAGCTGTGAGGCCTTGCAGTCTGGGCAGTGCTAGCTGCTTTCCTGGCTGTGGAAGGGAGCTGTGAGGGCCTGCAGCCTGGACTGTGCTGGCTGCTTTCCTGGCTGTGGGAAGGATCTGTGAGAGCTTACAGCCTGGGCTGTGCTGGTTGCTTTACCGGCTGTGGGAGGGAGCTTCGGGCTTGCAGCCTGGACTGTGCTGGCTGCCTTCCTGGCTGAGGGAGAGGAACTATGAGGGCTGGCAGCACTGGCTGCTTTCCTGGCTGTGGGAGGGAGCTGTGAGGGCTTGCAGCATGGGCTGTGTTGGCTGCTTTTTTGGCTGTGGGAGGGAGCTGTGAGGGGTTGCAGCCTGGGCAGTGCTGGCTGCTTTCCTGGCTGTGGAAGGCAGCTATGAGGGCCTGCAGCCTGGACTATGCTGGCTGCTTTCCTGGCTGTAGGAGGGATATGTGAGGGCTTGCAGCCTCGGCTGTGCTGGCTGCTTTACCGGCTGTAAGAGGAGCTGCAGGGCTTGCAGCCTGGACTGTGCTGGCTGCCTTCCTGGCTGAGGGAGGAGCTGTGAGGGCTGGCAGCACTGGGCAGTTCTGGCTGCTTTCCTGGCTGTGGGAGAAAGCTGTGAGGGCTTGCAGCCTGGACTGTGCTGGCTTCTTTCCTGGCTGTGAGAGGGAGTTGTGAGGGCTTGCAGCCTGGGATGTGCTGGCTGCTTTTCTGGCTGTGGGAGGGAGCTGTGAGGGCTTACAACCTGGACTGTGCTGGCTGCTTTCCTGGCTGTGGGAGATAGTTGTGAGGGCCTGCAACCTGTGCTGTGCTCACGGCCTTCCTGGCTGTAGGAGGGAGCTGTGAGGGCTTGCAGCACTGGGCAGTGCTGGCTGTTTTCCTGGCAGTTAGTAGGGAGCTGTGAGAGCTTGCAGCCTGGGCTGAGCTGCCTGCTTTACTGGCTGTGGAGGGATCTGTGAGGGCCTGCAGCCAGGGCTGTGCAGGCTGCTTTCCTGGCTGTGTGAGAGAGCTGTGAGAGCTTGCAGCCTGGGCTGTGCTGGCTGCTTTCCTGGTTGTGGCAGGGATCTGTCTGAGAGGGCTCGCAGCCTGGGCTGTGCTGGCTGCTTTCCTGGCTGTAGGAGGGAGCTGCGAGGGCTTGCAGCCTGGGCTCTGCTGGCTGCTTTCCTGGCTGTGGGAGGAGCTGTGAGGTCTTGCAGCCTGGGCTGAGCTGCCTGCTTTACTGGTTGTGGAGGGAGCGAGGGCCTGCAGCCTGGGCTGTGCTGGCTGCTTTCTGGCTGAGGAAGGAGCTGTGAGGGCTTCAGCCTGGGCTGGGCTGGCTGCTTTCCTGGCTGTCGAGAGAGCTGTAAGGCTTGCAGCCTGGGCTGTGCTGGCTGCTTTCCTGGCTGTGGGAGAAAGCTGTGAGGGCTTGCAGCTTGGGCAGTGCTGGCTGTTTTCCTGGCTGTGGGAGGTAGCTGAGAGGCTTGCAGCCTGGGCAGTTGCTGGCTGCTTTCTGGCTGTGGGAGGGAGCTGTGAGGGCATCCAGCCTGGACTGTGCTGGCTGCTTTCCTGGTTTTGGGAGGAAGCTGTGAGGGCTTGCAACCTGGGCTGTGCTGCTGCCATCCTGACTGTGGGAGGGAGCTGGAGGGGTTGCAGCCTGGGCAGTGCTGGCTGCTTTCCTGGCTGTGCAAGGGAGCTGTGAGGCCTGCAGCCTGGACTGTGCTGGCTGCTTTCCTGGCTGTGGAAGGATCTGTGAGAGCTTACAGCCTCGGCTGTGCTGGCTGCTTTACCGGCTGTGGAGGAGCTTGGAGGCTTGCAGCCTGGACTGTGCTGGCTGCCTTCCTGGCTGAGGAGGGAACTATGAGGGCTGGCAGCACTGGCTGCTTTCCTGGCTGTGGGAGGGAGCTGTGAGGGCTTGCAGCCTGGGCAGTGCTGCTTTCCTGGCTGTGGAAGGGAGCTGTGAGGGCCTGCAGCCTGGACTATGCTGGCTGCTTTCCTGGCTGTAGGAGGATATGTGAGGCTTGCAGCTGGCTGTGCTGGCTGCTTTACCGGCTGTGGGAGGGAGCTTGGAGGGCTTGCAGCCTGGACTGTGCTGGCTGCTTTCCTGGCTGTGGGAGGAGCTGTGAGGCTTGCAGCCTGGGAGTGTGGCTGCTTTCCTGGCTGTGGGAGGAGATTTGAGGGCTTGCAGCCTGGACTGTGCTGGCTGCTTTCCTGGCTGTGGGAGATAGTTGTGAGGGCCTGCAGCCTGGGCTGTGCTCAGGCCTTCTGGCTGTAGGAGGGAGCTGTGAGGGCTTGCAGCACTGGGCAGTGCTGGCTGTTTCCTGGCAGCTGGGAGGGCTGTGACTTGCTGCCTGCTTTACTGGCTGTGGAGGAGCTGTGAGGGCTTGCAGCCTGGGCTGTGCTGGCTGCTTTCCTGGCTGTGGAGAGGGCTGTGAGGGCTTGCAGCCTGGGCTGTGCTGGCTGCTTTCCTGGCTGTGGGAGGAGCTGTGAGGGCTTGCAGCCTGGGCTGTGCTGCCTGCTTTACTGGCTGTGGAGGGAGCTGTGAGGCCTGCAGCCTGGGCTGTGCTGGCTGCTTTCCTGGCTAGGGAGGAGCTGTGAGGGCTTCAAGCCTGGGCTGTGCTGGCTGCTTTCCTGGCTGTGAGAGCTGTGAGGCTTGCAGCCTGGGCTGTGCTGGCTGCTTTCCTGGCTGTGGAGAAAGCTGTGAGGGCTTGCAGCCTGGGCAGTGCTGGCTGTTTTCCTGGCTGTGGGAGGAGCTGTGAGGGCTTGCAGCCTGGGCTGTGCTGGCTGCTTTCCTGGCTGTGGGAGGGAGCTGTGAGGGCTTCCAGCCTGGACTGTGCTGGCTGCTTTCCTGGTTTTGGGAGGAAGCTGTGAGGGCTTGCAGCCTGGGCTGTGCTTGCTGCCATCCTGACTGTGGGAGGGAGCTGTGAGGGGTTGCAGCCTGGGCAGTGCTGGCTGCTTTCCTGGCTGTGGAAGGAGCTGTGAGGGCCTGCAGCCTGGACTGTGCTGGCTGCTTTCCTGGCTGTGGAAGGATCTGTGAGAGCTTGCAGCCCGGCTGTGCTGGCTGCTTTCAGGCTGTGGAGGGAGCTTATGAGGGCTTGCAGCCTGGACTGTGCAGGCTGCCTTCCTGGCTGAGGGAGGGAACTATGAGGGCTGGCAGCACTGGCTGCTTTCCTGGCTGTGGGAGGGAGCTGTGAGGGCTTGCAGCATGGGCTGTGTTGGCTGCTTTTTTGGCTGTGGGAGGGAGCTGTGAGGGGTTGCAGCCTGGGCAGTGCTGGCTGCTTTCCTGGCTGTGGAAGGAGCTATGAGGGCCTGCAGCCTGGACTATGCTGGCTGCTTTCCTGGCTGTAGGAGGGATATGTGAGGGCTTGCAGCCTCGGCTGTGCTGGCTGCTTTACTGGCTGTGGGAGGGAGCTTGCCAGGGCTTGCAGCCTGGACTGTGCTGGCTGCCTTCCTGGCTGAGGGAGGAGCTGTGAGGGCTGGCAGCACTGGGCAGTTCTGGCTGCTTTCCTGGCTGTGGAGAAAGCTGTGAGGGCTTGCAGCCTGGACTGTGCTGGCTTTTCCTGGCTGTGGAGGAGTTGTGAGGGCTTGCAGCCTGGGATGTGCTGGCTGCTTTCCTGGCTGTGGGAGGGAGCTGTGAGGGCTTACAGCCTGGACTGTGCTGGCTGCTTTCCTGGCTGTGGGAGATAGTTGTGAGGGCCTGCAACCTGGCTGTGCTCACGCCTTCCTGGCTGTAGGAGGAGCTGTGAGGGCTTGCAGCACTGGGCAGTGCTGGCTGTTTCCTGGCTGTTAGTAGGGAGCTGTGAGAGCTTGCAGCCTGGGCTGAGCTGCCTGCTTTACTGGCTGTGGAGGGAGCTGTGAGGGCCTGCAGCCAGGCTGTGCAGGCTGCTTTCCTGGCTGTGTGAGAGCTGAGAGCTTGCAGCCTGGGCTGTGCTGGCTGCTTTCCTGGTTGTGGCAGGATCTGTCTGTGAGGGCTGCAGCCTGGGCTGTGCTGGCTGCTTTCCTGGCTGTGGAGAGGAGCTGTGAGGGCTTGCAGCCTGGGCTGTGCTGGCTGCTTTCCTGGCTGTGGGAGGGAGCTGTGAGGTCTTGCAGCCTGGGCTGAGCTGCCTGCTTTACTGGTTGTGGGAGGGAGCTGTGAGGGCCTGCAGCCTGGGCTGTGCTGGCTGCTTTCCTGGCTGAGGAAGGAGCTGTGAGGCTTCAGCCTGGGCTGGGCTGGCTGCTTTCCTGGCTGTCCGAGAGGCTGTAAAGGCTTGCAGCCTGGGCTGTGCTGGCTGCTTTCCTGGCTGTGGGAGAAAGCTGTGAGGGCTTGCAGCTTGGGCAGTGCTGGCTGTTTTCCTGGCTGTGGGAGGTAGCTGAGAGGGCTTGCAGCCTGGGCAGTTGCTGGCTGCTTTCTGGCTGTGGGAGGGAGCTGTGAGGCATCCAGCCTGGACTGTGCTGGCTGCTTTCCTGGTTTTGGGAGGAAGCTGAGGGCTTGCAACCTGGGCTGTGCTGGCTGCCATCCTGGACTGTGGGAGGGAGCTGTGAGGGCTTGCAGCCTGGGCTGTGCTGGCTGCTTTCCGGCTGTGGGAGGGAGCTGTGAGGCTTGCAGCCTGACTGTGCTGGCTGCTTTCCTGGCTGAGGGAGGGAACTATGAGGGCTGGCAGCACTGGCTGCTTTCCTGGCTGTGGGAGGGAGCTGTGAGGGCTTGCAGCCTGGGCGTGCTGGCTGCTTTCCTGGCTGTGGAAGGAGCTGTGAGGGCCTGCAGCCTGGCTATGCTGGCTGCTTTCCTGGCTGTGGAGGGATATGTGAGGGCTTCAGCCTGGCTGTGCTGGCTGCTTTACTGGCTGTGGGAGGGAGCTTGCGAGGGCTTGCAGCCTGGACTGTGCTGGCTGCCTTCCTGGCTGAGGGAGGGAGCTGTGAGGGCTGGCAGCACTGGGCAGTTCTGGCTGCTTTCCTGGCCTGTGGGAGAAAGCTGTGAGGGCTTGCAGCCTGGACTGTGCTGGCTTCTTTCCTGGCTGTGGGATGGAGTTGTGAGGGCTTGCAGCCTGGGATGTGGTGGCTGCTTTCCTTGCTGTGGGAGGGAGATGTGAGGGCTTACAACCTGGACTTTGCTGGCTGCTTTCCTGGCTGTGGGAGATAGTTGTGAGGGCCTGCAACCTGGGCTGTGCTCAGCCTTCCTGGCTGTAGGAGGGAGCTGTGAGGGCTTGCAGCACTGGGCAGTGCTGGCTGTTTTCCTGGCAGTTGGGAGGGGCTGGAGGCTTGCTGCCTGCTTTACTGGCTGTGGAGGAGCTGTCGAGGGCTTGCAGCCTGGGCTGTGCTGGCTGCTTTCCTGGCTGTAGGAGAGAGCTGTGAGGGCTTGCAGCCTGGGCTGTGCTATCTGCTTTCCTGGCTGTGGGAGGGAGCTGTGAGGTCTTGCAGCCTGGGCTGAGCTGCCTGCTTTACTGGTTGTGGGAGGGAGCTGTGAGGGCCTGCAGCCTGGGCTGTGCTGGCTGCTTTCCTGGCTCAGGGAGGGAGCTGTGAGGGCTTCAAGCCTGGGCTGGGCTGGCTGCTTTCCTGGCTGTTCGAGAGAGCTGTAAAGGCTTGCAGCCTGGGCTGTGCTGGCTGCTTTCCTGGCTGTGGGAGAAAGCTGTGAGGGCTTGCAGCTTGGGCAGTGCTGGCTGTTTTCCTGGCTGTGGGAGGTAGCTGAGAGGGCTTGCAGCCTGGGCAGTTGCTGGCTGCTTTCTGGCTGTGGGAGGGAGCTGTGAGGGCTTGCAGACTGGGCGGTGCTGGCTGCTTTCCTGGCTGTGGGAGGGAGCTGTTAAGGGCTTGCAGCCTGGGCTGAGCTGCCTGCTTTACTGGCTGTGGGAGGGAGCTGTGAGGGCTTGCAGTCTGCTTTCCTGTCTGTGCGAGAGAGCAGTGAGGGCTTGCAGCCTGGGCTGTGCTGGCTGCTTTCCTGGATTTGAGAGGGAGCTGTGAGGGCTTGCAGCCTGGGCTGTGCTGGCTGCTTTCCTGGCTGTGGAGTAACTGTGAGGGCTTGCAGCCTGGGCTGTGCTGGCTGCTTTCCTGGCTGTGGGAGGTAGCTTGAGAGGGCTAGCAGCCTGGGCTGCTGCTGGCTGCTTTCTGGCTGTGGGAGGGCTGTGAGGGCTTGCAGCCTGGGCGTGCTGGCTGCTTTCCTGGCTGTGGGAGGAAGCTGTGAGGGCTTGCAACCTGGGCTGTGCTGGCTGCCATCCTGACTGTGGGAGGGAGCTGTGAGGGGTTGCAGCCTGGGCAGTGCTGGCTGCTTTCCTGGCTGTGGAAGGGAGCTGTGAGGGCCTGCAGCCTGGACTGTGCTGGCTGCTTTCCTGGCTGTGGGAAGGATCTGTGAGAGCTTACAGCCCGGGCTGTGCTGGCTGCTTTACCGGCTGCGGGAGGGAGCTGTGAGGGCTTGCAGCCTGGACTGTGCTGGCTGCCTTCCTGGCTGAGGGAGGAACTATGAGGGCTGGCAGCACTGGCTGCTTTCCTGGCTGTGGAGGGAGCTGTGAGGGCTTGCAGCTGGGCTGTGTTTTCTTGGCTGTGGGAGGGAGCTGTGAGGGTTGCAGCCTGGGCAGTGCTGGCTGCTTTCCTGGCTGTGGAAGGAGCTATGAGGGCCTGCAGCCTGGATTATGCTGGCTGCTTTCCTGGCTGTGGGAGGGATATGTGAGGGCTTGCAGCCTGGGCTGTGCTGGCTGCTTTACTGGCTGTGGAGGGAGCTTGAGGGCTTGCAGCCTGGACTGTGCTGGCTGCCTTCCTGGCTGAGGGAGGGAGCTGTGAGGGCTGGCAGCCTGGGCAGTTCTGGCTGCTTTCCTGGCTGTGGAGAAAGCTGAGGGCTTCAGCCGGACTGTGCTGGCTTCTTTCCTGGCTGTGGGAGGAGTTGTGAGGGCTTGCAGCCTGGGATGTGCTGGCTGCTTTCCTGGCTGTGGGAGGGAGCTGTGAGGGCTTCAACCTGGACTGTGCTGGCTGCTTTCCTGGCTGTGGGAGGAGCTGTGAGGGCCTGCAGCCTGGGCTGTGCTCACGGCCTTCCTGGCTGTAGGAGGGAGCTGTGAGGCTCTGCGGCAGTGCTGGCTGCTTTTCCTGGCTGTGGTAGGAGCTGTGAGAGCTTGCAGCCTGGGCTGAGCTGCCTGCTTTACTGGCTGTGGAGGGAGCTGTGAGGCCTGCAGCCTGGGCTGTGCAGGCTGCTTTCCTGGCTGTGGAGAGCAGAGAGCTTGCAGCCTGGCTGTGCTGGCTGCTTTCCTGGTTGTGGCAGGGATCTGTGAGGGCTTGCAGCCTGGGCTGTGCTGGCTGCTTTCCTGGCTGTGGAGGGAGCTGAGGGCTTGCAGCCTGGGCTGTGCTGCTGCTTTCCTGGCTGTGGGAGGAGCTGTGAGGTCTTGCAGCCGCTGGGCTGCTGCCTGCTTTCTGGTTGTGGGAGGAGCTGGAGGGCCTGCAGCCTGGGCTGTGCTGGCTGCTTTCCTGGCTGTGGGAGGAGCTGTGAGGGCTTGCAGCCTGGGCAGTGCTGGCTGCTTTCTGGCTGTGGGAGGAGCTGGGGCATCCAGCCTGGACTGTGCTGGCTGCTTTCCTGGTTTTGGAGGAAGCTGTGAGGGCTTGCAACCTGGGCTGTGCTGCTGCCATCCTGACTGTGGAGGGAGCTGGAGGGGTGCAGCCTGGGCAGTGCTGGCTGCTTTCCTGGCTGTGGAAGGGAGCTGTGAGGCCTGCAGCCTGGACTGTGCTGGCTGCTTTCCTGGCTGTGGAAGGATCTGTGAGAGCTTACAGCCCCGGCTGTGCTGGCTGCTTTACCGGCTGTGGGAGGGAGCTTGCAAAGGCTTGCAGCCTGGACTGTGCTGGCTGCCTTCCTGGCTGAGGGAGGGAACTATGAGGGCTGGCAGCACTGGCTGCTTTCCTGGCTGTGGGAGGGAGCTGTGAGGGCTTGCAGCCTGGGCAGTGCTGGCTGCTTTCCTGGCTGTGGAAGGGAGCTATGAGGGCCTGCAGCCTGGACTATGCTGGCTGCTTTCCTGGCTGTAGGAGGGATATGTGAGGGCTTGCAGCCTCGGCTGTGCTGGCTGCTTTACCGGCTGTGGGAGGGAGCTTGCCAGGGCTTGCAGCCTGGACTGTGCTGGCTGCCTTCCTGGCTGAGGGAGGGAGCTGTGAGGGCTGGCAGCACTGGGCAGTTCTGGCTGCTTTCCTGGCTGTGGGAGAAAGCTTGAGGGCTTGCAGCCTGGACTGTGCTGGCTTTTCCTGGCTGTGGGAGGAGCTAGGAGGGCTTGCAGCCTGGGATGTGCTGGCTGCTTTCCTGGCTGTGGGAGGGAGCTGTGAGGGCTTACAACCTGGACTGTGCTGGCTGCTTTCCTGGCTGTGGGAGATAGTTGTGAGGGCCTGCAACCTGTGCTGTGCTCGAGGCCTTCCTGGCTGTAGGAGGGAGCTGTGAGGGCTTGCAGCACTGGGCAGTGCTGGCTGTTTTCCTCGCAGTTAGTAGGGAGCTGTGAGAGCTTGCAGCCTGGGCTGAGCTGCCTGCTTTACTGGCTGTGGAGGGAGCTGTGAGGGCCTGCAGCCAGGGCTGTGCAGGCTGCTTTCCTGGCTGTGTGAGAGAGCTGTGAGAGCTTGCAGCCTGGGCTGTGCTGGCTGCTTTCCTGGTTGTGGCAGGGATCTGTCTGTGAGGGCTCGCAGCCTGGGCTGTGCTGGCTGCTTTCCTGGCTGTAGGAGGGAGCTGCGAGGGCTTGCAGCCTGGGCTGTGCTGGCTGCTTTCCTGGCTGTGGGAGGGAGCTGTGAGGTCTTGCAGCCTGGGCTGAGCTGCCTGCTTTACTGGTTGTGGGAGGGAGCTGTGAGGGCCTGCAGCCTGGGCTGTGCTGGCTGCTTTCCTGGCTGAGGAAGGGAGCTGTGAGGGCTTGCAGCCTGGGCTGGCTGCTTCCTGGCTGTGCCGAGAGCTGTAAGGCTTGCAGCCTGGGCTGTGCTGGCTGCTTTCCTGGCTGTGGGAGAAAGCTGTGAGGGCTTGCAGCCTGGGCAGTGCTGGCTGTTTTCCTGGCTGTGGGAGGTAGCTGAGAGGGCTTGCAGCCTGGGCAGTTGCTGGCTGCTTTCTGGCTGTGGGAGGGAGCTGTGAGGGCATCCAGCCTGGACTGTGCTGGCTGCTTTCCTGGTTTTGGGAGGAAGCTGTGAGGGCTTGCAACCTGGGCTGTGCTGGCTGCCATCCTGACTGTGGGAGGGAGCTGTGAGGGGTTGCAGCCTGGGCAGTGCTGGCTGCTTTCCTGGCTGTGGAAGGGAGCTGTGAGGGCCTGCAGCCTGGACTGTGCTGGCTGCTTTCCTGGCTGTAGGAAGGATCTGTGAGAGCTTACAGCCCCGGCTGTGCTGGCTGCTTTACCGGCTGTGGGAGGGAGCTTGCGAGGGCTTGCAGCCTGGACTGTGCTGGCTGCCTTCCTGGCTGAGGGAGGGAACTATGAGGGCTGGCAGCACTGGCTGCTTTCCTGGCTGTGGGAGGGAGCTGTGAGGGCTTGCATGGGCTGTGTTGGCTGCTTTTTGGCTGTGGAGGGAGCTGTGAGGGGTTGCAGCCTGGGCAGTGCTGGCTGCTTTCCTGGCTGTGGAAGGAGCTATGAGGGCCTGCAGCCTGGACTTGCTGGCTGCTTTCCTGGCTGTGGAGGATATGTGAGGGCTTGCAGCCTCGGCTGTGCTGGCTGCTTCACTGGCTGTGGGAGGGAGCTGTGAGGGCTTGCAGCCTGGACTGTGCTGGCTGCCTTCCTGGCTGAGGGAGGGAGCTGTGAGGGCTGGCAGCACTGGGCAGTTCTGGCTGCTTTCCTGGCTGTGGAGAAAGCTGGAGGGCTTGCAGCCTGGACTGTGCTGGCTTTTCCTGGCTGTGGAGGAGTTGTGAGGGCTTGCAGCCTGGGATGTGCTGGCTGCTTTCCTGGCTGTGGGAGGGAGCTGTGAGGGCTTGCAACCTGGACTGTGCTGGCTGCTTTCCTGGCTGTGGGAGATAGCTGTGAGGGCCTGCAGCCTGGGCTGTGCTCCTGCCTTCCTGGCTGTAGGAGGGAGCTGTGAGGGCTTGCAGCCTGGGCAGTGCTGGCTGCTTTCCTGCTGTTAGAGGAGCTGTGAGGCTTGCAGCCTGGGCTGAGCTGCCTGCTTTACTGGCTGTGGAGGAGCTGTGAGGGCCTGCAGCCTGGGCTGTGCTGGCTGCTTTCTGGCTGTGGGAGGGAGCTGTGAGGCTTGCAGCCTGGGCTGTGCTGGCTGCTTTCCTGGCTGTAGGAGGGAGCTGTGAGGCCTGCAGCCTGGGCTGTGCTGGCTGCTTCCTGGCTGTGGAGGAGCTGTGAGGCTTGCAGCCTGGGCTGAGCTGCCTGCTTTACTGGCTGTGGGAGGGAGCTGTGGGCCTGCAGCCTGGGCTGTGCTGGCTGCTTCCTGGCTGAGGAGGAGCTGTGAGGGCTTGCAGCCTGGGCTGTGCTGGCTGCTTTCCTGGCTGTGGGAGAGAGCTGTGAGGCTTGCAGCCTGGGCTGTGCTGGCTGCTTTCCTGGCTGTGGGAGAAAGCTGTGAGGGCTTGCAGCTGGGCAGTGCTGGCTGCTTTCCTGGCTGTGGGAGGTAGCTGAGAGGGCTTGCAGCCTGGGCTGTGCTGGCTGCTTTCTGGCTGTGGGAGGAGCTGTGAGGGCTTGCAGCCTGGACTGTGCTGGCTGCTTTCCTGGTTTTGGGAGGAAGCTGTGAGGGCTTGCAACCTGGGCTGTGCTGGCTGCCATCCTGGCTGTGGGAGGGAGCTGTGAGGGCTTGCAGCCTGGGCAGTGCTGGCTGCTTCCTGGCTGTGGAGGGAGCTGTGAGGGCCTGCAGCCTGGACTGTGCTGGCTGCTTCCTGGCTGTGGGAAGGATCTGTGAGAGCTTGCAGCCCGGCTGTGCTGGCTGCTTACCGGCTGTGGGAGGAGCTTAGGGCTTGCAGCCTGGACTGTGCTGGCTGCTTTCCTGGCTGAGGGAGGGAACTATGAGGGCTGGCAGCACTGGCTGCTTTCCTGGCTGTGGGAGGGAGCTGTGAGGGGTTGCAGCCTGGGCAGTGCTGGCTGCTTTCCTGGCTGTGGAAGGGAGCTGTGAGGGCCTGCAGCCTGGACTGTGCTGGCTGCTTTCCTGGCTGTAGGAGGGATATGTGAGGGCTTGCAGCCTCGGCTGTGCTGGCTGCTTTACCGGCTGTGGGAGGGAGCTTGTGAGGGCTTGCAGCCTGGACTGTGCTGGCTGCTTCCTGGCTGAGGGAGGAGCTGTGAGGCTGCAGCCTTGGCTGTGCTGGCTGCTTTACCGGCTGTGGGAGGGAGCTTGCGAGGGCTTGCAGCCTGGACTGTGCTGGCTTCTTTCCTGACTGTGGGATGGAGTTGTGAGGGCTTGCAGCCTGGGATGTGGTGGCTGCTTTCCTTGCTGTGGGAGGGAGATTTGAGGGCTTACAACCTGGACTTTGCTGGCTGCTTTCCTGGCTGTGGGAGATAGTTGTGAGGGCCTGCAACCTGGGCTGTGCTCAAGGCCTTCCTGGCTGTAGGAGGAGCTGTGAGGGCTTGGCACTGGGCAGTGCTGGCTGTTTTCCTGGCAGTTGGGAGGGAGCTGTGAGAGCTTGCTGCCTGCTTTACTGGCTGTGGAGGGAGCTGTCTGTGAGGGCTTGCAGCCTGGGCTGTGCTGGCTGCTTTCCTGGCTGTAGGAGAGAGCTGTGAGGGCTTGCAGCCTGGGCTGTGCTATCTGCTTTCCTGGCTGTGGGAGGGAGCTGTGAGGTCTTGCAGCCTGGGCTGAGCTGCTGCTTTACTGGTTGTGGGAGGGAGCTGTGAGGGCCTGCAGCCTGGGCTGTGCTGGCTGCTTTCCTGGCTCAGGGAGGGTGCTGTGAGGGCTTCAAGCCTGGGCTGGGCTGGCTGCTTTCCTGGCTGTTCGAGAGAGCTGTAAAGGCTTGAGCCTGTGCTGGCTGCTTTCCTGGCTGTGGGAGAAAGCTGTGAGGGCTTGCAGCTTGGGCAGTGCTGGCTGTTTTCCTGGCTGTGGGAGGTAGCTGAGAGGGCTTGCAGCCTGGGCAGTTGCTGGCTGCTTTCTGGCTGTGGGAGGAATTGTGAGGGCTTGCAGACCGGGCGGTGCTGGCTGCTTTCCTGGCTGTGGGAGGGAGCTGTTAAGGGCTTGCAGCCTGGGCTGAGCTGCCTGCTTTACTGGCTGTGGGAGGGAGCTGTGAGGGCTTGCAGTCTGCTTTCCTGGCTGTGCGAGAGAGCAGTGAGGGCTTGCAGCCTGGGCTGTGCTGGCTGCTTTCCTGGATTTGGGAGGGAGCACTGAGGGTTGCAGCCTGGGCTGTGCTGGCTGCTTTCCTGCCTGTGGGAGTAACCTGTGAGGGCTTGCAGCTTAGGCAGTGCTGGCTGTTTTCCTGGCTGTGGGAGGTAGCTGAGAGGGCTAGCAGCCTGGGCTGCTGCTGGCTGCTTTCTGGCTGTGGGAGGGAGCTGTGAGGGCTTGCAGTCTGGGCAGTGCTGGCTGCTTTCCTGGCTGTGGGAGGGAGCTGTGAGGGCCTCCAGCCTGGACTGTGCTGGCTGCTTTCCTGGTTTTGGGAGGAAGCTGTGAGGGCTTGCAACCTGGGCTGTGCTGGCTGCCATCCTGACTGTGGGAGGGAGCTGTGAGGGGTTGCAGCCTGGGCAGTGCTGGCTGCTTTCCTGGCTGTGGAAGGGAGCTGTGAGGGCCTGCAGCCTGGACTGTGCTGGCTGCTTTCCTGGCTGTAGGAAGGATCTGTGAGAGCTTACAGCCCCGGCTGTGCTGGTTGCTTTACCGGCTGCGGGAGGGAGCTTGCGAGGGCTTGCAGCCTGGACTGTGCTGGCTGCCTTCCTGGCTGAGGGAGGGAACTATGAGGGCTGGCAGCACTGGCTGCTTTCCTGGCTGTGGGAGGGAGCTGTGAGGGCTTGCAGCATGGGCTGTGTTGGCTGCTTTTTTGGCTGTGGGAGGGAGCTGTGAGGGGTTGCAGCCTGGGCAGTGCTGGCTGCTTTCCTGGCTGTGGAAGGCAGCTATGAGGGCCTGCAGCCTGGACTATGCTGGCTGCTTTCCTGGCTGTAGGGAGGGATATGTGAGGGCTTGCAGCCTCGGCTGTGCTGGCTGCTTTACCGGCTGTGGGAGGGAGCTTGCCAGGGCTTGCAGCCTGGACTGTGCTGGCTGCCTTCCTGGCTGAGGGAGGGAGCTGTGAGGGCTGGCAGCACTGGGCAGTTCTGGCTGCTTTCCTGGCTGTGGGAGAAAGCTGTGAGGGCTTGCAGCCTGGACTGTGCTGGCTTCTTTCCTGGCTGTGGGAGGGAGTTGTGAGGGCTTGCAGCCTGGGATGTGCTGGCTGCTTTCCTGGCTGTGGGAGGGAGCTGTGAGGGCTTACAACCTGGACTGTGCTGGCTGCTTTCCTGGCTGTGGGAGATAGCTGTGAGGGCCTGCAACCTGGGCTGTGCTCACGGCCTTCCTGGCTGTAGGAGGGAGCTGTGAGGGCTTGCAGCACTGGGCAGTGCTGGCTGTATTCCTGGCAGTTAGTAGGGAGCTGTGAGAGCTTGTAGCCTGGGCTGAGCTGCCTGCTTTACTGGCTGTGGAGGGAGCTGTGAGGGCCTGCAGCCAGGGCTGTGCAGGCTGCTTTCCTGGTTGTGGCAGGGATCTGTCTGTGAGGGCTCGCAGCCTGGGCTGTGCTGGCTGCTTTCCTGGCTGTGGGAGGAGGCTGAGGGCTTGCAGCCTGGGCTGTGCTGGCTGCTTTCCTGGCTGTGGGAGGAGCTGTGAGGTCTTGCAGCCTGGGCTGAGCTGCCTGCTTTACTGGTTGTGGGAGGAGCTGTGAGGGCCTGCAGCCTGGGCTGTGCTGGCTGCTTTCCTGGCTGAGGAGGGAGCTGTGAGGGCTTCAAGCCTGGGCTGGGCTGGCTGCTTTCCTGGCTGTCCGAGAGAGCTGTAAAGGCTTGCAGCCTGGGCTGTGCTGGCTGCTTTCCTGGCTGTGGGAGAAAGCTGTGAGGGCTTGCAGCTTGGGCAGTGCTGGCTGTTTTCCTGGCTGTGGGAGGTAGCTGAGAGGGCTTGCAGCCTGGGCAGTTGCTGGCTGCTTTCTGGCTGTGGGAGGAGCTGTGAGGGCATCCAGCCTGGACTGTGCTGGCTGCTTTCCTGGTTTTGGGAGGAAGCTGTGAGGGCTTGCAACCTGGGCTGTGCTGGCTGCCATCCTGACTGTGGGAGGGAGCTGTGAGGGGTTGCAGCCTGGGCAGTGCTGGCTGCTTTCCTGGCTGTGCAAGGGAGCTGTGAGGGCCTGCAGCCTGGACTGTGCTGGCTGCTTTCCTGGCTGTAGGAAGGATCTGTGAGCTTACAGCCCCGGCTGTGCTGGCTGCTTACCCGGCTGTGGGAGGCTGCGAGGCTTGCAGCCTGGACTGTGCTGGCTGCCTTCCTGGCTGAGGAGGGAACTATGAGGGCTGGCAGCACTGGCTGCTTCCTGCCTGTGGGAGGAGCTGTGAGGGGTTGCAGCCTGGGCAGTGCTGGCTGCTTTCCTGGCTGTGGAAGGGAGCTGTGAGGGCCTGCAGCCTGGACTATGCTGGCTGCTTTCCTGGCTGTAGGAGGGATATGTGAGGGCTTGCAGCCTTGGCTGTGCTGGCTGCTTTACCGGCTGTGGGAGGGAGCTTGCGAGGGCTTGCAGCCTGGACTGTGCTGGCTGCCTTCCTGGCTGAGGGAGGGAGCTGTGAGGGCTGGCAGCACTGGGCAGTTCTGGCTGCTTTCCTTGCCTGTGGGAGAAAGCTGTGATGGCTTGCAGCCTGGACTGTGCTGGCTTCTTTCCTGGCTGTGGGATGGAGTTGTGAGGGCTTGCAGCCTGGGATGTGGTGGCTGCTTTCCTTGCAGTGGGAGGGAGATGTGAGGGCTTACAACCTGGACTTTGCTGGCTGCTTTCCTGGCTGTGGGAGATAGTTGTGAGGGCCTGCAACCTGGGCTGTGCTCAAGGCCTTCCTGGCTCTAGGAGGGAGCTGTGAGGGCTTGCAGCACTGGGCAGTGCTGGCTGTTTTCCTGGCAGTTGGGAGGGAGCTGTGAGAGCTTGCTGCCTGCTTTACTGGCTGTGGAGGGAGCTGTCTGTGAGGGCTTGCAGCCTGGGCTGTGCTGGCTGCTTTCCTGGCTGTAGGAGAGAGCTGTGAGGGCTTGCAGCCTGGGCTGTGCTATCTGCTTTCCTGGCTGTGGGAGGGAGCTGTGAGGTCTTGCAGCCTGGGCTGAGCTGCTGCTTTACTGGTTGTGGGAGGGAGCTGTGAGGGCCTGCAGCCTGGGCTGTGCTGGCTGCTTTCCTGGCTCAGGGAGGGTGCTGTGAGGGCTTCAAGCCTGGGCTGGGCTGGCTGCTTTCCTGGCTGTTCGAGAGAGCTGTAAAGGCTTGCAGCCTGGGCTGTGCTGGCTGCTTTCCTGGCTGTGGGAGAAAGCTGTGAGGGCTTGCAGCTTGGGCAGTGCTGGCTGTTTTCCTGGCTGTGGGAGGTAGCTGAGAGGGCTTGCAGCCTGGGCAGTTGCTGGCTGCTTTCTGGCTGTGGGAGGAATTGTGAGGGCTTGCAGACCGGGCGGTGCTGGCTGCTTTCCTGGCTGTGGGAGGGAGCTGTTAAGGGCTTGCAGCCTGGGCTGAGCTGCCTGCTTTACTGGCTGTGGGAGGGAGCTGTGAGGGCTTGCAGTCTGCTTTCCTGGCTGTGCGAGAGAGCAGTGAGGGCTTGCAGCCTGGGCTGTGCTGGCTGCTTTCCTGGATTTGGGAGGGAGCACTGAGGGTTTGCAGCCTGGGCTGTGCTGGCTGCTTTCCTGCCTGTGGGAGTAACCTGTGAGGGCTTGCAGCTTGGGCAGTGCTGGCTGTTTTCCTGGCTGTGGGAGGTAGCTGAGAGGGCTAGCAGCCTGGGCTGCTGCTGGCTGCTTTCTGGCTGTGGGAGGGAGCTGTGAGGGCTTGCAGTCTGGGCAGTGCTGGCTGCTTTCCTGGCTGTGGAGGGAGCTGTGAGGGCCTCCAGCCTGGACTGTGCTGGCTGCTTTCCTGGTTTTGGGAGGAAGCTGTGAGGGCTTGCAACCTGGGCTGTGCTGGCTGCCATCCTGACTGTGGGAGGGAGCTGTGAGGGGTTGCAGCCTGGGCAGTGCTGGCTGCTTTCCTGGCTGTGGAAGGAGCTGTGAGGGCCTGCAGCCTGGACTGTGCTGGCTGCTTTCCTGGCTGTAGGAAGGATCTGTGAGAGCTTACAGCCCGGCTGTGCTGGTTGCTTTACCGGCTGCGGGAGGGAGCTTGCCAGGGCTTGCAGCCTGGACTGTGCTGGCTGCCTTCCTGGCTGAGGGAGGGAACTATGAGGGCTGGCAGCACTGGCTGCTTTCCTGGCTGTGGGAGGGAGCTGTGAGGGCTTGCAGCATGGGCTGTGTTGGCTGCTTTTTTGGCTGTGGGAGGGAGCTGTGAGGGGTTGCAGCCTGGGCAGTGCTGGCTGCTTTCCTGGCTGTGGAAGGCAGCTATGAGGGCCTGCAGCCTGGACTATGCTGGCTGCTTTCCTGGCTGTAGGAGGGATATGTGAGGGCTTGCAGCCTCGGCTGTGCTGGCTGCTTTACCGGCTGTAGGAGGGAGCTTGCCAGGGCTTGCAGCCTGGACTGTGCTGGCTGCCTTCCTGGCTGAGGGAGGGAGCTGTGAGGGCTGGCAGCACTGGGCAGTTCTGGCTGCTTTCCTGGCTGTGGGAGAAAGCTGTGAGGGATTGCAGCCTGGACTGTGCTGGCTTCTTTCCTGGCTGTGGGAGGGAGTTGTGAGGGCTTGCAGCCTGGGATGTGCTGGCTGCTTTCCTGGCTGTGGGAGGGAGCTGTGAGGGCTTACAACCTGGACTGTGCTGGCTGCTTTCCTGGCTGTGGGAGATAGCTGTGAGGGCCTGCAACCTGGGCTGTGCTCACGGCCTTCCTGGCTGTAGGAGGGAGCTGTGAGGGCTTGCAGCACTGGGCAGTGCTGGCTGTTTTCCTGGCAGTTAGTAGGGAGCTGTGAGAGCTTGCAGCCTGGGCTGAGCTGCCTGCTTTACTGGCTGTGGAGGGAGCTGTGAGGGCCTGCAGCCAGGGCTGTGCAGGCTGCTTTCCTGGTTGTGGCAGGGATCTGTCTGTGAGGGCTCGCAGCCTGGGCTGTGCTGGCTGCTTTCCTGGCTGTGGGAGGGAGCTGTGAGGGCTTGCAGCCTGGGCTGTGCTGGCTGCTTTCCTGGCTGTGGGAGGAGCTGTGAGTCTTGCAGCCTGGGCTGAGCTGCCTGCTTTACTGGTTGTGGGAGGGAGCTGAGGGCCTGCAGCCTGGGCTGTGCTGGCTGCTTTCCTGGCTGAGGAGGAGCTGTGAGGGCTTCAAGCCTGGGCTGGGCTGGCTGCTTTCCTGGCTGTCGAGAGAGCTGTAAGGCTTGCAGCCTGGGCTGTGCTGGCTGCTTTCCTGCTGTGGGAAAGCTGTGAGGGCTTGCAGCCTGGGCAGTGCTGGCTGTTTTCCTGGCTGTGGGAGGTAGCTGGAGGGCTTGCAGCCTGGGCAGTTGCTGGCTGCTTTCTGGCTGTGGAGGGGCTGGAGGGCATCCAGCCTGGACTGTGCTGGCTGCTTTCCTGGTTTTGGGAGGAAGCTGTGAGGGCTTGCAGCCTGGGCTGTGCTGGCTGCCATCCTGACTGTGGAGGGAGCTGTGAGGGTTGCAGCCTGGGCAGTGCTGGCTGCTTTCCTGGCTGTGCAAGGGAGCTGTGAAGGCCTGCAGCCTGGACTGTGCTGGCTGCTTTCCTGGCTGTAGGAAGGATCTGTGAGAGCTTACAGCCTCGGCTGTGCTGGCTGCTTTACCGGCTGTGGGAGGGAGCTTGCAGCCTGGACTGTGCTGGCTGCCTTCCTGGCTGAGGGAGGGAACTATGAGGGCTGGCAGCACTGGCTGCTTTCCTGGCTGTGGGAGGGAGCTGTGAGGGGTTGCAGCCTGGGCAGTGCTGGCTGCTTTCCTGGCTGTGGAAGGGAGCTGTGAGGGCCTGCAGCCTGGACTATGCTGGCTGCTTTCCTGGCTGTAGGAGGGATATGTGAGGGCTTGCAGCCTCGGCTGTGCTGGCTGCTTTACCGGCTGTGGGAGGGAGCCTGCGAGGGCTTGCAGCCTGGACTGTGCTGGCTGCCTTCCTGGCTGAGGGAGGGAGCTGTGAGGGCTGGCAGCACTGGGCAGTTCTGGCTGCTTTCCTGGCTGTGGGAGAAAGCTGTGAGGGCTTGCAGCCTGGACTGTGCTGGCTTCTTTCCTGGCTGTGGGAGGGAGTTGTGAGGGCTTGCAGCCTGGGATGTGCTGGCTGCTTTCCTGGCTGTGGGAGGGAGCTGTGAGGGCTTACAACCTGGACTTTGCTGGCTGCTTTCCTGGCTGTGGGAGATAGTTGTGAGGGCCTGCAACCTGGGCTGTGCTCACGGCCTTCCTGGCTGTAGGAGGGGGCTGTGAGAGCTTGCTGCCTGCTTTACTGGCTGTGGAGGGAGCAGTCTGTGAGGGCTCGCAGCCTGGGCTGTGCTGCCTGCTTTCCTGGCTGTGGGAGGGCTGTGAGGCTTGCAGCCTGGGCTGTGCTAGCTGCTTTCCTGGCTGTGGGAGGAGCTGTGAGGCTTGCAGCCTGGGCTGTGCTGCTGCTTACTGGCTGTGGGAGGGAGCTGTGAGGGCCTGCAGCCTGGGCTGTGCTGGCTGCTTTCCTGGCTGTGGGAGGGAGCTGTGAGGCTTGAAGCCTGGGCTGGGCTGGCTGCTTTCCTGGCTGTTCGAGAGAGCTGTAGAGGCTTGCAGCCTGGGCTGTGCTGGCTGCTTTCCTGGCTGTGGGAGAAAGCTGTGAGGGCTTGCAGCTTGGGCAGTGCTGGCTGTTTTCCTGGCTGTGGGAGGTAGCTGAGAGGGCTTGCAGCCTGGGCAGTTGCTGGCTGCTTTCTGGCTGTGGGAGGGAGCTCTGAGGGCTTGCAGACTGGGCGGTGCTGGCTGCTTTCCTGGCTGTGGGAGGGAGCTGTTGAGGGCTTGCAGCCTGGGCTGAGCTGCCTGCTTTACTGGCTGTGGGAGGGAGCTGTGAGGCTTGCAGTCTGCTGCTTCCTGGCTGTGGAGAAGAGCTGTGAGGCTTGCAGCCTGGGCTGTGCTGGCTGCTTTCCTGGTTTGGGAGGGAGCTCTGAGGGCTTGCAGCCTGGGCTGTGCTGGCTGCTTTCCTGCCTGTGGGAGTAACCTGTGAGGGCTTGCAGCTTGGGCAGTGCTGGCTGTTTTCCTGGCTGTGGGAGGTAGCTGAGAGGGCTAGCAGCCTGGGCTGCTGCTGGCTGCTTTCCTGGCTGTGGGAGATAGTTGTGAGGGCCTGCATCCTGTGCTGTGCTCACGGCCTTCCTGGCTGTAGGAGGGAGCTGTGAGGGCTTGCAGCACTGGGCAGTGCTGGCTGCTTTCCTCGCAGTTAGGAGGGAGCTGTGAGGCTTGCAGCCTGGGCTGGCTGCTGCTTTCCTGGCTGTGGAGGAGCTGTGAGGGCCTGCAGCCAGGGCTGTGCAGGCTGCTTTCCTGGCTGTGTGAGAGAGCTGTGAGGGCTTGCAGCCTGGGCTGCTGCGCTGCTTTCCTGGCTGTGGCAGGGATCTGCTGTGAGGCTTGCAGCCTGGGCTGTGCTGGCTGCTTTCCTGGCTGGGAGGGAGCTGTGAGGGCTTGCAGCCTGGGCTGTGCTGGCTGCTTTCCTGGCTGTGGGAGGGAGCTGAGAGTCTTGCAGCCTGGGCTGAGCTGCCTGCTTTACTGGTTGTGGGAGGAGCTGTGAGGGCCTGCAGCCTGGGCTGTGCTGGCTGCTTTCCTGGCTGAGGAGGGAGCTGTGAGGGCTTCAAGCCTGGGCTGGGCTGGCTGCTTTCCTGGCTGTCGAGAGGCTGTAAGGCTTGCAGCCTGGGCTGTGCTGGCTGCTTTCCTGGCTGTGGGAGAAAGCTGTGAGGGCTTGCAGCTTGGGCAGTGCTGGCTGTTTTCCTGGCTGTGGGAGGTAGCTGAGAGGGCTTGCAGCCTGGGCAGTTGCTGGCTGCTTTCTGGCTGTGGGAGGGAGCTGTGAGGGCATCCAGCCTGGACTGTGCTGGCTGCTTTCCTGGTTTTGGGAGGAAGCTGTGAGGGCTTGCAACCTGGGCTGTGCTGGCTGCCATCCTGACTGTGGGAGGGAGCTGTGAGGGGTTGCAGCCTGGGCAGTGCTGGCTGCTTTCCTGGCTGTGCAAGGGAGCTGTGAGGGCCTGCAGCCTGGACTGTGCTGGCTGCTTTCCTGGCTGTAGGAGGGATCTGTGAGGGCTTGCAGCCTGGCTGTGCTGGCTGCTTTACCGGCTGTGGGAGGGAGCTTGCAAGGGCTTGCAGCCTGGACTGTGCTGGCTGCCTTCCTGGCTGAGGGAGGGAACTATGAGGGCTGGCAGCACTGGCTGCTTTCCTGGCTGTGGGAGGGAGCTGTGAGGGGTTGCAGCCTGGGCAGTGCTGGCTGCTTTCCTGGCTGTGGAAGGGAGCTGTGAGGGCCTGCAGCCTGGACTATGCTGGCTGCTTTCCTGGCTGTAGGAGGGATATGTGAGGGCTTGCAGCCTTGGCTGTGCTGGCTGCTTTACCGGCTGTGGGAGGGAGCTTGCGAGGGCTTGCAGCCTGGACTGTGCTGGCTGCCTTCCTGGCTGAGGGAGGGAGCTGTGAGGGCTGGCAGCACTGGGCAGTTCTGGCTGCTTTCCTTGCCTGTGGGAGAAAGCTTGATGGCTTGCAGCCTGGACTGTGCTGGCTTCTTTCCTGGCTGTGGGATGGAGTTGTGAGGGCTTGCAGCCTGGGATGTGTGGCTGCTTTCCTTGCTGTGGGAGGGAGATGTGAGGGCTTACAACCTGGACTTTGCTGGCTGCTTTCCTGGCTGTGGGAGATAGTTGTGAGGGCCTGCAACCTGGGCTGTGCTCAAGGCCTTCCTGGCTGTAGGAGGGAGCTGTGAGGGCTTGCAGCACTGGGCAGTGCTGGCTGTTTTCCTGGCAGTTGGGAGGGAGCTGTGAGAGCTTGCTGCCTGCTTTACTGGCTGTGGAGGGAGCTGTCTGTGAGGGCTTGCAGCCTGGGCTGTGCTGGCTGCTTTCCTGGCTGTAGGAGAGGCTGTGAGGGCTTGCAGCCTGGGCTGTGCTATCTCTGCTTTCGGCTGTGGGAGGCTGTGAGGCTTGCAGCCTGGGCTGGCTGCTGCTTTACTGGTTGTGGGAGGAGCTGGGGCTTGCAGCCTGGGCTGAGCTGCTGCTTTACTGGTTGTGGGAGGGGCTGTGAGGGCCTGCAGCCTGGGCTGTGCTGGCTGCTTTCCTGGCTCAGGGAGGGTGCTGTGGGGCTTCAAGCCTGGGCTGGGCTGGCTGCTTTCCTGGCTGTTCGAGAGAGCTGTAAAGGCTTGCAGCCTGGGCTGTGCTGGCTGCTTTCCTGGCTGTGGGAGAAAGCTGTGAGGGCTTGCAGCTTGGGCAGTGCTGGCTGTTTTCCTGGCTGTGGGAGGTAGCTGAGAGGGCTTGCAGCCTGGGCAGTGCTGGCTGCTTTCTGGCTGTGGGAGGGAGCTGTGAGGGCTTGCAGACTGGGCGGTGCTGGCTGCTTTCCTGGCTGTGGGAGGGAGCTGTTAAGGGCTTGCAGCCTGGGCTGAGCTGCCTGCTTTACTGGCTGTGGGAGGGAGCTGTGAGGGCTTGCAGTCTGCTTTCCTGGCTGTGCGAGAGAGCAGTGAGGGCTTGCAGCCTGGGCTGTGCTGGCTGCTTTCCTGGATTTGGGAGGGAGCACTGAGGGCTTGCAGCCTGGGCTGTGCTGGCTGCTTTCCTGCCTGTGGGAGTAACCTGTGAGGGCTTGCAGCTTGGGCAGTGCTGGCTGTTTTCCTGGCTGTGGGAGGTAGCTGAGAGGGCTAGCAGCCTGGGCTGCTGCTGGCTGCTTTCTGGCTGTGGGAGGGAGCTGTGAGGGCTTGCAGTCTGGGCAGTGCTGGCTGCTTTCCTGGCTGTGGGAGGGAGCTGTGAGGGCCTCCAGCCTGGACTGTGCTGGCTGCTTTCCTGGTTTTGGGAGGAAGCTGTGAGGGCTTGCAACCTGGGCTGTGCTGGCTGCCATCCTGACTGTGGGAGGGGCTGTGAGGGTTGCAGCCTGGGCAGTGCTGGCTGCTTTCCTGGCTGTGGAAGGGAGCTGTGAGGGCCTGCAGCCTGGACTGTGCTGGCTGCTTTCCTGGCTGTGGGAAGGATCTGTGAGAGCTTACAGCCCCGGCTGTGCTGGCTGCTTTACCGGCTGTGGGAGGGAGCTTGCGAGGGCTTGCAGCCTGGACTGTGCTGGCCGCCTTCCTGGCTGAGGGAGGGAACTATGAGGGCTGGCAGCACTGGCTGCTTTCCTGGCTGTGGGAGGGAGCTGTGAGGGCTTGCAGCATGGGCTGTGTTGGCTGCTTTTTTGGCTGTGGGAGGGAGCTGTGAGGGGTTGCAGCCTGGGCAGTGCTGGCTGCTTTCCTGGCTGTGGAAGGGAGCTATGAGGGCCTGCAGCCTGGACTATGCTGCTGCTTTCCTGGCTGTAGGAGGATATGTGAGGCTTGCAGCCTCGGCTGTGCTGGCTGCTTACCGGCTGTGGAGGGAGCTTGCCAGGGCTTGCAGCCTGGACTGTGCAGCTGCCTTCCTGGCTGAGGGAGGGAGCTGTGAGGGCTGGCAGCACTGGGCAGTTCTGGCTGCTTTCCTGGCTGTGGGAGAAGCTGTGAGGCTTGCAGCCTGGACTGTGCTGGCTTCTTTCCTGGCTGTGGGAGGGAGTTGTGAGGGCTTGCAGCCTGGGATGTGCTGGCTGCTTTCCTGGCTGTGGGAGGGAGCTGTGAGGGCTTACAACCTGGACTGTGCTGGCTGCTTTCCTGGCTGTGGGAGATAGCTGTGAGGGCCTGCAACCTGGGCTGTGCTCACGGCCTTCCTGGCTGTGGGAGGGAGCTGTGAGGGCTTGCAGCACTGGGCAGTGCTGGCTGTTTTCCTGGCAGTTAGTAGGAGCTGTGAGGCTTGCAGCCTGGGCTGAGCTGCCCTGCTTTACTGGCTGTGGAGGGAGCTGTGAGGGCCTGCAGCCAGGGCTGTGCAGGCTGCTTTCCTGGCTGTGAGAGAGCTGTGAGGGCTTGCAGCCTGGGCTGTGCTGTGCTTTCCTGGTTGTGGCAGGGATCTGTCTGTGAGGGCTCGCAGCCTGGGCTGTGCTGGCTGCTTTCCTGGCTGTAGGAGGGAGCTGCGAGGGCTTGCAGCCTGGGCTGTGCTGGCTGCTTTCCTGGCTGTGGGAGGGAGCTGTGAGGTCTTGCAGCCTGGGCTGAGCTGCCTGCTTTACTGGTTGTGGGAGGGAGCTGTGAGGGCCTGCAGCCTGGGCTGTGCTGGCTGCTTTCCTGGCTGAGGGAGGGAGCTGTGAGGGCTTCAAGCCTGGGCTGGGCTGGCTGCTTTCCTGGCTGTCCGAGAGAGCTGTAAAGGCTTGCAGCCTGGGCTGTGCTGGCTGCTTTCCTGGCTGTGGGAGAAAGCTGTGAGGGCTTGCAGCTTGGGCAGTGCTGGCTGTTTTCCTGGCTGTGGGAGGTAGCTGAGAGGGCTTGCAGCCTGGGCAGTTGCTGGCTGCTTTCTGGCTGTGGGAGGGAGCTGTGAGGGCATCCAGCCTGGACTGTGCTGGCTGCTTTCCTGGTTTTGGGAGGAAGCTGTGAGGGCTTGCAACCTGGGCTGTGCTTGCTGCCATCCTGACTGTGGGAGGGAGCTGTGAGGGGTTGCAGCCTGGGCAGTGCTGGCTGCTTTCCTGGCTGTGCAAGGGAGCTGTGAGGGCCTGCAGCCTGGACTGTGCTGGCTGCTTTCCTGGCTGTAGGAAGGATCTGTGAGAGCTTACAGCCCGGCTGTGCTGGCTGCTTTACCGGCTGTGGGAGGGAGCTTGCAAGGGCTTGCCTGGACTGTGCTGGCTGCCTTCCTGGCTGAGGGAGGGAACTATGAGGGCTGGCAGCACTGGCTGCTTTCCTGGCTGTGGGAGGGAGCTGTGAGGGGTTGCAGCCTGGGCAGTGCTGGCTGCTTTCCTGGCTGTGGAAGGGAGCTGTGAGGGCCTGCAGCCTGGACTATGCTGGCTGCTTTCCTGGCTGTAGGAGGGATATGTGAGGGCTTGCAGCCTTGGCTGTGCTGGCTGCTTTACCGGCTGTGGGAGGGAGCTGCGAGGGCTTGCAGCCTGGACTGTGCTGGCTGCCTTCCTGGCTGAGGGAGGGAGCTGTGAGGGCTGGCAGCACTGGGCAGTTCTGGCTGCTTTCCTGGCCTGTGGGAGAAAGCTGTGAGGGCTTGCAGCCTGGACTGTGCTGGCTTCTTTCCTGGCTGTGGGAGGGAGTTGTGAGGGCTTGCAGCCTGGGCTGTGCTGGCTGCTTTCCTGGATTTGGGAGGGAGCTGTGAGGGCTTGCAGCCTGGGCTGTGCTGGCTGCTTTCCTGCCTGTGGGAGTAACCTGTGAGGGCTTGCAGCTTGGGCAGTGCTGGCTGTTTTCCTGGCTGTGGGAGGTAGCTGAGAGGGCTAGCAGCCTGGGCTGCTGCTGGCTGCTTTCTGGCTGTGGGAGGGAGCTGTGAGGGCTTGCAGCTGGGCAGTGCTGGCTGCTTTCCTGGCTGTGGGAGGTGCTGTGAGGCTTGCAGCCTGGGCTGTGCTGGCTGCTTTCCTGGCTGTGTGAGAGGCCTGAGGGCTTGCAGCCTGGGCTGTGCTAGCTCTTTCCTGGTTGTGGGAGGGAGCTGTGAGGCTTGCAGCCTGGGCTGTGCTGGCTGCTTTCCTGGTTTTGGGAGGGCTGTGAGGGCTTGCAGCCTGGGCTGTGCTGGCTGCTTTCCTGGCTGTAGAGGGAGCTGTGAGGGCTTGCAGCCTGGGCATTGCTCATGCTTTCCTGGGTGTGGGAGGGAGGTATGAGGGCTTTCAGCCTGGGCTGTGCTGGCTGCTTTCCTGGCTGTGGCAAGGAGATGTGAGGGCTTGCAACCTGGGCTGTGCTGGCTGCTTTCCTCGCTGTGGGAGGGAGCTGTGAGGGCCTCCAGCCTGGCCAGTACTGGCTGCTTTCCTGGTTTTGGGAGGAAGCTGTGAGGGCTTACAGCCAGGGCTGTGCTGGATACTTTCCTGGCTGCGCGAGAGAGCTGTGAAGGCCTGCAGCCTGGGCTGTGTTGGCTGCTTTCCTGGCTCTGAGAGCGATCTGTGAAGTCTTGCAGCCTGTGCTGTTCTGTCTGCATTCTTGGCTGTGGGAGGTAGCAGTGAGGGCTTGCAGCCTGGGCTATACTGGCTGCTTCCCTGGCTGTGGGAGGGAGCTGTGAGGGCCTGCAGCCTGTGCTGTGCTGGCTGCTTTACTGGCTGTGGCAGGGATCTGTGAGGGTTTGCAGCCTGGGCTGTGCTGGCTGTTTACTGGCTGGGGAAGGAGATGTGAGGGCTTGCACACATGGCTGTACTGGCTGCTTTCCTGGCTGTGGGAGGGAGCTGAGGTCCTCCAGCCTGGACTGTGCTGGCTGCTTTCCTGGTTTTGGGAGGAAGCTGTGAGGGCTTGCAACCTGGGCTATGCTGGCTGCTTTCCTGGCTGTGCGACAGAGCTGTGAGGGCCTGCAGCCTGGGCTATGTTGGATGCTTTCCTGGCTCTGAGAGAGATCTGTGAGGTCTTGCAGCCTGTGTTGTTCTGTTTGCATTCTTGGCTGTGGGAGGTAGCAGTGAGGGCTTGCAGCCTGGGCTATACTGGCTGCTTCCCTGGCTGTGGGAGGGAGCTGTGAGGGCCTGCAGCCTGTGCTGTGCTGGCTGCTTTACTGGCTGTGGCAGGGATCTGTGAGGGCTTGCAACTTGAGCTGTAGTTGCTGCTTTCCTGGCTGTGGGAGGGAGCTGTGAGGGCATCCAGCCTGCACTGTGCTGGCTACTTTCCTGGTTTTGGGAGGAAGCTGTGAGAGCTTGCAACCTGGGCTGTGCTGGCTGCCATCCTGACTGTGGGAGGGAGCTGTGAGGGGTTGCAGCCTGGGCAGTGCTGGTTGCTTTCCTGGCTGTGGAGAGGGAGCTGTGAGGGCCTGCAGCCTGGACTGTGCTGGCTGCTTTCCTGGCTGTAGGAAGGATCTGTGAGAGCTTACAGCCTTGGCTGTGCTGGCTGCTTTACCGGCTGTGGGAAGGAGCTTGCGAGGGCTTGCAGCCTGGACTGTGCTGGCTGCCTTCCTGGCTGAGGGAGGGAACTATGAGGGCTGGCAGCACTGGCTGCTTTCCTGGCTGTGGGAAAGAGTTGTGAGGGCTTGCAGCATGGGCTGTGTTGGCTGCTTTCCTGGCTGTGGGAGGTAGCTGTGAGGGGTTGCAGCCTGGGCAGTGCTGGCTGCTTTACCGGCTGTGGGAGGGAGCTTGCGAGGGCTTGCAGCCTGGACTGTGCTGGCTGCCTTCCTGGCTGAGGGAGGGAACTATGAGGGCTGGCAGCACTGGCTGCTTTCCTGGCTGTGGGAGGGAGCTGTGAGGGGTTGCAGCCTGGGCAGTGCTGGCTGCTTTCCTGGCTGTGGAAGGGAGCTGTGAGGGCCTGCAGCCTGGACTGTGCTGGCTGCTTTCCTGGCTGTAGGAGGGATATGTGAGGGCTTGCAGCCTCGGCTGTGCTGGCTGCTTTACCGGCTGTGGGAGGGAGCTTGTGAGGGCTTGCAGCCTGGACTGTGCTGGCTGCCTTCCTGGCTGAGGGATCGAGCTGTGAGGGCTGGCAGCACTGGGCAGTTCTGGCTGCTTTCCTGGCTGTGGGAGAAAGCAGTGAGGGCTTGCAGCCTGGACTGTGCTGGCTTCTTTCCTGGCTGTTGGAGGGAGTTGTGAGGACTTGCAGCCTGGGATGTGCTGGCTGCTTTCCTGGCTGTGAGAAGGAGCTGTGAGGGCTTACAACCTGGACTTTGCTGGCTGCTTTCCTGGCTGTGGGAGATAGTTGTGAAGCCTGCAACCTGGGCTGTGCTCACGGCCTTCCTGGCTGTAGGAGGGAGCTATGAGGGCTTGCAGCACTGGGCAGTGCTGGCTGTTTTCCTGGCAGTTGGGAGGGAGCTGTGAGAGCTTGCAGCCTGGGCTGAGCTGCCTGCTTTACTGGCTGTGGAGGGAGCTGTGAGGGTCTGCAGCCAGGGCTGTGCAGGTTGCTTTCCTGGCTGTGTGAGAGAGCAGTGAGAGCTTGCAGCCTGGGCTGTGCTGGCTGCTTTCCTGGTTGTGGCAGGGATCTGTCTGTGAGGGCTCGCAGCCTGGGCTAACATACTAACATACTAAAATGCCAGCAGAATAGGCCTAACGGTCTTTCGTGTCTGCTCGTTTGGTCAGCCCCCACCCTGGGTGCTGACCTTGCTGTCCCCCTCGCCTTCTTTGGCTTCTCCCTTCCCAGTTCCGGATATTCTTGCTGCATTGGATTTTGCTTCCAGAACCCCTCCCCTGTACCTGTCCCACCCCCTCTTGAACCCCTCCACTGTCTCTGCCTCCACCAGCCCCCTAGGCAGTGCATTCCATGGCTCCACCACCCTCTCAGTGAAGTAGCACCTCCTCCTTTCTCCCCTGAATCTTCCCTCTCCAGCTTCCACCCATGCCCTCTAGTGCCCCTCCTCCTTCCTTGAAGCACCCGACTGTTCCTCCCCTATTTACCCTCTTCATGTACCAAAGACCTCTATCATGTCCCCGGTCCCTTCTCTCTTCCAATGTGTACATATTTAGCTCTTGAGCCTCTCCTCATAGGTCCTGTCCCCAAGCCCCAAATCATTTTGGTTGCCTGCTCTGGACCCTCTCCAGGAGGTTAATGTCCCTCTTTAAGTGTGGCCTCCAAAACTGCCAGTACTCAAGTGCGGCCTCACCAAGCAGTTATATAGAGGGAGTATCACTTCCTCCTTCTGGAGGTGATCCCCTAGCGATGCATCCCAGCATCCTGTTGGCCTTAGCTGCTGCCCTCCTACAAGTCTCCGAGTTGTTCATCTTGACATCCACCACCACCCAGGTCCCTCTCAGCCATCGAGACTTGTAGCATTTCCCCAGGGTGTACACTTGGCCTGGGTTTCTGGCCCCAGGTGGGTACAACTTCCCTGCATTGAACCTCAGCTTCACTTTCTAGACCATCTTTCCAGAGCCTCAGATCCCCTGTAGGGCCACCCTCCCTCCTCCCCATCCACCACCGCCCCCAGTTTCGAGTCATCTGGAAAGAGACTCATCTCACTCCTGATTCCTGTCCTTATGTCAGATATGTAGGCGTTGAACAGAAGGGGCCCAAGGACTGATCCCTGTGGGACCCCACTAATGACCCTCCTTGGGGATGAGACTATCCCACCAACTACGACCCTCTGGGTCGGTCCTGGAGCCAATTGCCTATCCATCTGATCATCTGGTTCCCCACCCCCATTTCTCCCAGCATATCCAACAGGCCCACATGAGGAACAGAGTCAAATGCCTTGCTGAAGTCTAGAAAGAGGACATCCACTGGTCTACCCAGGTCCAAGGCACTTGTCACCCAGTCATAGAACTCCATGAGGTTTGTCTGACACGATTTCCCCAGGATGAATCCATGCTGTCTATCGTCCAGGCACCCTGACTTATCCAGGTCCCCCCAGCCTCTCCTTGACAATGCCCTCCATCACCTAGCCCACCACCGATGTCAGGCTGACAGGCCTGTAGTTCCCTACCACCTCCCTTGATCCCCCTTGTGGATGGGCACTATATACGCCACCTTCCAGTCTTGGGGCACCACCCTGTCCTCAGAGATGGTGAAAAGCTCTGCCAGGGTTTCCCTGGACATCTACAAGTTCCTTCAGCACTCTGGGATGTAATTTATCCGGCCCGTGCTTTCTCCATCTTAAAGGAGCTGAGGGCTTCCCTCACTCTCTCTACAGTGATTTCCACTTCCAGTACCTCTTCCTGCTGAGCCCTCCCCACCTGCCAGTGATGCCTCCCCTCTCCCAGACCTGCGATCGGTAAGGGTCCCCTCCTCAGTATCTCTGTCTCCTCCCATGTATGATGCAGCACCCCATTTTTCTGGTGAAAACTGAGGTGAAGTACTCATTTAGTACCTCAGCCTGCTCCCCCGGGTCTTGTTCTCATCTCTCCCCTGATTTAATCCTGCTAATCTGCCCCTTCACCCTTCGTTTTTCGCCAATGTATCTAAAGAACCCCTTGTTGCCTCTCCTAATTTCCCTTTCCAGGTTCTGCTCCTTCCTTGCCTTAGCCACCCTCACCACTCTAGTGGCCCTTCTAGCCATCAGCTCGTACTCCCCTCGATCCCTTTCACTCCTTGAGCACTTGAATTGCTTATAGGCTGCTTTCTTTCCCCACACCACCTCCTGGACCTCCCTGGTCCACCAACAGGGTTTTGGGCCCTACCGATTTTCGTCTTACTCTTGCACAGGTGCTGGTAGCATCATGCACCCCTCTCCTGATGATTTCCACCTACTATCAGCGTCCATGTCTGACCCAATCCCATCCAAATGCTCTTAAGGATCCTTCCCATTTCCTTAAAAACCTCCCTGAAGTCGGTTACTTCCGTCTTTGTGCAGCCTTCTACCCCTCCTAGGTCCAGGCAGAACAGACCGTGGCATGGTCACTCCCGCCAATGGGTCCTTAACTCCAGGCCCTAATCTGGTCACTGTCTGCCAGGATCACATCCAGTACCAGCGCCTCCTGGTGGTTCCCTCACCTGCTGAGTTAGGCAACGTCTTGAAAGACATCCAACAACCTCTTCCCTGGTCACAGAGGATGTCATAGTCTCCCAGTCTGTTCCTGGCATGTTTAAGTCCCCCAACACCACCAGTTCCTCTGCCCAGTCTGCAGTGTCTCCTAACATCTGCCACCAGACTGTCCTCCAGCTCCTCCGCCAGGGCAGGGGGTCTATACACCACTCCTATTTTTACTCTCTTGCCCCCCCTTGTTATCAAGGTGACCCAAATCGCCTCCACGGTTCCCTCCGCCTCCTCTACTCCCCCTATGCCAATGCAGTTTTTGACCATCATTGCTACCCCTCCTCCCCTTCCCTCCCCCTCTCCTTCCTGAACATAGTGTAACCCTCCAGGTTCAGGTCCCAGTCATGTCCTGCAGTGGCCCAAGTCTCAGTGACCGCTGCCACATCCACTGCTCCCTCAGTTAGCATCGCCTGGAGCTCAGGCATTTTATTGCCCAAGCTCCTGGCATTTAGCAGGACTACCTTCCACCCTTTCCCTATAGTTCCATTTCCCCTGCTCGTGTTCCCATGGGATTCTGTTTCCCTGGTCTGCACTTTGCCAGTCGGCCTTTTCTGCAATCCTCCTGGTCCCCAGGGGTGGAACAGAGTCCCTCCTTTATCGGCACCCCTTGACTGCCTTTTCTCCCATCCACCCCCTTCACAAGTTTAACCCACTTTTCACCAATGAACCTCTATTTTCAACAGGATTCCCCTCCTCAAATTGAGATGTAGTCTATCTCTAGCATACAGCTCCTTATCCTCCCAGGTCTCCCCCAATCCCCATCAACCCATACCCTCCTGGCCTCACACACCCCTGAGCCACTGGTTTATCTCCTAATTTTCTTTTTGTGTTCTCCACTAGCCCTTGGCACTGGCAGAATTCTGAGAAGGAAACTGTGCATCCTATGTCATGACAGACCCTGGCGAGCCCCTGAATCTTGCCTGTATCTCTAGCTCGCTATTTCCTCAATGTCATTTGTACCCAGGTGGACCAGTATGTCTGGGAACCCCACAATCCTAGCCAGCTGATATACCTCAGCTGTAGCCCTGTGCACCGTTGGTCAGGAAGCATCTTGTTCTAACTGGCCAGGCTTCTCCTCCCTATCCCATTTGATACCCCTGATCATAGAATCCCCCGCAGGAGCACTCTGACCACTCCTTTCCTCCATTCCTCCCCTTCCATGTCCCTCATCCTTCACGGCCCTCCACCCAGCTGGCTCCTTGTTCCTCCTTTATCTGGTGCCCATGCCACCCTCCTTATTTACCATGGCCACCCTCCTCCAATCCTATACTCCTCCTCCTCCTGAGTATCCTTCTGTACCTTGCATTCCCCCTCACTGCTCATGACTGGTCCTTCTCCCCATCTGCTAAACTAGCCTGGCTCATCCTCCCTTCCTTCCTGTCTCCATTTAGTTCCTCCTTGCTCATCGTGTCCCCTGGCCTAAACCTCAGCTCCTTTACTGAATCCTCCTTGTACTTCTGGTCCTTCTTACCTTTCCTCACAACTGGTCCTTCTCCTTCGCTTCTGTCCCTCTTCCCCTGCCCTCCTGCTCTGATTCCTGCCCCCATTCTCCTGCATTCCAGATCCCCCGTTCTTCCTGCTATCTGGCCCCTGCCTCCTGCCTCCCACTCCTTTCCGTCTCTAACCACCCCTGTCGTGGCTACATCACCCCCCTCATCCTCGAGCAGAAGAAGAAGAGAATTGAAGCGGTTATTGAGTGTAAGGTCTGATCCACCTCCCCGCCTTGCTTGCTTCTGTCCAGCCCTGGTCATCTGCCTACTTCCCTGAGAATGTTGTCCCTCTGTCCACCCTTTGTGAGGGTCCCCAGTTACCTGCCTGCTTCCTTGGTAGTGTCCTTTTGGACCCCCTCTGCCAGGGTCCCTACGTGACCCCTGAGTATTCTCCTGCACTCCTTTACCTATGCCCCCACCCCCAGTGCTTGGTGCAACCCTGTGGAGATTCCCAGCCCTTCCCCAACCATACCACCCCTTCCCCAGCTTTCTCCTAATCCCAAACCTCCTCCCTAAGCTGTGCTGGCTGGTAGCACACTGGGAACACCCGAACTTCAAGCCCAGTCCAGTATCATGGCTGCTCCACACCCTGTACACCCACCACCTTCCCAAAGATGCGGCCCTAATGATGTGGTTCCATCCCCTTCCAAATAGGTTTCCTTGGGTGAGCCACCAGGTTCCCCTAGTCCAAGATACCCCTACTACCTAATCAGGTCACCCACTAATCTCAGAGACAGTCCACTGTACACCAGTAACCATGTTACTAGGTGCAGTACAACACATTAAACTTATAAGGGAAATGAACAACTCCTAAGCTCCTCTCTCCCAGCCTTTAAGTCCAATCCCCAGTGGCTAGAACTACATGAGCTGCACCTGCAGCCTTTTCCTCCAATTGCAGGGCAGGTGTTCCCCTATAAATCTGCAGACTTCTGGGGAGGGCGGGTCTTGGGAAGACACCTGACTCAAGAGAGAGAGAGAGAGAGAGAGTGTATCAGCCCTGTGTCCCCCCTCCAAGCCCAGCAGCCAAAGAACAAGCACATCCCACCAAATAGGTTTTAAATCAGAAGAAATAGGCCTCTACCAGTGCAGCCTGTTACACAGTGAAACATCCACAAAATGAGCCCCACTTACAGCCACCAAATCAGTTTACAAACATCCAGCAGCCCCAAAACAATACCCTGCTAGCCCCTTAGAAGTAAGAAAGAAAAGAACTAACCTACCAAGTAAAATCCACAAGAACCCTGTGAAAACAACAGCAGCAGCTACTGTCCTGGAACACAACTGATCCTGTCCCCTTCCAGTTCTTTCTGAGCAGACAAAGCAGCTAACACCTCAACCTGATTCAGCTCTGCCTCCAGTCAATTGGCTGAGTGAGACCTGGCCAGACCATTAACACCCCTTCCCCACGATGCACTATCCTTTGCAGCTAATGGAGTCAGCACAAGGAATCAAAATTCAAGTCAAAGCTCCCAAAATATGTTTGCTGCCAAAGGAAACAGGTCTCCAATTTAATCAGCTTCACTAACAACCCATCAAAATAGGCTTGAAATTAACAGATATAGGTCTCCAATTCAAATAACCATCTCCAAGCAAATCCCACCAAATAGGTTTTAAATCAGAAGAAATAGGCCTCTATCAGTGCAGCCTGTTACACAGTGAAACATCCACAAAATGAGCCCCACTTACAGCCACCAAATCAGTTTACAAACATCCAGCAGCCCCCAAAACAATACCCTGCTAGCCCCTTAGAAGTAAGAAAGAAAAGAACTAACCTACCAAGTAAAATCCACAAGAACCCTGTGAAAACAACAGCAGCAGCAGCTACTGTCCTGGAACACAACTGATCCTGTCCCCTTCCAGTTCTTTCTGACTGTGCTGGCTGCTTTCCTGGCTGTAGGAGGGAGCTGCGAGGGCTTGCAGCCTGTGCTGTCCTGCGTGCCTTCCTGGGTGTGGGAGGGAGCTGTGAGAGCTTGCAGCCTGGGCTGTGCTGGCTGCTTTCCTGGCTGTGGGAGGGAGCTGTGAGGTCTTGCAGCCTGGGCTGAGCTGCCTGCTTTACTGGTTGTGGGAGGGAGCTGTGAGGGCCTGCAGCCTGGGCTGTTCTGGCTGCTTTCCTGGCTGAGGGAGGGAGCTGTGAGGGCTTGAAGCCTGGGCTGGGCTGGCTGCTTTCCTGGCCGTCCGAGAGCGCTGCAAAGGCTTGCAGCCTGGGCTGTGCTGGCTGCTTTCCTGGCTATGGGAGAAAGCTGTGAGGGCTTGCAGCTTGGGCAGTGCTGGCTGTTTTCCTGGCTGTGGGAGGTAGCTGAGAGGGCTTGCAGCCTGGGCAGTTGCTGGCTGCTTTCTGGCTGTGGGAGGGAGCTGTGAGGGCTTGCAGTCTGGGTGGTGCTGGCTGCTTTCCTGGCTGTGGGAGGGAGCTGTGAGGGCTTGCAGCCTGGGCTGAGCTGCCTGCTTTACTGGCTGTGGGAGGGAGCTGTGAGGGCTTGCAGTCTGGGCTGGGCTGGCTGCTTTCCTGGCTGTGCAAGAGAGCTGTGAGGGCTTGCAGCCTGGGCTGTGCTGGCTGCTTTCCTGCCTGTGGGAGAAACCTGTGAGGGCTTGCAGCTTGGGTAGTGCTGGCTGTTTTCCTGGCTGTGGGAGGTAGCTGAGAGGACTTGCAGCCTGGGCTGTGCTGGCTGCTTTCCTGGCTGTGGGAGGGAGCTGCGAGGTCTTGCAGCCTGGGCTGAGCTGCCTGCTTTACTGGTTGTGGGAGGGAGCTGTGAGGCTTGAAGCCTGGGCTGAGCTGCCTGCTTTACTGGCTGTGTAAGAGAGCTGTGAGGCTTGCAGCCTGGGCTGTGCTGGCTGCTTTCCTGGTTTTGGGAGGGAGCTGAGGGCTTGCAGCAGCCTGGGCTGTGCTGGCTGATTTCCTGCCTGTGGAGGGAGCTGTGAGGTCTTGCAGCCTGGGCTGAGCTGCCTGCTTTACTGGCTGTGTAAGAGACCTGTAAGGCTTGCAGCCTGGGCTGTGCTGGCTGCTTTCCTGGCTTTGGGAGGAGCTGTGAGGGCTTGCAGCCTGGGCTGTGCTGGCTGCTTTCCTGCCTGTGGGAGAAAGCTGTGAGGGCTTACAGCTTGGGCAGTGCTGGCTGTTTTCCTGGCTGTGGGAGGTAGCTGAGAGGGCTTGCAGCCTGGGCTGTTGCTGGCTGCTTTCTGGCTGTGGGAGGGAGCTGTGAGGCTTGCAGCCTGGGCGGTGCTGGCTGCTTTCCTGGCTGAGGGAGGGAGCTGTGAGGGGCTTGCAGCCTGGGCTGAGCTGCCTGCTTTACTGGCTGTGGGAGGAAGCTGTGAGGGCTTGCAGCCTGGGCTGCACAGGCTGCTTTCCTGGCTGTGTGAGAGAGCTGTGAGGGCTTGCAGCCTGGGCTGTGATGGCTGCTTTCCTGGCTGTGGGAGGTATCTGTGAGGGCTTGCAGCCTGGGCTGTGCTGGCTGCTTTCCTGGTTTTGGGAGGGAGCTGTGAGGGCTTGCAGCTTGGGCAGTGCTGGCTGTTTTCCTGGCTGTGGGAGGTAGCTGTGAGGACTTACAGCCTGGGCTGTTCTGGCTGCTTTCTAGCTGTGAGGGCTTGCAGCCTGGGCTGTGCTGGCTGCTTTCCTGGCTGTGGGAGGGAGCTGTGAGGGCTTGCAGCCTGGGCTGTGCTGGCTGCTTTCCTGGCTATGGGAGGGATCTATGGGGGCCTGCAGCCTGGGCTGTGCTGGCTGTTTTCCTGGCTGTAAGAGGGAGTTGCGAGGGCTTGCAGCCTGGGCATTGCTCTGCGCCTTCCTAGGTGTGGGAGGGAGCTATGAGGGCTTACAGCCTGGGCTGTGCTAGCTGCTTTCCTGGCTGTGGGAAGGAGATGTGAGGGCTTGCAGCCTGGGCTGTGCTGGCTGCTTTCCTGGTTTTGGGAGGGAGCTGTGAGGGCTTGCAGCCTGGGCTGTGCTGGCTGCTTTCCTGCCTGTGGGAGAAACCTGTGAGGGCTTGCAGCTTGGGTAGTGCTGGCTGTTTTCCTGGCTGTGGGAGGTAGCTGAGAGGACTTGAAGCCTGGGCTGTGCTGGCTGCTTTCCTGGCTGTGGGAGGGAGCTGCGAGGTCTTGCAGCCTGGGCTGAGCTGCCTGCTTTACTGGTTGTGGGAGGGAGCTGTGAGGGCTTGAAGCCTGGGCTGAGCTGCCTGCTTTACTGGCTGTGTAAGAGAGCTGTAAGGGCTTGCAGCCTGGGCTGTGCTGGCTTTCCTGGTTTTGGGAGGGAGCTGTGAGGGCTTGCAGCCTGGGCTGTGCTGGCTGATTTCCTGCCTGTGGGAGGGCGCTGTGAGGTCTTGCAGCCTGGGCTGAGCTGCCTGCTTTACTGGCTGTGTAAGAGACCTGTAAAGGCTTGCAGCCTGGGCTGTGCTGGCTGCTTTCCTGGCTTTGGGAGGGAGCTGTGAGGGCTTGCAGCCTGGGCTGTGCTGGCTGCTTTCCTGCCTGTGGGAGAAAGCTGTGAGGGCTTACAGCTTGGGCAGTGCTGGCTGTTTTCCTGGCTGTGGGAGGTAGCTGAGAGGGCTTGCAGCCTGGGCTGTTGCTGGCTGCTTTCTGGCTGTGGGAGGGAGCTGTGAGGCTTGCAGCCTGGGCGGTGCTGGCTGCTTTCCTGGCTGAGGGAGGGAGCTGTGAGGGGCTTGCAGCCTGGGCTGAGCTGCCTGCTTTACTGGCTGTGGGAGGGAGCTGTGAGGGCTTGCAGCCTGGGCTGCACAGGCTGCTTTCCTGGCTGTGTGAGAGAGCTGTGAGGGCTTGCAGCCTGGGCTGTGCTAGCTGCTTTCCTGGTTGTGGCAGGGATCTGTGAGGGTTTGTAGCCTGTGCTGTGCTGGCTGCTTTCCTGGCTGTAGGACGGAGCTGCGAGTGAGGGCTTGCAGCCTGTGCTGTCCTGCGTGCCTTCCTCGGTGTGGGAGGGAGCTGTGAGGGCTTGCAGCCTGGGCGGTGCTGGCTGCTTTTCTGGCTGTGGGAGGGAGCTGTGAGGGCTTGCAGCCTGGGCTGAGCTGTCTGCTTTACTGGTTGTGGGAGGGAGCTGTGAGGGCCTGCAGCCTGGGCTTTGCTGGCTGCTTTCCTGGGTGTGGGAGGGAGCTGTGAGGGCTTGCAGCCTGGGCTGTGCTGCCTGCTTTCCTGGCTGTGGGAGGGAGCTGTGAGGGCTTGAAACCTGGGCTGGGCTGGCTGCTTTCCTGGCTGTGCGAGAGAGCTGTAAGGGCTTGCAGCCTGGGCTGTGCTGGCTGCTTTCCTGGCTGTGGGAGGTATCTGTGAGGGCTTGCAGCCTGGGCTGTGCTGGCTGCTTTCCTGGTTTTGGGAGGGAGCTGTGAGGGCTTGCAGCTTGGGCAGTGCTGGCTGTTTTCCTGGCTGTGGGAGGTAGCTGTGAGGACTTGCAGCCTGGACTGTTCTGGCTGCTTTCTAGCTGTGGGTGGGAGCTGTGAGGGCTTGCAGCCTGGGCTGTGCTGGCTGCTTTCCTGGCTGTGGGAGGGAGCTGTGAGGGCTTGCAGCCTGGGTTGTGCTGGCTGCTTTCCTGGCTATGGGAGGGATCTATGAGGGCCTGCAGCCTGGGCTGTGCTGGCTGTTTTCCTGGCTGTAAGAGGGAGTTGCGAGGGCTTGCAGCCTGGGCATTGCTCTGTGCCTTCCTAGGTGTGGGAGGGAGCTATGAGGGCTTGCAGCCTGGGCTGTGCTAGCTGCTTTCCTGGCTGTGGGAAGGAGATGTGAGGGCTTGCAACCTGGGCTGTACTGGCTGCTTTCCTGGATGTGGGAGGGAGCTGTGAGGGCCTCCAGCCTGGCCTGTGCTGGCTGCTTTCCTGGTTTTGGGAGGGAGCTGTGAGGGATTGCAGCCTGGGCTGTGCTGGTTGCTTTCCAGGCCATGGGAGGGAGCTGCAAGAGCTTGAAGCCTGGGCTTTGCTGGCTGCTTTCAGGTCTGTAGGAGACAGCTGTGAGCTGTGTGAATTTCCCCCCCTAGAACAAACTACCGCACTGGGACATGTACAGTAGTAGACTGGTTACTCACCAGCCATCTGGGCAGAATTACAAATACCGTTCTCCCGGACTCAAAAAGTGACCACTCTTCTATCCTGTGTTCCTGGTCCAAAAAAATAGGAAAATGCCCCACCAAAACTATTATGGGTCGAGTATTAAAAAAGGGTCAACTTGCACCCTTAAAATCTCACCTCAGGCAACAAGACTGGTCCCCTTTTGAATCCTAAGAAGATGTTGACAAAGCCCTCGACTACTTCATTGACAAGTTTAATGCAGCTTGTGATCTTTACGCCCCTATCAGGAAATGGAAGTTGAAGAGCGCATGTAAGTCATGGGTCTCACCAACCCTTATTGAACTGATGCACAACAGAGATAATCTTTGGCATAGGGCATGAGCCACAGGCAAGCAGGCTGATATTCAAAACTACAGAAAAGGCTAGGAACACCTTTACAAGGGCTAGGTGAACCGCCAAAAGTTGCCACTTCAAAGAGGAACTGACCAACACCTGGGGTGATGGCAGACATCTCTGGGACGATATGAAGGCCCCGACTGGGAGATCTAATAAAACATCACCAACCATGTTAGACATAAGTGGAGTCATTTCCAAAGACCAGAAAGAAATTGCAGACACTTTTAACTCTGCATTTACAGACCTAGGTGACGTACTCCCCCGACTACTTTGTGACAATAGATAAAATCAACAATGAAGTTGATGAACCCCAACCGCTGCCCCCTGCCCCCGTATTTCAAAATCGTTGCCAAAAAGATGCAAAAAAGTACCTACAATGGGTATTAGGTAAATTGAGGTTCAGTGGAGACACACACTAGACCTCAAACTTGTCGTCCTCATCCTTGACAAGATACTTACACCACTAATAAATATCCTAAACTTTTCATTAAGGTTTGCCAAATTCCCCCAGAAATGGAAAGTTGCCATGGTAACACCAGCCCATAAAAGTGGGGACAGGGCCACACATACAGATTATTGCCACCAGTCTATTCTCCCCCCCTCTGTCCAAAGCACTTGAGCACATTGTTTCTGATCGGCTCATAGAATACGTGGACAAATACCAGATACAATGCCCCCAACAGCATGGATTTAGAAAGTCACACAGCACCACCAGAGCTTTAATTAAGTTCACTGGTTACATACATAAGGCACTTGACCGCGGGCAATTGGAGGGAGCAGCCTTCATAGATCTCACCAAAGTGTTCGACACAGTCAACCATGCATTGCTACTTAAACAACTGTCCTGCACCGGGCTCTCCCCTGACACAGTGGCTTGGTTCAGTAGCTATATCATGAACAGAATGCAACAGGTAGAAATAAATGGAGTATTTTCTGAAAGCCATCAAGTATAAATCGGGGTCCCCCAAGGATCCATTTTAGGCCCTCTGGTCCTTAGCCTCTTCCTCAATCACCTTCGCTGTGCATGCCAAGTCAGTATTCTCTTCTATGCGTACAATTCGGTACTCTTTACAAGTAATTCAGACTCAACATTACTAGAGAAGCAGCGTCAGAGGGATTTCTCCATAGTTGAGACCTGGTTCATAAATCATAAATTACTCATGAACTACAAAAAGATCAAAACCATGCTATTTGCAGCCCCACATAACAAGCACAGATCACATCAACTCAAAATCTGAAATAACCTTGGCACCCCTATAGGCCTTGTCCACTCATTCAAATACTTAGGAATTACACTAAACAGCAACTTATCCTGTGCAAACCACATTGACCAGGTGGCCAAAGCTGTCAATGCAAAAACAGGCCTACTTCATAGGCAAGGCAAGGCAAATTTTATTTAAGAAGATGCTCATCCCAGAGGCTCTGGGCACCGAACATATCATAATAAATACAAAAACAACATACTATTAAATATAAGTATACAATGTTCCGGCAATTAAATCAAGATTTTATATAAATACTACCCTCAGCAGCGGCTGCTAAACTCACAATAACCAAATGTTAAGTTCAACATAAAAATCTGAAACCAGGTAAGGGCTATAAGACACAGTCCCGGAAGGCCTGATTATACAAGAAGGCCTTGAGGTGGGGCTTTGAATACCTCAACAGACGGGGCCTCCCTAACAGCTGGAGAAAGCGAATTCCACAGGACTGGGGTGGTGACACTAAATGCTCTGTCACCTGCTGTTTTTAACCTCGTCCTGGGAATCGCAAGAAGGCCCCTAGAGGAGGAGGAGCGGAGGGAGTGGACCGAGACAGCAGATGTAAGAAGGTCCTTCAGGCAGCCAGGGCCCAGGCTGTTTAGGGCCTTAAAGGTGAGTAAACCCACCTTAAAGAGGACCCTCCACCTAACCGGCAGCCAGTGCAGTTGATGCAGCACCGGAGTGATGTGACAATACTTAGGCTGTCCTGTCAACAGTCTAGCTGCCATGCTCTGCACCAGCTGCAGTCAGCGCAGGGTACCCCCTGAGACCCCGAGATAGAGCGCATTACAATAGTCAAGCCTGGTCATCAGGAAGGCATGCACCAAGGTGGGCTTTATCCTAGCGATATTCCTCAGATGATAAAAACTAGTGCAGACAATGGACGCCACCTGAAACTCAAGTGTCAATCCATTGTCAAGGATAACGCCCAGATCACGCACCCTAGAGGAGGCCTTCAATGGTACAGAGCCAAGAAAAAGCCCTGTCTCTGCACCAGAGACCAGTCTATCACACCCTCTGTTTGACTCCACCACTAGTACCTCCGTCCTATCGGGGTTCAGTTGCAACCAGCTGGAGGCCATCCAGTCACTGATCTCAGTGAGGCAGCTGTTAAGTACTTCCACTGCGCAAGATGTTCCAGGGGCCAAGGAGAGATACAGTCCTGTTAGATAGAAAAGACTCAAACCAGCAGATGAGAGTGCCAGCGAGTCCACAGAATTCCCTTAGGTGGTCAAGTAACACTCGATGATCAACCATGTCAAATGCTGAGGAGAGATCGAGGAGAACAAGAATTGTCCCCTTCCCTCGATCTCTAGCCCTAAGGAGGTCATTATGCACCCGAACTAGTGCAGTTTCTGTGCTGTGCCTTGCACGAAACCCAGACTGGAGTGGCTCGTATAGATCATGGGCCATGAAATGCTCCTCAAGCGGAAGCGCCACCACCTTTTCCACAATCTTGCCCAAAAATGGAAAATTAGAGATGGGACAGTAATTTGCCTGATGTCAGGGTCCAACGATGTTTTTTCAGAAGGGGTCTCACCAATGCCTCCTTCAAGACATCGGGAAAGACCTCCTCTGACAAGGTACACTGGACAATCAAGGCAAACATCGGGCCTACGGAGTCAACACATCTGATTAAGAAAAGAGTTGGCACAAGGTCCAGTTCACAAAAGGTGTGCCAAAGCTTGGAAGCAATCTCAGTGACTTCAGCCACCTCCACCAGTATAAACTCACCCCAACCAGGCGGAGTGCTCTCCGGTTGCCCAAGCGACCACTGTCGGCCAAGCTCTGGCCCACTGGTGGAACCCCCTGCCTGATGGCAGACACCCTGTCCGAGAAGAACTAAGCAAACTCCTCACACAATGCATTCGAAAAGGCTACCTTCGGCTGTAGACAGGAAGGATGGAGAAACCTGTCCACAGTCTGAAAGAGCATAGTTGGTCAGTTCCTCCCAGCAGCAACCTCCCTGGACAGGAATTCTGCCTTCTTATGGTTGATTGCCCCCTGGTATGCACCATAGTGCACACGTAGGGCCAGTTTATCTACCTCCAGGCTGGACTTCCACCAGCAGTGCTCTAATCAACGACCCAAGGTCTTCATCACGTTGAGCTCCCCATCATACCAAGGGGACCTCAAGTGAGAAGACCTGGGTCATACATGGATTGATGAGAGGTGAGAGGATGTCGAGTGCACCAGACAACGCCTTATTATAGGCATCAACTGCCGTGCACACACCCCAAACACATGCACTGTCCACACTAGATAGATCAGCATCAGCCACCGACAAAAAAACCATCAGGGGTCAACCCCCTCAAAGGGTGGTAGCTGACCATCTCTAAGGGAAGGGCTCTCAGGGGGAGCTCTGAACAGGAACTTCACCGTGCAATAATCAGACCAAATGACCTGATCAATCCTGAGACTATTAATCTCAAGCCCCAGTGAGAACACCAGATCCAATATGTGACCGCCCTGATGGGTTGCGGAGGAAACTCCTTGCGCAAGGCCCAGAGATGGCATCATCTGGAGAAAGTTGTAACCACGCTGAGAAGATTCATCGTCGGCCCAAACATTGAAGTCCCCCAGCACTTAACATCTGGGGGCCTCCAATGTTTCACCAACGACAAAATTGGCCACCTCCTGCAGGAAATCTCCCGCTGCCCCGGAAGGGCGGTAAATCAGAAGAATACGGCAACCTGTTCCCGGACCCCCATAGATGGCCACACATTCAAATGAACATGGTGCTCTCACTGGATGCAGGGTGAAGCTCAGCTCGGACCTAAAACAAATGGCTACCCCCGCGTTCCGCTCTGGGGCAGTGCACTACGGTATACCCGGGCAGGCCGGCAGCCTCTTAAACTGGGCCAGCATCATTACCAATCCAAGTTTCCATGATGCAAGCCAGATCGGCTGAAGAAATCAAGTCCGCTATAATTGCAGTCTTATTTCTGACCGATCTGGCATTGCAAAGCACCGCCCTCAGGGGATTGGTGGACAGTCCAGCCCCTCTGGCTACCTGCCCACTCGGTCTGGTGGAAACCCTGGTGATGGGAACTAAACACATCTGGCCTCTCCCTAGGACCCATCTAATCCCAGGGTGCCTTCTGCACCCCACTACCTCGATTCTACCACCCGCCACAGTGCAAGGGGCACCCCACCCCGATCGAATCATACGGTACCTCCTTATTCCAACCTCTCTACAGCGCCTAGCTGTAGTAACAGACACTGGGAGGCTGAAAAAGGCCATAGATCGAGCAACTGGGATGCCCCATACACTATCCTAGCCCGCCCCAGGCCCTAATGCCTTCCCAGACACATCCCTCATGACCACAAAATCTCTGGCCCACAATACACAACTCACAAACACACTACAACCCCCCCCCCAAAAAAACTCAAATACCATACATTCCACGATACATCAAATAAAACCCAAAACTACCCCCCCAAAATAACCCAACCAAATACACTAGATTTTAAAGTGCCAACGCACACTCCACTCACACACCACACACTCACTTTTTAAACAAAATTTTGCACTCAAACATACACCCTAGTTACATATCCTACCACACACTTTAAACAAAATAAAACTACCCCCACAATAACTACAATCCCCCCCACAAAATTCCAAACTAAAACATTTTAACAACAAAAATTAAACAAGAGTACTTAAAGGGCAAAATCCAATAATGTTCACCAGCAAAAATACTTAATAGGGGAAACCCCTTCTCCAAATCTATATTACCCAATATATACATGAAAGATATTAAAGCAGTAAGCACAACAGTATTTTGAACTGTAAACTATAAAGACCGTCAATGAATGTATCATATAGAGTAGTTGGTTTGAGGAGCTCACACCTCCTCAAATAGAATGTCCAATGTCGTTTCTATCTGCACTGCCTCTCATGTAGACAAGATAGAACCACACAATTATTATTATGCAGAGTATTTAACCAGGCACTCTCACTGCCCGTAAAAGAAAAATTAACCATGAAAAAGGAAAAGAGGTCTGTGTCCAGGATAATAGCCCGTTTGAAACGTCAATACATCCCAAAGAGCAATACACTCCTTCTTCCAGGATTTAGGGTCAACTAAAAAACTGGCAGGTGGCCCAAATAACTCTGCCCCAGGAGACTGCCACCAGAAATCTCCACCACAGTGACTTTGGCCTGCAGATTAGTGTTGGCCCACCAGCCGACCACCTTGATGGCCTAGGAGTAACGAGAGCTCATCAGCCAGCTCCCCGGCTGACCCAGACCTCAGTCTCCTGCACTGCAGTGGATCTAGCAACTTAGCCACCAGGACAAGATCGGCCCCCCATACACCAGCAGTTGACCCCGCACATGACCAGCCCCGGCCCAGCGGCACTTCCTGTTCCTCAACAGAGGGAGTGGCAATAGATTTTCACCAACAGTCAGGTAAAACTCCAGTCCTTCAGTAATCCAGCTCCAGGCACGACACAACACTTGTTCTTCAGGCAATGAAATTCCTCCCACGGGTCCTGCTCCCCAGATCACCGACAGAACCTCCTCCACTTCCTCTCCACCTTGCCACAGCCAGCAATAGTCCAATAAATAAATACACTTAAACGAGCCAAGTTATGACCTGACTCAAATCATGAAAGAACTAATTCAAGAACGCTTCGCAGCTCAACTAATGGAGTCGTTCTGTTAAAAAACATTAATTATGGGCTATATCGGTGACTCCAAAAACACTCAGAAATGGACAAAGTAAAATCTAATTTCCTCTCTTTCCACCCGAAAAAAACACACCTAACTTTACTGCTTCACTTCAGGGGACCCCTATCTAACTAAGCTAATAATTATACCATTTCTACTATTTTAAATAAAAACCGAGTAGTAAAAATGAGTGAATAAGATAAAATGAATTAAATGCAGTTTCTGCTCAAGAACTCCTCGGCAGCTAGCCCAGCATGGCTGCCGCCATCTTTTCCCAACAGCCTGTTACTGCAACAAATCCCACACCCCGTTCAAACACTGGTTAGAAACAGAGAAATTTGCCGGCAGAAAAGGACCCCTTGGCCCATCCAGTCTGCTCATTTCCCCTTCTCTTACTCCCTTTATGCCATGTCATTGTTTCTTTTATTGAGTCCCATGCCCGCTCTAATTTGTTCACCAGATCTACTCCCACCACCCATTCTGGCAGCCTATTCCAAGGATCCACTGCCCTCTCAGTGAAAAACTGTCCCCTCACATTTCCTCTAAATCTGCCCCCTCCAACTTAAATGCATGCCCCCTAGTTGTTTTGTTTTCACTCAGCCCAAATATGCTCCCTTCCCTCACCTTATTTAATCCTCTCAGATATTTGAAGGTCTCAACCATATCCCCCCATCCCCAGCATGTACAAGTTTAGCTCCTCCAGTCATTCTTCATATGACCTCCTGTGAAGCCCTTGAACCATCTTGTTTGCCCTTCTCTGGACCCTCTCCACCCTGTCTCTGTAACCCTGTAAGTGTGGCCTCCAGAACTGCATCCCATATTCCAGATGTGGTCTGACTACGGTTTTGCATAGTGGCACGATCACTTACCTCTTCCTACTTGTAGTGTCCCTCCCTATGTATGCTGACATTTTGCTTGCCCTCCTCACTGCCTTGTTGCATTGGTTCCATACCTTCAGGCTATCTGAAATGATGATTCCCAGGTCCCTTTCCTGCTCTGTGTCCTCCAGTTCCTCGCCTTCCAGCCAGTATTTTGCCCTTGGGTTCCTATGCTCTATGTGCAAAATTTTGCATTTCTTTGTGTTGAATTTCATTTGCCACTTCTCTGACCACTCCTTCAGCTTGGACAGATCCGTCCTCATTCTTTCCACCCCTCCCGGTGTGTCCACTCTGTTACAGATCTTCGTGTCATCTGGAGATAGACACACCTTCCCATTTAGGCCCTCTGTAATGTCTCCAGTGTAAATGTTAAACAGAGTGGGACCCAACATGGATCCCTGGGGAACCCCACTCGTCACCACCCCCCTTCTTGGAGTGCACTCCATTTACTACCACCCTCTGAGTTCTATCTTCCATCCAATTCTCCACCCAGTTTGTTAGTTTGCTTCCCACCCCTAAACTGTCTACCTTGCTTATTAGTCTCCTGTGAGGGACAGTGTTGAAGGCCTTCCTGAAGTCCAGATAGGCCACATCCACCGCCCCTCCCTGGTCACATATTTCTGTTACCCCATCAAAGAATTCAGTCAGGTTGGTCTGACATGACTTTCCACCTGTGAACCCATGCTGGTTGTCATCAATGATTCCCCCTCCATATATTGTATCAGTCTTTCCATTATGAGTGCTTCCATCAGCTTGCCCACCACAGAGGTGAGACTGACTGGACGATAGTTACCCTGCTCTTCTTTTCCTCCCCCTTTGTGCAATGGCACCACATCATCCCTTTTCCAATCCTCTGGGACCTTCCCCTTGTTTAGGGATAGATTAAATAACTTTGTGAGTGGTGCTGCAAGTTCCTCTCTCAACTCGTTGAGTACCCTGGAGTGAATGGCATCAGGGCCATTGCCTTATCCATCCGCAGTTTACCTAATTCCTCTAATACCCTACCCTCTGAAAAGGAGCTTGTGTCAATCCCCATGCCCGCTCTTCCCCTGCTTCTTTGCTCTGACCCTTTCCATTCTTCCTCAACCGTGAAGACTGAGGTAAAGTATTCAGTCAGCAAATTTGCCTTCTCCTCATCCCCTTCCTTCAGAGCTCACCCCTCTCCTCTGAATCTCATAATCCCGTCTTCTTTTCCTTCTCTCACTTATATATCAGAAAAATGTCTTGTCCCCCGTTGGCCTCCCTTGCTATTTTCTGCTCTGTGCCCGCCTTTGCCCTCCTGACTTTTTTCCCAGCTTCCTTTAGTTTCTCCCTGTAAGCTTCCTTTTCCGCCATCCCCTGTGAAGATTTGTAGATCCTGAAAGCTTTCATTTTTTCCCTGACTGCTCATCCCACCTCCTTTGTAAATCAGAGTGGTTTTGTCCCTCGTTTGTGTTTGGTCACCCTCCTGATGCACTGCTCTGTTGCCAGCAGAATTCCCCTCTTTATTGCCCCCATGACTCCTCAATGCCCTCTAGGTTCTTTTTGCCCTCTAGTTCCTCATTGAAAATTTCCTTAATTTTCCTAAAATCCACTTTCTGAAAGTACATTACCTTAGCAGTGGTCCTTTTCTTTTCCGCTCCTATCCAAAGATTGAACCTGACCATTCTGTCTTCACTATCCCCCAAAATTTCCCTGACCTCAACATCCTCAACACTGTCCCCATTTGTCATCACCAGGTCCAGTATGGTCTCTCTCCTAGTTGGTTCTCTGATCAGTTGTTGAAGGAGTGCCTCATGCATAGACTCCAACATCTCCCTACTCCTTTCTGATTTTGCTGTTGGAATCCCCCAGTTTATATCGGGGAGATTGAGATCCCCTCCCACCAGAATTTCTCCTTTGCCACCCATCCTTTGTATTTCATTAGCCATCTCCCTAGCCACCTCCTCCCCCTGACTTGGTGGACTGTATACTACCCCTATCCGTACTGATTCCCCTGAACTCTTAATTATCATGATCCATAGGATCTCTGCAGAGCCCTGTTCTTCCCTACTCTCCGTTGTTAGAAAAGCAACTGCTTGACTGATGAAGCACTCAGACTTGCAGTACATAGCTCTGTGACCTCCATAATTGATTACGACCTGGTTGTATATGGCGCCAAGACAGACTCCACAGTTAAAAGAATCTCAATAGCCTTAAATAAGGCCTGTAGGCTTGTCACAGAGGCCCACCAGCTCACACACACACCTGTGAGTTATATGCCCAAGCTGGGTGGCTCAATCTTCAATGCAGAATGAAGTACCAGACCTGCCTGCTTGCCAAGAAAACATCCTTGAGCCTAACTCCCCCAGGTGTCCAAAACCTTCTGTGCTCATTGACAAATCCCCACCACACCACAGGAAAAATCAACCCATCTTTCAAGGTTGCCTTCTGCGCACCTTGCAAGGGCAAAGATCATTTGAGTACCATGCCTCCAACTGGCTGAACTCCCTCTGCTGTGACATACTGGCCGAATCCAAAACTGGGCCTTTTAAGCAGAAGCTGCAGGCTTACCTAGCTGTGCTTAATAGTTGTAACTGCCAAACCTAATTAGAATCTGGCTGACCTGTTTACACTGTCCAACTGTTGCACTTAGCTGCTATGGCAAATACGAGGGCGCTCACCCACTACCTTTACTTCCGAACTACCACGGTCCACCCCTTCACCTCTGTAGTTTGTCCCCTGTTCACCCTCTCCAACCTTATACTTTTCTATGGTTTTCACATTCAACTTCTTCCCTTTGATCCTTATGCCCTCCTACACCATCCCCAGCTCTCCGGGCTCCTAAAAAGGCATCTTGGCTGCGAAGCTTAAGTCGGTATAAATAAAGTAAAATGTTTAATAGCCTATCCTACATTGTATGTAAGCATTATCACTTAAATTGTACTACCTGAAGTTTTCTGAATTGTATGAACTCAGAGAACAGACAGAACACCAGGAGGAAGGAGCTACTGGTATAACTAAAACTTCTCTACTGGGACTAAGAACTAGAAATCTTGTACTGGGACCTTCAATGTAGGGTAAAAAAAAAGAGTTAGTGTGTTTGTCAGAGGTAGTTGAAGTAAATTGTTATCTGTTATCTGTGAACTTATCTAGGTGCTTGTCACAGGTGTCAGAAGGGAATTGTTATCTGTGAAATTAACTAAGTGTAGAAATATTTGCAAAGTAAGGGGAGTGGCTTAGCCAGAAGGAGCCAGGTTAAAACCAGATTTAAGCACTGCCCTAGATAGCTTCTGCCAGAGAACAGACAGAACACCATGAGGAAGGAGCTACTGGTATAACTAAAACTTCTCTTCTGGGACTAAGAACTAGAAATCTTGTACTGGGACCTTCAATTTAGGGTAAAAAAAAAGAGTTAGTGTGTTTGTCAGAGGTAGTTGAAATAAATTGTTATCTGTGTACTTATCTAGGTGCTTGTCACAGGTGTCAGAAGGGAATTGTTATCTGTGAAATTAATTAAGTGTAGAAATATTTGCAAAGTAGGGGGAGTGGCTTAGCTAGAAGGAGCCAGGTTAAAACCAGATTTAAGCACTGCCCTAGATAACTTCTGCCAGAGAACAGACAGAACACCAGGAGGAAGGAGCTACTGGTATAACTAAAACTTCTCTACTGGGACTAAGAACTAGAAATCTTGTACTGGGACCTTCAATTTAGGGTAAAAAAAAAGAGTGTGTTTGTCAGAGGTAGTTGAAGTAAACTGTTATCTGTGTTATCTGTGTACTTATCTAGGTGCTTGTCACAGGTGTCAGAAGGGAATTGTTATATGTGAAATTAACTAAGTGTAGAAATATTTGCAAAGCAGGGGGAGTGGCTTAGCTAGAAGAAGCCAGGTTAAAACCAGATTTAAGCACTTCCCTAGATAGCTTCTGCCAAAGAACAGACAGAACACCAGGAGGAAGCATCTACTGGTATAACTAAAACTTCTCTACTGGGACTATATTGCCCTCCTTCCCTCCCCTTCACCCCCACCCTAAACCAGTTCTACTTTCATAGGCACAGGATTTAACTGACAACAGGAACTTCCTGTTTGGGAGCAGGAAGTGAGTGATCACAGAGCCACCAAAGACTCACCATCCTAGAAGGGCAAGAGTAGCTCTCTAACCCCCCAGCTGCTGGAGGTCTGACTCTGAGCAAGTAAGGAGACTACTGAGAAATATAGGAACTTCTTGTCTTAGAACTGGAAGATCAGGAGCTAACAGGGCACAGAGGCAGTAAGTAAGTAGGGGAAGAAAAAAAGAAAAAAAAAAAGAAAATAAACAAACAGAGGAAAGAGCAAGTATTCCAAACAACAGTTAGGGGGCCAGAAAAAAGACATAATGGGAGTGGTGCAGTGCAGTGGCTGTGGAGCAGCAGTCTTCCGGAAGACGTTCTGGAGGATGCAGTGTTGTCCCATCTGCAGGCACCTCTCTGGGCTGAGGGAGGAGGTTGCTCATCTCCAGGCTGAGATGGCCAGGATTTGTGGGCCCTCCTCTCCCACCCAGAGTCACTGCCATTGCCTCAGAGGTTGCCAAGAAAGAGGAGTGGTTGGACCACAGTGGGCTCAGGGAGGGTGAGGGTGGTGGAACAGAGGTGCATCCCTCCAGTTGTACCTCTCCACAATTTCTATGCCATTCTGGAAAAGTGTGGTTCCTCTACGGAGGCACCCACAGTGGAGACCAAGGAGGATGCTGGGAACCTCCACAAAGGAGACTAACAGGAGGGTGGCATGGGACCCCACAGGGGGAAGGAAACAACTCCTGGTGGGGGACTCCATTATTAGGAAGGTAGAACTGGGGGAGGAAGGGGAGAGGGAGGTAAGGTGCCTGCCTGGCGCCATGGCTTGGAAGGACAGGGAGCGAATCCTCAGGATCATGGGAGCAGCTGCACAGGGGAGGGAGCTGGATGTCATTGTCCACCTAGGGACAAATGACCTGGCTAAGAAAGGGATCAGAGCAGTGCAAGAAGCATTTGTGGAGATGGGGAGGGGCCTTAGACAAATAGCACACACGGTAACCTTCTCGGAGGTGCTGCCTATCTATGGCATGGATGAGGCCAGGGGCTCCACACCATGGGATTCAATCAGTGGTTGAAAAACTGGTGCAGAGCTCAAGGATTTGGCTTCATTGGGCACTAGGGATCCACCTGGATGGATGCAGGCCTATACTGGTGTGATGGTCTGCATCTGATCAGGAGGGGAACCAGGATCCTAGGTGATAGGTTTAAATACTTCATTGGCAAGCATTTAAACTAGCCAAGGGGGGAGGCACTGGAAAGGAGCAGGGAAATCCTAGCCCCCCCAAAAAAATCAGGGTACTAAGTGAGGTAGACACCAACATAGAGATGTCAATAGGGAGAAGTGCAGGGGTAAATTGAGAAAGTGACAAATGCAATAAGGACAGGGATGGGGCAAAAATGGGTAAGGCCTTCAAGAAATGGAGGATAATGAGTACCAATGCCTGTAGTCTGGGCAACAAGCTCCCTGAACTGGTGGCGTTGATGGAAGAGGGATGCCTATATATCGTAGCAGTCACAGAAACATGGTACACAGAGAACCATAACTGGGATGTTAACATACCAGGGTACACAACCTACAGGAGAGACAGGGAGGACAGAAGGGAGTAGCTCTCTATGTAAGGGAAGAGATAAAAGCAACTGAACAAAAGAGTAAACAGGGAGGAGAGGAGGCACTGTGGGTCACCTTAGAGACTGGAAATGGCACCACAATCCGCACAGGGGTTGTATACAGACCCCCATGTCAGGGGGAGGGAATGGACAAGGATATGACAGACGGCATACTTAGGATGGCAGAGAAAGGGGAGATACTGTTGATGGGGGACCTTAATATGCCAGATGTTAACTGGAGCACCTTTGCTGCAGCCACACCCAAAAGCAGGGCCATTCTTGATGCCCTTCGGGTGGCATGCCTCAGACAGCTAGTTTTGGAACCTACTCATGAGGGAGCAATCTTAGACCTCACACTCTCAAATGGGGACAGTGAGAGGATCTCAGATCTAGAAGTGGGTAGCCATTTGGGAACAAGTGACCACCAAACAGTGTGGTTCACAATAAACTCAGCTACAGAGTCAAGCCATACAAAAGTGAAGGTTCTGGACTTCAGGAGAGCTGACTTTGGCAAGATGGGAGAGTGCCTTAGAAAAGCACTAGCAAACAGGCTAGAAGGAGGGGTGGAGCAACAATGGGGAAATATCAAAACTGCTATCACAGAGGCAACAAGCCTTTGTGGGAAGCAAATAATCAAATCAAAATGAAAGGAAAAGCCACTATGGTTCTCAAAAAAAGTGGCGGTGAAGGTTAGGGAGAAAAAGATAGCATTTAGGAAGTATAAGGAAACAGAAGGAGCAGGACAGAGAACTGTACCAGTTAAGGAAGAAGGAAGCAGGGAGGGTAGTCAGAATAGCAAAGGCACAAACTGAGGAAAAGATAGCCAACTCGGTTAAGAAGGGGGATAAAACCTTTTAAAGGTATATCAGGGAGCGCAGAAAGACAAAGTGAGGGACAGTGAGGCTGAACAGAATGGATGGTGGGTGGGCAAAGAGTGACAGTGAAAAAGTAGGGATACTGAATGAATACTGCTGTTCAGTAATCACAAAAGAGGAAGTGGGGGAGGTGCCTAATCCAATTAACAGAAGCACTCTGGAGTGGGGGGTCGATCCCAGTCCTTTCACCGAAGAAAGGGTTCTGAAAGAACTCCTAAAACTGAAGGTGGACAAAGCAACGGGGCCAGATGAAATTCATCCCAGAATTCTAAAAGAATTAAGCAGAGAACTAGTGACACCACTGACTACCCTTTATAACAAATCATGGGAGGATGGTGTGGTACCTGAGGACTGGAAGAAGGTTGATGTGATTCCCCTTCACAAAAGTGGGAGCAAGACAGAGACAGGAAACTACAGATCTGTCAGTTTGACCTCTGTGTTAGGGAAAGTGATGGAATCACTTCTGAAGGAAAGAATTGTTGAGTACCTAGAGGCCAGTGGGGCAAAAGGACTCAAGGCAGCATGGGTTCACAGCGGGAAGGTCATGTCAGATGAATCTAATTGATTTCTTTGACTGGGTGACCAAAGTAGTAGACCAGGGAAGGGCTATGGACATGGCCTACCTAGACTTTAGCAAAGCATTTGACACAGTCCCGCACAAAAGATTAGTAGTCAAATTAACCAGCCTTGGAGTGGGTCCCAGGGTGGTAGCCTGGGTAAAACATTGGCTGAACAGGACACAGAAGGTAACTGCAAATGGAGTCCACTCTGAAGAAAGAGGGGTTACTAGTGGGGTACCGCAGGGTTCAGTTCTGGGTCCAGTCCTTTTTAATGTCTTTATAAGTGACATTGCAGAGGGACTGGAAGGAAAAGTATGCCTCTTTGCAGATGACACAAAGATCTGCAACAGGGTTGATACACAAGGAGGCGTGGAAAGGATGAGAAGGGACTTGGCAAGGTTGGAGAAATGGTCAGAAGTATGGCAGCTTAGATTCAATTCAAAGAAGTGCAAAGTAATGCACCTGGGAAACAAAAACCTAGGGAAAGATTACACAGTGTGGGGGAGGTAGTAACAACAACAAAAATGGAAAGGGACCTGGGGGTAATCATATCAGATGACCTTAAGGTTGGCAAGCAATGTGAGAAGGTGGTAGGGAGGGCTGGGGGATACTGGGATGTATAGGGAGAGGCATCACGAGCAGAAAACAGGAAGTTGTTATCCCCTTTACAGACAGTTGGTGAGACCCCATCTGGAGTACTGCGTCCAGTTCTGGAGACCCCATCTCGCAAGGACATAGACAGGATGGAGGCAGTTCAGAGGAGGGCAACTAAAATGGTGCAGGGTCTGCAAGAGAAGCCATATGAGGAGGCTAAAGGAGCTTAATATGCATACCCTTGAGGAAAGGAGGAGAGGGGACATGATAGAACGTTTAAGTACCTCCAGTGGAATCAACAACGTCCAAGAGGGTAGCATCTTTCAGAAAAGAGATGTGCAAGAACAAGGGTCAATTTGAAGATAAGGGGGTAGTTCGGAAATGTGAGAAGTATTTTTTCATAGAGAGGGTAGTGGATGCATGGAACAGCCTTCCTGAGGAGGTTGTGGGGTCTAAAACTGTGGGAGAATTCAAGAATGCATGGGACAGACATAAGGCAATTTTTGTGGGGGGTAGGAAGAAATAGGCTGTTGGTTATCCTCTAGGTAGGGAAATGGGCAGACTAGGTGGGCCAAGCGGTCCTTATCTGCCGTTAAAGTCTATGTTTCCATGTTTCTATGTAATAAGTTGTATTGGTTGTATGGCTGTTCTTAAATGTAATGTAACTGAACATTCTGTTCATTTACCCAACTTACCCACTGTCTTCCCAAATCATATACAGTATGTTATCCTCTGGTACCCATGACGTGGAACCTTTGTAAATGAGCCCCCAGCTCAAAGGTATTTATAATCTGAGAATGTAATAAATAAATAATAAAATATATATTATAGTTACGGTTGAGCAGCAGTTTCTATGTTAAACCTGACATTTTGCACTTTAATGACTTTGCAACCGATCATTGGATTTGCACAAAATTTGGAATGCACTGTCCTGTGGGGTAGATCTCTTGATGTGGCAAGTTTTGCTCTGGTTGGATGTGCAGATAATGAGATCTGGATAGTAAATAAAAACACCCATTTTTGTAGTTTTTTCCTCATCGCCTTGCAGCCAAATGGTGTGGAATTTCTGCATGATATTTGAAGGGTATAAAGAACATTGGTTAGAAGCATAGACAGTGAAAATTTTGTGCAATAATATTAATTGGTTGCAAAGCTATTAAGTTTCTTAGTTCCCATTATATCCTATGGGACTTTGCTGAACATTCTCTTTCTAGGATAGAAGTCTTTTTTGCGAAGGAGGATTTCATCTCATGAAGAAAGATCGAGTCTAGCGATAGCATTCCTGCTTTACGAGATTTGGAATCCCTCTTCGTGAGAAAAAAATCCTTGGTAGTGAGCCACCATCTTGTTTTTTTTCTCCCATCAACTAAAAAGTGTGTAAAATACAAAAAACTGTTGTCGTTCTAAAAAACAAACACCAGAACCTAGCTAAACAGGACCCGTTTAGCTAGAATCTGACCTTTGGTTTTTAAAACAACTGCCAGAAATGCCCTTTCTGGGCACCCGAAATCCCAGGTGCCCAGCTAAGTGAGAGCAGCCTTTAGCACCGTTTTCCCCTGGTGTCCAGTTTAACCCCTCACTCCCCGATCAATGTCCCCAATCAATTCCCTGCTGTCTAGTGTCCTCCCCACACTCTGATTGCCCTCCCACTCTTTTTTATATTAGTAATAATATATTCCGACACTGGGATGCCCACCTCTGGTGTCAGATAACTCCCGCCACCACAGCACATTATTTTAATATTGTGCTGACATCGGGGGGCCCAATCCCCATCTTGGCAGTAGCACCCCTTCCCTGACAGTGTGGGACACTGGGTAGCCCACTCCCAGTGTCCCCAGTTATGTCATACCCCCCTTTACTGTGCTTTTACCAACATCGAGATGCCCAATCCCTGTGTCAGCAGTCACTGCAACCCCTCCCCCTGACAATGCTGGACACAGGGTAGCACACTCCCAGTGTTCCCAGTTATGTCCTATCCCCCCTTCACTGTGCTTTTGCCAACAACGAGGTGTCCAGTCCTCATGTTGGTAGTCACTGCAACCCCTCAACAGTGTGGGACACTGGGTGGCCCACTCCCAGTGTCCCCAGTTTTGGAGTTCCCCCAGTACCATGGAACACTGGGAGCCCACCCCGTGTTCAGAAATATGTAAATGTCCCTGTAAAAAGAAAACAGTCCGATGTCTTTTCTTTTGTTTCCGTGAAAAAAAGAAAACAGTCCCTCATCTCCCCCGCCCCTCCCCCATCCCGAACCTCCTCTGCGCACCCACCTCCCCGCACTCCCCTTACCCACTACTTACCTCTGGAGGTCTGCGGCTGCAATCTTCTGTGGACTAGGACATGTCTGTACTCTTCAAAACTGAACTGCGAACTGAAGAATCAAAGGTAAGCACCATATAATGGCTGTCAATGGCATTTTGAACTTATGTTGATAACTTGGCCATTTTTTTGAATTTTTACACCAAATTTTCCACATAGCTTTTTTAGGACCCCACCTCATGAACACTGTCACTGTCATGTCATTAATCGGTCCTGAAAGGTGATTTAGTGATCACTGCGCAGAATCACCTTTCGGGACTGATTAACAAAACAACAGTGCCAGTGTTCATGAGGTAAGATCCCAAAAAGCCCATGTTGAAAATGTGGTGCAAACATATCAAAAAACACCTGAGTTACGCACAGTTGTTGAACTTTTGCTATGCACGTGCGTATCTTTGGCAATTGTCAATATTTTCACTCCAAATTTTCAATATAGACATTTTTTCACACCATCTCAGGAACACTACAGCTGTCATTTCTCTCATCCTGCCAGACACGTGTTTATGCAACAGTGGCACAGAATGGCGTGGTTGCTGCACAAAATCACCTTTTGGGACCCAGTAACAAAACAACAGTGCCAGTGTTCATGAGGTGTGGCCCCATAAAGGCCATGTTGAAAATTCGGTGCAAAAATATCTAACAATGCCAGAGTTACGCGCGGTTGTTGGAATTTTTCTACGCACTTGCATAGCTTTGTCAATTTGTCATATTTTCACTCCAAATTTTCAACATTGCCATTTTTTCACACCACCATATGAATCGTACAGATGTAATTTTTCAAATCCTGCCAAAAATGCTTTTCCACACCTGTGGCACAGAATAGCGTTACAGTTGCACAGAATTATATTTTGACTGGGATTTGAAAGTTTACTGTACTGGGTACATGCAGTGAGGTGATAAGAAGATTATGTTGAACATTTGGGGTGAAAATGTTTTAAGATGGCACAGTTATGACTATTTGTTGCAATTTCACTATGCCTGCTCATAACTTGATGCTTGGAAGCACAGGGGCTGGAGGCTCCTAGGTTTTCACAGCTAGATACATATGCGCATCTGTGGAGGGATGGGATGTGCTCCCACAGTAAAATAAAAATACTATTATCTATCTAAAAAAGTAAGGAAATTAACTGCCAAAAACTTCATTAATGCATCAGTTAGGATTAAAGCATCAAAAGTAGGGAACTGTAGCTTTAGGGTTTCCAACCCTAACACCCCCCCCCACTCTGCACAAACGAAGAGAGATCAGGAGGTGACACTGGCATCTCCAGCCCTAACGCTCACCCCATTCTCCTATGCTGTGGCTGCCCAGCTTATTTTCTAACAGGATGTGGTGAACGTTAGGGCTGGAGATGCCAATGCCATCCCCGACCCCTCTTCGTCTGTGTAGGGTGGAGGTGGGGTGCTAGGGTTGGAAACTCTAATGCCACATTTCCCTACTTTTGATGCTTTAACCCTAATACATTAATGAAGCTTTTTGCAATATATATATGTATATATAGGCACAGTCGTGCCCCTATAGTTAGGGTTGAGTAAGCAGTTTAATGTTAAACCCCAAATTGTGCACTTTAATAACTTTGCAACCATTCAATGGATTTGCATGAAATTTGGTATGCATTGTCCCATGGAGTAGATTTCCAGACATGTCAAGTTTTGTTTTGATCAGATCTGTGGTTTTTGCACAGCGCATAGTGAAAGTGTGTTTTTTCACTTTTGTATGTTCGGCTTTTGAGTATGCTCAATTCAGTCTTTGGAATAGGTGTATGTTTTGTGAAAGAGGATTTGCCTCATGATCAAGGATTTTGTCACCTCACAAACAGAGATTTATAAAATCCCTGTTTGTGAGGAAAAAAATCCCTTTTTGCGAGCCATCATCTTGTTTTCATTTTTTGCTACAAAGAAAATATAACTTGTCCCATAGATGTGTTCTGTGGTAAATGAAGTATGGGTTTTGTTAGGACGACACCATGTACAAACCTATGGCTTTGGTTCTGTTCAGATTTTTGAAAAAAAAAAGGCAATTTTTTATTTAAAAAATCCTTTTTCTTCATTTGCTTCCGATCCTTGTTCGTGAGGTGTCAAAATTCCTGGTCATGAGCCGATCTTTGTTTGCAAGCTGTCAAAATTCTTGTTCACCATTTCCAGACCAGATGGCCCTACCTTGGCGGGCAAGGACTGGCTCCTGAACGAGGGATTCTGACAGCTCAAAAGGATTATTTTTTAAATCCCTTTTCAAGAGCTGTCAAAATCCCTTTTCGAAAGCTGTCAAAATCCCTTTTTGCAAGCCGATCCTTGTTTGCGAGCTGTCAAAATCCTTGTTCACGATTTCTGGACCAGATGGCCCTATCTCTCAAACAAGGCCTGGCTCATGAACATGGATTTTGTCATCTCATGAAAAGGGATCGGCTCGCAAAAAAGGGATTTTGACAGAACATGAAAAGGGATTGGTTTTTTTAAATCCCCTTTCACGAGCTGTCAAAATCCCTTTTCATGAGCTGTTAAAATCCCTTTTTGTAAGTCAATCCCTTTTTGTGAGCTGTCAAAATCCTTGTTTGTGAGATCAGGACCAGATGGCCAAAATCTCTCAAACAAAGGTTTCTCAGGAACAGAGATTCTGACAGCTCATGAATGGGGATTCAGCTGGTGAACAGGGATTTTGACACCTCACAAACAAGGAATTAAAAAACTTTCCCAGTGTACTGCTAAGAAACGGTTAGGTCTTTTGACTTAGAATTTGCAGGGTACAAAGGGGGTGTCCCACAGATCTAAGTTATGTTGTTTAGGTGTAAAAATTTGCATCAGTTCCATAATTATGCCATTACAAAGTTGAGAAATTTCCCATAGGATAACACTGTGGCAAACACGTCACCTTTTGGTGCCTATATCTTGAAAAGTTTTGAGATACAGATTTTTTGCTGAACACAGCTATACCTTTAAGCATGTGTGAAGTTTACCAGTCCATGATTACAACTGCAGTGAAATTTTTTCAAAGGTTGCTATGGTTACTAAGATATTGCGCCATTTGCAGCACAGGGGTTACTTGGAATGTGTCTAGACCTGTGCTATGTCTCTATAATTATAGATAGGTGGGGGCCCTGTGCTCCCATATATGGTTAACATTATGCATGTCTGTGCGCTTATGGGGTCCTGCGCTCCCAACACTATGTAAATATAAGATTACGCTTTCTCAAAAAGTAAGGAAATGCATTGCAAAAAAAACTTTGTTAATGCATCAGTTAGGGTTGAAGTGACAAAAGTAGGTAAATGAGGCATTAGGGTTGACACCCTAACACCTCCCCACACACCCACCCCACCCCACCTCCCTCCCACCCACCACAGACCAAAGATGATGGTGTGCCTTGGGGTCACTGGGACTAACTATCACCCCCACTGTATCACATAAGTTTGTTACACATGGAATGGGGTGAGAGTTAGGCCAAGCGACAAGACACACCACACCTATTGGTCTGTGGTGGGTGCAGAAATGTAGGTAGTAGGGTGGTGGGGTTGTTAGTGTCAACCCTAATGCCTCATTTCCCTACATTTGTCACTTCAACCTTGACTGATGCATTAACAAAGTTTTTTGCAACATATATACAGTATATACAGACACACACATATATATATTCATTTCAAAAACGTTGTTAATGTATCAGTCAGGATTGTTAGTAAAGTGACAAAAGTAGGGATATATGGCATTAGGGTTTTCAACCCTAACACCCCATCCCCACCCTACAGACACTGACAGTCATCGGGGGTGTGCCTTGGGGTCATCAGCCTAACGTTCACACCATTCCATAAGTAAATAAGCTGAGATGAGTACAGCACAGGAGAATGGGGTGAGTGTTAAGCCCGACAACCCCAAAGCACCCCTCCGATGCCTGTCAGTGTCTGCAGGGTGGGGTTGGGTTATTTAAGTTGGAAACCTTAATGCCATATTTCCCTACTTTTGTCGCTTTACTAACAACCAACTGATGCATTAATCACGTTTTTTGCAATGAATTTCCTTACTTTTTCAGATAGTTTACTGGTATCCTTATTTACCTGTAGGAGCACAGAGCCCTTTGGACCCTGCACGCCCACCCTCCATAACTGTCCTTATGTCACAGTGGGAGTGCAGGGCCCAACTTTGCTCTGTGATTGTCTTTATTTTACTGTGGGAGCGCAGGGTCCTTTGGACCCTGTGCACCCATCCCTCCACAGATGTGTGATCAAATTATCAGCACAGCCATCTTATTACCCCAGCACATATACCCAGTAGAGAAAATTTTCAAATCCCTGCCAAAACATAATTCTGCACAACTGCAATGCCATTCCATGCCACAGGTGCAAAAACACATTTTGGACAGGATTTGAGAAATGACAGATGTGACATACATGAGGTCGGGTAATAAGAAGGCTATGTTGAAAATCTGGGGTCAAAACAATTAAAGTTTCTGAAGTTATTAGTGGGAGTACTGAAATTGCAATGAATGCTTATGACATTAGCATTTTTTTCATATTGTGACCCCAAATTTTGAACATAGTCTTCTTATGACCCCACCTTATAAACCCCATTGGTGAAAATTTTCAGATCTGTGGCAAAACTCCATTCCATGCCACAGGTGCAAAAACACATTTTGGGCAGGATATGAAAAATGACAACTGTACTGTTCATGAGGTGGTGTGAAAAAATGGCTATGTTGAAAATTTGGAGTCAAAATATTAAAAACTACCAAAGTTATGTGCATGCATAGAAACATTTCAACAAACACTCATAACTCGGTTAATTTTAGGAATTCTTTCACCAAATTTTCAACATGGGCTTTTTGGGACCCCACCTCATGAACACTGGCACTGTCAGTTCATTAATCAGTCTTGAAACATGATTTCATGCAGTGACCACGAAATCACCTTTCAGGCCTGATTAACAAAATGACAGTCACAGATGACAGTCACAGTGTTCATGAGGTAGGGTCCAGAAAAGCCCATGTTGACAATTTGGTGAAAAAATACCTAAAAATGGCAAAGTTATCAACATAAATTCAAATGCCATTGAAATACATTATACAGCACTTACCTTGATTCCTCAGTTTGTGGTTCGACTTTGAAGAGTGCAGACATTTCCCCATCCACAGAAGATGACAGCAGATGACTTCTGGATGCAAATATAGGGTAAGGGAGTGTGTGGGGTTGGTGAGTGCTCAGTGGGAGGGGCAGGATAGGGGAGGGGGATGGTGGGGATGATGAGGGACGGTTTTAATTTTTTCAAGTTTAAAAATAAAAAAGACGCCATGGGACTGTTTTCTTTTCAAACAGGTTTTAAGAAAAAACATATTTTTCAGGACACTGGAAGCGGGCTTCCCAGTGTCCCACATTACTGGAGGGGGCTAGCACAACAGCAATGGTGCCTTTTCTTTACTTATCAAATGTCTCAATCAACTGGATATTTGATTTTTGAAAATGTAGCATATGCAAAAATAAGCAATACTTATTTTCGCACATATCACATTTTTGCACATCAAATATCCAGTTCATAGAAGACAGCAATCCTGTCCCGGTCCATAGAAGATGACAGCGCACAACCTCTGGAGGTAAGTATAGGGTAAGGGGTGTGTGTGGGGTGGTGGGTGCTCAGTGAGAGGGTTGGGATGGGGAGGGGGACAGCAGGGACGATGAGGGACAGTTTTCTTTTTTTCAAAGTAAAAAAAGACATCGAGGGTCTGTTTTCTTTTTACATGTACAAATAAATCTATATTTGGGGACACTGGGAGTGGGCTCTCCAGTGTCCCACACTACTGGGGGGTTGGGGCATGTAATGCCAACATGGTGATTGGGCCCCCCCGATGTCAGCACATATTAAACAGAAGCGGCTGCAGGGGGAGCATCTGACACTGGGGGTGGGCAGCCCAGTGTTGGAATAAATATATAATAAACAAAACTATGGAAATCGGAGGGTGGAGGGTGATGCTACATAACAGTGAGGAATGTGGGAGGGTGGGGGTACCACTGGACACCGGGGACATGAGACAGTGATCAGTGGGTGGGGGGTGCCACTAGATACCATGGAAATGGCAGGTCACAGCTAGGGTGCAGCTGGCAGCATGAGTTCAAGCTAAGCTGCAGAAGTAAAGAAAATCCTGCTGTTCTCATACTAAGAACATGGCAGAAGAAGTCCTCTTGGTAATCTTGGCACCCAGGATTTCAGGTGCACACAAAAGGTGTTTCTGGCCAGTATTAAAAAAAACATTAGAATCTAGCTAAACGGGTCCTGTTTGGCTATGTTCTGATGTATCTTTTTTATACTATATTTACTTTGACATGTTTTCTTAAGTTTCTCTCCCTCACTAACGAGAAAACGAGATGGCGGATACAACAAAGCTCTGCGAAACTACAGCAGGCTCTATGTGATCCTACATGCAAAATGACAGTAGCTCCTGCGAAAACAAGGATCTCTGAAAACAAACTAGGCTCTATGTGACCCTACATGCAAAAATGGAGTACCTCCTGCGAAAACAAAATAATTTTTGTGTGGGACATTAACTTTCCCCATAGGAAATAATGGGAAAATTAACTTTGAATGGATTAATATTTTTTTCACCAAACCTTCAACAGGCACATCTGTGAGGCAAAGGCTTTCTACCATGAAAATTTCAGACCACAAAATAAAGTTATCTCTGAGATACAAGTTGACAAAGAAACGGCAAAAGGAAAAAATGTAAATTTAGGGATTTCTGAACTTTAATAATTTTAGAACCGTTCCACAGATTCACACATTTGCCACATAAAGAGACCTACCCCTAGAGATTATCCATGCCACATTAATATATATATATATATATATATATATATATATATATATATATATATATATATATATGTCGTGCCTAAAACCAGATTGTAAGGAGTTAAACAGATTTTCAGATTCTAGATATTTCTTGTGCTGGTTACTCACAACCTTTTCCAGAAGTTTGGATACGATGAGAAGTAAGGAAATGGGCCTGTAATTATTAAGGTCTGCAGGATCTCTGGATTTAAACAGGGGGATAACATGAGCTGTCTTCCATAGTGGTGGCACGGCAGCCTGGGAGAGTGATAGGTTAAAGAGGTGTGTAAGTGGGACAGCTAGGACCCGATAACCAATTTTCAGGTAGTAGAGGTCTAAAAAGTAAGCTCCAGTGCTTTTTCTGACATCCAGCTGTAACAGGAGGTCTTCAACCTACTTCAACGAGACTGGTTGCAGGGACAATGAGGAGTTAGATACCGGAATTCCTTGGTCCTGTACACCAAGTTGGGATCATAGATTATTGGCAGGAGAGGTGTCAAAGGCTAGCCCTGCAGTAGCAAAATGATTGTTGAGGTGTTCCAGGATGGAGGGGCTTATTAGAGATGGAGGTGCCACCAACTAGGATTTTAGCAGGTAGTGTGTTTCCAGGAGTGTAACCTTCTAATTCTTTTAGGGTTTTCCAGAATTTATTGGGGCACTTCAAGGATGCATCGAGTGCCATACGATAAAAGTGGCTTTTGACTCTCTGACCAGCTTGGTGCAGAGATTGCTCTCCCTCCTAAACAAAGTCCAGTCAGTTGGGAGCTTAGATTTCTGTGCCATTTTCCCAAGTGCATCTCTTTTTTTGCAAGACAGTCTTTAGCTCTGAATTAAACCAGTGGCAGGATTTCACCCTATTATGGACTTTACTCAGTGGAGCAAGGTTATCTGGAGCTCCTGTAACGATTTCATGAAAGATGACGTCCACCGATTTCGCAAGGTAAAAGTCCTGCCAAAGTAATGAATCTTTTAGTAAGGAAATAAATGTATAGGGGTTGAAATTGCGGCATCTTCTTTTTGTGGAAAATTGTGAAGCTGGTGTGGCTGTTTTAGACGCCCTTACACAAGCAATGTAGCAGTGATCACTTGTATCTGCAAAAAATACGTCAGCATGAGTAAATAGATATGGTTTACTTACTAAAATAAGATCCAGTAGAGAACTATTGTTTGAGTTCTTTGTATTTGGTCTCGTGGATTCATTAATAAGTTGTGTTAGCCCAATGGAGTTACAAAAGGCTTTTAGGGGTGCAGAGGCAGTGGCAAGCCAATTCAAATTGAAGTCTCCTAAAGTTATGATTTCTAAGGTTAATGATCCCAGAGTCTTATTTAGGTGATGCAGCAGTTGTAATACAGCTGACAGAGGCCTGTAGCAACCAACTACACATAGCGAGATAATAGGTGAAATCTTGACCTTCAAGGATAGGTATTCAAATTCATTCTGAATAGAGGTCGAGTCAATGACGGAGCCTTGAAATTTATCTTTAATATATATAACTACTTCACCTCCTCTAGTCTGTCTATCAGTCCTATAGAGAAGGTACGATGGGATATTCACCTCGTGGTCGGCCGTTCCAGGTCTTAACCATGCCTCAGTGACCACTAGTATGTCAGGGGCAGTATGATGTGCCCAAACCTGGATGAAGGCGAGCTTCTTTAGAAGATTGCGAACATTTACGTGCACAAAACTTAACCCCATGAGACTGGGAAGGTCAGAAGGGGAAGAGATACTGGCTGGAGGTCCTGGGTTGAGCTCCACATTGCCTGAGCAGAGCAACAAAAGAAGTAGTAGCTTCCTGATAGCCCCCAAGAGAAATCAAAGTGCTTTTACTCTTTCTCGTTTAGGTGGGCAGTTAGTGGTCACTGCTGGTGTACTGATACTATTATCCAGCTGACCTGTTACAGCAAAGGTCAGGGTTCTTACTGAGCAGTATTTGGGATAATGCAGGGCATACGTAGTGGGTAATGTGCCTACCTTGTCTATAGCTATAACTGTTCCTTTACGCCGGTGAAGCTGAAGGGCCTGGTCTAGTGTGTGGAACAGAGAGGCAGAAGAGTAGAGATTCACTTGCTCAGCTGGGCATCGGGATGCCTCGTCATGCCTAATTGCAGAGGCCTTACTGGATGGAGTATAAGCAAGCCTGATCAGGGGAAAAAAGCAGATCACTAGAAGAGGCATAGAGGGGAATGACAATATAGCCCACATTGTGTCCTATCCTACTGTTCCCTAAAATTTAGATATTTTGAGTCTAATCCTCAGAGAGAGAAGAATATTCTTCTAGAGATTATGTTTGCCCTAATTACAGTGAGTTTGTATTAAGTCCAGCCTAAGTACACAGGCTAAAGACTAGCATGAATACTTTAAGGAGACAGGCACGATCCGAACAAGTTGCGCCAGTTATATGTCAGTATCCCTTTAAGACTGAGCAGAAGATACTTGTAGGTTAATTACTTGATTAAGTCCAAGCCTGTGGGTAGGGGGCAGGACGCTTAGCTATGTTATATTCCAAATTATAATTTGGGGAGTTTAGCAAGACAATGACATTACACAATCAGTGATGAAAAGAATATAATCAATATTTACAGATACATCGTTAGATCAAGTTCTTTATTTAATCCTTTAGGAGATAAACAATCCAGGCTGAAAATCCATCTTGATTCTTTTTTCAACAGCATTTTAACTCTGTTTCCTCTACGTATTTGAGGTTTCACATGTTCCAATAACATAAACTTTAAATCAGAGTTATTGCTATTATGTTTGTCAAAAAAGTGCACCTAATGCTGATTCAAAATTGACATTTTGTATGTCTCTTAGGTGCTCTAACAGATGCTGTTTTGCTGGCCGTGTCGTCATTCCTACATATAATTTAGGACATATACACTGTGCTACGTATACAACAAATGTGGTGGAACAATTCATAAATCCTTTAATAGTAACACTTGAATTATTGCAAGAGTGTTTGAATTCTTTACCCTGTAAGATATTTTTACATGCAGTACAATGATCACATTTGTAACAGCCCACAGGCTTTTGAGGGCAGCCAAGATCGGGTTTTTTTAAAGGGTACTACATAATGGCTGTGGTTAAGGTAATCACCAAGGTTATTAGCCCGACTGTAAACAACCCTGGGTTTCTGTGAAAAAAGTCCTGTGATACTACATTGTTCTAGCAAATGGCAATAGCTGAGTATAATATGCTTCATTTGTGTTGCAATATTATTATACTCGATACAATTTAAAGTGGTATCTCCATTTTCTTGTTCTCTTTTTTTGGTTGCAGAATAGTAATTCTATCAGCAAGACAGCTTAATATGTATACCCTTGATGAACGGAGGGATGGGGGGGACATGATAGAAACTTTCAGGTACGTCAAGGGAATCAACAAAGTCCAGTAGGGTAGCATCTTTCAGAAAAAGAGATGTGTAAGAACAAGGCGGCACAATTTAAAGATAATGGGGGGACGGCTCAGGGGTAATGTGAGGAATTTTTTTTTCACAGAGAGAGTGGTGGATGCATGGAACCACCTTCCTGGGGAGGTTGTTGGGTCTAAAACAGTGGGTGAATTCAAACATGCATGGGACAGACATAAGGCAATTGTAGTGGGGAGGGGGTTGCAGGAAGTAGGCTGTTGGTTAACTAGAATCTGCAGCTTATCCAATAGGAAGGGAAATGGGCAGACTGGGTGGGCCAAGTGGTCCTTACCTGCCGTCAAAGTCTATGTTTCTATTAGAAGCCCTATTAAGGGCTTCATCCAAAGTGTGTGTGTCATAGCCTCTTTTACTAAATCTTCCATACATCTCAGCAGCTTGGACTTTAAAAGTTTCTTCAGTAGAACAATTCCACCTTAAGCATAAAAACTGTCCATAAGGGACTGAGCAGATCAAAGTGGGTTGAGGGGGTGCACTTCTAGCAGATAGTGTACAGAAACCCGCAGTCAATTTTCTGTAACATTCTGTGGTAACTGTACTGTCTGGTGTTGATCTTAACTTTAAATCCAAAAAAGAAATACAATTACAGTCAATTTCAGATGGGAAACAAAGATTCAGGTTATTATTATTGATTCATGTCACAAATTCCTCGGCCTGCTGCCTGATTTTTGTTTTCTCAGAAGAAGCCAGAAGAGGAAGGATCCAGATTAATTTCAGTGCTTCACAGTAACTGCTCATTACTGTTTTTGTTTTAAACTTAGATTGTGGGCTTTTAGTGGCACTTTAACTTCTTGCTGTCTTTACTTAGAATTGTTTTTGGGCTGTTGGAAATTTAAAACCTAGTTTGGTGTGCTTGTAGTGGTGGTGTATTCCTTTGTTGCCTTTAATTGCTGCAAATTTAGTCTTGGCTTATCTGGCTTGCCCTGTAGTTTTGGTGAGGGGTGCTAATTGTCTGAACTCTGACCTCAGCTACATGATAACTGGAGGTGGGGTGAAGTCACATTTGAGATAGCAAGCTGATTTTTGTTTTCTCAGAAGAGGAAGGATCCAGATTCATTTCAGTGCTTTGCAGTAACTGCTTAGTGCTGTTTTTGTTTTCAACTTAGATTGTGGGCTTTTAGTGGCACTGTAATTTCTTGCTGTCTTTATTTAGAATTGTTTTGGGGCTGTTGAAAATGTAAAACCTAGTTTGGTGTGCTTGTATGGTGGTGCATTTTTTTACTGTCTTTAATTGCTGCAAATTTCCACACACCCTCTCGCCCCTGCCTCCAGCTCTTAATTATATGCTCTGTTAAATATGATTGACAAGAGCTAAGCACAGGGAATAGCAAGGGTTGTGGAGTAGGAGGAGCATAAAGGGGAGGAAGCCCGGCCTCAGCACAAGTGTTTTGACTCATTTGTATGTTTGTTTTCCTACTTTAAATAAACATATCTGAGGATCAGTGGCAGGATTTTTAGGCCAGTAAATTAATAAAAAGGGAACTAGAAGAGCTTCAGTATCAGACAAGTACTGGAATAGCAGTATAAGTGCAGTATAATGTAGGGAGTGGTGCAATGCAGTGGCTGCGGGACAGCCATATTCAGGCAGACCTTCTGGATGCTGAGGTGTTGCCCTATCTGCAGGCATCTCTCTGGACTGTGGGATGAGGAGCCAGACTCACAGCGGAAGTAAACTGGGTCAGAAGTACCTTCACCTCTATCCAGAGACCACCCAGTCCAATGCTGCTGCCTCAAAGGGTGCCAAGAACGAGGAACACATGGATGACGATGGGCTTGGGACAGGTTACAGCGGTCAGGCAGAGGCACATCCCAGATCCTATTCCACTCTAGAACTCATATGCCGCACTGGCAAAGGGGACAACAAAACTGAGGTACCAGAGAAGTGGAAGAGATGGATTTGGAGGTCAACCAAGGAGGTGACCTCAGTGGGGAGAGCAGTGACCCCAGAGGAGGAGAAGGAGGAGGAAACAAATGCTGGTGAGGGACTCTATCATAAGAGGGATCCAGCTAGGAACACAGGAGGGGGGAGAACAGGGAGGTGAGATGCCTACCTGGTGCCATGGCATGGAGGGATGGGAGGAAGATCCTTGGGATCACCGGGAAGGCAAGACGGGAGGGTGAGCTGGATGTCATTATCCACCTAGGTACTAATGACCTGGCAAATGGGGAGCCCAAGGAAGTTCAGAAAGAGTTTAGGAAATTGGGGAGGGGTCTCAAGCAAGTAGCTACTTCTGTCACCTTCTCAGAAGTACTACCTGTGAGAGGTATGTGAGAGTGTAGGGGGGTGCATGCACCAGGAACTTCAACTCATGGTTAAAGAACTGGTGCTGTGGGAAGGGTTTGGATTCATTGGTGACTGGGGACCCACCTGGAGGGAAAAATTCAACAGAAGGGAGAACCTTGAATACAGGACAACCAGGAAGGAGGCTGGAGTAGAACAGCTAAATAGTCCAGGGAGTTCAAATCATGGAAAGCCATGTGTGCCAATGCCAGGAGCCTTAGCAACAAGATGGAGGATCTGGAGACTGTCATGGCTCAGTCAAACCTGGATATTGTGGCCATCACAGAGACCTGGTGTAGTGATAACCATGACTGGGAGATGGCCACACCTGGCTACACCATATTCAGAAGGGACAGGGCAGGTAGGAAGGGAGGAGGAGGAGTGGCACTTTATATGAAAGAAGGCATAAAGGCCACAGAGATCCAGGAGGAACAAAATGGGGGAGAGATACTGTGGGTTAAGCTGGAAAGGAAAATGGGGCCAGCCATCCACACAGGGGTGGTCTATAGACCACCAGCCCAGAAGGAAGAAACAGACAGGGAGCTGATGCTAGCCATCCAAAGGATGGCAGACAAGGGTGAGGTGGTGCTGGTTGGAGATCTCAATATTCTAGATGTGGACTGGAGCCTCCCAGCAGCAGCATCAACCAGGAGCAGATTTATCCTGGGCTCCCTTCAAGGTGCCTTCCTCAAGCAACTGGTTATGGAACCAACTCAACAGAAGGCAATACTGGATCTTGTGCTCACAAATGGGGACAGTGTGATGGGGTAACAGTTGGGGAGCACCTGGGGAACTATGACCACCAGTCGCTGTGATTTGACCTCACAGAAGGAGCAGAACCAAACCACACAAAAACATGTATCCTGGATTTTAGGGGGGCAGACTTTGGGAAAAATGGGGAGATGCTTGAAAGAGGCATTAATGGGAATGGGGCAGGAATCAAGGGTTGAGGAACAGTAGGCAATATTTAAAACGGGGGTTACAAGAGCAACAGAATTATGCGTTAAGCAGGTTAGCAAGGGGAAAAGGAAGAGGAGGCCATTATGGTTTTCCAAGGAGGCAGCGGAGAAAGTGAAAGGCAAAAAGATTGCATTCAGGTGATACAAAAAGATGCAGGGAGAAGGGGATAGGGAGAAATACCAGGAGAAGCAAAGGGAGGTCAGTAAGGGAAGCCAAAGCTCAAACAGAAGAGTGCATTGCAAAATCAGTGGGTAGAGGGAACAAAACCTTTTACAGGTACATAAGTGAAAAAAGAAAGTCAAAGGGAGGGATAGTGAGACTGAAGGGGGAGGATGGGGGCTGTGTGGAGGATGACAACAGTAAAGCTGACATATTGAACAGGTATTTCTGCTCAGTCTTTTCTAAGGAAGATTAGGGTAATTGGCCTGAAGGGAGTACAAGGGGTGGGAACAGTGCAGAAATGGACATGAGTCCCTTTACACGAGAAAGGGTCCTGAAGGAATTGGAAGGAATAAGAGTTGATAAAGCAATGGGGCCAGATTTGGTGCACCCCAGGGTCCTAAAAGAACTAAGAGAGGTGGTGGCTGAGTCTCTGGCAATCCTGTTTAGCCGATCACTGGAAACAGGAGAGGTACCCAAAGACTGGAGGACAGCAGATGTAGTTCCCTTATACAAAAGTGGGAACAAAGAGGAAGCAGGGAACTACACACCAGTCAGCCTCACCTCAGTAGTGGGGAAGATCATGGAAGCACTACTGAAGGAGAGATTGGTGGAACATCTGGTTGCCAATGGACTACAGGACCCAAGGCAGCATGGTTTCACCAGAGAGAGGTCATGTCAGACTAGCCTTATTGAATTTTTCAACTGGGTAACAAGGGAGGTAGATCAGGGGAGGGCAGTGGACGTGGCCTATCTGAACTTCAGCAAGGCCTTTGACACTGCCACACAGAAGGCTATTAAACAAACAAGAGAATATGGGAGTGGGCAGGACATTAGTGCGGTGGGTAGGTAACTGGCTGGGAGGTAGGACACAGAGGGTAGTGGTAAATGGCTGTCACTCCACAGAGGGAAGAGTGACCAGTGGGGTACCACAGGGATCAGTGCTGGGACCGGTCCTATTCAGTGTCTTCATCAGTGACATTGCGCAGGACCTAGAAGGCAGAATTTCCCTGTTCGCTGATGACACAAAGCTCTGTAACAGAGTGGACATGCCAGAGGGTGTAGACAGAATGAGGAGGGACCTGCAGAAACTTGGAGAATGGTCAGGGGTTTGGCAGTTGGAATTCAATGCAAAGAAGTGCAAGATAATGCATATGGGGCACAAAAACCCTGGAACAACATATCAGTTGGGGGTGAGGCTATAGCATGCACCAAGCAGGGAATGGATCTTGGGGTTATCATCTCTGATGACCTCAAGGTAGGGAAACAGTGTGACAAGGCAGCAGGTAAAGCAAATAGGATGCTGGGATGCATAGGCAGAGGCATCACCAGCAGGAAAAGGGAGGTCATAATTCCACTATACAAGACACTAGTGAGGCCCCACCTTGAGTACAGTGTACAGTTCTGGAGACCTTACCTACGTAAGGGCATAGACAAGGTAGAGAAGGTTCAGAGGAGGGCAACAAAGATGGTACATGGATTGCATCACAAGTCCTAAGAGGACAGGTTGAAGGACTTGAATGTGTACTCCCTGGAGAAGAGGAGGGAGAGAGGGGATATGATGGAGACATACAAGTATCTTACAGGGAGGAACAGAGTGCAGGAATACAATATTTTTCAGTGAAAAAGATGTTCTAGGACTAGAGAGCATGGGATGAAGTTGAAGGGAGGGCGGTTCAGAAGAAATGTGAGGAAGAATTTCTTCACAGAATGGGTGGTGGACATGTGGAACACCCTGCCAGAGGAAGTATGGGGGCTGAAACAATCATGGGATTTAAGAATGCATGGGATAGACATAAGGGAATTCTGGAGGTCAGGGGTAAGGTGCAACAGACTTCTAGGAAAACATAAATTGAACTTACAAACTGAAATGGGCAGACTGGGTGGGCCGTAGGCCCTCATCTGCCGACAGTGTCTACGTATCTATGCCTCGAACCATTCCACACAATTAGTAAATCATCTATAAACCTGTTCCATGACACAATATTTTTACTGTATGGGTTTTAGGCAGAAAAAATTTAATTATTTTCCCACCAACCTAAATATAGGTTTGAGTAACTAGGTGCTACAGTTGAACTCATTGAACTACTAATTGCAGGTAGAACTTGTTTTTAAACTAAAAAAAATTATGCATCTGGAATCGAGCGGTAGTCTGCTCAGTATGTCTTCCTAGTAAAACTTTTAAATAAATAAATAAAAAAAATGTTTCAAAATAAATTCAATTACAGTACACAGGAGATTTGAAGATAACATTCCATTAATTTTACAATTATCAACCATTTCTTTAAGTGATGAAAGTCCCAAGTTATGCAGAATATAAGTGTATAGGGACCTAATATCAACACTAATCCACAAAACTTGGAATGTCTTTAGGCCTGCGTTGTGTCTCTACACTCATGGGTAGATGGGAGCACACCCCATATATGGATACCATTATGCAGTAATGTGAGTGCAGGGCCCTCCATTATGTAGTAATGGGAGCACAGGGCCCAAAGGGCTCTGTGCTCCCACAGGGAGCTGAGAGTTCATTACAATGTCTCTACACTTATGGATAGATATGAGCCCTGCACTCTCACAAATGGATACCATTATGGAGTGATGGGAACATGATGGGGGCACACCCACAGGGACATGAGTGTTAATTACAATGTCTGTACAGTTATGGTTACATAGGAACGCAGGGCCCAGAGAGCCCTGCACTCCCACATAAAAAGCAGAGGCAGTTACAATATGAAAGCATGATCGGGCCCTGTGCTCCTATAACACACTACAGACTGTTGGGAGTGAAGGTCCCTGAGGACCCTACGCTCCCACAACCACATACGGGTAAGATTACAGTTCTCAAAAAGAAAGGAAATTCATTGCAAAAAACTCCGTTAATGCATCAGTTAGGGTTAATATTACAGCGACAAAAGTATGGAAATTTAGTGTTAAGGTTGCTAACCCTTCCACCTCACCTGACCCCCCCCCACCCTCCACACACCAATAGGTGTCAGGGTGTGCCTTGGCGTCATCAGACCTAACTCTCCCTCATTCTCCTATACTGTACCATTTCAGCCTCCTGATACATGGAATGGGGTGAAAGGTAGGTCCGATGACCCCAAGGCACACCTTGATGCCTGTTGGTGTGTGGAGGGTGAGGGTGGGGGGTAAGATTAGTAACCCTAACAGCAAATTTCCATACTTTTGTCGCTGTAATATTAATCCTAACTAATGCATCAATGGAGTTTTTTTGCAATGAATATATTACATACATTGCAAAAACTGCATTATTGCACCAGTTAGGGCTCAACTTACTGCCACAAAAGTAGGGAAATGTGACATTAGGGTTTCCTACCCTAACTCCCCCAGCAGCAAAAGGACAAGACCACACAAGTAACCACAGACTGCCATCATTAGGTAAGACAAATAACATGCAACTGTTTCCAGATGACACAAATGCAGTAGCAGTGATGTGCTACATTTTTGGATTTCTATGTGTGGTGTGCACACTGCAAGGCACACACACTCACTACTGGCTGCACATAGAAATCTACAATACTCAGATCCCAACATTATTTTTGTGTGCAGAAGCACAGGCCCCTGAAGCCATAGATACAAATCCATGATACCAAAATTACAAGAGTTTGCAAAAGCTCATGACCCTATGAGGCCAGCAGTTCTTGTAGCCACAGGTACTCATGCATGACCTGCAACTGTACTTAACTTCCCTCACGGGTCTACCTTCTCCCCATCCCTCTCCTATTGTCTTTGTAGATTCCTGTGTACACTGGAATGCATCTTCCTTCCTTCCTTCTTTCCCTTTTGTCCATTCTACCTAAGTTGTTATCTCCCTTATTTATTAGGTGTGGTAAACTTACTTTTATGTGATGCTTCTAATTTATCTCTATGTATTGCTATAACCAACCTATTCTATGTACCGTAATATCCCTGCTTTTTTTCTATGTTGTATTAGTCGTATTGTTTGTGATTATTTTTATTAGATGGTGGTAAACTTACTGTCATGCGATGCTTTTGCCTTTATGTATTTGTTACAACTAATCTACTCTACGTACCGTAGTACACCTGCTGTATTACTATGATGTATCCTTGTACTGACTGTCTGTGATGTTTAGTACTTTGTATCAGGGACCTCCTTGTGAATAAGCGTGCTCAATAGAAGCTATCCCTACACAATAAACTGAACTGAACTGAATGGAATACACACACAGTTCACAGAAATCCAACTGTTTCTCGGCTCAATGTCTAAACATCACAGAATACTCGCTCCATTGCTGGTGCACAAAAAGAAAACAGTTATTCGATAAAACTGTTTAAAAGCACTGCTTCTAAAGTGAGCAATAGCAGACACCCCCACATGCATTTCTGTGGACGCATTTCTATACTTGGAATCGTCGACTAGTGTCCTGAGCCACCACGGTTTGGAGTTTTCAATACACATAGTTCAGTTTGCATAAACACAGTCCCTAAGGGGCCTGCACTTCTGTGACTGCAGGTGTAAGACATACACACTGACCTCTGGCTGCAGAAGTGCAGGCACCACAAAATCCATGATCCCAAAATTGCAACAGTACTTCTGTCTATAGAAGAGCCACAGGTGTAAGACATACACATCGATTTATGGCTGCAGAAGCACAGGTCCCAGTGGGGACTGCACTTCCACAGCTGCATATAGAAATCAATGATACCCAAATTGCATCAGTACATCTGTCTGCAGAAGTGCAGGCTCCTGTGGAGTGAGCACAGAAACATTTCAACATATGCTCATAACTTTGTTGTTTAATATTTTAACCCCAGATTTTCAAGATGACCCCTCTTCATGAACCTGGTATGTGAAAATTCTCAAATCCCAACTGAAATGTCATTTCACATCACAAGTATGAAAATACATTTCAAACAGGATTTAAAAAATGACAGCTGTCACGTTCATGAGATGGTGTGAAAAAATGCCCATGTTAAAGATGTGGGGTCAAAATATTTAAAATTACCACTATGAGCATACATTGAGAAATTTCAATGTACGCTCATAACTCTGTTTTATTTTTTCATATTTTTACCCCAGATTTTCAGCATAGCCTCCTTATGACTCCACCTTATGAGCAAGGGCAGAGAACATTTTCAAATCCCACCTGAAAGGTGATTTCACACAATGACAGTGAGATCATTTTATGGGATGGATTTGAATAATGTCACTGCCTTGTTCATGAGGTGGTGTCCCAAAAAGGCCATGTTGAAAATTTGGTGTCAAAATGTTCAAAAACGACAGTGTTATGGATAGAAGTTCATACCCCATTGAAGTACATTAAATCACGCTTACCTTATTTTCTCCTACTGCAGTTCCAGCAGCAAGATGTGCCTTCACTCGGAGAGTGGATCTCTTTCTTGGGACATGTCAAGTGAGTAAAGGTGTGTGGGGGTGCTGAGTGGAAGGGGGTTGGTGGAGGTGCTGGGGGTCAGATCACTGATGGACCTTTTTCTTTCAGCTTAGCAAAAAAACTATCAATGAGGGATTGTTTTCTTTACTGTAGAGAGACTGAAGCTGACACTGGGGATTGAGCACCCCAATGTTGGGATGATCAGTGGCACTGGGGGTGGGCACCCAGGTGCAGCCATGTATATTGAACAAGGGGAGGTAGGCAACCTGGAGGGATGGGCACCCCGGTCTGCTTAGTATTTAAAAAATAACATAGGGTGGGTGAGCTGGAAGGGTGGGGGAAGAAGAAGTGACCAGGGGTGGGCACTCTGATCCACTTAACAAAAAGTTAGACAGATAGATAGATAGATAGATAGATAGATAGATAGAGCTATTTCCATGCCATGGCACAAATGGGCTGGGTTGAAGTAAGGAATCAACTGCTTCTGATACATGTCCCCTTTGTGGTGGGGGTTTCATGTGCCCTGGCATGGACTAGTGATGGTTTCAATTGCAGCCAATGCATCCCCCTTCACCTCCCCCCTCTGTGGATATTTCTTGTGTCTATACTGTATTTTTCTGTACTATGATGGTTGCCTTCAGTTTTAAATCCTCTCCTTGGCCCCCCCATACTTCAGATCTTTGTCAGCCTCTGATAGGCAGTATAAAGAGCCAAATACTCAGGGCTCCCTGGCCCAGCCATACCATGTGATTAGCTGTTTGCTCTTCAACTGCCACTTAGGGGAACTTTTTTTAAAGATGGCTAGACAGATAGATAGATAGACAGATAGATAGATAGATAGATAGACAGACAGACAGACAGATAGACAGTGCTGAGTTGGTGGTGGGGTTGGTTGGGGTGTGGGGGTCAGATTAACGATGGACCATTTTCTTTTTTCAGCTTTTAAAAAACAGATCAGTGAGGTATGGGTTTCTTTATTGTAGTGGGACAGAAGCTGGCATTGGCAATTGACACCTCAGTGTCAGGATGATCTTTGGCTACACTGGGACTGGGCCCCCTGGTGCCACCACATATATTAAACAAGGGGGCAGGTGACCTGGAGGAGAGGGGGCAAGACAAGCAGTACCAGAGTAAGCACCCCAGTCCACAGTATTTAAAAAGATAACATTGGGGTGGGCAATCTGGAGGGGAGGGGGAGAAAGAAGTGGTACAGGGTAGGCAGCCCAGTTGACTTAACAAAAAGATAGAATAGATAGATAGATAGACAGACAGACAGAGCAAGAAACAGACAAACAGAGAGAGAGAGAGAGAGAGAGAGACACACACATACTCATCAGGAGAGCAGCAGCTCATTGCTATACTTGAAACTGTCAGAACAACTCCAGCTGCGGTTTCACATTTCAAGAAAGTTCCACTGTTCTCATACTGAGAACATGGGTAAATGTATCATGGTACATGTTCAGGTGAGTGAGGGTGTGTGTGTGGGGGGGATGGTGGGTGCTGAGTGGGGGATCTGGGTGGGGGTGTGGAGGGTCAGATCGCCAGTGTACAATTTTCATTTTTTTAGCTTAAAAAAAGATCAAGGGATGGTTTCCTTTATTGTAGGGGAACAGAAGTTCACACTGGGGAATGGGCACCCCGTGTTGAATTGATCACTGGTGGCACCAGGGGTGGGCACCCTGATGCCGCCACATAAGTTAAACGAAGGGGGACAGGTGACCTAGATGGTAGTGGGGAGCAGGTGACCTGGAGGGTAGTGGGGCACAAGAAGTGGTACCAAGGGTGGGCATCCCAGTCTACAAACTACTTAATAAAAAACATTGGGGAGCAGGCAACTTGGAGCGGAGAGGGAGAATGATGCAGTACCAGGGGTGAGAACCCCAGCCCACTTAAGAAAAATACAAAAGTAAATTGATTAGATGGATGGATGAATGGATAGATAGCAGACAGATACTGGACAGTTCTTTCATAATATCTCACGAAAGAACAATGGTGCTTTTGTATGATCTAATGAAAGGACTGTTAAAAACATGAAGTCCCACTGTCTTCTTCTGTAAGCTGACCTTCTTCTTTCATGAATTCTTTTATGACACATGAAAGAAGAAGGTTGGCTCATGAAAGAAGGTGGTGTGACCTAGTTATTTTCATAGTTTTGCCATGAGCAGACCTTCATCTTTCATGAGTCACAAAAGAAATCACCAAAGAAGGTCGGCTTGCAAAAGAAGATGATGGAACTTAGTTTTTTTCTTCACAGTTCTTTCATGAGCTGACCCTCTTCTTTTGTGAGTCGTGAAAGAAGTCACGAAAGAAGAAGGCCAGCTCACAAAATAAGATGGTGGGACTTTGTTTTTTTCATAGTTCTTTTGCAAGTCAGCCTTCTTCAGTCATGTGTTCTTATGTGACTCACAAAAAGAAGGCCAGCTTATGAAAGATCTATGAAGAAAACTAAGTTCCCTCTTCTTTCGTAAGCTGAGATTCATCTTTCATGAGCCGAGATTCTTCTTTTGTGAAACTCACAAAAAAAGAATTTAGACTTGCAAAAGAAGAATTGGGACCCCTCAGTAAGCCTTTCAGTTAGGATTTTAGGTATGTTCCACAACCACATTTTGGGGTCTTTTTTCAAAATATAAACACCAGAATCTAGCTAAACAAGTCTGTTTAGCTAGATTTGTGTGTTTGTTTCTCTCCAGAGAATCATTTTTATGGGTTTTCACATAAAAAAAACAAGATGGCTGCCATACAAAAGAAGAATGTTTCTCATGAAAGAAGATTCCTCTTTTGTGAGAAAAAAATTCCAAGTCCAAACTCTTCTTTTGTATCAAACATATAAATGAAAGACCCTACTGAGCATGCTCATAACTGAAATTTCAAATCCTTATAACTTTGGAAAGGGTTAATATTTTTCACCAAACCAATGAAAGTCACCATTCTAGAGCAAACCCTTTCCAGCCTGAAATTTCAGAACAAAATTTCAGACTGTCTGGGCAATAGGTGACAGCAAACAAACAGCAAAAACACACAGATGTTTTCCATTTTTTGCGTTATACAGATCTCAGAATCCAGACAGCTGACCAGCACAAAACTTGCACAATCATAAAACCATACCCCCCCCCAACTATGAATGGAAAATGTCTTGCAATTCTATAGAATGAGGGCAAAAATGTTAAGGTGCAAATTTAGGGGTTTAACATTAAACACACTCCTCAATCTTAAGTATACGGGCACTACCGTATCCCTATAATATGTTTGTTTATACAACATATATTTTGAAATAACTGGCCAGATAAAAAGTGATAGCTTTCTGAACAAGGAAAGATGCTATCATCTTTTCATGATGCAGTATGTCATTGTGTTATCTATCTTTGTACCACTATGTCATAGGTTTAGAATGTTTGGCCTCAGTAGCAGTACTAATCTTTTAGATTGTTTTTTATAATTAGCAAAAATGACAGAAAATTAAATTTGTTTTCATATTTTCAATGAACTAATGAAAATAACTTTAAAAAGCAAAATGATAGCATGCTACTCTGAGCATAAAAGTTGATCAGCACAAAGATATCTACAAAATACGCAATGTTTTATTTATAAATACCTTTTAGATTTTTTATTATCAGCAAAAAAAAACTGCAGAAAATTCAATGTTTTCACTTTTAAAGTATACCTACACCATCTTCTTTACACATTTTGTTTTTTAAAAAAATTACTCCATAGGCTTGTAAAGGAGAGGCTGTTGTTTACGTTTATACTGAAACTGCATTTATTAATGCAGGATAAATGCAGTTTCATGGCATTTGAAAAGTGTAAACACAGCCTCTCCTGATTCAAAAACCCTACTCTAAGAATCCTAAAATGGCTGCCTCGATGATGTCATTGAAGAGAGAGATGACCAGCTGTGCAGATGTATTCTAGCTGTGCTAACCATGTTCAAATGTTAATAACTTTAAAATGAAAAATTATAGCATGGTACTGTGAGCACAAAAGTTGTTCAGCACAAAAATATCTACAACATGATTAGTGTTTCATTTATAGATACTGTTTAGTTCTTTAAAAATTAGTAAAAAAACAGCAAAAAATTCAATTATTTTTCACTTTTTCAACAAACAAATGCAACTAGTATTAAAACAAAAAATGACAGTATAGTACTGTGAGCATGACATTTGCTCAGCACAAAAATATCTACAAAATGAGTAATGTTTCATTTATATGTGCCTTTTAGTTTTTTTTATAATTAGCAAAAAATAGCAAGTCCAATTATTTTTCACTTTTTGCAACAAACAAATGCAAATAGCTTTAAACTAAAAATGATAGCATGGTACTTTGAGTACAAAAGTTGTTCAGCACAAAAATATCTACCAAACAAGTGGTGTTTCATTTATAGATACCTTTTAGATTTTTTATAATCAGTAAAAAATGGCTGGAAATTCACTTTTTTTCACTTTTTTGGAGGTACGGCATAAATGGAATATGCTAGCTCCCTACTGAAAATATTGTTCATTTATTTTGTTCTTGTGCCACTTGACCTGATGAAATTACTTGTGGCTTCACCACTCGTGATGTCTTCAGGTCAGCTGGCACTCAAACAAAAATATTAACAATATTTCCAGTATGTGTAGCATATGCCTTATATATTCTTTGCAAAAAAACTAAACTAACATAGAAACCTAGAATTTGATGGCAGATAAGTCCACCTAGTCTGCCTATTTCTCTACCTAATGGATAAGCTGCAGATCCTAATTAACCAACAGCCCACTTCCTCCTACCCCTCACTTAGAATTGCCTTATGTCTGTCCCATGTATTCTTGAATTCCCCCACTGTTTTTGACTCCATGACCTCCTCAGGAAGGCTGTTCTATGCATCCACAACCCTCTTCATGAAAAAATACTTCCTCACATTACCTCTGAGCCATCCCCCTCTATCTTCAAACTGTGCCCCCTTGTTCTTGCACATCTTTTTTTCTGAAAGATGCTTCCCTCTTGGACTTTGTTGATCCCATTGAGGTACTTGAAAGTTTCTATCATGTCCCCCCCTTTCCTCAAGGGTATACATATTAAGCTCCTTTAGTCTCTCTTCGTATGGCTTCTGGTGCAGACCCTGCACCATTTTAGTTGCCATCCTCTGGATAGCCTCCAACCTGTCTATATCTTTGTGGAGATGGAGTCTCCAGAACTGCACGCTGTACTCCAGATGGGGTCTCACCAACTGTCTTTACAGAGGGATAACAACTTCCTGTTTTCTACTGGTGATGCCTCTCCATATGCATCCCAGTATCCCCCAGCCCTCCTTACTGCCTTCTTACATTGCTTGCCCACCTTTAGGTCATCTGATATACTGTAACTACCCACGGGTCCCTTTCCATTTTTGTTGTTGTCAGTATCTCACTCCCCATTGTGTACTCTTCCCCTGGGTTTTTGTTTCCAAGATGCATTACTTTGCACTTCTTTGCATTGAATCTAAGCTGCCATACATTTGACCATTCCTCCATCCTTCCCAAGCCCCTTCTCATCCTTTCCACCCCACCTTGTGTATCAACCCTGTTGCAGATCTTTGTGTCGTCTGCAAAGATACATACATTTCCTTCTAGTCCCTCTGTAATGTCGCTTATAAAGACATTAAAAAGGACCAGACCCAGTACTGAACCCTGTGGTACCCCACTAGTAATCCCCCTTCTTCACTGTGGACTCCGTTTACTATTACCCTCTGCATCCTGTTGTCCAGCCAATGTTTTACCCCGCTACCACCCTGGGACCCACTTCCAGGCTGGCTAATTTGTTTATTAATCTTTTGTGCAGGACTGTGCCAAAAGCCTTGCTAAAGTCTAGGTAGGCCATGTCCACAGCCCCTCCCTGGTCTACTACTTTGGTCATCCAGTTAAAGAAATTGATTAGATTCATCTGACATGACCTCCCACTGTGGATCCATGCTACCTTGGGTCCTGTGCCCCACTGGCCTCTAGGTACTCAACAATTCTTTCCTTCTGAAGTGATTCCATCATTTTCCCTACCACTGAGGTCAAACTGAAACTGTAGTTTCCTGCCTCCTAGCATAATACATCAGTTTGTGTTGCTATTAAAGTGGCAAAAGTATGGAAATGCGATGTTAGGGTTTTCAACACCAACTCTGTATCCCCCCCAAGCAACCAACGGGAACAAGGCAAAAGCATCCATCATCAGGTAAGACAAACAACATACAACTCTTTACAAATTACATAAGAGACATCCATCATGGTCCAGCACTTCTGTAGCCATGGATAGTCATGTACACTTGCACACCACCTGGGAAGTGCAGTAAAAATTCCCATAGGATCACACTGTAATTAAGTAATAACACATGGCAGGATGTGTGGCAGTGCTAAATTACTGCATCCCCAAGGTGGGTTGTGAGGCATGAGGTGCAGTCAAATGCCTTCCACCACCTGGAAAGTGCGGTATATAATTCCCAAAGATCACATTGTAAATTGTAAGTAAGCAGTAACACACAGTAGGGTGTGTGACAATGCTAAATTGCTGTATGGTCTAGGTGGGTTGTGAGGCATGAGGTGCAGTTGACTGCCTTCTATCTCCTGGGAAGTGTGATGTATGATTCCCATAGGATCACACTGTAAATTGTAAGTAAGCAATAACATATGGCAGGCTGTGCGGCAAGCCTAAATTGCTGCATGCCCCAGGTGGGTTATAAGGCAAGAGGTACAGCTGGGTGCCATCAACCACCTGGGAAGTATGGTATATCATTTGAATAAGATTACATTATAAATTTTAAGAGATCAGTACCACAAGTCAGGGTGCACAACAAAGCTAAATTGTTGCATGCCCCATGTGGGTTGTGAGGCACAAGGCGCAGCTGAGTGTCTTCAACCACCTGGAAAGTACAATAAAAAATTCCCATAGGATCACATTACAAATTGTAAGTAAGCAATAATACACAACAGGGTGTGTGGTAATGCGAAATTACTGCAGGCCGCAGGTGGGTTGTGAGGTGGGCTCTGAGGCGGCATGAGGTGCAGCTGAGTGCCATCAACCACCTGAGAAGTGTGGATGTCTTCACTCAGGTGCCAAAGGCACCTATGCTTCCACTGAAGCACATGCTAAGGATGTGGGAGAGTAAACAGGTGGCTGCTCTGAGGAAGATAAGGCCCCCAGCTTCTTTGACTGGAAAATGAGGTAACATTCCAACTTAAATGGAACACAGCTGAATGACACAAAATGAAACAAAAAATGGGAATGGGCATCAGACTGAAATGTAGCTCTGGGTAGTATGGCAAAGGCAGTTTTCATGTGCACTGACTAAATGCAAGGAAGACAAGGAACTGTCAATGGGTGGCTACATGAGAAATGCAGTGTGCCCTAGATAACTTTGCCTGGTAACATAAAGTGGGAATACGAGAATCAGTGGCTCAACCTGTCACAGCGAGGCAGCATTGACAGGGTAGGGGAAAATAGAAATGGAAACATTAAGCATACAACAGTTTTGCACCTCCCCCTCTGCATTTCGATGGCAGGAAGTGGGAGCTATTTGAAAAGCAACCTGCAGATTGGTTAATTGGAGGAGGGCATGAGAACTAAATGTTTTAACAATATTTCCAGTAGAACTGGCCTGGTGGCATAGAGGGCTGAGGCGCTGGTGCCTTACCTCTTACCATGCCAATGACCTGGGTTGGGAGTGACCTCGGGTGTCAGTGAGTCAGCTGGGGGGGAGGAGGAAGATCAAGCATCCCAAGGACAGCTCTCCTCCTCTGGGAAGGGTGGGAGGGGATGACAGCTGAGCTGCTGGCTCCTGGTGGTGACTGGGAGCTGCTGCAGGCTCAGGGGCACAAGTGTGGGTTGCAGTGGGCCAATGTTGGATGTTCAGCATGTGAAAGCATGCGCAGCAGCGTCCCTGGTGCCATTGCACACCCGCACTGTGGAGGGGTTCATGTGGGTGGGGGAAACAATCCTCCGGTGTGCAACATGAAGGTGGGCCCTGGCAGCACCACAGCAGACTCATTCAAGTCAGCTCCCCCTTAGCCCAGCCCCCAGGTCTTCCACAGTGTGTCGGGTAAGTACCCGCTGTGAAGCAGTCTGGGGTGGGCAGGGTGACAGAGGTCAGAGCTCTGACTGCAGCCGGTGCGGGGCTGAGGAGTCCACTGGATGGGGGGAACCATAGGTACACCCCTATAGCCAAGGAGGTATAAATAAAATAAAAAAAACAACAATACTTTTTCCAGTAGGGAAGTAGCTTATTCCATTTATGCCATACCTTCAATAAAAGTGGGGATAAAAACAATATCCTGCCATTTTTTGCTGATTATAAAAAATCTAAAAGGTATCTATAAATAAAACACTACTCATTTTGTAGATATTTTTGTGCTGAACAACTTTTGAGCTCAAAGTACCATGCTATCATTTTTCAGTTGAAAGCTATTTGCATTTGTTTGTTGCAAAAAGTGAAAAATAATTGAACTTTCTACTGTTTTTTTGCTAATTAAAAAAAAACTAAAAGGCTCATATACCGTAAATAAAACACTACTCATTTTGTAGATATTTTTGTGCTGAACAAATGTCCTGCTCACAGTACCATGCCATCAATTTTCATTTTAAAGTTATTCTCATTTGAATACAGTTAGCACAGCTACAAAACATCTGCACAGCTGGTCATCTCTCTCTCTTCAATGACATCATCAAGGCAGCCATTTTAGGATTCTTGGAGCAGGATTTTTGCTTCAGGAGAGGCTGGGTTTACAATTTTCTAATGCCACGAAACTGCATTAGTCCTGCATTAATAAATGCAGTTTCAGTATAAATGTAAACAACAACTTCTCCTTTACAAATCTATGGCGTCAGTCTTAAAAAAAACAAAATGTTTAAAAAAGATGGTTTAGGTATCCTTAAGTGTCAGTGGCTCAGTAGATAGCACACTCGCCTCTGAGGCTGGGAGATCGGAGGGCTGTGGGTTCAGTTCCCACATCTGGCACTTGAGTTAATATCCCAGTACTGACAATGTAGTGCAGCATGAGAGGGGTGCTGCACTTCTGAGGTGCCGTCTTTCAGATGAGATGTTAAACTGAGGTCCCATCTGCCTGGATTGGTGGTAGTTCAGGTGGATGTTAAAGATCCCATGGCACTTATCGAAAAGAGTAGGGGAATTTCCCCCCGGTGTCCTGGCCAAATTTCCCTCATTCACTAAAAATACCACCAACAGCTTAATATGGATGGTTCAAGGTCAGTTGGCTTCATCTGTATCCCCCTCCCCGGGTCATGCCTGATAATAGGCAGGATTTGTCTAGTGCACTTACCCGGTCAACAAAAACTAAAAGAAAAAAAAAATGAACACATGCCCCCAAAAAGCAAAAACAAAAGAACTATACATCAGACAAGCATGTTTTTCTCAGAACATGTCTGTATAAACAGGACATGACATGACCTGACTGAAGATATCATATTTATCCTCATTTGAGGCCAATGACATTAAGATATCTCACTCATGGCTTTGCCACTCATGCGATATCATAATCTCATTGACCTCTCATGAAGATAAATATGATGTCTTCAGTCAGGCCATGCCATATCCCTTATGGGAAGGCACTAAAATTTTCATTGCCACTGTTCATGAGGTGAGGTCATAAGAAGGCTATGTGGAAAGTTTATGGTCAAAATATGTAAAAATGGCAAAGTTATGCACACTTGTCGAAATGTTGCTATGCTCGCTTGTAACTTTGATACTTTTAAATATATATTTCTTTATTAAAACTTTCTTTTATCTCCTCTGAAACTCCCGGGCATCCTTCAGGAGTGCCCTTTCGGATGTGCCTCTACTCCCAGCCTGAACCCCCGCATTCCCCAGTTCTCCTCCCCGGACGACATCAGCAAGTCCGACCCCCAGATCATCTCCAGGACTGGATCCACCCTCCCTTGGTGGCTCTTTGTAGCTAAGTGTGAAGGACCTACCTTTGTCGCTGGGTCGGCCCTGTGGAGAAACCTGGGTGCGCTGGGCCGGCGTAGGGATGTGGGCGCTCCACCGGGGCCTCCGTCATCTCATTGGGTGCCAGAGGGGTTTTTCCATTGTTTTTTTTCTTCTCCCTTGGAGTGCGGCATATCAAGGCAACATCATGCCGCACCTCTGCCCCTACGTCCACTGCATCGCCACACTGGGTGCCCCCGATTTCCACCAGAGGCTGCTCCAGGAGCGGTCGCTTCTCCCCACCCTCCCCAGGAAGAGAGAGCAGTCCTCTGGACACTCGATCTCTTCCCCTCCTTCCGACCCCCAGCAACCCGGGCTCATTCCCGAACCCGGGTTGCCGGCGTGGTGCGAGGTGTGGCGTTCAGCACCTTAACCCTCAGCACCACCGGGCTGGTTGACTTTTTAATATTTTTACCCCAAAATTTCAGCAGAGCAATTTTTTTAACCACCTCATGAACGTGACAGCTGTAATTTTTCATGTTCTGCTAAAACTGTGTTTTTGTACCTGTGGCACGGGATGATGTTCTGGTGGCGCAGAATAATGTTTCAGTGGGGATTTGAAAATTTTCAGTACCAGGTTCATGAGGTGGGGTAATAAGAAGGTGATGCTGCTTCCACAGCAATATACATGTCTGCATCTATGGAGGGATGAGAGCACAGGGTCCAGAGGGCTCTGCGCTCCCATAGGCAAATGAGGATATAATTATACTACTGTATCTCAAAAAGTAAGGACAGTCTCTGCTAAAAACTCTGTTGATGCACCATTTAGAGTTAAGACTACAGCAATAAAAGTAGGGAAATGTGGTTTTAGGGTTTCCAATTGTAATCCCCCCCCACACACACACACACTTGAAGCAAATCAGGGGTGGAGTCTTCCTTGGTGTTCTCAACCTTAAAACTCACCCCACCATGGTAGCAAGAAAACTCAGATGTGATGGACACAGGTGTGTATGTTTAAGGAGTTTGTATAATGGGGTGAGCTTTAGGGTTGACAACCCCAAGGAAGATTCCACCCCTGATGCTTCAAGAGTATTGCCTTGTGCTTCCTTTAAATGGGAGAACATCAAATATAAGATGAGGGTTATGAACACTGGGATGCAAGAGGCAGTACTCAAAGTGTGTAGTCATGCTTCAGCACCTGTATTTTATTTATTTATAATTTTGTACACCAACATAGCCTCTTTTATGTGCAATACCCATTTTTCAAGAGGGTCCTGAGAAGACAATGCAGCAGCAGTTATTACAGATAAGTTATATAAGTTGCATTGATGTATATAAATTTGAGTCACTATATACAAATATATATGCAGTATATTTTAAGAAGCAGTAGCTAAGAATAGTGTCTGTCTAATAATGCATTACTTGTGAGTAACAGTATAAATAAATGTAATAATTTTATTTTAAATCATTCCATTTTAAAAAGATTTCTAAATATCATAAATAATTTTTTACAAATTTGAAAATAGGGGCCAGCCCAGTTGCTTGGAGGTAGAGCTACTGCTCGCCATACCAGTGACCCAGGTTGGAAGCAGGCACAGGCTGGCTGCTGGGAGAGGATGGAGTGTCCAATGTACTGCTCTCCTCTCCCAGGAAGGAAGGCCAGTCACACTGCTCCTAGACTGCCACAAAGTAAAGGCTTAGTGGCAGTACATACAGCTTAACAGGGAGGAGCTGTCAACAGGCATGTGGAGCATGTGTACCTCCACTTGCACACTCAATAACATCACCGCACATCAGCTGGCATGAGAACAAGGAGGAAAAACACATCTCCTGTAGGCCCAGAGCTCCAACGCAATCAACAAGTAATCATGTTGGGCCTGGGTCCAGGCTGTAGCATGTTAGTCTCAAGCCTGAGATTACCCCCACAGACCTCCTCCATCATCAAAGGCCAGAACTCTCTCTAGGAAGGCTGACTGCAGATGCCACCTCAAGGCCCAACCCCATCGGGTTGTAACATTCTGCCTGGAGAAATCCCTCCCATAATGAGAAGAACCGAGCGAACTCCTCACAGCTTTACTCTGAAAAAGCTGTAATGGGTTCCAGACAGGACAGATGTAAAAGCCTGTCCACAACCCGAAAAAGCTGAGCTAGTTGGTTCTTCCCAGTTGCAATCAACCTAGAGATAAAAGCTGCCTTTTGCAGGCAATTGCATTCTGATACTCATCAGAATGAACAATCAGAATCAGTTTGTCCTCCGGGGTTCTGGTCTTTCTCCAATGCCATTCCAACCTCTGCTCCCTGGTCTTCAACTTACTCAGCTCACCATCAAACCAAGGCAAGCCAAGACATGACACCAGTGGGTGTACACGGACCAGTGCCAGAAGGTCCAGGGCAGCCACAACAGCCCTATTATAGGCTGCCATGGCCTCCTCTGGTCCTTCTACGCAAGCCTCCCACTCAGTCGAAATGTCCAGCTCTGCCAACAACGGAGGCTGATAAAGAAACTGAGCAGCCTAAGGGTGGGATCCAAAGTGATGAACTGGGTTAGAAACTGGTAAATGGATAGGAGGCAGAGGGTGGTGTTAAATGGCACTCACTGGAATGATGGGAGAGCGACCAGCGGGGTACCATAGGTCTCAGTACTGGGACCATTCCTCTTCAATGTCTTCATAAGTGATATTGCTGAAGAACTGAAAGGGAAGGTATGAATTTTTGCAGATGATAGTTAACTTCAATAGGCTAGACACTCAGGAGGGGGGGTGGAGAGAATGTGTGTGGATCTTGGGAAACTCAAGGAGTGGTCAAGAGTATGGCAGTTGGGGTTCAACGCAAAAAGTGCAGAATCATGCACCTAAGGCATACGTGCTGAGTATAGGTTGGGAGGATGTACTGACAGTCACTAAAGATGAAAGGGACTTCGGGGTTATCATTTCTGATGACCTCAAAGTGGCAGGGCAGTGTAACAAAGCAATGGGTAAGGTTGGTGGGATGCTGGGGTGCATAGGGGGGGCATTTCCAGCAGAAGGAGGGATGAAGTGTTGCCACTGCATTGCTTGCTTGTGAGACCCCACCTGGAGTATTGTTCTGGAGGCTGCACCTCAGAAAGGACATAGATGGTAGAGACAGTCCAGAGGAGGGCAACTTAAATGGTGCAGAGGTTGCATGGGGAAGCCCAAGGAGAGATTGAGGGATATCAACATGTACACCCTGGAACAGAGAAGAGCAAGAGGTGACATGATAGAGACCTATAAGTACCTTGCAGGGGTGAACAGGGTGCAGGAGGGGATTCTCTCTCAAATAAGAAAGAGCACCAGGACAATGGGGTATGCGATGAAACTAGAGGGGGGTTAAAAGAGATGTGAGGAAATATTTCTTAACTGACAGGTTTGAAGATGCCTGGAACAGACTATCAGTAGAAGTGGTGGAGATGAAAACAGTGGGGGGCTTCAAACATGTGTGGGACAGACAGAGGGGTGTATTAGAAAAAAAAAGAAAATAGATGCGTATAGATACAAACAGACTTTTGGGAAAAGAAGGAATATATTTCAGCCACCCTTTCTTTTCCCTAAAGTCTGTTTGTATCAGTATGCATCTATTTTCATTTTCCACAGATGTCTCCATCTATGTCTCCTTCCCCCCACATTTGTCACCTTTCAGCCTTCTTACTAGGCCCTGCTAATTAGTCCACACCTGGGGACTTCTCTAGCTAATTCACTGCTATTATGCCATGTCACTCCCATCATCACCTTTTTGTTTTCCAGATTCTGTCTTTATCTTGCCATTCATCACTTCTTCCCCAGAGCCTCCCCTTTTTTTCTTTCCCCATATATATTCCTTATTTTACCTCTCCTCTACACTAATTTTGCTTTTTCTCTTTTAGATATTTCCTGAAGAAGACCTATGGTTGAAATGTCGAATTTTAACTCCATTTTCTATTGTTAGCGTGCATTTAATATAACCATTTTGTTCTGTTTTTACTATATATTTACCCAAGATAGAGCAGATGAGATGCAATATCTCAATTTCAGTGGTGTCTTGCTTTGACACATTGTTAGATTGTAATTACTCAGGATAGGGCAGCTGAGAGGCAATATTCTACTTTTAAGCAGGCTCCCACATTTTGACCCAAATGTCCAACAGTCTTTTTATGACTTGACATTATAATCAAGACAGGTGGAATTTTTAAAATCCCATCCGAAAGGTGATTTCACTGTGCGACTGTGGGAACCAGTTTTGGAGAAAATTTGAAAAATGACACCTGCCATGTTCAGGAGATGGGATACCACAAGGGATATGTTGAACATTAGGGGCCAAAATCCACAAAAAATAAAGTTATGAGTAAATGTTGGAACAATTTGTTTCCTCATTACTTAGTTGATGTTCACATTTTTACCCAAAAGTTTCAACATAATTTTTTTATGACCACTCCTTCTGAACATGACAGGTGTCATTTATAAAACAATGGCTAAAACGTCATTTTGCACCACAAGTGTTAAAACACATTTAGGGTAAGATCTGAGAAATGACAGCTGTCACACTCATGAGGTGGTGTGAAGAAATGGCTACGCTGAAAAGTTGGGGTCAAAATATTGAAAATTGCCACAGTTACAAGCATGTGTTGAAAAAAAAGTGCAAAGTAGACTCATAATTTTGTTTTTTTTCTCATATTTTTACCCCAAACTTTCAACATAGCCTTCTTATGACCCCACATAGCCTTCTTATGAGCTCACCTCATGAACAATGGTGAAGATTTTCAAATCCTGCCCAAAAGGTGATTTTGTACCACAAGTGCAAAAACACATTTTAGCCAGGATTTGAAAAATGACAGCCGTCACATTCATGAGATGCTGTAAAGAAATTGCTCAGTAGAAGATTTGGCATCAAAATATTGAAAATTACCTAAGTTGCAAGCCTGCATTCGTAAATTTCAATGTAGGCTCATAACTTCATTGTTTTTTAATATTTTCATTCTAAATTTTCAATATAGCCTGCTTATGGTCCCACCTCATGATCAAGGGTGGAGAAAATGTTCAGCTTCTTCCCAAAAGGTGATTTTGTGCAGCGACTGCAAAATCACCTTTCGGGACAAATTTGCCCAATTTCACTGCCATTGTTCAGGAGGTGGGGTTCTAAAAACAGGCATGCTGAAAATCTGGGCAAAAATATTCAAAAATAACCAAGTTATGCCACTAAGTTCAAAACCCCATTGAACTACACTGAACTGCAAACCTGAGTTCCTCAGTTCATGGTCCGGTGTTGAAGACTGAAAATATGTCTGCAGTCCACAGAGGATTATGGTGTTGGACCCCTGGTGGGTAAGTAAGGGCTTGGGGGATGTTGCGGTGGGTGTTGAGTGGGAGGGTCGGGCTGGGGGGACTAACAGCAGTGGCTGCAACAGACATCGATGAATGGTTTTCTTTTTTTACAGGGTATGTTTAAAAATGCTAGGAAGTTTTCTTATTTCAGGCGGTAACGCTGGGGATTGACACCCCAGTGTCAATGTTATGTCTGTGGGGGTGGGGTGATGGGTGCTGAGTGGGGGGCAGGTGGGGACTAATGGTGCCGGCAGCAACAGGCATCGATGAGCGATTTTCTTTTTTACAGGGTACACTTAATAAAAAAAAAACCTGCAAGGGATGGTTTTCCTTATTTCAGGTGGTGACACTGGGGGATTGGGCACCCCCAGTGTCAGTGTTATGCTTGTGGGGAGTGGGTGGGTGGATGCTGAGAGGAAGGGTTGGGTGGGGGACTGTTACTGTGGGGGAAGCAAAAGACACTGATGGACAGTTTTCTTTGTTACAGGGTATATAAAAAAAATATAAGAGACAATTTTCTTTATTTCAGGTGGTGACACTGGGGATTGGGCACCCCCAATGTCAGTGTTATGTTTGTGGGGGGATGGATGTGGTGGGTGCTGAGTGGGAGGGTTGGGTAGGGGAACAGTAAGGGTGGCGGCAGACATCGATGGAGTCTTCTTTGTTACAGGGTGTAATTCAACCTCAGCAGGCTGATCATGACAGATCAACTGTGCTTGCTGGACGGCGTAGATCAAAGGAAAGAGCCAACCTATGATTAGGTCAACTCTCACTTTTGAAACACATGAAGTTTCCACCCAGCAAGCAAGAACAGTGTTATGATCAGCCTGGCTGATGACTGGTGTGACACTGACGAGCCCCTTGCAGACCACTCTGCATTGGACTGACAGTGTCCCACCTCTCAAAAGCTACTCTCCTAACAAAATGTTTGCTGCATGTAAATGCACAGTGAACATAAAAAGGAGGCTCACACACTGAATATGGATGTATGCATTTTTTAATAAAGGTCAGTAAACAAAACACTACTACTGGCATAGGGAGCATAGATAGACGCAACTGGGCAGCCTGGAAAACATATCTCTGAATTTTTTGACTTTAGAGCTTCTTTAAGAAAAGGGTACCTGGGCTGTTTATGTCTCCTGATGATGTATTGGTTGAACTCTTAATTCTCCCTTACCTTCTACATTGAAGAACTTGATTTTATATTTGAAGAAAGTAAAGCTCTGGCAAACCGAAGTACAGTGTTATGGAAATTAACTTATACTAACTTTATTAGCCCCTAAAAACTTCCAGAGCTGAGAGACACTAATATTTAGTCTTAATTGTTATCCGGCCATTAGGATTAGAGGTTATGGAGTTCAGCATGACAAACTTGGATGTAGGGAGCCAGACGTGATCTGTTCAAAATGCTTTCTATTAGCATGTCTGAATTTTTCAGACATTAGCTAATAACTTACTGTTTCTTCTTGAACTAAAAATATGATGTCTTTTCAGGCATTAACTACCACTAATGTTGCATTATTATAATCATATGTCATATTATTTATGATTATAGTTGACTGTATGATTTTTGCATTTATTTCTCATTATGATTTATTTATTTATTGAACTTTATTAACTGGGTAGGCCCACTGAGATATGGTGTCCCTTTTTCCGGGCGACCTGGAGTTAATTACATTCAATAGGAATCAACATTTTACATACAAAGACAGGATAAACAAAAAACGGAAGAATTACACATTTGCATGTTAAGTTACAAGACTTAGAGTCATAGAAATCCAACACATAGAGTCGGGTACAATCAATAACTTACATGTTTGCAATAGATTTAATTTGAGTAAGTCACCAACCAGGGAGGGAGATTTAAAGAGGGCAGGTTTGGGTGGGGTAATGGAAAAGCGTAGATGCAATAATTGGAACATGTGGGTGCAGCCCCATTTTTAGGTAGCCATCTCAGGTGAGGTGAGATGCGTGCTGGTATTAATAATGTTTAGGCAGGGTTAAGTGCCCTGGAATTGGAGGCCCAAACATTGGGGTAGGCCAAGAGGTCATGCTGACATACTATGACGTAAGTCTGCGACTAGCATGTGGGATTTCAGAGCGGCCTTGAAGGCATTCAAGGTAGCACAGTTCATCACTTCTGATAGTAGGCTATTCCAGAGGACCAAGGCAGAGATAGTGAAGGAGGACCTGTCCCCTGCACATGATCTAGTCCTTGGGACTTCCAGAACAGTGCCAATGAGCAACCGAAGCCCCGTTTGTGAATTTTGTAATGGAGTAGCCCGTTAAGGCTGGGGGAGGCTGAAAGTTTAATAATTTTAAAAGCAAGGCAGACGGTAGGGTAGGCTAGCCTTGCTTCATGTACTGGCAGTTTAGTGAAGCGAGAACACCACAGTGGTGGTCTCGGGGGTGAGCAGCAGCTACAAAGCGAGTGACTTTGTGATAGAGGACTCTAAGTTTGGCAGGTTCGGTGCTTCGGAGAGGTTGTAGGAGGGGAGTTCCATATAGTAGAACAGGAAGGAGGGTTCTTGTGGCAAATGCCAACAAAGCTTCGCTGCTTAGGTAGCCACCTAGCCTATACAGTAGTCCAATTTTTTTGATGGAGAGACTTAGTTAATGCATCCATGTGTGATTTCAGGGTTAACTCCTGGTCAAGATGCATGCCTAGATACTTTGTGGATGCACAGACCTCCAACCTGGTACCACTGGTTGAGGATATATGAAGAAGATTGTTTCTGTTGGCACCCAGGTGACGGGCCAAATAGCATGGCCTCTGATGTATTATCTTTGATTATTATCTGTGTGTTTTATTTATCATGGTCTTTAGCAAATTAATAAAGTAACTAACTACTACTATTACACCCTCTTAGTGTTTTGTCTACCCAGCTGTAAAAATGGGCAACAGCAAGACTCGACTGAAATTTATATGTTGCATCATAGCTGGACTGTCCTGGATCAATAAATAGTAAAAAACAATAGTAAAACATGAATCAGCACCAATGATTTATATATACAATAATGTATAGGCAGCAGTTTTCCAGAAAAGTCCATGGTCAGGTGGGTGAAATGTTGGCAGACGCTGGTGGGGTGTGATGGATGTTTTTTATAAAATAAATGTTTTTTAACTAAAGACCAAGCTATGGGTTTATTGTTTCTGATACATGCTAGTGCCTGTTAGTCACTATTTTTCTTTTGCCATTTCATATTTGTAAGTGTTCCAGGCATGGACTCTCTTAGCCGCCCTGTACTTTGGTGCACTGGAGCGACACAGTGTGAAGCTTTTTTCTGCATACACTCTTTGAAGTAATCTATGATGTGTTTTTAGGCAGAACAGGTACTTCCTTCAAATTTCCTAGAAGGTGTGACAGAATGAATTAATGTGTGCACTGTTATTTTTGACAGTAAATATTTATTTATCGTTAATGTGTATATGTAAAAGGGATATAGTTGTATTTGTCTCCATAATAAAAATATTTTGAAAAACTACTGTGTTCCAAGTATTTGTCCTAAGAGTGTTCCCTAGGCACAATGTACCAGGAGCAAGTCATAGTGACATATTTTAAATCCTCAATTTTACCATGACCAAAATTATATTTTGGGTTGATACAACAGTGTCAGGCTCTTACTTTGTAAATTTTGCATCTAAAATTTACTTTTAAATGTCTGGAACCTAAAAACCGAAGGCATTTTCTTTTCTTTATGGTTAGTCAGAAAACTGTAATATGGCTCTTATGTGCAATATTTATTTTAGCTAGGCAAAGACCGTACACTGCATTATTTACTTTAGCCATATCCAGTTGGCTGGCAATAATCATAATCTTAATTTGATAATAAGAGTATATTTATAGATGATCTGTAATCTGTAATATCTGCATAGAACGTGTAATCCAGTCAAATTCAGCTTATTTTCAACAAAGCCTAACCAAGAGAAAAGCACATTTCCCCATTAACATATTTTTTCTTTTAAAGCAGCAGTGCAATGAAAAAAAGTTATTTCAAAAAGCTAATTTTCTGCTATGATTATGAAAAATATTGGCAGAACTGTTGATTTGATCTTATTTTTGGGATGTTTCTTATGCTATTTACTGTACATTTGCATTTTTGTCTAGATTCCTACCCCCCTCAGGTCCTCAATTGTATTTCTATGCAAACATGAGGCAGCCATCTTTTTTCTTGAGAAATAATTATTTTAAAACTTTCATAAAATTCTTGAATGATAACAGAAACTGAAAATTTCACCACCAAAATAAACTGGAAGACATCTGGCATCGATTAGGAAGGGGGGGGGTCAAATTTTAGGTCATTTTTGTTGCACTGCTGCTTTAAGCACAGCAATGGCATTCTTTCCTGCTTAATACTGTATTTGTAATTTTCCCTAGTTTGTGAATAAAATGGTGGCTTTGTCTGTAACTTTTTATTCTATTTTCCCATCCATGCAAATGCTTTCCAAGATAACCAGTATGAGTTTACTACTTTTAATCTAGTGTTATTGATAAACCAATTAAAAGATGTTCTTCTAACCACGGTATCATAATTTTTGTTTTCCAATATTTATGTTGAGAGTATGAGTTATACACCATTTATGTAAGTGGTTTTATTTACAGCATAAAAACATATGATGAAGCCAGCAGAATAAGGCCGTTAAATCTGTCAAGTCTGCTCGTATTGCAGGGTCCCCAGCATCAACTACTGACCCCTCCCTAAACTGCTCTTCCCCTTCCATCTGCCCCTTTCTTGAACCTGTCCCATGCTCTCTTGAAGCTGCCTACCATATACAATGAAACCACCTCATCAGGAAACCCATTCCAACCTGCCACCACCCTCTCTGTGTAGAAGTGCCTCCCAACCTGTCTCTTAAACCTCCCCCCTTCCAGCTTGAGACTGTGTCCCCTTGTGTTTCAGCTCCCACTAGGCTTGAAGAGACCATCCTTTTCCACCCTATTTCTTCTTTTCAAATACTTGAAGGTCTCAATCATATCCCCTCTCTCCTCACCTCCAGGGAGTGCTTATTCAGGGCCTCCAACCTCACCTTGTACATCATAACCTAGTGGCACAAGATCATCGTAGTTGTCCTCCTTTGGCCTGTCTCCAACAAGTTTATGTTCTTTTTAAGGTATGGGCACCAGCACTGTACACTGTACCCCAGATGCAGCCTCACTAATGACTTGTACAAGGGCAGTATTGCCTCCTCCTGCTGCTGATCCCCCTGGCAATGCAGCCAAACATTTGATTTGCCTTTGCTGCTGCTTTCCTATATTGTGTGGAGTGTTTCAGGTCACTAGTGATCATCACTCCCAGGTCCTTCTCCTCCTCTTATACAGATTCCCAGACCCCTCCCAGGCTGTACACAGTCCTCAAGTTCTTGGCTCCAATGTGTACAACCTTGCATTTTGTTGCACTGAAACCAAGCTGTCAAATCCCAAACCACCTCTCTAGCTTTTCCAGAGCTTCCTATAGGTCTTGTATCCTTTCTGCTGTGTCCTTAATGCCATCCCCAATATCGTTGGTGAAGACATTGAACAACACTGATCCGAGCACCAAGCCCTGTGGGACACCACTGGTGACCTCCCTGGTTCTGGAGAGCTCACCTCCCATCACCATGCTCTGGGTCCAGCCCCTCAGCAAGTTTCCACCCCACCTGGTCAACTTCTCACCAACCCCAAGACCCACAAACTACCTGATCATCCTCTTGTGGGGTACACAGTCAAAAGTCTTGCTGAAGTCCATGTAAAGTATTTCCACCACTTGGCCCTTCTCCGCTGTTTTAGTGACCACTTGGCCCTTCTCCGCTGTTTTAGTGACCTAGTCAAAGCAGTCAATCAGATTTGTTTGACACAACCTCCCTCCTATAAACTTATATTGCCACTCATTCTGGAAACCATTCTCATCCAAATACTCTAATAACCTTTCCTTAAGTATGGTCTCCATGAGTTTGTGCACAACTGAGGTCAGACTGACCAGTCTGTAGTTCCCTGGGTCATCCTTGGGTCCGCTGTTATGGAGGGGCAGTACCTGTGCCATTCTGCAGTCCTTCAGTACCATGCCTGACTTCAGTAAACTATTGAGCAGGTCAGCCAAAGGATCTGCAAGATCCTCCGCCAGCTCCCTTAGCACCCTTGTGGATGTATGCTGTCTGGGCCTTGGGATTTATCTACCCTCAATGCCAGCAACCCTGTCCTCACCCTATCCATCTCTATCAATACCTCTGTGCTCCCCCCTTTTTCTCTCCTTCCGCCTGTTGGCACCAATCTGTCTCTTTCTCCCTGATGAAGATGAAACAGAAGTACTCATTCAGTACCTCTGCTTAGCCCCCATTCTCTTCCATGCACCTGTCCCCTTTCCTGAACCTAACAATCCCATCTTTCTTGTCTCTTTTCTTGTAAATATAGCAAAAAAAGGCTTTTCCCCTTTTTAATTCCCTCAGCTAGCTGCAGCTCCTTCTGCGTGTTAGCCCACCGGACTGCCTTACCTGCAACACTAACCAACTTCAGGTAGTCCTGCATGTACAGTATTCCTACCTCTGGGTCATCCTAAATTTCTTGTAAGTTGACCTCTTATCCTTTATTGCATGGGTGACCTCGATGCTCTGCCAGCTGTGTGCTTTGGCCCTCAAGTTCTTCATTTTGAGCATAGCACACTCCCTTGTAGCAACCACTATTCCCTCCTAGATGATGGACCAGCTTTGGTTCACCCCCATATCCACTTTGATGCTTGTCAGGTGATTCCTTAGCAGCTCATCCATCTTTATGAAGTCTGCCTTTATAAAATCCAAGATTGTAGTCTTAGTGGGGGCCTTTTCCCTGCCCATGTCCAACCAGAACCACACTCTACGATGGTCAATCTCACCCAGGGGATCCTCAACCTTTATATCCTGGATATGGTACTCGTTCGTCAGCACCAAATCAAGGATTGCCCCCTCCCTGGTGGGTTCTGTGACACACTGTGTCAGGAACCCACTTGCAACACAATCTAGGATCACCTGACTCTAGCAGAAATTGTGGCTGCAACGGTCATCCACCTTGGGCAGACTGAAGTCTTCCACTATTACCACCTCTCCCTTCACTGCAGTAGTCAATATTTGCAAGTTCACTTCCCTGACCTTTACTGCCTCATGGTTGGGTGGTCTGTATACCACCCCAACATCACCTTCCTCCCTCTATTAGACAGTAATTGAGTCCACATTGCTTCCCGCCACCCCTCATCTGACTCCTCCCTCGTACAAGTTATACCCTCCATGATGCAAACCACCACTCTTCCCCCTTTTCCTACCTCCCTGTCCCTTCTGTGTAATTTAAACCCAGTGACTGAGAGATCTCAGTCATGGTTAGGTGTGGCCCATGTCTCCATGACAGCTGCGATGTCCACTCCCCTTTCAGCCAGCACTGCCTGCAGGTCATCCATCTTGTTTCCAAGACTTTGTGCATTCAGAGATACCACCTTCTACCTAGAGTCTGAGCCTCCTTCCCTTCTCTCCTGTCTGCTTTTCTAATTTCTACCCATTACCTGTGCCCCCTGCCCCACACTGCTAACCCCCTCACTCTCCCTCCACCTTCACCTTCTCCCTCCTGTCCCCCCTAGTGGTATGGGAGGGATATTTTCTGACCTCCTCCTCCTCCTACTGGAGACTCAAGACCTGCAGGCCCACTTGCCCCCCAACAGTTTAAATTAAGTTTTTGGTTTATGTACCCCCCAGCTTGTCCATGAGGTCCCTTGACCTCCCACTACTGAGGTACAAAATGTGTTTTATCTGACCAGGTCTCCCCCAGCATCCAACACAGTCACACCCTTCCTCCCTGCACCACTCCCTTAGCCAGACATTGAACTCCTCTATCCTTTTCTTCCTGACCATGCTGGCTGCCAGTATTGGCAACACCTCTGAGAATGCAAGCAATCCGGTGACCTCTCTGCATGTCATCCCTACCACCCTGAATATTTGCTGTACTACCCCCACCTCCTCTAGGTTGTTGGTACCTAGGGGTATAATTACAAGTGGTCCCCCAAACTCCTCAATTTTTGGGCACACCCTCTCAGCTGTCATCCCTGGCATGTAAACCACCTTCCTACCTCTATTTGGGCCCCTCTAACTTCCAGTGAATATCCTTAATTATGTGTCCCTTTAGAATTACCACCCACCCCCCATTCTGACTCCCTCTTGGCCTTCTTGACTGCCTTTTGAGCTTCACCCCACCAAACTTCTCACTCTCCATCATGGTTACCATGACCCCACTCTTATTCTCCCCAAGCTCTGCTTACCTGACACCACCACAGCCTCCACTTGCCCTTCTGTCATCCCACCCCCTCCATGTCCTTTCCTTTCTGGCCACCCACAAACACACACTCTCTCTTCCCCCCCTCCTCCTGTCACCTCCCCCAACCTCCTACTTCATTCTCAATGTTCTCTCTTCCTCACCCACCATGACTACTTTGTACTGCCCTACCCCTTCTCCTGCCCTACACCCCAGACTCTGCTGTCTTAACCCAACCTCTCTCCCCACCTCCTTTTCCTCCTTCCTCACTTCGGTTATACTTTGGGTTCTGAGACAGAAGTTACACAAAAGAAGAAATTTCTTCATACTTGCCATCTTTTTCTTTCTGTTAACTCCAACATTGTCAATGGGTATTTAATACATAAGGGTAATGTGCGCCCCTACTATGGGTAATGGTACAGCCAAGAGCTGTAGTAACAGCATAGAACCCTGGGCAAATGAAGATTTCCAAACAGCAACGGCTCTCTGGTCTTGACTGTACCACAAAAGGGTCAATCGCATGGAAGAGCCTGTTTGAAGAAGATTCAGTAAAATGTATTATTTATTATTTTAGTAATAACACTGCAGCAACCTTGAGCAGAGTGGGGCTCCCTGGATTCAGGGAGCAACCTCAAATTTAGAAATCATCCTGAGGAAGCTCTACCGAGCGAAGTGCTGGAGCAGTGCATCGTGGATTAACTCTTGACCCTGTGTCTTTGATTGGAGATTAAAATAAAGAAGATTTCTTTCTACCAATCTCTATAGTTTGGACTGCTTATTTCTGGATTTCAGAAGTGACATTAACATCGACCTGTCTCCTCAAGGAGCTTTGTGCAAGTGCTCTTTTTGTTAGGTTTGTGACATTTGGGTTGCAAGCACTGAACTTGCACCACCTCAAAGCCTTAGGTGCAGGTTTTTCTTGTCTTTGGTTGCAAATTTAGAAATCATGCCTGTTGAGCTGTGGCTTTCAAATTTACTAATTTGCTAATACTTTCCCCATTTTCCAGCTTGGACTGGGGACCTCTGCCATTGCCTAACTAGTGTGTTGTCCAGGCCTCCTTTAATTTTTTCATTCAATTCTGGTGCCCAGGTAATTATTTTAACTTTGTATTGTTTGGGGGGGGGGGGTAGTTAGATAGGCAGTCAGATATTTGCTTTGACAATGTGGAGCACTATAGAAATTGTCCTTGCTTGGCGTGGTTCAAAACTGGGTTAAAAATCCTTTATAATATGCATTGTTCAATCACCTATCTGGTCCTTTTTTGAATACTTCATTGCTACTGGTGTTAATTAATTCCACTGGAAGATTATTCCTCAGCTTGTTCACCCTCTGTGTGAAAAATAACTTTTTACTGATCATCCTGAAATGTACTGGGTCTTATTTGTTTGTTATGCCTTCTTAGTGCATATGATATCTGCACTTCCATGAAATGTATTTATTCCATTAGTTCTTTATCAACATAAACTGAGAATAAAAATAACTCTCCCTATATGTGCTTCTGCTCCAGGCTAAGTAACTCCAAGTTCCCCAGTCTTTCCTCATATGTTTTATTTACTAAACCACGGATCATCTTTGTCGTTTTATGCTGTCGTTTTTCTATTTTGATGTCATCACCCATAGTCAAACCTCCCCATACTTGTGACCCATAGTCCATAAGTGGTCTTACATAACTATGCTACAGTGGTAGTATCACCTCTTGTGACTTATGTGAATAATGTCTCTGACTAGTACTCAGTAAATGGTTAGCTTTATTGTACACTGAATTTATATATTTTCTATTCTGTAAATCATTTCTGATATAAAGTCCTAAATCCTTCTCACTGTGTTACTTGTACTTTATTCCCATTTATATAGTACTGTACTTATTGCATATTATTTCTTCATAAGAGCATTGTTGAACATTTGCCGCAGTTAAATTGTATATTCCATGTCTCATACCATGTCACCATTTTATTCAGATCTTACTGAAAGGATTCTGATTCCATAAGAGTGTTAATTATGATCTGCAAACTTATTTTAGATATTTATGCCTATAACTAGGTCATGTATGAAAATTCTAAACAATACAGGACCCAGCACCAAACCCTGCAGAACACACTATTCACACTGTCCTCTGATGAAATATTGACCTTCACCCTCACCCTCTGACTTCTCTCCTCCAACCAATTCTTCATCCAGTTGATACATTTTTTATTTAGCTCAATGTCCAACATTTTCGTGATTCATTTTCCATACTGTACAACACTGAAGGCCTTGCTGAAGTCTAAAAAGATAACATCCATAGCATTGCCCTCATCCAGTTCCCTACTAATACATTCATAAAATGTTAAGAGATTTGTTACACAGGATCTGCCTTCCTTAAATCACTACCTGACACTGGGCGAAATCTATTTCTTAAAGGCACCCCTTTAAATGTTCCCACTCCTGTTGCATCTCTCACGGTCCCACCCCTTCCCCACCATCACCTGCCATTCCCCCTCATAAAAACACAGAAAGTGACAGCAGATGAGGACTGTGTGATCCATCTAGTCTGCCCATTTAAGATGACCCCCCTCCCACCTAGTTTGCTTCTTTCCTGAGGTTCCCGTACTGTTTGCCCCATGTTGGTTTAAAAGCCCCAACTGTCTTTATTTTCACCACCCCAGAGGGCAGGGAGTTCTAACGTTCCACCACCCTTTCTGTGATGAAACGCTTCCTAAATTTGCTGCTGAATCTACCTCCCTTTAGAAGCATATCGTAACCTCTATTCCGGGTACAGTTGTTCATCTGTAGGAGGCTTTGCACTTGTACCCTACTGATGCCCTTAAAGTACTTGAAGGTCTCTATCATGTCTCCCCTGTCTCTTCTCTGTTCTAAGAAATACATGTTGAGCTGCCGCAGTCTTATTTCATATGGTTCGTGATGCATGCTCTGCACCATCTTTGTCACCCTCCTCTTTATAGTTTCCAATCTGTCTATGTCCCTCTTGAGGTGTGGCCTCCAGAACTGGCTGCAGTACTCCAGGTGCGGGCTTACCAGGGACCTGTACAGCGGCATGATCACCTCACATTTCCTACTCATGATGCCCCTTCCTATACATCCCAAGATGCTGTGAGCCTTTAATGCTGCCTTTTCACATTGCCTACTAACCTTCAGGTCATCTGAAATAATTTATTTATTATTATTTATTTGCTTTTGTTTACCAGGTGAGCGCACTAGACAGCCAAGTGCCTATTTTCAGGCATGACCCAGGAGGGTTACAATGGAACAATACATGAACATCAGGCATACAGGTATAAACAGGGTTTAACATACATTAGGTTCAGGCAACATGATAAATCATACGAATAGGGTACATAGATTAAGGCACTTTTGTGACATCCGAATAAGGTACATACTGTAGTTGAGGTACATAGATCACATTTGACCGAGCACAATGAGTGGAAATCATCAGTGAGGTAGCATGGATAACTACATAAGTTGGCATCCAGCCAAGTACAGGAAATAGGCAACGGTAGACTCCCAATGATTCTAAAGAATACCAAAGTACAAGGCAGCAGGATAAGTCAGAACAGGGGGTAAGAGGAGAATCAGGTAGATTACCATCCAGGACCAGTCACTACAGGGTAAAAGAGCACCCAGCAGGGTACGACAGGAGACACAGGTGAGTCCAGTGGGGCAAAGTGCTGGTTATGGCCACGGACAGGCCACCCAGAGGTAGGTACCAGGAGAAGCAGTTCAGGCACAGAGACATGTGGCGGCTGATTTCAGGAAGCCCCATAGGGAGGTTCTGAAGCGGGAATGTGATGGGGAGGTGCGAGTGCAGGCTGGCAGGGAGTTCCACAGCTTCGGTGCGAAGGCAAGGAAGGCCTGGTGTAGTGATAGTATAATATGTTGATTATTGTCACTCCATTTTGTATGCTATTTCATGTAATGTATGTCATTTTATACTCCATTTTGTATTGTGTGACTCCATTTTACATGCTGCTTCATTTAATTGGTGTTTTGCTCTTTAGATAGCCTCATTATTATGTTTTGCTTCAGACAGTGTATTCTGCTGACTTGAAAGGTTGCATATTATCAGGCAACCTGTTTTTGTAGTTTTGTTTAAACTTCTGCTTAGCTCATAGTGTTCTAGGCACCGGCCAGTGTTTGGAGCACAGTGACCTAGCAGGTGTAAGAATTCTGAGCAGTCCTTATGGTGTAGATTTGCAGCATCCTGGGAGCCCGGCCAGCTTCTAGAATGTGGAAAACAACACTATGAAGGCTGCACGTTATTTTAGCATAGAATAAGATATAAATGTAGCTTTCTCAATGCCTGGTTGGAAGCCTCATCTGCAGGGTGGACGTCGCTGTGGAACTTTCTCGGTTCAAGACTCTGGCCAGGCTGTGAGATGATTAGGGGCTTCCCAGCTACTGGAAAAAGGCTTGGATGTAGCATAGAATCGGTGATGTATCATGTTTTTCTTAATTGAAGTATATATTAATGCTGATAGTAATATTGCTAATGAATGAATGCTAAAGTGTAATCATTAATGCTGATAGTGACATTGCTGCTAAATGAAGTGTAATTATCTTTTGCTTGCAATAAATTGTGCTGATGTGTAATGCCAAGTGTGATTATTCCTTTGTGACTCTTATTAGGCAAGACAATTTTAGGCGTGGTCAGTCAGGATTCATAAAGGAAAGTACACACTAAGGTGAAGTGAAAATGTTTAAAAGGAAGAGTCTAATGTTGCATGTGCACAAGTGGAAATTCCTGGTTGGGAAAACCAACCTTATGCTGATTTAGCCACTGGTGGTCATGTTGTGCAGGGTTGAGTGAACACTGGGAATCCTGTTTAAAGTTCTGAGCCTGCAGATGTTGTTACATGTATGAAAAGAGTGCCTGTGGCAAAAGGAAAAGAATGTGCTGCCTTGGGAGGGGTGGATTTTATTGTCTGCCTATAGGAAGATGCATGAAAAGGTAGTGGGACTTCTTAGTGAAAAGGCAGAGTTGGAACGAAAGGTTTGTGATTTGGAAAGTAAAGCTGTGATGTTACAATGTCAAAATCATTTGCTGAGTGATAAATTGGATACCTATCGGACAGTTGCAGAAAATGCAGCTGTCCGAGTGGCACAGTACAAGTATAAAAAGAGGAGGGGCAGAGTTAGTAGGAAAAAGGTAAGCCTAGCAATAGCTAGGGCAGGAGCCCACTAGGATCCTGAAACATGGGAAGGAGATATTTGGTTTTCTACAGATGAGGAAAGGTCAGCCTCAGATAAAGAAGAAAGGCTGAGGGACGAAGGTTCCAATATTGCATGCACAGCCAGTGTCTAGAAGACGTACTGAAGTGTTGGATCAGGAAATCCTAGGAATCGAGATGTAGAGTGGAGGATTTTCTCAACAGGAGGTATAGACCTCCTGGACCAGTACACCCAAGGGAGAGTTTGTTGAGATGGCTGGTGAGGTTGTATGACACAGGTGTGATGGAGTAAGCCTAGATGAAACTGATGCCCCCGGTTTCTGTCACTAAGCTATGACCCTGTGGTGAAGGAGGCGCTCAGACCCTCCGAATACAGGGCAGGGCTATGCCACGATGCTGGACGTGGTGGCTATGGCTTGCAAACACAAGTATCCGACGGTGAGTGACTGGCGGAGGATAGTAAACCATGGTTTACCTTAAGGACTGTATACAAAACATTAAAATGGAAATGATGAAGTGCGGGTCTCCACAGAAGACCATGCTGATTTAATGAGTGTTGTTGTGCCAGTGTCTGTACGTAATAAGATTATCAAAACTGCACCACCTGCATATAAGGCAGTAATGATGACTTTGTTGATTAATCAGACGGGAAAACAGTAGGTGTAGTGCTAGAGGCAATACGGCAGTTAGAGAACTGGAGATTGGGGCCCAAGGGGTCTGGTTTATATGATTCTTCAGGACAGGATAAACAGCGGTCCAATCCTGAGGGTCGAGTTTCTAGGAGAGATATGTTCCTGGCTCTCTTAAAGGATGGGGTGGCAAGGGAAAACATTGATGGGATCAGTACCCCTGATATGTGGGAAATGTACAAAAAGAGGGAATTGAACACTAAGAAGCGAGTAAATAAGCAGATCAATTCAAAGTTAAAGACAGATGTACATGTCTCTTCAGGGGAGTCTGTAAGTCCAACTGCTCCCCCGGCAGAGTTTGATGATGAAAGTATGTCCCGGGGTGGGGTGGGGGCCCCTCAGGGATCCATTGTGCTACCCGACCGGAGCAGGAATATGCAGATCTGTATCCTAGTGATTTGTACCCGTTAGGTTGCAGCAACTGAAAACCCTAAAATATGACTGAAATGAAGGCCAAGCCCCAGTAGAAGGGTGGGCTAGGAGGGATTTTAGACCTCATGTAGAATTGGAAATTAATGGAAGAGTGGCTCACCCCAAAGAATCTGAGCTTTAATTGACACTGGGGCAGAGGCCTCATTAATTATAAGAGAACCCAGCAAAAACACAAAGGTCAGAAGTGGTAATTACAGGATTAGGAGGTAAACAAATTGAGGCAGTACAGACCATTTGGAAATGAAAATAGGGTCAGCTGCCCCGGAGAAAAATATTGTGTATGATTGTTCCGATTCGAATACATTATAGGAATAGACATACTAAAGGGGATAACGTTGCAATTGTCTGATGGACAATATCAATTTGAGTAAAACCTTACATTTCAGCAAGACCAGTAGTAGTGGGAAGGTGCAGATGCCTCCAGTAGCCATTCCACCTGCTACAAAAATTATCTGTATGAAACAGTATAGAATACCAGGAGGGCATGAGGAGATAACTGCCACTATTAAAGATCTATTAGAGGCAGGAGTGCTTAAACCCACAACAACAGCTTGGAACAATCCTGTGTGGCGGTCAAGAAAAGTGACGGGTCATGGCGGATGACAGTAGATTATAGAATTGAACAAGTACACCCTTTCATTGACGCTGCCGCTCCAGACACCGTCACCCTGATAGAGCAAACAATACAAAGGCACAAAAGGTATGGTATGCAGTTATTGATTTAGCTAATGCATTCTTTACTATTCCGATTGAGGAAAAGTTTTGGACCAGTTGCCTTCACATGGCAGGGGACAATATGCTTTCACTAGATTACCTCAGGGATATGTGCATAGCCCCACCATCTGCCACCGGATGGTGGCAGAACACTGGATGAGTTGAAGCTGCGGGATGGCATGCAGATTTCTCTTACATTGATGATATCTTGATCCAGGGGCTGATCAAGATAAAGTACAGCAGTTACTAGATGAGACCATTGATCATATGAGGAAGAAGGATGGGAAATTAATCCAGACAAGGTACAGGGTCCTTCCCAAACAGTAAAATTTTTGGGAATTCAATGGAACAGGGGGATAGAGAAATATTGCCCAAGGCACGACAGAAAATACTGGACTTTTCGACTCACAAGACAAAACTGAAACACAAAGATTTGTGGGTTTGTTTGGATTTTAGCGACAACATATACCCATTTAGGGCAAATACTAGCTCCCCTTATTAGTGACCAGAAAGAAATACGAGTTTGAATGAAGTGGATGAGCAACAAAAGCATTTGATAAAGCTAAGGAGCAGTGCAGCAAGCCATGGACACCTTTGGCCCCTGCAGGAGGGAGAGTAGAATTAAATATGTCTGTAACTGGGCAGTATGCAAACTGGAGTTTGTGGCAGAAGCAAGGGAGACAGAAAGTGCCACTAGGTTTTGGAACAGGAAACTCCCAGAGGTAGGTAGCAGATACTCACCTTTTGAGAACAACTAATAGCATGCTACTGGGCTCTGATAGAGACAGAACAAATGACAGTGGGTCATGAGGTAGCATTGAGACCAGAGATACCCATTATGCAATGGGTAAAAGCTCCCTAGAACTCACAAATAGGACATGCTCAGGAAGCTAGCATTATCAAATGGAAATGGTATATTCAGGATCGATAAAGGGAGGAATTGGGGGAATAGCAGCCCTCCATGAAGGTAGCTGAAATTCCTCTAGAGGGAGAACAGGTTGAGGAAAAATGCCTGAAATTCAAGAATCACCTGTGAAATGGGGCAAGCCTTTTGATGAGCTGCCCGTTTCTGACCGAGCACATGTATGGTTTACAGACGGCTCAGCCAAATATGTGGGAAATAGAGATACTGGAAAGCAGTAGCTATTGTCCACACACTGAAAAGTTTGGTAACATCAGGAGAAGGGAAAAGCAGTCAATATGCTGGAGTTGTATGCAGTATATCAGGCTTTGAGACAAGAAAACCCAGGTACATGTCATATTTATACTGATTCGAATTACTGCAACAATGGTTTAACAACCTGGCTGCCCACTTGAGCTAAGGATGAGTGGAAAATTTATTCGAGAAAGAAATATGGGAAAAAGAACTGTGGCAGAAATATGGACTATGGTGCAAAATACCAGACCACTGTATTTCATGTTGATGCTCATCAGCTTCAGATATACACTAGATCGATGGTATAATTCTATTGCAGATGAAAAGCCAAGATTCTTCCAGTGGATATTGAAGAAACTCAAAGTCAGCAGTTATCAGGGCTAGCAAATGAGCACATCAAAATGTGGACATTTGGGAGAAAGCCACTTACAGGTGGGCATATAGTGAGAAGTTGTACCCCTAAATTGGATTTGGTTAAAACTGTTATTGCTCAGTGTCCTATATGCCCAACATAGAGCAAAGACCAATCCCTCATATTGTGAAAGGACAATTGGGGAGGGGAAAATTACGGGACAAATTTGGCAGATTGATTACATTGGACCTCTACCCCTTAGTGGAGGATATCGATGCATGCACAGTTGGAGATACATATTCAGGGTATTTATTGGATACCTTGTAAACAAACTACACAGAAAACACCATTAAGGCAATTGACTTAATTATGTTGTACTATGGAATACCCTTGCAGATACAAAGTGACAATGGTTCCCATTTTAGGGGAAATGGTACAAGCTTATGCTCAAGCCCATAACATACAGTGGGTACTTCACATCCCTTATTACCCGAGCAGCAGGGTTAATTGAGATAATAGGATTGCTGAAAGAACAGTTTAGGAAATTGGAGAGACCTACGAAAATGGAAAGAGAATTTGCATGAGCAATTACAGATTTTAAATAATAGACCAATTGGAGATCTGAGACCCCCTTAATGCTAATGATAACCTAATTTGCAAGTGAGGCTTACTCAACTACAGAAACAGTGTTATATTGGGAAATTACACCAGAGCTCTGTCTCCTGCAGGGCAACCCAGAGCTGCTGGACTTGATTTACATGCCCTTCAAGAATACAGAATAAACAGCAGAAACATTCAAGTGATAGAAACTGGTATTGGAATACAAATTCCACCAGACATTTGGTTGGATAGCACCAAATCAGAACTACCCTCAAGGGAATACAAATTTTGGGAGGGGTGATTGATTGTGATTACCAAGGAGAAGTGAAAGTAATTTTGTTGAATAGTAGAGAACAAAATCTATTAATTCAACAACGTATGACAAGTGGCTCAATTGTTAATGATTCCAGTTAACAAAGTGGACCCTATAAGGGACAAGCCCCCACACTCTTAACAGCAAGGGGATAAAGGTTTTAGATCTGGAGGAGGTTTTAACAATGAACTTGAAATGAGTTTACAAACCCAAATGGCCCTCCTGAACAAGCTGGAAGTGATAGCCACGGACGAGACAACACAGTGTTAATTATCAGGTCAGGAAAGAGAGATGGAATATGTACCACGAACACATGTTATCTTCGAGAATAATCAGTCTGTGTATTTTCTAGGTTCTTCAATGGATTCTAAAAGGAATAACACTCTCTCATGGTCCATTCTGTAACATAATACACCCCAGGTGGAAGAATATTGAAGCTTGACGACCCACTTGTACAATGGGGTTGGAAATCTTCCACCAGTTTTACGGGTGCAAGACAACTTTACTTGCCCTGAAAACCAAGGATGTCCTATAGTGAACATTACTTTTCACCAGATGTGAACATTTGGAAACCAGTTGAGACAATGGCAGAGCGATTATATGTCCAACCTATGCAGGACACAAATTGGATTAAATTACAGAACCAGACTGCTATTAGATGCTGCAACTTACTCGAATAGTTGCATGGTGACTGTACAACATAGACTTGATTGCTGCATGAATCAAACAGACATTTTCAATGCAAGTATTACTTTGATTGACATAGACACGTTATTCTACACGAATGCTACTGCAATAACTAATAGAACTACTTGGGCAGATCACATTACAGTGTTGAAAAAATCATCCTGTAATTAGCAATGATAGTATAGTTAAGGTTCCATCCACATGTACATCAGTAGTGCAGCGGTATCAGAAAAATGTAATCCATTTTAACATAACGTTTATGTTAGTAGAAAATGCAAATATAAAAAGAGCTTGGCATGATACGCTATTAGGTGGAGCAGGGCAGGCATGGGAATTTTAAATAGTGTTGATATAGAAACACTGCACTAACAGGCTTCAGGCAGTAGGAATTGATGTATTTAGCTTAATTAACTTACAAGCTCAATGGATGCCAACTGTTTTCACCCAAAGATTAACTTTGAATTATGATTTTGAGTTCTTGCAGTTATTTAATGCTTCACAGGTATGGGGAATGGGAGTAGCAGAAAATATTCGCGATTTATTGATTGGACAGAATGCACAATCGACATATGTATTCTATACTGCAAAGAAATAAGGCCCAGAGTGATTTAATGAGTAATAATGAATATGTGTGGAGGACTGTGTTCAAATCATGGATTCCTAGTAATCATTGGATTGTAATGTCATCCACCACAGTAAAATGCACAGGTCCCTGATAATGAGCAGAAGCTTATTTTGTATTGGCAGCCCAATATTTTAGATCAATCAAGATTGAGTATCTCATTAAATAAAATTAAACACATAATTCAGGAAACAGATGTAATGCAGGCTCATTTGGCAATAAGAAATAAATCATTAGTGCAAAGTCAGGTGCAAACTACGATAGTTAAAAATAAAATGATTGATTTAAGTTCCAAGATTCAACAAGAGACTACTCATTATTGGTGGGATATTTTTACAGGATGGTCTCCATCAGCTACAAAAGTGTTAAATATTCTGATACATCCTATCATAATCATTGCTGTAGTGACAATTATCTTGCTTATTTGGACTTGTTACTACCATGTTATATTAGTAGTAATTTTGCTATGGTACCAATATCATACAAATAGTATTCACAATAATCAAAGGACCGAATGTAGTGATAGTATAATATGTTGATTATTGTCACTCCATTTTGTATGCTATTTCATGTAATGTATGTCATTTTTATACTCCATTTTGTATTGTGTGACCCCATTTTACATGCTGCTTCATTTAATTGGTGTTTTGCCTTTAGATAGCCTCACTTTATGTTTTGCTTCAGACAGTGTATTCTGCTGATGAGGTTGCATATTATCAGGCAACCTGTTTTTGTAGTTTGTTTAAACTTCTGCTTAGCTCATAGTGTTCTAGGCACCGGCCAGTGTTTGGAGCACAGTGACTAGCAGGTGTAAGAATTCTGAGCAGTCCTTATGGTGTGAATTTGCAGCATCCTGGGAGCCCGGCCAGCTTCTAGAATGTAGCAAAACAACACTATGAAGGCTGCAGTTATTTAGCATAGAATAAGATATAAATGTAGCTTTCTCAATGCCTGGTTGGAAGCCTCATCTGCAGGGTGGACGATCGCTGTGGAACTTTCTCCCGGTTCAAGACTCCTGGCCAGGCTGTGAGATGATTAGGGCTTCTCAGCTACTGGGAAAAGGCTTGGATGTAGCATAGAATCGGTGATGTATCATGTTTTTCTTAATTGAAGTATATATTAATGCTGATAGTAATATTGCTAATGAATGAATGCTAAAGTGTAATCATTAATGCTGATAGTGACATTGCTGCTAAATGAAGTGTAATTATCTTTTGCTTGCAATAAATTGTGCTGATGTGTGAATGCCAAGCGTGATTATTCCTTTGTGACTCTTCGATTAGGCAAGACACCTGGTCACCCATACGAGAGCGGGTTTTAGGAACCAGGAGGACCTGAGAGTCACTGGATCTTAGGTGGTAGGGGGGAGCGGCAGGAGTGAGGGACAGGGCAAGTGCAGAAGGGGTGGCAGTACGGATGATGTTGTCTAAGAAGTTGCCAAGGATGAAGATGCGGTGGGACTCTGGTGGGAGCCACTCCAGCCGGGAGTAAAGATCACATCGATGAGTGAGGCGGGGAGCAGCGAGAGCAAAGCGGCTACATTGCTATCGCTGTGTCCCATTTTGAGACTGGATTTAGGGACATGGGCAAAGGATACAAGGCCATAACACAGCTGGTAGAGGACCCGCTCATTAGAGGGCCAGCTTGAGCCGCCAGGGAAGAGGTGCACGATTTTGCTCTGTAGACCAGGCCCAGCTTGCAATTTGTAGTTTTGCAGGTGTTACAGATGTGCAGGGTGAGATCCAGCTGAGGGTCAAGAGTAACCACAAGGTACTTAACCACTTCAGTAACAGGCAGTGGGGATCCATTGGCTCCTAGGATTGTTGGAGGAGCAGGACAGGCTTTTAACTTGGCAGAAGAACCAAAGAGCATGACCTGAGTCTTCTTGTGGTCCTCGAGCCAGGACTGGACATGGTTAAGGTCAGAGGTTAAACAGGTATTTATGGTCTTTTGGTCCTGAGAGCTTACCATGATGACAAGGTCATCTGCGTACAGGGTGGAGATCCCATAGGCAGAGGCCGAGGGTAACTCGTTTATAAAGAGGGAAAACAAGATGGGCCTAGGATGGAGCCCTGGGGGACACCACAAGTCACTGGAGCGGAAACTGAGAGGGCCTTGTTAAAGTTTGTATACTGCTGCCGATCTGAAAGGTAGTTTGTGAACCAGGCGAAGGCAGAGGGGGAGAAGCCCTTGGTCCTGGGGTGGATCGCAGGAGCGAATGGTCGACTCGGTCAAAGGCTTTGGAGAGGTCTACAACGATGGCTCCAGTAAGTTTGCCTTGGTCGGTGGCAAGCAGAGGTAACCACCGCAAGGGCAGTGGAAGTGCTGTGCCCTTTTCTGAACCCATGTTGGGCTGGAGAGAGGAACTCGTAGCTCTGGAGGTAGTGGGTGAGCTGGGAGGCTACCAACTTTTCTAATACCTTGCTGATAACAGACAGGATTGCAATCGGACAATAATTGTTAAGATTTTTCGGGTCCCCCTGTTTGAGGACCGGGATGACCTTGGCCACCTTCCAAACATCCGGGATGGAGCCAGAGATTAGGGAGGCATTGAAGATGTGGGAGATAGGCCAGGCGAGGAGGGAAGCCCCCAAGCAGAGTAGTTTCGGCTTGACACCGTAGTGCCCAGCGCCCGTGCAAGGAGAGAGACCCCCACAAGGAGCCTCTGGGTCTCCTGGACAGTAACTGCTTTTAGGTAGAAGGGAGGACGGCTGGGGGTCACACGGGGGGGGGCAGTGGCTGTGGGGACAGGGGGTTGGGAGGGAGGAGCAGAGGGTTGAGAGGTCAGGACAGTCAGGTCGGAGAACTAACGGTTGAAAGCACTGGCGATAGTAAGAGGGTTATAGCAACTCGCCCTTTCAATGAGGAGGTCAGAGACCTGGGTTCTGGCAGACCCACCAACTAGGCTTTTTATGTTTTGCCAGAAACTCTTCGGGTTTTTGGCCGTGGAAAGCAGGGCAGACTGGCAGAAATTGCTCTTGGCTGAGCAGATGGCTCTTTTACAAGAGTTTCTCTGCCGATGATATTCAAGGTGGTCGGTGCGGGAGTTGGAGGACTTGAATCGAGCCCAACACTTGTCTCTCTGCTTCATGAGGGATAGAAGGCCCCCAGGGAGCCACTTGGTGACCGCGCCCCTCACCCTTCTCTTGGTGAGTGGGGCATGTTTATTTTGCAAGGACCCAAAGACAGCGAGGAAGTTGTCAAGGGCCACTGAGGGATCATTAGAGGCAGTGACCTGGGAACAGTCCACTAGACGCAGGTCAGCAAGATAGTTATCAGTGTCAAAATAGGAATAGTCCTGCATCTGGATCACTTTGCTGGGTATTTTAGGAGAGGAGAGGCCCCATACACAATAGGTAGGGGAGTGGTCCGAGATGGCATCGGGGAGGATTCCTGAGAAGACTATGTTGCCAGGTCTGTTACTCAGAACCCAGTCAATGAGGGATCCCTTCATTCCACGAGAGGAAAGCCTCGTAGGCTCAGCAATGAGCTGGCTGAGGGCGAGACCAGACAGAAGAGTCTCATAAGGCTTGGCATTTCCCCCTAGCCAATTCAGGTTGAAGTCACCCAGGACAAGCAACTCATTTGGGCCAACTTTGTCTCTGAGACAGTCGAGTAGGGATGAGAGCCCAAGTGTACCTCCCTTAGGAGGGTTGTAGGCGCAAACCAGGTGAACCTTTTTGGTGTTACCTAGGAGAAGGAGGGTGTGCAAAAACTCACAGGCAGAGGGAGGGAGTGGAGGGTGTCTGATGACAGACACATTTACTGTAGGTGCCCCTTGTAGTAGAGGAGCACACCACCACCCCGCCTGTTACCCTCTCGGTCACGCCTGAGTAGGTTGTATCCTGGGAGGGCACACATAGAGTCTGGGATGTGAGGCTTCAGCCAGGATTCTGTAATCCCCAGTATATCGGGTTTGTAGAGGTCCACCCAGGTGGTTAATTCAGCGAGGCTGGGTAAGAGACTGCGTACGTTCATGTGCACCATTTTTATGCCTTTGGCAGACTGCCAGGTCGCAAGCAAGGGAGGGGTGGCCCGAGGCACTGGGGCAAGGGCGGAGCCCCCGACTGGGCGGGGGGGCCGAGCATCCACTGTGGGGTGGCATCCGGAAAAGCCAGTAGCTACAGTAAGCCGGCCCTGGGAGAGCTGTACTGGTTTGTGAGGCCAAAGGTTAAGTGACAGTGCAGGCCACGGTTAGGTCTACAGTGACAGGGTAATCCACTTACAATAGGGCAGGGGAGGTAGAAAGGCAAAAATGATGGGGATATACACCTAAGAAGGCAGAGAGGTTAGATGGCCCCCGGGAAGCTAGACAAGCAGTGTAGTACTGCAGACTAGGTAGCTATCCCAAGACTGTGCAATGCTGTGTTTTAGCCTTAGACAACAAGAGCTACAATGGTGGTCATGCACAAAAAACAGCAATGGGTTACAAGACCTTAAATAGCACAGGTGGTACTATAAAATACATAGTAGTCAGAGGACCAGTATACAAAATAGCATCAGGCCAACAAAACAAGCAGAAATTATAGCCTCTTTAGGACAGGAATTTGATTTGGTATAACAGCTGCACAAAGAGGGAAGTTAGGCTACAAATTATCGAGGTACCCGACAGCAGGAGAAAAGTATCGTACAGAGGTACCAGACTGCAGGAGACAATTTTTGTACAGGGTACAGCAGAGTTCTGAGTAAACGACAATTTTAGGCTGCATGGTCTTTGATAGGTGGCACAAGTGGGCACCTAGGGAGGAGCCTAGTGAGCAAGTGGGCGGGATGAGCAAGCATTTAACGGGAGGAGGGAAACAGGGTGTGTGGGTATGAGAAATGCTCCCCGATCATCCTCAGGAGGATTCCTCACGTCGGGGGAGGTCCGCCCGGCACAAGCTTCTCGCCGGTGCCTCAACCCTGACAAAGCGCAGAGAAAGTGTGTGTGTGTATGGGGGGGGGGCCATGGCAATAGGTCTCCCACACCTCCCTAGGCTGCAGGTCAAGAGTAGTGCTGATGGGCTCGTGTCGGCCTGAAGAGCTGGGCCAGACTGAGCGTCACAGCTGGAGGGACCAATCGGCGTCAGCTGCAGGATTTTAAACTTGGCACCAAAGAAAGCCCCCATCAGCAACAGTTCTTGTCCCCATCGATTTCCAAGTGGCAAAAAACTCCCTGATTTGTCCACAGGAGAAATTTTCACATCGGGTGGAGGTCCGCCTGGCACAAACTGCGAGACCCCAGTCGCTGCAAAATGCTTCCCGATCGTCCTCAGGAGGATTCCTCCAGTCGGGGGAGGTCCGCCCGGCACAAGCTTCTCGCTGGCACCTCAACCCTGACAAAGCGCACAGAAAGTTCGTGTGTGTGGGGTGGACCTGCTGCAACAGGTCTCCCACACCTCCCCAGACTGCAGGTCCAGTCAAGAGTCAAGAGAATTACCCCAAGATCACGCTCCTGCTTTATTGTAGCCAACTGATCACCTTGTAGAAAGTATTTTCATGCTGGGTTACTTCTCCCCAGGTGCATAATATTAATTTTTTTGGTGTTTAATTTCAAGTGACAGTTTCTTGATCATTCCTCCAATATCCTTAGGTCGGACTCCATCCTCTGAACTCCTTCAGGTATGTCGACCCTGTTGCAGAGCTTAGTGTTGTCCACAAACAGGCACACCTTCCCATCCAGTCCATCAGTGATGACACTGATAAATACATTGAAAAGGGTCAGTCCCAGCACTGAACCCTGCGGAACCCTGCTAGTCACCGCACCCTCTCTAGACAGAGTACCATTTATCGATACACTCTCGGTCTTTCCGTCTAACCAACTTTTAATCCAGTTGACTATTTTATGCCCAGCGCCTGTATGCTTCAGCTTGTTTATCAGCCTCCTGTGGGGAACGGAGCTGAAGACTTTGCAGAAGTCCAGGTACACTATGACCACTGCACCACCCTGGTCCACTGCTCGGGTAACCCATTCAAATAAAATCAGATTTGTCCAGCAGGACCTCTCTGCCATGAAGCTAGGTTGATCTGGATCCAGTTGTCCACTCACTTCTAAGAATGGGACTATTCTCTCTTTTAATAGGGACTCCATTATCTTCCCTACTACTGAAGTAAGACTGATTGGATGATAGTTTCCCACTTCTTCCCTACTCCCACTCTTGTGGAGGGGTACCACTGTTGCCCTTTTCTAATCCTCAGGGACTTCCCCACTCTCCAATGATTTGTTGAAGAGTTCTGCTAGTGGACCAGCCAGTTCTTCCCTAAGCTCTTTCAGAATTCTTGGGTGAATTCCATCTGGCCCCATTGCTTCCCTCCTTGCTCTCTGAGGTTGGGGTATCCCTGGAACTAGGATGATCCCCTCTAAACCTATCCCTTGTTTGTGAACCTTGCTCCCCTGGGCATCTCCATCTGTCTTTCTCTCCCCTGCCCTGCTCCTATGCTCCACACTAGCCTCCCCAGTTCCCATCTGAGCTGCCTTACTTCTATCCTTAGGTGCTCCAGGCTTCTGCACACTGAACATCCCTGTTACCCACATCATCCCCAGGAATGCTGTTGCCCCACAACCATTACAGCACACCACCCTTTACTCACTATGCTGATGCCTGTACATGTTCCTGTTCCTCCACATCCTCCCAACCCAGGCCCACTCATCCTCCAGAGAGGAACCTCCTTATATAATCCTGTTGGGGATGGCTGTAAAAACCTCAATTTCCCATTATCCTAGGCAGCTAATCCTCGATACTTCAACCCCCTACCACTTCCTTGAATCTCAATACAAATGTAAGCTGACCCTAGATAGGGACCAGCTGCACTCCCTTGCCTGTGTTACTCTTGTGAGCTGGTCCTAGACAGAAGCTGGCTGCCCTCCATAGTGCATAGAATTCAGGACACAAGGCTAGTAACCCAGGGCTTATAGCTGGAGCCAGGACATCTCACACTATCTCAAACTCAAGTTACCACTCTAGCACCAAATAGTTTTGGGCTTGAGCACTCCTTCATGATGCAAAAATGTTTGGTGCTGGGATGGTGGTCTGTGAGCTGTTGTGGACTTTTGATTTAGTAAAAAAGCTACAATTATCCTGTGACTGAGCTCCAGTCTCCTCACTGCTGGTAAGCTGTTAGCCTGACTTGAGTTGGAGAGACATCTCTAGCACTCCCCTAATCTGATATATATTTACAAGCTAACCCTAGACAGGGATCAACTACTAACTCCTACCAAACTCTAACCGTGTATTTTCTTCCTTCCATTTACACTTACCAACCCTCCACTGACCAGTATGGTCTGTTGCCTGTGGTCCTACTCATGCTTCGGAGTTGCTAACACAAGGGTCGCTTGGACCTCTGGGAAGTTTATAGTGAACTACAGCTGCCTGAATGGCTGGCTGTAGTCAAGTGACCTGCTGACCCCACCAATGGCACCAGTTTTCGGCCACCATTCTCCTGCCCTCTGCTCACCCTCAAAAGCTTTCCCCATCCTCCCAATTCCTGGTTCCCTGCTCCACACAGTAGAAAAGAGTCACCAACATGTCATTCATTTAGCATTTAAATACTGTTCGGCAATAAAAGCACAGTGGTATCTCCCAGCAGTAAACCTTGTCACTTTGCTGATGCTGAATGCAGGCATCCCAGCACTCCTTTCTACTCGGTGTTGTCTTCTCAAGAGGCCTTGGTACAGATTACAATACAATATGAGCCCCTCTGTCGAACTACAGCCACCCGAATGGCTGGCTTATAGTCATGTGACCTGCCATCCCCACCAATGGTGCCGTTTTTTGGCCACCATTCTTCCACCCTCTGCCAGTCCTCAAAAGCTTCCCCCCTCCTAAATCATGGTTTCCTGTCCAACACTGCAGAGAAAAAGTCACTGGCACACCATTTAGTTTAGCTTTTAAATATTGTTCAGCAGTAAAAGTACAGTGATATCCCCCAGCAGCAAACCCCACCACTTACCTGCTGCTGAATGCAGGCATCCCAGCACTGTTTTACGCTCAGCAGTGGCATCTCACGAGGCTCTGGGATGGACTACAATACAATATGAACCCCCTCTACTGAACTACAGCTGGTACATTGTAACCCTATTAGCAGCAAGGGGGGGTTTGGCAATATCATCAGCATATGCTAAATTGGGGAAAAACAATAGTTTAAAAGTTTTGGAGAACGGTATTCACTATTATCAAATTTGAGAAGGGCTTCATTGATATATAAATTAAATAGGATGGGACCAAGAATACATCCCTATTTAACTTCTCTATTAGCAGTGAACTTTGGGAATAATTCACCATTTATACCATCTCTTACTCAAGACCAGGTTTTATCATATAAATCTTTTATTATTAGAAGGTAATAAGCCTATGCCCATTTTGATAAGTTTTCTCTATACGTTACTTCTACATATTGAGTCAAATGTTGATCTAAGCTCTATGAAGGCAATAGAGATGTTTTGCTTCCTTATTAGAACATATTTTTATGAAGATGTGAGAGGATAACAATGAATGGCTACAACATATGGCTACTTTGGCAAATAATGAAAAACTGAGTTACACAGCTTTAGTCAAAATGCAATATTTTAAATTAGTTTGGTTCCCTTTCTTAAATAAGGTAAGAGCAAGAAACCAATAACTATTTGTATTACAAAATGCATTATAATGTGACACAATTCTCTTTTGCTCCATCATTAGAAGAGGTACTTAACCCTGTATATCTATGTATACATACGGGGTGGTAGTCTGTGAGCTTTAGAAGCACTAAAGATTATATATATTTGAGAATTTCAGAAGCACTAAAGATTATATATATCTGAGACTATAGTAATAATCTTTTGCAGTAGTTAACAAATTGTTACTCCAAAAACATGTTAATCAGCTTTATTTATTGATTAATTATAGTAAGTTTTTCATGCATCGAAACATAGAAACATAGAATTTGTAAGCAGAAAAGAAACGCTTGGTCCACCCAGTCTGCCTAGTTTTTCCTTGCCTATTCTGTTTCAGCAGACCCTAACTGGTGTTGCTGATTAATCTGTTAATTTCTTTTTTATGTTTACTGATATCTGTCAATATTACCATATTGTACAATTTATGTGTACCTTTTAAATCAATAAAAACTTATAAAGTAAATAGAAAGATCAGTAGTCAAAAAACGTTAATGGAATCTGGCATAATGTGGAGAGCATATGTTACTGTAGTTAACCCATTTTTTCAACAGTATTTTATACAGTACTCCCTATAGGTCTTCTGCCCCATCACTGCCAAGCCACCCAACCCCATCACTCCCCTTCTCTGGATCTTTCCTGCTCCAGAGGCCAGTGGGAGGAGGGCCATCCTCCCCATACCACTGTCCATATCCATATGTCTGAACTGGGTTCAGTCAATGGTGGGCAGCCCTTGGTTGGGGTGAGAATCCTCCTGCTAGTGGCTGTTTTTCCACCTTGTTTTCTTCCCTCCCTCTCTCCTCCTCCAATACCTGGTAGTAGCTCTTCTGATGGGCCTATGCACGTGCATGGTGATGACTCTGTAAAACAGACAAGCTCCCTCAGCCCACCACAAGGGTTGCATCGGTGGTGGAACCAGCACACCGCCCTCCACAGCTGGGAACCCTGTCATACCTCTCCAGCCTCCACCACATGACCAGGACACCCTGAGTCTGCTCCAAAACCCAGGTCACCATTGCATGAGAATGTAGTGCTTCTGGCGGTCAATAAGGCAGTTCCATAGTTAACCCATTTCTAAAGTCTATTCAGACTAATTTTGGAAAATATTTTGGCTAAATTTTCAATTAAACTAAAGAGTCTGTAAATTGAAGGATCTGAAACCTGGCCTGTTTTGTACATAGGAATAATATCATTACCATATCACTCATCTGGAATATATTTTCAAACTATGCATTGGTGCGTAGGTAAAAAACTTTGAAGGGGATTTTCAAAAGGCTGGATGCAGCACTTGCATCCATATTTCAGATGCATGCTGCATCCAGGCAAATGCGTCTGGATGCTGACCTAGTCCTGTTGTTCGGGTATGACTCAACTCCATGCCCCACCCGGGGGGGAGGTAAGCCAGGGAAGCAATGCTGGTAGGTGATCCCTGCCCCTTGCACTGGCTTCATGAGGCATTGTGTCTGCGTGACAGTCCTACCCTAAGGGGCAAGCCAGGAGATTGCTGGGAAGATGTAAGTCCTGAGGGTGAGGGGGGGCTGGGGAGATCTGGGGCTGAGCCTCCAGCAGATCACAACACAAAAAGCTTACATAACAAAAAAAATCCTGACGTGTTTGTGACACTTGCTGCAATTTATGGAAAGAAAATTACACATGCACCAAACTTCTGACACAGGCATCATGTTTGGGGTTCAAGCTGTGGCAATCAATCCCAGAGATTAGATCACCTTTAAGAACATAACTACTCTACTGGGACTTAAGAACAAGAACTCTACTACTGGGGCCTTCAATTTAGGGTAAAAACAAACAACAACAACAAAAAAGAGTTAGTCTGAGTTGGGTGAAGGGAACTGTTATCTGTGCAGTTAGCTAGCTGAAGACGGGAACTGTGAATTAGGGGGGAGTGGCTTAGGCAGCAGGAAGCCAGGTGTTTGGATTTACAACTGCCCTAGATAGCTTTTGGCAGAGAACAGCAAGAGGAAGGAGGTACTGCTAGAAGTTTACTACTCTACTGGGACTTAAGAACTAGAACTCTACTACTAGAACCTTCAATTTAGGGTAAAAACAAACAAACAAAAAACAAGAATTAGTGTGTTTCTCTGAGTTGGATGAAGAGAACTGTTATCTGTGCAATTAGATAGGTGAAGAAGGGAATGGTGAATTAGGGAGAGTGGCTTAAGCAGCAGGAAGTCAGGTGTTTGGATTTAAAACTGCCCTAGATAGTTTTGGGCAGAGAACAGCAAGAGGAAGGATGTGCCGTTAGAACTTTACTACTCTACTGGGACTTAAGAACTAGAACTCTACTACTGGGACCTTCAATGTAGGGTAAAAACAAACAAACAAAAAAAACAAGAGTTAGTGTGTTTGTCTGAGTTGGGTGAAGGGAACTGTTATCTGTGCACGGAGCAAATCCTCAGGATCATGGGAGCAGCTGCACGGGGGAGGGAGCTGGATGTCACTGTCCACCTAGGAACAAATGACCTGGCTGGGAAAGGGATCAGAGTAGTGCAGGAGAGTTTATGGAGTTGGGGAAGGGTCTTAGACAAGTAGCATACAAGGTAACCTTCTCAGAGGTGATGTCTGTCTATGACATGGGTGAGGCTAGAGTGCTCCACACCATGGGATTCAATCAGTGGTTGAAAAACTGGTGCAGAGCTTAGGGGTTTGGCTTCACTAGGGACTGGGTGTCCACCTGGAGTGATGCAGACCTATACTGGCTTGATGGTCTGCATCTGTCCAGGAGGGGAACCAGGATCCTAGGTGATAGGTTTAAATGCTTCATTGGCAAGCATTTAAACTCGCCAAGAGGGGAGGCACTGGAAAGGAGCAGGGAAATCCTAGCCCCCCCAAAAAACAAAATCAAGGTAGTTAGTGAGGTAAACACCAAGACAGAGAAGTCGATAGGGAGAAGGGTAGGGGTAAATGGAGAAAACGACTAAGGCGATAAGGACAGGGATGGGGCAAAAAGGGGTAAGGCCAACAAGAAATGGAGGGTAATGAGTACCAATGACCGTAGTCTGGGCAACAAGCTCCCTAAACTGGTGGCCTTGATGGAAGAGGGATGCCTGGATATCGTAGCAATCACAGAAACATGGTAAATAGAGAACCATGACTGGGATGTTAACATACCAGGGTACACAACCTATAGGATGGACAGGGAGAGTAGAAGGGGGGGAGGAGTAGCTCTCTATGTAAGGGAAGGGATAAAAGCAACAGAACAAAAGAGTAAACAGGTAGGAGAGGAGGCACTGTGGGTCACCTTAGCGACTGGAAACGGTACCACAATCCACACAGGGGTTGTATACAGACCCCCATCTCAGGTGGAGGGAGTGGACAAGGATATGATAGAAGACATCCTTAGGATGGCAGAGAAAGGGGAAATACTGTTGATGGGGGACATGAATATGCCAGATGTTAACTGAAGCACCTTTGCTGCAGCCACATCAAAGAGCAGGGCCATTCTCGATGCCCTAGAGGGGGCATGCCTCAGACAGCTAGTGCTGGAACCCACTCGGGAGGGAGCAATCTTAGACTTTGTACTCTCAAATGGGGAAGTGAGAGGATCTCAGATCTAGAAGAGGGTAGCCATCTGGGATCAAATGACCACCAAACAGGTTCGTTCATGATAAACTCAGCTGCAGAGACAAGCCATACAAAAGTGAGGGTACTGGACTTCAGGAGGGCTGACTTTGGCAAAATGGGAGAGTGCCTTAGAAAAGCTCTAGCAAACAGGCAAGAAGGAGGGGTGGAACAACAATGGGGAAACATCAAAACTGCCATCACAGAAGCAACAAGCCTTTGTGGGAAGCAAATAAACAAATCAAAATGAAAAAAAAAAGCCACTATGGTTCTCAAAAGAGGTGGTGGGGAAGGGTAGGGAGAAAAGATAGCATTTAGGAAGTATAAGGAAACACAGAAGGAGCAGGACAGAGAACTGTACCAGTTAAGGCAGAAGGAAGCAGGAAAGGTAGTCATAATTTCAAAGGCCCAAACTGAGGAAAAGACAGCCAACTCGGTTAAGAAGGGGCATAAACCCCATTATAGGTACTTTAGGGAGCATAGAAAGACAAAGGGAGGGATAGTGAGGCTGAATAAAATGGACGGTGGGTGGGCAGAGAGGGACAGTGAAAAAGTAGGGATACTGAGTGAATACTTCCGCTCAGTATTCACAAAAGAGTAGGAGGAGGCGGTACCTAATCCAATTAACAGAATCACTTTGGATGGGGGGGGGGTTGATCCCAGTTCTTCCACACAAGAAAGGGTTCTGAAAGAACTCCTGAAACTGAAGGTGGACAAAGCAATGGGGCCTGATGGGATTCACCCCAGAATTTTAAAAGAATTAAGGGGAGAACTAGTGACACCATTGACTACCCTTTTTAACAAATCATGGGAGGATGGTGTGGTACCTGAGGATTGCAGGAGGGCAGATGTAATTCCCTTCACAAAAGTGGGAGCAAGAGAGAGGCAGGAAACTGCAGACCTGTCAGTTTGACCTCCGTGGTAGGGAAAATGATGGAATCACTTATGAAGGAAAGAACTGTTGAGTACCTAGAGGCCAGTGGGGCATAGGACCCAAGGCAGCATGGATTCATAGTGGGAAGGTCATGTCAGACGAATCTAATCTATTTCTTTGACTGGGTGACCAAAGTAGTAGACCAGGGAGGGGCTGTGGACATGGCCTACCTAGACTTTAGCAAGGCATTTGACACAGTCCCACACAAAAGATTAATAAATTAGCCAGAATGGGAGTGGGTCCCAGGGTGGTAGCAGGGGTAAAACTCTAGTCTGCCGTCAAAGTCTATGTTTCTATGTTAGGTGGACTAACCATATGGGTGGATGTCGTGTGGCCACATCTGAAAAATGGACATGTCCTTTTGAAAATCTCAACCTTTATTTTCATCAAATATTTGACATTACAATTCATAAAAACATCAGAAAAGAATAGATAAACAGATAATATGTCAAAAGTTTCATAACATTTTAAATACAGAAGAACAAACATATGCTTTGTTGCAAGAATGCAAATCTAGCATCAGAAAGGCAAAGGCAGAATTCGAAGAAAAGTTGACTACTAGAGTAAATGACAAGTATAAGTCTTTTTATAGGTATATTAATCATAAGAGAGATAACAAGGTGCAGGTGGGTCCACTGGAGGACAGCAAAGGAAATGTAATTAAGGAAATTTAATTATAGATGATGCACAAACAGTAAATACATTCAATGACTACATGTACTTCAGCTCAGTTTTTAATGATAAGATAGACAGAGATTCTATCAGTTTCAGTCATATTACTGCTACACGAATAGAGTTAGAGGTATGTGATATCAGAGCTAAACTTTAGAGTACTGACCCAAATAAGTCACAGGGCCCTGACGGGGTACACCTGAGGGTGGTAAAGGAATTACTGGATGAACGTGAGGGCCCTGTAAACAGGATGTTCCAGGAATCATTAGACAAGGGCTCAGTTGTCAGATCCTGGAGGGAGGCCACTATAGTTCCTATCTTTAAAAAGGGATCAAAGAAGGGCCGCAAAAACTATAGACCTGCTAGTTTAACATCTGTACTAGGGAAGGTACTGGAGGGAATAATAAAGGAAAAGATAGAGGAATATGTAACAAGCCAGGGTCTGGTAGATATAACACAGCATGGGTTTACTGTGGGGAGAGTGACCCAGATGAACATGTTGGAATTCTACAATAATGTTAGCATTGCCCTGGATAAGGGTAAATTCATGGATGTTGTCTATCTGGACCTACGTAAGGCCTTCAGTAAGGTCTCTCATGACCAGCTTGTACAAGCACTACAAAATACAGAATTAAATTACAAAATGGTGCAGTGAATTGAGTCATGGCTCACTGATAGAAGGCAGAGGGTTGGCATATGAGGGCAAATGTCAGGAAGGGCTGTATGTGTCAAACATGCCCACTTCGATGGCATATGGTTGACAAAATTTGCAGATGATATCAAGCTGGGAACAGTGGTGGACACGCAGAATGAAGCTGACAAATTACGAGGGGCATTATAATACTTAGGACATTGGGCCATGAGGAAAAAGCTAGATCTAACATTGAGAAATGTACAGTAATGCATCAAGGGAGGAATAATAGGATGTATGAATACTCAATGATAGGAAAGGCACTGAGGGAGACCAAAGATGAAAAAGATCTTGGGAAACTTATTTCAGACAATCTAAATATTAAAAAAACATTGTCACAGTGTGGCAAAATGAGCCAATTCAGTTCTGGGGGAATATCCGAAGAAATATTAAGAGTAGAGATAAGAATGTCATACTGCCATCATATGCATCATTGTTTAGACATAATTTGGAATACCGTGTGCAGTTTTGGTCTCCCAGCAGCAAAATGGAACTCAAAACGCTGGAGAGAGTTCAACATAGAGCCACAAAGATGATAACCACTATGAAGCATCTAAGCTGAGGAAAGACTAAAAAGTCTAGAGTTATACTCACTGGAATATAGAAGACTCCAGGGAGGCCTTTGTCTGTTTTATATGGCATTCCTAAATCATGACTTATGGGACTGTCTGGGCCTGAAAACCAGAGAATTAAATTATGACACTAGGTCACGCATTCTACGATTTGTACCATACCAGAAAAAGGGCTTCCTGGTTTAACCAGACAGCAGTAAGTTTTTGGAATGCACTGCTAGCTGAAGTGGTAGGTAGCAGTAGCATGCATGTTTTTAAAAGGAGAGTAGATGAATATTGCACAAGAAATAACATTGTAGGTTACTTTTTTTGATTGGCGAGCTGTCATGGGCATTGCCCACTTGGCTCAAATAAACCTATGAAAACCTGTGCTTTATGCCAATAGTAATTATTGAAAATTAGGATTTAAATATATCCATGGATTTCAGCCATGCTTTTTGCTTCTTTAATTTTAGTGCATCTTACAGAAAGGAAGCCAGTCTAAAAATCACATCATCATTTGGACAGCATAGTAGATATTTAACAAGTACTAATGAAGAGACATACTTGAAATTCAAATGCTGCCTAACAACTTCTGTCTGATACCACTGTAATTATACTATTACAAAAAGTAGAGAATTTCATCGTAAAAAAACCTTGTTAATGGACTAGGGAAGTACAGGAGGAAGTGAGGAATAAGAAGTTGGCCTTTAGAAGGTACAAATGCTCCTGTAGTGAGGCAGACCATGAGGAGTATCATAGGATATCCAGGGAGGTTAGCAGAAGGGTTAGAAAAGCCAAGGCTGATAAGAAGCTTAGATTAGCAAAAGGGATCAGGGAGGGTGAGAAGGAATTCTTTAGATATGTTAGGGAGCAGAGGAAGGGTGGGGGGCAGATAAGCAAGCTGAGAAAGAAGGGGGATGGGTAGAGGGGGTTGAACAGGCTGAAGTGTTAAATGATTATTTCAGCTCAATTTTCACTAGGGAAAGGGATGGGTCACTGCCTCAGGGAAGGGGCAGGAAAGGGGACATGGTGGGGGCCTCTCACAGATGGAAGATCCAGGTAGGGAGGGTAAGGGAGGCTCTCACGTCCTTGAGGATGGATAGCGCTCCAGGGCCAGACGGCTTCCACCCCAGGGTTCTGAAGGAACCTGCGGATGTCCTGGTGGCTCCAATGACAGAACTATTCAATTCCTCTCTCCAATCAGGATGTGTCCCACTAGACTGGAGGTTGGCCCATGTCGTGCCCCTCCACAAGTGTGGACCTCGGGATGAACCAGGGAACTACAGGCCGGTCAGCCTGACATCCAAAGTGGGGAAAATGTTGGGGGCAATCTTAAAAGAATGGTTGGTGGAGTTCCTGGAGGTAAATGGTTTTCAGGATGATAACCAACCTGGGTTTGTCTGGGGGAAATCGTGTCTAACTAACCTGGTCAAATTTTTCGACTGGATGACAAGATCCCTGGATGGAGGAAAGCTGGCTAATGTCCAGTACCTGGACTTCAGCAAGGCTTTTGATTCAGTCCCGCATGGAAGGCTAATTTGGAAATTGAGGGAACTGGGGGGGGGAGATAAACTGGTGGGGTGGGTAGCTAACTGGCTTAGGAGTAGACAGCAAAGGCTGGTGGTAGGGGGTTAAGTCTCCTCACCCAGAGAGGTCATCAGCGGTGTTCCACAAAATTCAGTTGGGCCCTGTCCTTTTTAATGTATTCATTGTGGACATCAGGGAGGGGGGTTGGTAGTAAAATGAGTGTGTTCGGTGATGTTTCTAAATTGGGGGTGATGGTAGACAGCGAGGAGGGTAGGAGGGCACTACAGGATAACCTGGGGAGGCTGGAAAACTGGGCCCATGCATGGCAGGGTTTAACATGCGCAAATGTAGCATTCTGCGCCTTGGTGTTATTAACCCTGGATATAAATACCACTTGGGGGGGGTACAGCTGACTGTTGCTACGATGGAGAAGGATCTGGAGGTGATGACTTATGCTAAAGGGAACCATTCAGAGCAGTGCAGGAGAGCAGCAGCTAAGGCAAACAAAATGCTTGGGTGTATAGCCAGGGGATAACGTCCAGGAGAAGGGATGTTATACTTCACCTGTACACCTCACTGGTGAGGCTGCATCTGGAGTATTGTGTGCAGTTGTAGTGCCCCTGCCTAAAAAAAGACATCACACTGCTGAAGAGAGTCCAGAGAAGGGTGACAAGGATGATTAGTGGTCTAGGGGGATTGTCAAATGAAGACAGACTTAGAGAGCTGAACATGTACTCTCTGGAGGACAGAGAGGATGGGGGGATATGACAGAGACCTTCAAATACCTGAAGGGGCTCAACAGAGGAGGGTCTGTTCAAGTTAAGGGAGGAGGGGACTATGAGAGGCCATAGTCTAAAGTTGGCAGGGGAGCGGTACAGAGGAGAGGCGAGGGGGCATTATTTCACAGAGAGGGTGATGGCACCCTGGAATGCACTGCTGGATGACCTGGTAAAAATGGTAACTGTGAGAGGTTTCAAGAGGGGCATGATGCAGGGTGGGGGTTTGGTGAACAGAAGTATACAGGGAGGGGAAGGGAGGGGGAGGGAATGGGGAGGTAGAGCAGCTACTATATACTACCAGTGAGCTGTGTTGGGCAGACAAAATAGACCGTTAGGCCTAATCTGTTGGCAACTACATATGAATGTATGTATGATGCACCAGTTAGTGTTAAAGCGACAAAAGTAGGGAAATGTGGGGTTAGGGTTCCCAACCCTAACATCCCAACCCTGCAGGCAGCAACAGGAAAAAACATAACGGTTTCACATCTCCTGAGTCTTCAAAAAAATCAGGTACGGGGTGTACATTGGGGTTGTCAACCCTAATGCTCACCCCATTCCATTAGTAAATAAGATGAGATGTGTAGAGTATATGAGAATGAGGTGAGCATTAGGGATGACAACCTCAAGGTACACCCCATGTTTGATCTGCAAAGACTCAGGACAGGTGAAACTGTAATAGTTTTTCCTGTTGCTGCCTGCAGGGTGGGGGTGGGGTGTTAGGGTTGGGAACACTAACACCACATTTCCCTACTTTCATCATTTTAACCCTAACTGGTGCATTAACAAAGCTTTTTGCATTGAATTTTCTTACTTTTTGAGACAGTATAATTGTATCCTCATTCATGCAGGTCCCTTCGGGACATGAGTGAACATATCCATTTGCCTGTGGAAGGGCAGGGTCTTGGAGCCCTGTGCTTCCATCCCTGCATAGGTGCATACATCCGAAAAGCAATTTATTTGCTTGGCTGAATGGCTTGTTAAACTTCCAATGTTATCCCATGGGAATTTTCATGTTTTAAATTTTGTGTTTTTTTATATGCCCCCTAAATTGTTGGGAGTTATTATGTGTTATTCTTGTAGTGTTTGTTAAGACCTTTGTTTTGATATATAGATTGTCTCGTAAATGTAAATATTGAGGGAGTTATGGCTTGTTGAAGTTGAAATGGGGGGGGGACTAAGTCCAAAATATTTTCTGTATGAAGGGATCCTTTTTCGTATGAAAGAAAGAACCATATGAAAAACGATCCCTTCGTATGAAAGAAGAACCAGCAAAAAAAGTAAGTCTCAAATCTTTTTTCACATGAAGGCATCCTTTTTTAGATGAATGAGAAACATACAAAGCTTCCTTCATACAAAAAATGAATCAAAAAAACCAAAACTAAGTCCCAAATCTTTTTTCGTATGAGGGCATTCTTTTTCATATGAACAAGAAAACATACAAAGCTTCCTTCATACAAAAAATGAAATAGAAAACAAAAACTTAGTCCCAAATATTTTTTGTATGAGGGCATCCTTTTTGTATGAACAAAAAAAAATATGAAAAAGCATTCTTTCATCTGAAAAAAGAATCCGAAAAAAATGAAGTCCCAAATCTGTTTTCTTTGAGGGTATCCTTTTTCGTACGAATAAAAAAATAGAAAATTTGGATTTAGGTTTTTTCCCCAATTCTTTTTTCATATGAAGGGATCTTTTTTCATATTTTATTTTATTCATATGAAAAAGGATGCTTTCATATGAAAAAAGATCTGAGGAAAAAATAAGTCCAGTTCTTTTTTGCATGAAGGGATTCTTTTTCTTATGGCTAAATTCCCTTTTTGTATGGTCATACAAAAAAAAGAAATTCAAGTCACAAAAAAGGGTTTTAAAATGAAAAAAACACATTTCAGGGTCATTTTTACAAGAAGTAAGTGCAGAGTCCATCTAATGGGTCCAGATTAGCATGATACATGTGTTGGTGTGTGTGCAGGATGGCATTTTTGAGGGTGTTGGAAAAAAAAACAGAAACAAGATGGTAGCCATACGGAAAAGGATTGTTTCCTCATGAAAAAGGATTACCCCCATATGAATAAGGATCCTTTTTATATGGAACAAATTTTTTTTCTGTTCCAAGCAGCTATCCAAAAGAAAGTACTGAGCATGCACAGAATTGAAATTTTAACATTTAATAACTTTGGAATGGATTAATATTTTTTCACCAAACCAGCAAAAGGCACCACTGTGGCCCAAGCCCTTTCTACCCTCAAAGTGTCAGACCAAAATTCCAAGCTGTCTGGGCCCTAGGCAATGACAAGTTAAACAGCAAAACACACAAGATTTATTTCACTTTTTCTGCTATCTGGATCTCGGAATCTGCACATCCAAACAGAATGAAACTTGGCACGTCAAGAGATCTACTCCCTGAGACTGAGCACACAAAACTGTGTGCAAATCAAGTGAACAGTTGCAAAGCTAGTAATGTGCACAGTCTCTGCTCAACCCAAACTATAGTGATGCTACCATGCCACTATAATACAGGTATTTTTATTTATTGTTTTTCATTTATTTAAAAAGATTTACCAAGAAAGATGTACAGAGCTGGTAACAGATTGTTTCCAGATGTTTTCTGGGGAAGGGGAAGGGAGGAACAGAGGTACACTAAGAACAATAAATACAAATACAATGAAATACAATTTATACAAATAGGTAAGTAGGCATTATAAATAACAACTGTGCAAGGATACAGATTATGTCTAAGTAAAATACACCACAATACAATCAAGTGCTGGAAGATAACAACATTTGCAATGTGCAGAAAGCAATACTGAGTTAAGGGAAAGGGTATATTTCTTACATTTTCTTGATTTTATGACTTACAACGGCAAAACACGTTGGTGTCAGTATTTAGAATGATTGTGGTCTCCATATTTAAATGGTTAGTGAGTCACTAACCTGGTTAGCACTGGCTGATGGGGTGGGGGCCATAATCAAAGACTCCCAATGACCTGCACTGACCCGACAGCCTGACAACACAAACTGTACCACTGCAGCCTTGGAAATTTTTTTTTTTTTTTTTATTTCACAATTTTTGGCCAGGAAAGACACACTAAGCTGAGGCTTGTTTCCAGGTGCATCCAGAGAGCACAGTGAAATTAAGTGACTTGCTCATGGTCACACTGTATGTAAGTGGTGGCAGTAGGATTCAAACCCAGTTTTTCAGGTTTGCTGCTCAGTGCTGTTAAGTACTATGCTATACTGCCTCACAAATGACAGATTCCACATGTATACCGGGTTCAGTGAAATAAAATATCAGTTTTGGAAGTGCTAAACAGCCTCTGTGGCAGCCCTGTTTAATGCTGCCAAAACCCTGCTCTCCTCACACAATCGTGGGCTCCCCCCGGATCACCCAACCATACTATTTAAATAGTGTCATCTCTTATTCTGGTGGTTAAAGTAGTTCTCCCACCCTCAGATTGTCTGACCACATTGTGTAAATAGAAACATCCCTTATCCTGGTGGCCCCCCCAAACATCAACTGCCAATTTATTGACCCACCCGCTCAGGACCCTCCTGCCCTTACCCTTCCACCCCAGTCACTGCTGCTGTACTACAGCAGTTGAGACTGCAACCAGCACAGCCCTCACTCACCACCTTGTCCAGCCACCTTCTGACTGTCATTACATGATTGCACATACAGTAGACATACAGCAATTTTATTTAATTTTAAGCAACCTGCCTGGATTGACATTAAATTTATAAGTAGTAAGGGTCTTATGTAGTGTTAGATCCAGAATTGTAATTAAATAGTGTCCCAAGCCATGCTGTTTTAAGGAAACATAGATAAGAACTACATTTCTTGGCCCTTAATATAGCCATATTGGTTTGAACCACAACATCACTAATTCAAATTTTTTTTATGATGGGATAATTGCTGGGTGACATAGCTAAGCCAGTCGATCTCTATTTCAATAGGCTGCCAATACCTATAGTATTACAATTATATATTTGTTCCAGGAAATATCTAGAGGGACTCAAAAGTAACACTTTGATACAGAAACTAATAGTTCTGCACTTTGCTGATATATTTCTAGAATGAACTGGCCTGGTTCGGCTCTTATGGCCGCTGATGATGTACCCATAGGTAAACCCAGCAGGTATTTATACTACGTAGTATGTGGACATTGCTGGTTCCAGCTGAAGGAAATGTTTAGGCCTCTTGGCCCAGATTTCCAAGGCATATGAGGCTATTGAATTTAGTAGAGAAGGAGCGCTCACTCACATAAAAACTCCTGGGTCTGCAACCAAAAGGCCAACTCAATGTACAAAAAGAAGGCAGCGACTCACAGGCAAGTTAAGGCAAAAAAAATGAACATTTATTGTGCCCTATGGCATGCTGTAAGGCACAATAAATGTTCCTTTTTACTTAACTGCTGCCTGTGATGGCTGTCTTCTTCTATATGTGAACTAATACAACAGGTTGCTGTTACAGGCTTTAAACAAGACCTGTATGGCCTTACGCCTTATTTTATACTGAATCTTGCTAGCAATCCGGAATTTTAATTAAACTTTTACATTTGCATGTGATCTGTTCAGTTGAAGGTATCTGAGAATGTTAGCCTAGGTATTTATATGATTGTACAACTCTTCACTTTTCTTCCAGATATCATGCATATTTTTGTTTCTTAAAATTTATATTAAAAATTATGATGTATACTTTTTCTTGATTATTTCTAATTTAAATCCAACAATTCCATTTATTATGGTGTCAAGCCAAGCTGCTTTTGTGGTCCAGTTATAGTTAAAGAAAACAAAGCAAGGTTGTCAGCAACAGCCAGTACATCACAATTGTTATTTATGATTCTTGGGATGTAATAATGAGTTCTGTTTAAAGAGTTTAACAATATCATCACTGCAGATATTGAATTAGGGTGCTATAACACAACCCTGTTTGATGCCTTCGTTTAAAAATATGTTTTCTCTCAGTGACCCCTTAGGTGCAGTAAACTGTAATCAAGTCCCAGTTTTCGGCCATTTTTGCCCAGAAAATATTGACTGAGAGATTATTAAATGCACCTTTTATTGCAACAAATGTTGTAAATAGTGTTTGGTTTCAAGGTAAAATATATTTTTCCATGAGGTGCTGAAGCACCTAACAACTATCTATAGTAGAATAATCAATTTGAAATCCTGACTGATTTTCTGCTATGATATTGTCTATGATCCAGTCAACAGGTCAGTTTAGAACTGCCTTAGCAAAGATCTTTTTACTTGCATCCAGCAAAAGGCAATTGGTCTATACATGACTGGATCATTGTGTTTACACATTTGTAAATAAGTAAATATATTAACTTTTCCATGAGTCAGGACAGGAATCAGATGTAATAAACTGGTTAAAAAGTACAGTGAGTAGAGGGAACCATCGGTCTGTTATTTTTATATATGTCAAGTACTACTATATCAGGTCCTGGCATCTTATAGGTCTTACATGATTCAACAACCTTATGTACTGGGGGTATTCAGAGCTGGCTGGATGTACATGTAGAACAGTATGCAGTACATATAACTTGGGCGGCTGGCACCATATTCAAACAGGTTGCATGATCCGAACAGATGGCGTAATGTGTTTGAATATCAGACCCCGGATGCAGGGCGCACAGCAGGGGGTCACCTTGTGCTGCACACCGCAACCAAGGTGGGGGCTGACTACCGCCCATAGGGAGTCGTCAGTCCTGAATCCCCCCCAATCCCTTTCATCTGAAACTCACCTTGTGCACTGAGGTTCTCCAGCATCTAAACAAGCTTAATCCAAATAGCTCACCTGGATTTGACACTCTTCCCCCAAGTTCCTCAGGATAGATGCTGCTGCTGTTGCTTATCCTGTTGCCCTATTAATCAATAAATCCTTCCTCTCGCAGACCTTACCAGATAAACAGAAAACAGCAATAATGGTCCCGGTACACAAAAGTGGCCCAACAAACCTTACCGAAAATTACAGGCGAATATCTATACTATATCCCCTTCTAAAAATTCAGGAAAGGATACTTTATAATCAGTTACACTCCATTCTAGAATTGTCTAACGCCCTTACCATCTATCAGCAGGGTTTCTAGAAATTGCACGGGACCGATACCGCTCTTTTAAGGGTCACCGCCGACATATTTCATGTAGTGGATCAGGGTTGTGCTACTGGAGCAGTCTTTGTAGAATTCACAAAGGCATTTGGCCTTGTCAATCACCAACTTCTTCTGGTGAAATTAAATTATCTCAGCTTTGACACTAACTCCCTTTCGTGGTTTTCTAATTATCTGTCTAACCAGATGCAATGCGTCAAGTAGGCTAGGGTTACCTCCTCCCTATCACCCAGCAAAGACAGGGTTCCTCAGAGATCCATCCTGGGTCCTCTATTGCTTTCCATATTTATCAGCGAACTTCCCCGCAACTGTGGTGGTGTGTCGATACAACTCTATGCCGACGATGTCATCCTCTATAGATCAGACAACAATGTCTCATCCATCAAGTCTAACCTAGAGAAGAATTTCCAGTCCCCTGCTGAAATCTGGATCCATGAAAACTCACTGGTGCTCAACACTAAGAAAATAAAAACAACGTTGTTCCATCACACTTCTTTCGACTTGACTAACCAGCAACCCCTAGTAGTCAACACCTCAGCAGGTGAGGCACTCGAAGGAGTGGACTCCTTTAAATACCTAGCAGTAACATTGGATGAAAATCTCTCATTCGATGCGCATGCTGATAGAGTAATAAAGGCAACTCATCAAAGGTTGAGCCTACTATACCGAACTGCCCTGTACCTGACCCTGCAAGCCCGGAGAACAACTGCCTCGGCCACTCTACTCCCAGGTCTTTTCTATGGAGCCCCCTTACTTCTCTCAGCTAAGCAATCTATCCTGTCCAAATTAATGTTAGCCTATCACAAGATTGCCCATTTCGCAGCTAATGTTCCTGCTCACACACATCACTGCGATGTACTCCAAGCCCTAGGTTGGCGTTCTTCAAGGTAAAGCTTGACTTCCCCTTACACTGCACTACATTCAAACTCATCCACCTCCCCTCCTCACCCATCCTCTCCAACCTGCTCATGTTGAAACCCTTCTCAAGGACCCTACAATCCTCTCACCTCCCACTGCTAGTTCCTCCCAAAACTCAGTTAGCCATAGGCATGAAATCCTTCTCCTTTTTAGCACCTCACAGATAGAATAACCTCCCTCAGCTATTACTTTCCTGTATGTCTCTCCCCCAGTTCAAAAAATGCTTCAAAGATATCTTCTTTCCCCCTCCAAACTGCACCTGTAAATAAGCCCACCCTAACCATAACAACTGTTCTCCCCTCACCTTCAAGCCGGCCAACCCTCGACCCTCTCCTCTGCCGAATCCCTTTACTACTCTCTCTCTCTCCCCCTCAATCTCAGTCCGTTGTATATTTGCACATATTTTTATATTTGTAAATACACTGTCTACACAAAAATATATTACCATATAGTGTATATTGTGTCTCCTTGGCCTACTTAACAACCTAGGCCACTTAGCATTTTTGCCCTGTATTCATCTCCAGTTTGTAATCCCTACCCTCACTTGCCTGGACATGTGTAATTCTACTTATCATTGTATGCCAGTTTCATATAACTTATTATTCTACTGACTTTTCTGTAACCATTATCCTGAATTGCTCCTGCTGGAAATGTATTTCCCTGGGTCGCCCCTGAATAAGGGACATGTATTTCCCAGTGGGCTTACTCAGTCATCAAAATTCAAATAAATAAATACTGTGTAGCACACTGTTTTTTGCTGTGGCCCCATGTGTGATATTCAGCCCAAACATGCAGATGAGTTCATTAAGCATGCATGGTGCAAAGGGGCCATTTACATGTCCATTATTGGCTCATCTGCATGCGTGCACTGTGGAGTGTGCTAGGCCAGCCGCCCCCCTGCCCGAGCACTTGTATAATACAAATATCTACAATACCCTGGTAGTCTAGTGTCCCCCCCCCCAAGCTCCGATCATGTTTCTAATAAGAATAGCAGCCTCGATTTATTCGGCCATTCTCTTTATCCCAGCTCAGTGTGAAGGCTGTCACCATCTTGGCTCCCACCACCTCTGCGGGCAGCCTGTTCCAAGGCTCAATTACCCTTTCCAAGAAATAGTGTTTCCCAAGTTCCCTCTTAAAGCACCCTCCCCGCAGATTCTATTTGTGCCCTCTAGTACTTGAGTTGGAAACCTTGTTGAACAGTTTAGAGTAGGGCACCTTATTTATTCCTTTCAGGTACTTGAAAGTTTCTATCATGTACCCCCTCTCCCTCCTAGCTTTTAGTGAGTACATATTTAATGCTTCCAAGTCCCCCCTCATACAAAAGCCCCTACATGCCCTGTATCATTTTTGTCACCCTTCTCTGCACGGTCTGTAGTCTGTTTTTGTCCTTCTTGTGGTGTGGACCCACAAACTGGACATAATACTCCAGGTGGGGCCTCACTAGGGACCTATAGGGTGGCAGTATCACCTCTCCCAGTACACCCCCAACATTTTGTTGGCCTTGCTATAAGCAGTGTTGCATTGGCTGGTCTGCTTAAGGGTGTCACAGATGATAATGCCTAGGTCCCTTTCCTCCTGTGAAGCGCTGAGTCTGACCCCATTTAGTCAATATGCAGTTTTCAGGTTCTTTTTGCCTAGATGCATCACCTTGCACTTCTTAGCATTGAACTTCAGCTGCCAGACACTAGACCATTTTTCCAACCTTTGCAGATCTTTTTATAGGTTCTTTACCACTTCATCACTGTCCACCCTACCACTTAGCTTAGTATCATCCGCGAAGAGGGCAATCTTGCCCTGTATACCCACCCCAATGTTGCTGGTGAATACATTAAACAGTACTTGACCCAAGACTGAGCCCTGGGGTACACCACTCATGACCTCACCCTCATCTGACCTCTCTCCTTTGACAGTCAATCTCTGCTTTCAGTCCTTAAGCCAGTTTCCTACCTATCTAGCAATACTCTTTGCGATGCCTATGTCCTCCAACTTTTTCAGCAGGCAATTAGCAGCACAGAGTCAAAGACCTTGATGAAGTCGAAGTAGAGGAGATCTACTGGATGCCTCCTGTCCAATTCCCTAGTCACCCAGTCGAAGAACGTAATCAGGTTCATCTGACATAATCTACCTGCTACAAACCCGTGCTTCCTGTCATCCTGCAGGCAGTTTGTGTCCAGATACTTTACCAGGTCCTGTTTAATCAAGGCTTCCATCAGTTTCCCCACTACTGAAGTGAGGCTAACTGATCTGTAGTTACCAGCCTCCTCTCTGCTCCCGCGCTTGTGTAGAGGTACCATGTCAGCCCTTCTTCAGTCCCTTGGCATGACTCCCATCTGAAATGAACAATTAAACAAATATGCCAAGGGGTCTACTAATTCCCCTGTCAACTGTTTTAGCACCCTTGGGTGTATTCCATCCAGTCCTGTTGATTTATTCTGCTTTATTCGCTCGAGCGCCTCTTTAACCCTACTGGTGGGGAATGCTGGCATTTCCATTTGTGGGACCCCTTGTCAACCGCTTTAATACCACTGTCAGGCATCGGGCCGTTATGTTCTTTGGTAAACACTCCACAGTTGTTCAGAACAGCGACCTTCTGTCTGTCATCTTCTACTATTCTGTCATCATCTTTAAGTTTAACTACCCCACCCCCTTTCTTCCTGTGTATACTGAAAGAATTGCTTATTCCCTGTTTTTACCCCTTTGCTAACCGAAGTTCAGCCACCGTGTTTGCTTGTCTTACCGTCCTCTTGGCTTCCTTATTTATATTTTACATCCCCGAGGGACAATTCAAACCAGACAGAATTGTGCTTGCTGTTCACCAGCGGCTCACCAACTCTAACAGCACCAACCATCTCTGAGTTGATGAGGACCACATCCAGGATGATATCTAGCCTAGCTGGCTCATTTACTAGTTGCATGCGAAGGCAATCTTGTAAGGCTTCTACCACAGACTGACTTCTTAATGATCTAGCCACTGGGATGCCCCAGTCAACATCAGGCATGTTCAGGTCTCCCACCACTGTGTCTCCTTTCTGTGTCACACCTCTGATTTCTTCCAGAAGCTTCTCGCCCCTGTCCTCTGCCTGCCCCAGAGGTCTGTATACTACCCCGATGTAGACCTTCTTTCCCGATGGTGAGCTCAGCTGTACCCACGGGGATTCTACTTCCTGCTGTCATCGAAGACTGTGGCCACTAGTCCATCCCTGACATAAAGTGCTACCTCTACTCCTCTGGCTCCTTTTCTATCCTGTCTAAAGAGTGAGTACCCCAGTACTGAGAGGTCCCAATCACTGTTTTTTGAGGCCCAAGACTCCATGATGGCCAACAGGTCTACCTGGGATTCTGCCATCAATGCCTGTAGGTCACTGACCTTGTTGCCCAGGCTCCTGGCATTGAGGCACATCCCCTTACCTAAACCAGGAGCCTTAATGTTCTTCATGTTTCTTGGATTATTCTGCTGGTTTCTGATATCATGGCCCCCGATCCAGTCCCTTGGGAGTCTCTTCATGCTTCCTACAATTACACTCAGATTGTGGTAGAGTCCTTCACTTGTGGGGGAGTGACAGCTAAGTTCCCATCATCAGTGCAGTGACTGATAGGTTTCCTAGCATCAGACTTCCCCACCTAGTTTAAATGCCCGAGGTGGACACTGAATTTCTGTCCCAGCACACTCATCCCTTCTTTGGTTAGGTAAAGGCCACCGAACTTGAAAAGCCCTCTCTCCCAGAAGTTCCTCCAGGCACCTATGATGTGGTGTCCTTTTTCCTGACACCATTCATGCAGCCAAGCGTTAAATTCTTTGATCTCTTTGTTACTGATTCTGTTGATATCCCCTTTGCCCCATACTGGGAGTACTTCTGAGAATGCTAGAGAGGTTGATTGAGCCGCCAGCCACTCCCCCAACTTAATGAAGTTGTGCTTGGTCTCATCCACTGTCTGATTTGCCAGGTCATTGCTTCCGAGATGAATCAGCACCTTGAGTCCCTCTTCAGCTTTGTCCACAATCCTCCCAATGGGTTTAGTGTCATGCATAGCTGTGGCTCCAGGGAGGCATTTGACCATCACTGTACATTGTATACACTTACTTAAGTGGGACTTGACTGCCCTTGTATACACTTACTCAAGTGGGACTTGACTGCCCTTATCATTGAGTCATCTACAGTATAACAAGCATTTGCATACCTTTATGTTTACCCCTTTTTCCATTTTTACCACCGAATGCCATTTCTCTGCTCTGCCTTGTCCCAGCTGACTCACAGTTCCCCCTCTCTGAGCCAAGGTCCTGTACCTGGTCCAGGGTTGCAAATTGGTTTGTGGAAGGAGTTCCTTACCCTTTCTGCTATATCTAATGTTTTCCCTTGCTTTCTTTTTCTATAATCTCCCATGTGTTTTCCGTTCTGGAAACATCCTTTATTCATTTCAGTCTACCTTGAAGAGTCTCCCTCATTCCCTTAAAGTTGGCCTTTCTGAAGTCAGTGACCAGGATTGAAGACTTTGACCTCTGCCCCCCCCCCCAGAAGATCCCAAAATCTCAGCATGTTGTGGTCACTAGTCCCCAGAGCCCTGCTACCTTTATGTTACATACAGCATCATTACTGGACTTTATAGCAAACGCATATACTCTTAGCCAATCAAAGTGCTTATCCCAAGTGTCTTTATCAGGCTACAAAGGCACACTAAATATGTTCATGAGATAATAAAGTCATTCCTAGTATGCTAATGAGCTCTGAAATAAGCAGATCACTGCAGTCTACTGTTTCATAGTCTGGAGTTTTTCCTTTGATAACAACCCCACCTTAGGCCTTTGCACCACTGTTCCAAGGGTCTGAACCCAGCACTCTGGAAGTGGCCCTCCTTCCTCTACTATAAAGACTGAACAAAAATATTAATTAAGACTATCTATTTTTTGTTGTTGTCCTCTTCCACCCATTCTTCTCCACTTCTCAGTCTATTCTCTAGTTTCCCTTTTTTCTTTGAGACAGTCAAGGAAGGCTTTTCTCTGTCTTTGACTTCTGCAGTTCTCATCTCTTAATCTGCCTTAGCCTTCCTAAGTATTCTACTGGCCTCTTTAAGCTTTTCCAAAGATCCTTCCCTGTTGATCTCATTCTGCTCCCCGCTTGTACTGCCATAATTCTGCTGGTTTTGCTCTAACTGCCTCTTTTACCCCCTTGAAGAACCACATTTGGACTGGGTTTTTATACTTCCTTTGGTGCTGGCAGATATGTACGGCACCTCACTGGAGTCAAGATGTGTGCCACTGGACTGGAGGATGGCACATGTAGTACCATTACACAAGAGCGGACCAAGGGATGAACCAGGTAATTATTGCCCAGTGAGTCTCACCTCCATAGTGTGCAAATTCATGAAGACAATACTAAAGGAAAGACTGGTATCGTACCTGGAGGACAATGGCCTCCAGGATTTGAGGCAGTATGGGATTGTAATAGGGAAGTCTTGTCAAACCAACCTGATATAATATTATGACTGGGTGACAGGTGAGCTCGATAAGGGTCATGCGGGTGGATGTTCTTTACTTGGACTTCAGCAAGGCCTTCGATTCTGTGCCTCATGTGTGACTTGGGGGGAAGCTAACTGGCGTAGGGGTAGGGGCAAAAATGATGAACTGGAATACAAGCTGGCTGAGTGGGAGGCTGCAACAGATGGTGGTGAGAGGGGAGCTCTCAACTCTGAGGCCGGTGACGAGTGGGGTGCCACAGGGCTCTGTGTTGGGGCCAGTATTGTTTGGGCTCTTCATATCAGACACTGCACATGGGGTGGTGAGCAAAGTAAGTTTGTTCGCTGATGACACCAAAATCGGAGCAGTGGTGAATGGAGAGAAGGGATGGAAGCAGCTACAGGGGGGACTAAGCAAGCTACAGGAGTGGGCAGAGAGGTGGCAGCTGGGGTTCAATGCAAAGAAGTGTAAGGTTATGCACTTTGGGGTGAAGAACCCAAGGAGCGAATACTGGCTGGGAGGGGTTAAGCTGGGGATCACTGAAGAGGAGAAGGACCTGGGGTGCTGATAACAGGGACCATGGACAATACTGCCCAGTGCAGCAGAGCGGCTACAAAAGTGAACACAATGCTGGGGTGCATAGTGAGGGGGGGTTTCATCCAGGAGAAGAGAGGTGATCGTGCCCCTCTACAGGTCACTGGTAAGGCCACACTTAGAGTATTGTGTGCAGTTTTGAAGGCCGTACCCAAACTGTGATCTCAGGCTACTGGAGGGAGTGCAGAGGAGGGCAACAAAGATGATATGTGGAATGGAAGGGACAGACTATGACAGCAGGCAGAGAGACCTGAATATGTACACCCTGGAGGACAGAAGGGACAGAGGGGACATGATAGAGACATTCAAGTATCTGAGGGGAATCAATAAGGATGGGGCAGATGGGGTCTTTAAGTTAAGGAGGGGAAGGGTCACAAGGAGGCATGGGCTAAGAACAGAGCGAGGAAGATTCAGGAAGGAAATGAGGAGACACTATTTCACAGAGAGGGTGGTAGCAAAATGGAACAATCTACCAGAATGGGTGGTATGTAAATCTGTGAACAGCTTCAAAAAGGCATGGGACAGGGGAGAGTGAGGGGAGGGGAGGGGGTGGCAGTGGGATGACAAATGGGAAGGGGGTTTGGGGCAGCTGCAAACTAGGGATGCTAGCTGCACACTCGAGCAGACTTAGATAGACCGGGTGGTCTGTTTCTGCGGGCACATTCGTATGTTCCTTTTCTTTCCAATATACCTCATACAGGTATTGGTTGCTTCTGTTACCCTCCTCTTAATGATTTCCCATTTTGCATCTACCCACTCTGCTCTCACTACTACTGCTGCTGTTCCCTGAGCAACTCCCTCATCTTCTTGAAGTCTGCCCTTCTGAAGTTCAGGACCCTTGTTTTAGAATTGGAGTGATGGGCCTCTAGGGTTATGTGAAACTACATAGATTTGAGGTCACTGGACTCCAGAAGTCCCATTAACCCGACAGTATTTCTATTGCAGAGTACTAGATATTGATCTATTGATGATGGCCTTTACGCCTTCTGTAATATACAGAGCCACCCCTCCCTTTCTGCATATCCTTACTGAAAATGGTATAGCACAGAACAGCATGTCTTAGTCATTGTTATCGGATGCCCAGGTTTCAGTTATGGTACTTTAGTGCAGATGGGCTGCTGCCATTACTGTCAAGATCCCAATTTTGTCATCAAGGCTTGTTTAGGCAGAATGCTTTCCAGGACCCATTTGCCCACCATAGTCTGCCTTCCTCCAGACCCCTTTTTGCTTCTAACCTGTGGTCTTGCCTCTGTCTTCTCAATGACCCTTCCCCCACCCAATGCCTTTACCTGCCTTCTTACCCTGTCCTTTCTAGTCACTGCTCTACAACTATCCTGGGGTGGACTTCCTGGATTTACAGGGACTCCAGGATAATAAGCAACATGGTTTTGTAAAGGGTAGAGCTTGTCAGACTAACCATATTTAATTCTTCAATGATGTTTCATAAGACCTGGATATGGGCAAATAGCTGGGTGTATTGTATTTGGACTTAAGTAAAGCTTTTAATTCTGTGCCTCATATTAGATTGGTGAAGCTGGGTGATATAAGGGTTAGAGAGGTGCTTAAACACTGGGTGGGAAATTGGTTTCATGATAGGACACAAAGGGTAGTCATAACAGTGCCAAATCAGAGGTAAAGAGGATGACAAGTGGCATACCTCAGCGGTCGATTTTGGGATATGTGCTTTTCAATATGTGTATTTGTGACACAGGTGAGGGAATAAAGGGCAGAATGTCACTGTTTGCAGGTGATGCAAAGCTTTCTGGTGGAGAGGACGGTGACGAAGGGATAAAGGAACTAAAAGAGGATCTGATGAAAAAAAACTGGAGAAATGGTCCAGTATTTGGCAGTTAAAATCCAATGCCAAAAAGTGTAAAGCTATGCCCCTGGGTGATAAAAATTTGAAATCTGAATACTGGATGGCAGGGGTTTGCGTGACACAAACCCTCACAATAAAGGGACTTAACAGTCATAATCAGTGATGGTCTTAAAACATTTGTGCACTGTGACTAGGCTTATGGTAAAGCTAATAGGATGCTGGGATGCATAGGGATGGCCTTCTCTGGCAGCAGGAAGTAATCCTTCCACTGTATAAATCATTGATCAGGCAACACCTGAATGCTGTGTCCAGTTCTGGAATCCATACCTAAACAAATAGGGACCATCTAGAATCAGTTCAAAGAAGAGTGGCCTAAATGGACAATGGCGAGCAGGGGAGATATCATGGGGAGAGATTAGAGGACCTAGGGATGTACTCATTGGAGGCCAGAAGAGAGAGAGAGGTGATATGATTGAAACCTTTAAGCACCTAAAGGGCATCAATAAAGTAGAATGTCAAAGATCATTTACCCTCTAAGAAAGTAACATCACTAGGGGCACAGCATGAAGCTGACGGGGGGGGTAGGTCCAAAAAGGATATTAGAAAGTTCTTTACAGAAAGGACAGTGGATTAGCATAATCAACTGCTACAGGAACTTGTTACTGTTCAGACAGTTCATGCATTTAAACATGGGTGCGACAGATTTAGGGGCCTCTGTGGAGGCTAAGGTTAAGGGATTAAGTAAGGAAAATGTAGAAAGTACTCCAAATATAACAGAGCTCCATGTATAAGATAAGCCTTCTTGAATCATAGGAGCAACATGGAGATGAGGTACCACAGGGAGGTAGTCAGTTGGGACGGTGGGCTGCTCTTCACCGTGATTACTCTCTCCCCATCTGTTGGAACTTTGCAGAGATCCATGCTTAGCTGGTAGCAGCAAGAGATGAGATATTTCCACTGTGGCAGTGGCTCAGCTGGAGTCCACCCCCCCCACTCCCTCAGAGGCCCATTGGCACAGGGGGCTGGAGGGTGGTGGGGAAGGGGAGGGGGATGGGTGGCAAGGGCAGTTACAAGAGGTTCAGCCAACTTTACACCATTCAGGCAGCAAGTCATTTTGCACCCCTGGAGGAGGCTCTGGTACCTGACTCTGCTGGGGGAGGACTCCAAGTCAGTCAGGGGAAATGGGCAGTACGACTTGGTGGCACCCCGGGGGGTGAGCAGGAGGAAGTCAGCAAGGAGAGTTTTAGTGATTGGGGACTCAGTGATTAGAGGAGTAGAGAGGGTGATGAGTGAAGGAGGGAAGGGGGAGTGAAATGGTCAGATGCCTTCCTGGTGCATCAGCCATCAGGGATATAGACAGGATAGGGAGGATGCCAGAGAAAGGGGCACTGGGAGTGCTGGCACACTTGGGTACCAATGATCTGGTGAACCAGTCTGTGGACGCAGTGAAGCAGAACTTTAAGAAGCTGGGGGACAGACTGAAGGCATACTCGTTTTCTCTGAGGTCATTGAGAAGAGTGGAAAGACATGACAGAGACATACAAGTACATGAAAGGCATCAACAAGTACCCTTCTCAAATCTTTTCACAAGATCCACAAATTGCAGAACAAGAGGGCATGAATGTCAACTCAGGGGAGGGACTTTCAAATGTGAACTCAGAAAACATTTATTTTCCAAGCGTATTCTGGAACCATGGAACAGATTACCCTAGGAAGTGATCGAAGCCAGTACAGTCACGGCCTTCAAAATGTGGGTGGGATAGAGTATTCAAGACACTCAAATGGAGAGGGTGAGTGGCCTTTTGCAACAGTAAACGGATGTGCTAGTCCCTGGTACCACTAGGACTTCCAGAAACCTCAATGGGAAGACTAGATGGACTATCGGTCTCCTTCCACCGTCACCTTTACTATGCCACTATGTTATTTCTGTGTGGAATAGGGGAATGGGAATGACAGAGTAAGGAAGGGAGAGACTGAGAAGTTTAATGGGTGGTTGAAAGGATGGTATCAGGAGGAGGGGTACCACATTTTGGGGGACTGAGAGGGCTTCAAGGATGATGGCCTTCACCTAATGAGAGAGGGGACCAGCTCTGGGGGCATAAATTTGGCATTTACATTGGACAGTTAAATTAACTACAATGAACAGGGAGGACAGGAGAACCACTGAAAAGGGAAAGTAGATAGGGAACCTAGATAGGACTTCCCCTGAACTGGGGACTGGTAGCATCAAGGTGGTAACAGCACGGCTGAAGTTCAATTAGGTTAAGGGAAGAAGCCAATGACAGAGGGCTAACAAAACGCTACATTCAGCATGCAAAATAAAAATGAAGACGGGAAAAATAAGGAAAAAGGAATAGAAAAAAGCAAGAGAGGATCAGGAGAAAGATGTAAAGGGGACTGATTTAATGCCAGGAGTCTGGGAAATAAAATTAGTGAACTTCAAGGAATGGTGGCAGACACTGAGATAGATCTAGTAGCCATCACAGAAACGTGGGACACAGAGAAAAAAGACAGGAACCTGACAGTCCCAGGCTACACCATGTTTAGACAGGTTAGAGGAGAGGTAAAGGAAGAGGCACAGCCCTATATGCAAAGAGAGCTTGCAGGCACTGGAGGATGGAAACATCAGGGGAGGTAATGGGGAAACATAATCACTGTGGGTTCATCTCACAACATCCTCAGGCAAGAAACTATGGATGAAGGTGATCTACAGACCTCCATTACAGGGGGAAAGAGAGAGAGAGAGATAAGGAGCTGGGGCAGAACTAGAAAGGGTAGTGGGTCATTCCAGCGGCCAGGAGCTCCAGAAGTTGGGGCCTGCTGGGTACACGGAAGGACTGCCTGCTTGTGCAGCTGGTTAAGGAACCCACTAGGCAGGCTGCCATCCTTGCATGCTGCTCACCAACTCGGAGGCAGTAGAAGGAGTGAGGGTAGGGGAGCCACTATGGTGCAGCAACCATAACTCTACGTGGTTTAACCTGACCCTTGGGAAAAGTTAGCTCTCATCAAAGCCTGAAGTCCTAGATTTCAGAATAGAAGACTTAACCAGATGAGGGAGCTGGTCCGGGAGAAGTTAGTTGGAATGGACAGCATTAGGGACATGTAGGAAAGATGGGGGCAATCAAGGGGGCCATTCTCAAGGCAGCAAAGCCTTGCATGCAAGTGTGTAGGCAGGCACACTCACTGTACACATGTGGGTATAGCTTTTGTAGGACATGTCAAAACCCGTATGTCTTTTTTCTACCACTATCATTCTTCTCTGGGGTTGTGTGATTATAAACCACAGAGTACAGTAGTTTCTGTGTATGTAAAAACAATGTTTGTTTAGAACACAGATATGTGTAGAACCCGTGTAGAGAAAAGATGTATGAGTTAACAAAAAACTGATTTGTTTGTTACTGGGAGAGCAGGAGTGGGAGAACCTGTGTACATTTATGTTACATAAGGGCAGTAGCTGGATGGAGTGTGCACAACATGGAACTGTCTAGCTACACCAGTGCTTGCATGAGAATAGTAATCAAACAAAAAAGGTACAAGAGACCATGTGGCTCCCTGGAAAGGTCAGGAAAGCAGTGAGAGCCAAAAGAAGACCTTCATCAGGTGCCAGGAAAACAAGGGACGAAAGAACAGGGTGAGTACCAAATGAGAACAAGGGAAACCAAAACGGCTGTCAGAGAAGCAAAGGCAGACACAGAGGCACATTGCAGAGGGGGTCAGGGACAGAAAAAAAGAGTTCTTTAGATATATTAGAGAAAAAAGAATGAAGGGAGAAGGAATTGGTAGGCTAATAGTAGGAGGTTGGGTAATAGAGGGGAACAGGCAGAAAGTAGCCATTCTTAATGACTACTTTTGCTCTGTATTCACAAGGAAAGACGAGGGCCTCTGCCAGAGTGACATAAAGGCAGTTGTAAGGGGGATTCCTGAGATGAGGCAACAAGTATTTAACAGTGAAAGGGTTTGAAGAGGGCTAGCAGCTCTAAAGTAGACAAGACTCCGGGGCCAGGTGGAATGCATCCCAGCGTGCACAAGGAAAGGGCAACGGAACTAACTGAACCACTGGTAGGGTTGTTCAATAGCTCAGTTCAGACAGGGGTAGTTCCTAAAGACTGGAGGGTAGCTGATGTAGTCCCACGCGGGGGGCGGAACAAGGAGCAACTGAGTGACTACAGACCTGGCAGTCTTACTTACACTGTGGGTAAACTGAGGGAGACATTAGTCAAAGAGAACCTTGTGAACTACCTGGAGAATAATTTATTTTATTTATAATTTGGTAACTGGGAAAGGCACACTGAGCTGAGGCTCGTTTCCAGGTGCGACCTGGGGGACAGGGTGCAAAGGGGTAGTTTGAAACAAGGGGAAAATAACAATCATTAGACAGAATAATACAGGTGGTAGTAATCTAGTCAGGAAGTTTGGTACAATATTACACACTGGCATATGGAAATGGACTCCAGGATAATAAACAGCATGGGTTTGTCGCAGGAAGGTCTTGTCAGACCAATCTGACAGTATTCTTTGACTGGGTAAGGACGGTAGTGGATAAGGGCCATGCTGTGGATTTACTCTCCTTTGATTTCAGTAAGGCTTTTAAGTCAGTACCTCACAGAAGGTTGCTAAAGAAGCCAGAGAATCTGGGTACAGTGAAGGACACCATTAGATAAGTGGGAAAATGTCTGGAAGGGAAACAGCAGAGGGTTGTGGTTCACAGAGTCCAATCAGAAGAGAGGGTGGTCACCTGTGGAGTGCCACAAGGATTGATCCTAAGTCCAGTCCTTTTCAACATGTTCATCAGTGACATGGGAGAAGGAATCCAGAACAAGATGTGTCTCTTTGCAGACAGTAAACTCTGTTGCAGAGTACACAGTGAGGAGTGGATTAGGGAGATGCAGAGAGACTTGCAAAGGCTAGAGGGATGGTCCAAGGTTTGGCAGTTGAAATTCAATGCCAAAAAGTGTAAGGTGGTGCACACAGGGAACTAGAACCTGAGAACAGAGTACTGGGAGAGGTAAACTGTGCATGACCTCAGGGAAAAGAAACCTAGGAGTCATAATCAGTGACTCCTTAAAACAATTACATTAGTGTAACAAGGCCTGCAGCAAGGCAAACAGGATGTTGGGGTGCATAGGAAGGGGTACCATCAGCAGAAGGAAGGCAGTATTACTACCTCTCTATAGATCACTGGTGAGGCCCCACCAGGAGTACTGTGGCCAGTTCTGGAGTCCTCACCTAAGGACAGATAAGGCCAAACTGAAGACAGTGCAACCTAGAGAGACCAAAATGATTCAGTAACAGCAGGGCAGATCATAAGAGGATTGGTTCAAGGTACTGAACATGTATTCGCTGAAGGTCAAACGAAAGAGGGGATATATGATAGAGACCTTCAAGTTCCTGAAAGGAATGAACAAGGTAAACTGAAAGGAACTATTTAACAGAAGTAGCAGATCAAGAACATGGGGGTACAAGTGGAAACTGACAGGGGAGGTTCAAAAGGGAAGTGAGAAAGTTTCATTCTACAGAAAGGGTGGTGGAGCTGTAGAACAATCTACCAGATGATTTGGTGGGCGAAAGAACTATCAATGGTTCCAAACATGGCTGGAATGGAGTGAGGGGGCTCAGTGGTTGCTCAGGGTGGAAGTATGGGGTGGATAAGTAAGCAGTAAACCACGAAGGTGTGTGGGTTATGCTGCGATTTACCCAATCCATGTCAGGCGTGTGTGAATCCCAGCATAACCCACATTCTGGAGTGGATTACTATGATTATACAATGGCACCAATTTAAGTTTTTTTTTTTAATATTAAATGCTTGCTTTTTAACATTTCTTTTGATTTTGCGTTAATATCCTTCCTCTGTGTAAGAAATAGTGCCCTGTTGCTAGGTAGGATGTGATTGCAGGAGCTCGGTCTCCTTCCCTCAAATGGCACACAGATATATTAATTTTGTTTTGCTTTTTCATAGTTCTTTGTTATTTTGCTAGGGTTTTGGCAAGAGAGCATTGCGTGAGACTCTGGGAGAGAGAAAGAGAGCAAGCATTGTGGGAGGTGCTGGGATAGAGTGTGTGGTGCCAGCCACTTTAACCGAGAGTGTGGTGTGAGCAATTTTTCTAGTTGCATGCTGGTAGGTAGGAATGGCATATCGAGTGAAATAAAGGCAGAAATATGTGGCTGTAACTTTGTTTTTGTGCACAGCTTGTGCGAGCGGGTGAATTGATAACTCTAAAGTGGGAGGAGTGAGCATGAGCCGTGTACAAACATTTACCTTCTTAAAGGAAACCTACACCCTTGTATCTTGTAAATTTTATTTCCTTGTCAATACACAACTCTTTTCCTGAGCTGCTGGGGATATATGTGTTTGCTTTAGTTTGTTTTCACTGCTCATGCTAGTCCCATGTAACTATCCTGGGAGGGCTCCATGTTATGGTTGCTGAAATCTCATTGTCCATGAGAGCTGCATTAGCCTATGAGAACATGATGTCATAGCACCCATTTATACCATGTCTCCCTATGCGGAAATTACAAATATCCTGAAAAAACTCTCTGGAAACACACAAATTGAAGGCACTTTAAAGGTAAAAACTCTACATTACATATAGAATAGTGGATGGGTGGCCATCCACAACAAGGCTGTGTTTCGCTCTCGAGGTCTCTATGATGCCATCAACTCCCGAGATGGAAAAACTGTCTTAGTTGTGGAGGGTCACCCATCCCCTATTTTATATAATATATGGTGCCCGGGAATGTGTAAAGTTTAATTTCACAAGGTTCATACCTTGTGTTTACGCTCCAGCATCGGTCCTCGCTACATTCATGCTCTCTCTCCACTCCCGTCCCTGAAGATTCTGGTTCACCTCACTGCAGTCCCGCTCTGCTCCGACCTCGTAACTGTGCCAGTAAATAAAAAAAAAATAAAAAAATGCAAATGAATAGTTTAGACATATGGAGCTGACTATGGAGTCTGTGTCTAAACTGTGCTAATGAACTGCTCACCTGACGGCTCGCTAATCCATGACACCATTTGATCTTGTAGTTTCTGAATCAACACTATTTCAGCCAATCAAATAGCAGCTCAAGGCAGAAAAGCTGTTGTACTATTGCTGTGACGTCAGAACAATAGTACAACTTTTTTGACCTTTGAACTGTCCTACAACAAGACTTGGAAAGTCACTGGTTTCTGTGGAGAATAAGCCCAAACCATATACTATAACTCAGTTTGCAAAGCTAACAGAAAGTAAATATGGTATTTCACACCTTTGCTGCAACTTGTTTTGTTGACATCCAACAATTAAGCAGACAGGCATACTGTGAAGTCTAAGGTTGCTGACACATCATGTTTTTATATGCTAATGTAGACCTCGGGGACAATGAGATTTCAACAACCAGAAAAGGAGATGCCCAGCATAGTTACAGGGATTAGTACTATAACACCTGCCCGTACCCTGCTTTCACCTACCTGGGTGGTGGAGTCTGGCTAGCTACAAGGAAGGCTAGTCACAAGGCTGGCAGATATCAGTTTGGGGCTAGAAAACTATTCAACAATAATAACAGTGCTGAAGAAATACTATGAGGCAGAATTCTCTTTCAAACATGAGAGCCATTTTATTTATCAGGCTATAAAACACTGTTTTCCCTTGTTTCATTCATGGCTCTCTCAATGACACAATAAATGGTTAGAAACATGGCTGCACAGCCTAAACAGTGAACACATTTGCACGTAAAAACATAAATTTCTTCCCTGAAAAATCAGCTAACACCTTTTATATCACAATAGTTTTCACCCCCACCCCCGAGATGATCAGTGAAAGTCCTGGACACAATTCAGTCTATTTTGTTCTTCCCCACAGTTCATAGTACCTCAACCCCAAAAAAAGGCAAAGTTTGGGAGGATGATGCAGTTCCTTCTGCAATGCTGCCCTGGCTAGGGATGGATGAGGCGTTGTCCTTCTGGAGTTTTGCTGCACTCTTGATCTTCTTTGGTCCTTGGTCAAAGGTGAAACCTCCCTAGACTTTAAACTATAAAATAAAAAAAACTTTCTGCAGGTGTGTTGATTTTTCTGGAAAAACTACTGGGATTTCTTCTCACTCCTTTGGATTATTTGCCAACATCCAAACACTTCTGTAACTAATTTACTAACTTGTTTTTCCTGACTAAAACTTGTTTCTAGCTAGGCAGTGGTAGCCCCCTGTCTACTCTGTCACTTTAAACTTTCCTTGTATTTCTGCTTTTTTTCTCTTCAGAGGAGTTGCCCGTGGCCAAGCCCTCCCACAGGACTCTTGTCAGCTTCTCAAGGAGGAGAGAGAGAATCCACCTCGAACTACTCCTCCCAGCCTTGTTGCCCTCCCTTCTTGACACCTGATTGGTTAATTTTACTGCCAATGCTTCTGGCAGCTAATCAGAAGAGAGCTCGAGCTCCCCTAGAGGTGGGACGTCTTGAGCTACTCCTCCCAACCGCTGTCTTTGCCCCACTTTAAATGCCCTGAATACCCCCCTTTTTGAGGTGGCAAAGGAAAAAATATGAAGTGGTTAGATAGGGCTGGCGATTCCCCAGCTACCCTACCTCACACTTTTTTAAGTTAATTTGGTGTTTTCCCATCAGAAGCTGCCGAAATGCAACCCTGCCCCACACTCTTTTTCAACAAATCTGGCTGATCCTGCCTCCTATACCGTCGACAGGACGTCCTAGGGACGTCCCAGTCAGCCAGCATGCTCCCAACGTGCCCTGCCGGATGTTACCTGGAAGACTGCCTGCTTCTGCCCCAAGATAGCCATTTATTTATACATATACTGTATCTTATTTATTTAGCCCTTCCTGCTACTGCTGCTGCTTGTTTGTGGGCTTTTATTGCCCAAATTTGCTCTCTCTGTTCTCTGCTCTGCTGTTCTCCCCCCCACCTCGGTTTCAATTACAGCCCCTTGGGCTCCCATACCAGCCGCCGTGCATCTCTTTATTTAATTAATTTACCCCCTCAGGGAGCTCTAGCTCTTCTCTGCCTGCACCCTGCAGGCGCTTTAATTTTATTTTTTTAAACAACCCACCGGCTATACATTTAGCCATGGTGCGGCTTCTGCATGCAGCCCATGCTGCTCTCTCTCCTCTCAATTCCCCCACCCTGCTCTCTCTAATGCCATGAAGCGGCTCCAATACTGCAGTGTCCTTGCTGCTCACTGTGCCTTCTCCTCCCTGACTACCCTTCTGAACCCCGAAGGGCATAATTAAACTAAAACTACTGCCGCCGGAACGGCGATTGGGAGGGTGGTGCTTTCACTACATGCCTCCTCCCACTGACTCCTGCTATCCCCCAACTCCCACCCGGCGGAGTAGGCATCAGCCTGCGCTCCGTGCGGGTTGGGAGTACAGAAGTGCCTGCAGGCACTTTCTAGCGTGGTCACACTAGCGACTGGCTGTCCCTGCAGCCCAACTTGCTTTCTCTTGCTGCTACCACCACAAATACAGTGCCCCACACTTGAAGAGGGCTCAGGGAAGCCCCCTAGCAAACCCCAGGGAAGGGTTTTAAAATTGCTGGCCTCATACACCTAGATGTAGGCCCACTAGACCACCAGTGCTACCTCTACTACAGGGCATTCCCCCCTAGGGCATTTCCTAGCCCCACAGCATCCACTAGCCCACCTTTCTACTTTATTTAACAAGACCACTAGCCCAACACTAGCCCACGTGGCTACTTTATTTAACATTTTGGCTACTTGACCACCACAAGGGGCACAGAGGCTTTTGCTGAGTCCCCCTTTCCCCAAACCTCACTCTTTCTTCTGTCTCTTCCTTTTACAGTTTGCTTTAACTTTCTAACCTTTTTCTCTTTTTTTTTCCACAGGTCTGAACAGGACGAGGGACCCTGCCTATCAGATAAGTATTTCTTTTTACTCCTACCCTGTCCCTTCTGCCCTGCTGGACCCCTAAAGAACTACAGATCCTTTGTGACCCCTTTTCTCTCTTTGTTTTTTACAGGTGCACAGGCGTCAACCCCTCGGACTCCTCTCCTGGCACCCTGCGGCAGGTAAGTCCTTTATTTTCTTATTTTAATTTTGGTGGGTTGACTGTAACAGGTGGCGGTACATGTTACAGTACGAACAGTGAAAATAAACCAAAGCAGTTAAATATATTCCTTATAGCCACATAAAAAGATTTATCTGTTGACATGGAAACAAAATATACAAGATACGAGAGTGTAGTTTTCCATTAATTAACGTGAGAAATTTGGGGATATGCTGGTCAGGGAGGCAAAACAGAAAAATGTGGCAAAATCAGGGGTGAAATTGATGGTGTTGAAGAAAGCTGATTTTATACTAGTGTGTTAGCGAGAGGCAAGATGGCGGCATTTTATTTATCAAATGTGACGAGTGATTTTTTTTTTACTTTTGGTTTTGTGATTAGGTTAATTGGTTCTTTATGCATGGGTTATGCAGGAATTTATTGATGCCTAAAGAAGCCAGTTAACCAATCAGAAACCTAGATTTGGGGACCCCGTTGTATAAGTAAGCATTAATCACCGATGAAGGTGGCATCTAATGGGGAGTTAATGCATGGTTGGGACCGTTGTGGCACAAGGCCGGAGGCCGAGGATGTACAACTGTCCAACCATGCATTAACTCCCCAATAGATGCCACCTTCATCGGTGATTAATGCGCTTGTAATATGGACATGCCGATTGTTAGTATGGACTACATATCTTGCTCCTCATACAACAGAAAACACAACACGACTGATATGATCTACTGTGATTTTTAATCTTACTTTCAGATTTCTGAACAGTACTCTCTTACATACAGATGTCGTTCTGATTCTTTTTTAATACAGTGAACTCTTTTTACTTTCTTAATCATTGCTGTACATTTTAATGATTTGTATGCGGCTGTTTGAGTACTACATTGGTTGGGATGACTCTGATTCTCCCGCTTTCAATGTGTGCAGAGCGTGTCCGTCTCTCATTTGCATATGCGTGGCATCATTAGATGCCTCGCTTTTCTATTTGTGTCCTGCTCGCTCTGCCTTCAACACTACTGCTTCTCCTACCTTTGTGCGCTTATCCCGTGTCTGCTCTGTGGTCTCCGTGTGTGATTGCTCCAGCATAGTTAAAGTTGACGGTGCCATGGACGGTAAATGTGTGACAACTGAATGCGTTCCCGGATGTGCCTCCTCTACCTCCCTCTTCCGCTGTGCTGCTTCCTCTGTCGGTGAATATTTGTGGGCCAGGTTGATTGCCTCTGTGACTCTCTGCTGTTCTCTGTTCACTCGTTCTGAGTGCTTGTGCCTCTGTGTTTCTCATTAGGTTTGCTCTGTGTGCCTTTACTCCAGCTTCATTACCGGCACTGCAACTTTTCTGCCTTTTACTGTGCTCGCCTATTTCTCCCTCTGTAGTGCCTCTTTCATTGCGTTTCAGCTCTCTGTTACTATCACCACCTTCTCCCTCTAGTGCTGTGTCTGTGCTCTCCACTCCCGGCCCTTTCCTTTCGTGTCCTTCTGTCTCGTCACATTCATCTTGTCCCTTTCTTTTTTTGCTGCTGACCTCATCCTCTTTTCTCTCTGTGTTGCAAAACTGCACTATTATACTATCCTCTATGTTGTCTACTCGTGATGTGTGCTGCCTCTGACAAGTCGGTCGTTCCTCTCTCCTTCTCGTGCTACCATGTGCTACACTATCAGTTAGTGATTTGGGTGCAGACAAGATATTGGACCACTTCTCTCTGTCACCTTGGGTAGGTGCCCAATAATTTCAAATGCTTGTTTCACACCTGTGTCCTGTGACAGACATAATTTCTCTCATTGGTACTCCTGCCTGTGACAGCATCTGCACAGCTGTGCTCCTCACACTATGATTTGAAAGCGCCTGCTTAGCCCTGCCTCCTCGGAAATTTTTGTCATCATGTCCCCCAAAAAATTCCTGCCCATTGGCTGTCTAGAATACCATATCTCTTTCTGGTCTAGGAGTCTCTGAGACTGCTTTATGGGGTGCAGATAGAACGCAGGGGCTGTCTTAGGGCACCGACTGATGTACTCCTTGAACATTGCTACAGGACAGTTCTTAGATTATCTCTGTGCATACAGGACACCTCTCAGTGACTGTCTGTTGCTTTCATCTGGTCTAGAATGGTTTTTCGTTGCCTCATTAAACGTCAGGCTAATATATTCCTGCCCTATTTCATCCTCTGCAACTTCAAATGATTTCTGGGTCAGCTCTCTTAATCCTTCCCTTCCTCTTCTTGCAAGCCCTAATTGCAGCTCAAACCACAGTCTCTTTACCAACCCTTGCGCTGTTTCTGGGTCCAGGTTTCGAGTGTCTCTTATATTACACAGATCTTCCTCTCTGATAGCAGGGTGGTGCTTTGCAGTATCTTTGCCATGTCTTCTATATTGTTTAATGACTGCAACAAATACATTGTTAGCAGCTTGAAACTGCACATCGCTTATTATATTGATATTTCTTCTAACCTCGAGGCTATTTATGTATCTGTTCAGCCCTGCTCTTATTCCACAAAAAGAACTGATACTATATTGGTCACCATCCTCCACCCGTACTGATGCATAGAACTCTCTCAGAATGGCACACAATTTCTCTGCTCTCACAGTGCCTATGTCTACAGACATATTCTTCGATTTGAGCCAGTCTGAAAACACATTACAAGCCCACTATGTGTTCTTCGCTGTGTTTGCCTCCACTTTTTTCCTCTCAAGCTCATCCAGCTCTCCTTTTGAGAACTCTATGCCTCTTCTTCTCTGCTCTGTTTTCTCCACGCCTCTCTATTACTTGTTTGAATCCCTCCATGTCCTCACTCTCCTCCACTATTACTTCCAAATGCTTCACTATAGCCACTTTCTTCCTGCCCACTGTCTCTGGTCCTCGCTCAGATAGTCTCCTCAGATCTGCTTCTCTTGAATCTCTCACTTCCACTGCCTCTACAAACTCGCTCTCTGTCCATTCCTTGATTTCCATAGCTTCGCATAGATTAAGCACTACTGCCATTTCGTCCATCTCTACACTAACTGCGTGTCTCTATCTATCTCTACGTATGTGCCTCACCTCTACTTATCCCCCCTCACTATGTGTGCTACTGTCTAGCTATTCTCCGACTGTGTGGCTCTTTGTTTTAACACTGCCAGCTGCAAACCCTGCTACTTTTCTTCTGCTGGCTACTTTCTGTACTTCAGGAGCAACACGGCATTATCGTCTCATAATGCCATGCTGCTCCTGTATCACGTGACGCATTCTCGCCCATCAGCTTTCCTCCTGATCACTAGTACATTTGTGCCGCAGCCTCGTGACACAACAGTCCCAACCAAGCATTAACTCCCCTTTAGATGCCACCTTCATCGGTGATTAATGCTTACTTAGAACCCTGGGTTTGTTAGGGTTTATGGTCAGACTGAGCGAACCAATGGTCTTTTTCTGCCATCGAATATATTTCTATGTGAGACCTGGAATGGGCAAAATAGGAGGAGTAACATGATGGGTGTTAGAGTAAAGTATGATCTGCATAATCAGATTGGTTTTCAATGGGCCCACCTGAAAAATAAATAGGGGAGGGCCCAGGGTGGCAGATTCCTAGCAGTATAATATGATACACTAGCTCTATGTCTGCACCTTACATTTATTTTTTATTGACCGGGTAAGTGCACTAGACAAAGCCTGCCTATTTTCAGGCACGACCCGGGGGAGGGGGACACAGATGAATGCCAACTGACCTTGAACCAGATTAAGCTGTTGGTGGTATTTTTTTAGTGAATTACATGGTCCATTTAATTTAAAAACAGTAAAACCAAAGATTCTCAGAGTTTAGGTGGTGGTCAGGTACTCAACAGAGAAGGCCCGAATGGTTATTTATACCTATCCTGGCGGGGCACTGCGAGACTGATGATCTCACCAGTACTTAACTTGAATCAGGACCAAAGTAGGTACAGGACGGACCAATGACCTGTTTCTGCCCGTAAAATCCTGTGCCATACTGGTGTTCCCCACCTGCCCCTAAACAAACACTGCTGCTTCAATTGAAAGCAAATTAAAATAAAGATCAATCTTAGCATGATCTTCAAAGGAAAAACTGAGTGTCTGCCTGTAGTCGTGTACGGCGATTACCATTCACCACTGCAACCACTCTTACTGTCTCCTCCTCATATCAGGCAATAGCGAAGCCACCGCGACTGCGTAAGAGCCAGCTCCTCCTAGGCTCGTTCTCTATGGCGTAACTTCCTGTTTGTGTAGGGTACCGTTTCCGGTTTCCTGAGCAACAATGGAGAAGATGGCAGTTTGAGAAGGTTCTCAGCAGAGAGGGAATTAAAACGGGATCCAGGAGTGTCAGTTCATCGACGGATACCCGACTTGTCACGAACAGGTAAAATGGAAGTCAAGCCCTTCATCCTGGGTGTGGCGGCGGAGAAGCGGTCGGCCTCCGGCTCGCCAAGTGGGGCCCCTGCTCCGGGGCTCAGTTTCAAAATGGCCTGGGCTGGTTTCGCTGTGAGGTGATGAAATGGCTGGAAATAGGAACGCTTATGCTGAGAGCTGGTGGAGTGCGGTTATCAAACTGGCATGGGATTGGTTTTAATTTTAAACACGACGTGGATAATACAATATGGGAGCGGGTCCTCACGATCTCTAATTCAAACTCAAACCGTTTGAAGTGTGGAGCCGAGAGAAGACTGCGGGGGCTAAGGGACACCGATTTTATGAAGCTAGGGTGTCTTTTTATAGCACCAATATTTTAATTAGGAATTGTAAAACTAGATTTAAGATGGGAGTATATTTAATAAGTGGCTAATACTAATCTCTGATTTTTGGAGAGTAAAACATTGCTTGGGTTCGATGGTCCGTAGTGTGCCGGTGATGATGAAGACATTGATTTATCCAGCTAAACGATCAATTTGAGATTAAACTGTATTTTAAGGAAACTTAAAATGAAAGGGTTAGGAATTCTAAATATGTAGTGACTACACCAGTATAATTTAAGAACTCATTTTTTTCTGAAAGTCGAGAAGATTCAACAGACAGTATAAATATGTTTTAATTTTGTAGCAGCTACCAATAATACTTAGTTTCATGTATTAATATGCTTTCCAGGCTTCAAGCAGCTAAGTATTTTGGTTGAGTACCTTTAATACATTTTGTATGGAATGAAAAAAAATTAGCATAGCAGTATAGCACATTTAAAAAGAAAGAAAAAGCTGGATACACCAGACTGGCAGAACCCCCACCACCCATACAAGGTTGCGTACATGGATAGAGTCGGGGTTTCAAAATAATAAGTCGGATCTTTTAAGTTGTGTAATGAGTGTCTGCTAGAAAGGGGACTCCAAGATGAACAGCATAAATATGTACTGAGCATCAGGTAGGTATACCAACGTAAGTCATTAAAGGGATAATTAATACTCAGCACTTTGAAATTAGGCAATCATAGCACTCATAATTTAAAAGTACAGTACATACTTTTTATTCCTCAACATTGGTGCAGCCCCGTTCTGGCAGATAGTAGAGGGTTGGCTTTCTCTGACCTGTATAATAATCTAAGACTTACTGGGATGTTAACCTTCAGACGGCACAGGATGCCGGTTCAGGGACAGCTCAGCCTTCCACACAGCGGCTTAACAGGACACCGGTTCAGGGGCAGCGCAGCCTTCCAATAGTGGTTTAAGCACAGTGATGATTCACAGTTCAGCTTTCCATTTTTGCAAATGGCATCACACAGTTCAGCATTAGGGAAACAGGCAAGGCAACAGCAGCATGGCAGCTGGGACAAGGTTAGATGGGCATTGAGTGAGATGTGACCTTTTTTTAATCTGTGTGCCAGTGAGCATGAGCAGGCTCAGGGTGATGATTAAAAACTGTTAAATTGGTTTTAGGTGCCAGAGCAATGAATGGTGATGAGGGGGACCACTAGACACCAAGGGTGTATTTACTATAATAATTGGAGGGGCATGGTGATCAGGGGTTGGGGCCGGCACATTTCTGCGTAGTGCCCCCACGCTGCTGTCCAGCGCATTGTGCAAAGATGCTAATGAGCCCATAATGGCATGCAAATGGACAAATAGCACCTTGTGTGCCCCATGGCTTATTGGCATGCTGGAAGCAGAAAATAGTTCACAGGGGTAAGGCACTAACCTGTATGGGGCACGCTGTCGCCATTTGCCCCAGTAAGCCACTAATACAGGGAGCTGTGATAACGCAAGTGCATAGTCACTGTGAGCTGTACTTTCACAGCTCCAGTACTCAGACAGGCATCACGCACCAGTCTGCGTATGTTGCCTGTCTGAATATGCCCAGTGTGCAGCGTTAAGTGGTGCACAGCATTAACATTCAGCTTTGAAAATGGTGACCCAAGTCTAACCACAGCAAACTGAAGCACAGATATACCCAAATATAGTGTACATATTAATGGTTATGTAAAACATTGACAGAGAGAGCTGGTCTGTAGGTAGTCCTTAAATTGGACTTGGAGTGTATGGGGAGGAGCAGAGGATAGGCAACTGGCGAGGAAGTTTCAGAAGAAAGGGAGGAAATGCTAAAGGCCTTGCGATGCGGCCAGTACTGGTTGGGACATGAGGCTGTGCAAGAAGCGGGGTTAACTGAGCATAGCTTACGTGTGCAGTGTTTTAGCCCGAAAAACTCTAGTAGGTGAAATGAGTTAGAATCAGGCCACCAAAAATGTAGCTTTGGCCGAGTTCGGGGAAGGAACGTCCCGATAAAGGTTGCAGTGGTGAGATCTGAAGGGGGCCAGCAAATGCAAACAAGCAGACATTGGTGGAAAACTGGAGCAGTTGAGAAATTTCCCTATCAGTAGCATGGGCATAACTCATACAAAACATGTAAGATTGGTTAAACCTGTAACTGCGTATCAGGCAATATCACTGCACTGTCGTGTGATGGGTCTCTGCCAATCATAGCTCACTAGTTTACCTACCCATTTTATATTCTAACATAAATGTGGCTTATCCTTTGCTGTTAAAGGAAATATAAATCTTGTGTTTACATATTTTAATAGAATAGGAAATTTGGCTTGTATTGAGTCCGACATCCTCAGTATATTTTCTCGTGGGATTGCTAAAACAAACAGTAGTAACACTCTGGATACAGAAGTTGATACCAGCCCATTTACAGAAGAAAGGGTTCTGAAAGAACTCTTAAAACTGAAGGTGGACAAAGCAATGGGGCCTGATGGGATTCATCCCAGAATTCTAAAAGAACTAAGGGTAGAACTAGTGACACCACTGACTACCCTCTTTAACAAATCATGGGAGGATGGGGTGGTACCCGAGGACTGGAGGAGGGCAGATGTGATTCCCCTTCACAAAAGTGGGAGCAAGGCAGAAGCAGAAACTATAGACCTGTTAGTTTAACCTCAGTGATAGGGAAAATGATGGAATCACTTCTAAAGGAAAGAATTGTCAGTATCTAGAGGCCAGAGGGCACAAGACCCTAGGCAGCATGGATTCTAGCCGGGAAGGTCATGCCAGACAGAATCTGATAGATTTCTTTGACTGGGTGACCAAAGTAGTAGATCAGGGAGGGGCTGTGGACATTTCCTACCTAGACTTTAGCAAGGCATTTGACACAGTCCCACACAAAAGATTAATATATAAGTTAGCCAGCCTGGGAGTGGGTCCCAAGATGACAGCCTGGGTAAAGAATTGGCTGGAGAATAGGACACAGAGAGTAATAGTAAATGGAGTCCACTCAGAAGAAAGGAGGGTTACTAGTCGGGTACCGCAGGGTTCAATATTAGGGCCAGTCCTCTTCAATGTCTTTATAGCGTTACATTGCAGAAGGACTGGAAGGAAAAATATGTCTCCTTGCAGATGACACTAAGATCTGCAACAGAGTTGATACACAGGGTGGGGTGGAAAGGATGAGAAGGGACTTGGCAAGGTTAGAGGAATGGTCAAATGTATGGCAGCTTAGATTCAATGCTAAGAAGTGCAAGGTAATGCACCTGGAAACAGAAACCCAGGGAAGAGTACACCATGGGGGTGAGATACTAACAACAAAAATGGAAAGGGACCTGGGGTAGTCATATCAGATGACCTAAGGTGGGCAAGCAATGTGAGAAGGCAGCAAGGAGGCTGGGGGATACTGGGATGCATAGGGAGGCATCACCAGTAGAAAACAGGAAGTTATTATCCTCTGTACAGACAGCTGGTGAGACCCCATCTGAGTACTGTGTGCAGTTCTGGAGACCCAATCTCCGCAAAGACATAGACAGGATGGAAGCTGTCCAGAGGAGGGCAACTAAAATAATGTGCAGGGGTCTGCACGGAGGACATATGAAGAGAGACTAGGAGCTTAATATGTATAGCCTCGAGGAAAGGAGGAGGGGGGACATGATAGAAACTTTCAAGTACCTCAAGGAATCAACAAAGTCCAAGAGGGTAGCATCTTTCAAAAAAGGGTGTGCAAGAACAAGAGGCACAATTTGAAGATAGAGGGGCGGCTCAGAGGTAATTTAAGGAAGTATTTTTCACAGAGGGTTGTGGATGCATGGAATGGCCTTCCGGAGGAGGTTGTGGAGTCAAAATCAGTGGTGGAATTCAAGCATGCATGGGATAGTCATAAGGCAATTCTGGGGGGTTGGGGTAGAAGGAAGTAGGCTGCTGGTTAACTAGGATCTGCAGCTTATCCAGTAGGTAGGGAAATGGGCAGACTGGGTGGGCCAAGCGGTCCTTATCTGCCGTCAAATTCTATGTTTACACGTGGCATATGGAACTGCTTATCATGCGTCACAACGGTATTGCATGCCTGATTTCCTCTGTTGGGGTGAGTTGCAGACCCCGACACATGCCAGGCCCCTGTGGGTGGCTAAGTCGCATGCAGCTGTGGACTGCCCGTTGTGGCAGAGGAGTGGCAGCCACTGACGCATGGCATGCGGAGGCGCACACTGTACATCATGATGGCATTGCTCCTCCCGTTGGGGACGGCAGGATGAATTTGACTGCCTGCACAGGGTGTGCAAATCAAATTTTTTTTTTTTTTTTTTTAGTACTTGCCCCAGGACAAGTGGTGGTACAAAAATTACTAACCCACAAAATGTTCTACTTGTCCTACCCCTGAAAGACAGACCGATTTAAACCCGCATTGAAACAAATCTATATAACATTATAATATAAGTTTATTTTCTTACCTGGTATGATGAATCTGCAGTGCAACAGACACCTGTGATTAGGAGCATAAACCTAATGGACTGTACAAAAGCACTACATTCTTGAAGTTTTGTTTTTAAAATGATTACTATTTTAAACTAATCCTTTGCAGTAACAGTTGCTCAAAAAACATCTTCAAACACTTGCTTACTATTTGCTAAAGGAATAATGCCCTCCAGGGTGGGTGTTATGCTGGGATAACATCCCACCTCGGGTGGTTGGGCCCGAGGCAACACCCGAGAAGGGATGTTATCCCAGCATAACACCTACCCTGGAGGGCATTATTCCTGTTATACAATGGGTTATTGTTTTATAAAAAAAAAAAAAAAACAATTTTAAAGAGTGTTTTTGTTAGTGTGTAAAAATATATGTATTTCTTAAGAGAAGGGCAATATCCAACAAACAATCAGCAGGGATGTTATGCCAGGATAACACCCCTGCTGTGACAGCCAACTGACTAATCAGAAGTCAGGATTCTTTCTTGCCGTTGTATAATCAGTTTTATTGCACAGGGAGACCATTAGTAATCACCATGCCAAATATCAACACCGACCAAACCAACAGATTAATTTTCATTTTTTTTTAATGTACTGTACCACCCAGGCTGCCACAAGCATTACAGCACAGTACAAGAATACGCTACCAACACATTCCTTGTTCCATGTATGATGGACAAGTTAAATTAAAAGGATGTGTTGCATTGTGAAAATACTAGTTTTTTTTTGGGTTTTTTTGACTGCATAAATATTCTGTATAGTGAGTACATTATTAGTAGAGCCTGCCTCTGGCCTGTTCTGGGACACTCCTGCCACTGTCACAGTTCCAGATCCCACCATGCCCAGTAGCACTGCACACTGCCTAGTTTGTTTTGTTTTTTTTCCCCTAATCCCATTTATGTAAAAATGAGCGAAGGTTCACAAGACACACCAGCAAGCATCAGAACTCTCCATATCTCAATTTAAACGAAATGTTTGTTCAAGTGCCAGTGACAGTCACTGCTGTTAGCTGGAGCTCTATAGGAAAAGGAGGCTGGGAGATTCCCCTGTCCGTGCTGCAGCCTACCTAAATCTAATCCATCGCTAAATAAATGAGAGATAAGGGAGAAATGATGACAGCAAGGAATGCAAAATGAACTACACTAGATATAGTACCAAATGCAACCTCAGGACTCTGAGCAATATAATTGAACTGGTTAAAACACACACGACATGCCATACTACCCAAGTGCACACACCACACTACATACCAACACAAGCACACCACCCACATACACACTCTCCTCCCCCAGGGGTAGGTGGTATCGGGACCAAGGTATCGGAGGAGGAATTCTGAGAGCCATGTATTGGTATGAACGTCAGCATTTGCTTGCACAGTTTCAGTGGTGCACAATACATCATGGAATCAGACTCCTTGAACACAGCACAGCTGACACAGATACTGGGGCCCCTTGCTGCTCCACAACAACACGGGGTGCCACCGGCTTTCAGCCACCCCCAATGTACTTCCCCTTATGATGCCACATAAATAATGCAGCAACTACGTGCACAGTCTGGGACTGTAATGTCAGGAATCAGCCCTAAGCGGAGGGTGGGTTGACTTCTTCTGCAACTGTGATATATGGTGCATAGGGCCAGGGTGTTTGAAGGAATCAAAGCGTTTACTTTTGGTGACAGCAAATGGAAGTCGGGAGCTCTCAGGATTAAGCCGGTACAGTCCGTGGTGGGGGCTGCTTTGAGCTGCAATCTTCATCAGGCTCAACATTTAGGAAATGATCGGCCCTTCTGCCTGCCTGACTTATTCACTTATGCCAGAACCTGCTGGATACAGAAATCTGGGTCCACTATACAACAGTTTTTTACGATCGGTGGTAGGTCCGGGGAGAAAAAATAGATGGTAACGGATAACACAGCTAACACTCGTGGTGTAAAAAAAAAAAAAGAAAAACTTCAACACACCTGTTCGGTTTGCTTTGCTATCAAGATCTGATCCTCGAGTGAGTTGTGAACAATGATGTCTCTCCTTCTCTGACTCCATTCCTTCTCTCAATGATGACAGCCAGCTAACTTGTCCTTCCTACCTCAGGAGATCCTCCTCCCTCCCGTGGTAGACTACGAACTGGACGCTGTGGTGAGCTGAAACCAATCGGGACAGTAGAACAGTGATGTGCAGTGACGCGGGGTGGGGGAAGAACGACGTATGCAAAAAAAAAAAGAATAAATTGCCAGCTGTAAAAGGATTGGGATGGTTCAACTTCAGTATCTCACCAAATACAGCACAGGGGAAAAACAAAACAAAAACAAACAAACAAAAAAAAATAAAACGGCCAAAAATGACTTGACCTCAGGCTGAAGTTGGCAGATCAAAGGATCTGTCCGAATGTGATTTTAGGTCGGCCTCGGGTGTCGGGCAGTGGAATTTGCACACCCCTGTGCCTGCAGGCCCAGCACCCAACATCCCAAGCTGAGCCACTAACTGGATCAGTGTCATGGTGGGGGTTGGGAAACCTCATCAGATGGACAGGTGACAAACCCTGGGGAACAAGTGGTAGGTAAGTCCTAGGAGATGTTGGGGTTACAGGGCTGGGGCAGCAGGTAAGGATGAGGGCCACTCAAAAGAGGCGACAAAAAAAAAATTTGAATGCATATTAGATGGGAAAAAGGGCACCATTAATAAGAGATGTTAAATAAGAAGAAAAAAAAAAGTGTGTTTCAGAGGGGTGTAAATAAAATGTTACATTCTCAATTGCAAGCCAGTAGGGCGATACAAATCTGTCAGCATTTGGTTAGTGGGCCGGTGCCAGTTTCAACCCTAATTTTTAGAACCAATCACTAAGGGTTTAACAGACTCTATACATGCTCACATTTATAAGTATATTTAAAAAAAAAAAATTGTAATAAAGGGTTTATGCTCCCTTTAAAGCTTTTGCTGTGGTGGCAGACTGGTTAGAAATTTCTTGAACCATTTAGGAAATCAGTTAGCTTTTGACTGCAGGGCAACAACTTGAGGAAGAAAACAGTTCCAAGTAGTAGCTAGGTACATCACTTTTTTCTTTCATTTGAAACCTTGGATTGCATCGAGAGATTACATGGGTAGTAATACATGACAGGGTGTGCATTCTTTGGGATATACAGGCACTCCTCTGGATGTATATGCATGCTCTGAGGTATGAGACAGCAGGCCGTGTGTTTTTGGCACACACACATCTGATGTGTCCCTGTCCCACAAAGAATGCAGTACATTGGAGTGTGTTACTGCTCTTGGGGGGGTGGGCCTTGTTGTTTTACATTTTGGCATTAAAAAAGTAGCACTGTGTTTTTGAGTATGTATTGGCATGACGTGATGTGATCTGGGTTATCCCATCAGAGTAGTAGTTGTAGTGGCCAGCTGCCATCTTAGCTGACTTTGTAACATTCAGTAATGCTTTGAGCTTTTGCTGTGGAAATGCAATATAAAATTAGAAATAGAATAAATAGGAACCTTGGTAAAATTGTTTTGAGATTATTTTCTTAGACTTGTGGGGCAGTTTGATATGATAACCTTTTAGACTAGCTTAGGTACTGTATGCAGACCACACAAGTCCCTTTGCCAGGTGTTCTCAGATTTGTTTCCCTTAGATTGTGTAGTGATTACTATTACAGATTTGTTTGAAACCTAAATATGTATTGTGTACGGTGTAAATTAACAATATAAACTACATGAAATGCTATCCTTAAAAGCAATTTGATAGTTTGCTGTTGAAGCCCAACTGATGACTGTTTTAAGTCGTGCTGTGTGGTGAACACAAAGTGGTTAAAGCTTTTTTTTTTTTTTTTTCTTATTTCACATACACATTACATTGGTTTTGCTTCCTTCACAGTGAGCATGTTTTTGGAATAGTGTCCTGCTCTAACATGCTCTTTGCCACTCTTGAAAACCCCTTTGGCCTGGCCAAGAGCAGAGTAGAAAACCAAATTTCCCCCCCTTTCCTGGCAGGGACTCTAGGTCTATCAAATTGTCACCCCCACACCCTAGTTTCACGGTGGGGAGTAAAATGAAATTTCCAGACAGAAGCACAAGAGTCCTTATTATGTAAAAATGTCATCATAGTGTTTATTTTTTAATCAAAAATGTATTTCATTCTTAGATTCATTCTCCATATATTTTTAATTTTCTGTGATATTTTTAAAACTGTGGTAATTTTGTAGTTAATGACTAAGTGATTAAAGATGGCCACTTCTCGCAATTTAAAAAAAATCTCTTTCGTCACATGTTTCTAAACAGCATGGCACCATACCAAGATATTTTTCTTTTTTTTTTTTTTTTCGTGATGGGCACAGCACGTGAGCAGAACTTTTAGAAACGTCAAAGTCCCATATCTCCTGGGTGATTCATATGTACATATTGGGGTGGAGAAACAGTGGGTGCAGCTAAAAGGAGACCTAGCGAAGGCAACAAATCTTTGCGTCAAGCAAGTGAGTAAAAATAAGAGGAAAAAGATAGCTGTTTTTCTGGGAAGAGGTGGCTGAAATGGTAAAGGCTAAACGGGTAGCATTCAGAAGAAACAAGGAGACTCAGAGTGAGGAGGATAGGGAGTTGTATCTGGGGAAACAGAAGCAGGGAAGACTCTAAGGAGCATGAAGGCGCAAACTGAAGAGAGAATAGCCCAGGCAGTAGTGAAAGGGGACAAGACATTTTTTAGGTATGTAAGCAAAAAAAAGGAAGTCAGATGAGGGATCATAATGTTAAAAGAGATTTGGGGGCTGTGCAGAGGGGCACCAGGAAAAGGTAGACATCCTGAAAAAATACTTTCTTTCAGTGTTCACAGTTGGAGGAGAAGGGGAAGGGCCACAAAAAAGTAACAGGAGCGCTAGAGGTAGAGACAAGTCCTTTTTTCGGAGGATAGAGTCCTAAAGGGACTCGTTAATATAAAGGTAGGCAAAGCAATGAGACTGGACTAGGTCAGGGGTTCTCAAATGGTGAGGCCAGCCTCCCTTGGGAGGCCCCAACCTGTTCCAAGGGAGGCTCAAGCAAGTCTGAAAAAGTACTGTATTTAAATTTTGAGTTTTATATATTTTGTGTGAAGAGATGAAGCAAACTGAAAGAGAATAATAGTAGTAGGTGAATTTTATGTATTTATTTACTAATAGGTGACAAGGGATGGTGAATGAGCCAAGGCTCATTTCAGGTGTACCCGGGGAAGGGTAGGGAGTGAATACATTTAAAAAGGTAACTGAAAAACAATCAAGAAATATAGAATGAGCAATGGTGCAAATTAACGTGAACAATAAATTAATAATGAGTGGTGGTAATTAATCAATTTGTAAACTGATAGCAGAACAGCCCAATACAAGGGTTGAGCATAGAAGTGCTAAGAACAATAGCAGAAGGAGCAAAGTAACCCCGAGAAGTTCGTAGGAGCAGAGAAGGGGAGGAGAGGCAAAGTGTGTGGGAAGGTTATTTTATATAGAGAGGAAACAGAGGAAGTAGTCTGACCCATGAAGGAGTGCTGCAACAAAAGGGTAACAATGGTTCAAGAATGAAAAAACAGAGCAATTAGGCTGGTCTGTGTGTGTGTGTGTGGGGGTTACAATAAGCTGAATAATAATATTTTAATTATTTGTTATTCAGATAAAACCTTTGAGCACAGGAGCTCTTTCTCAAAAGTTCCAAGTCAGTATAAGACAAAGAAAATACAAAAATCACACATGCCCCCACAATGCAAAGCATCATGGACTGCATATGCAAATCACCACAGAATGTTATGCTGGTCCAACTTTAAGCAGAATTGCATGGTACCGAAAGGCCTCTCGCACAGTTTGCAAAGGGTGCTAACAGAAGACATAGACACATGTTTCATCCTACCAGGACTCCTCAGTATGCCTCGTCTGTTTGACACCCCAGTGGAATGGACCAGCTACCCTTAAGGCAGTGTGCCTTGGATATATTGTGGTGAACCCATTAAAATAAAAAACTATTTAAAAGACAAAGAACCTCTGTGCGCAAACACTGAGGCAAGGGTTACCCCAAAGGGCATTTGGCTGTGAAGCCAAGTTTCAAGAAAATACAAAAATCACACATGCCCCCACAATGCAAAGCATCATGGGCTGCATATGCAAATCACCACAGAATGTTATGCTGGTCCAACTTTAAGCAGAAGACAAAGAACTGAATGTGAGCCAAGTACCCAAAGGGGTTTCAATCTATTTATGGTGTACTGCGCAAAGTACAGTACGTTATTTTTCTTTGGGGAGGCCCAAGATTATTTCAATTCAGGGGGAGGCTCAAAATCTTTTCCATGGATTTGGGGAGGCTCACTGTGACAAAGTCCGAGAACTATTGGACTAGGTACATCCTAGAGTACTGAGGGAGCTCCGTGAGGTACAAGCTGCACCTCTGACAGTCCTGTTTAACAGCTCACTCAAAACGGGTGATTCTGGAGGACTGGAGGAGGGTGACTGTAGTCCCTCTTCATGAAAGTGGTAGCAGGAAGAAGTGCTGGAGCTATAGGCCAGTCAGTCTGACATCAGTGGAGGGAAAGGTAATGTAATCACTTGTGAAGGAGAAGATAAAAATATATCTTGAATTCACAGGTGGGAAGTCATGTCAAACGAATCTGATAGATTTCTTTGATTGGGTGACTAAGAAATTAGATTGTGGTAAAGCTTAGATGTGTATATAGACCTAGATTTCAGTACAGCTTTCAACACTACCACATATTTATTATTTGATATTTTCAAGGAATATTTTTGAGCACAAGTGCTGTTTTACATCAGTAACAGATTACAAGACAACATAAGTGCAAATAAGTGAGTTTTAGTGGAAGTACAGTATAGTCAAACAAGTACATAATAAAGGGGCTAGATCAGTTGCATACAATTTTACAATAAGGTAGGTAAACAGAAATAGTATAAAACAAGCATAGTTAATGATACATGGCTGCAGAGCCAGAGTCTGCCGCGGTTCAAAGTGTATACCGGGAGGGACTTAGGATGATTAGCAGTTACAGTGGCATTGGACTGTTAAGGTTGCCTGTAGTGCTGTCTTAAACTGGTCAAACCTAGGTAGATTAAGTGAGGTATGGGGCAGCTCATTTAACTAGGCAGTGGCCCTGCCAGTGAATGAACCCCTTTCCAGCTGATTGCAGCAAAAGGCAAAGTTCAGGGGCATTCAAGCCATGCTTCTGGCATTGAGGGACTGGTGGCGGAAGAACTGAGCTGGGGGATAGGCTAGTAGTGGCGACTTTGTTGGAATATCTCTAGGCGCTTAATTCTTCTAATGAGGGGTAACCAGTTTGTTGGGGTGTAGACAGTGCAACTGTGGGTGTGCTTGTCAGCCCTAGGCACAAAGCAACAGGCCTTCCTACACTACAGATCACATTTATTCTGCTGAGAATTGAGTCAAAGGCATTTGTGTAGACGGAGGCCATAGTCAGCTAGTGGCAGTAATGAGCTTGCCACTGTGAGGCATTTAGCATCATCAGTGAGGCTGACCACCACGGTTATGGGACAGAGCTCCTCATCTTCTGTTTACTATGGACACAAGGTGGTCAACTTGGGGAGCAAAAGATGGGGTATTGTCCAGGATCACCCCGAGGTATTTAAAGGTTTCCTCCTGTTATATGTCCCAGGTCATTGCAGGTGGCAAGGTGGGATACTTTTTTCTTCATTTGTGTGCTTGTGAAGAGGCATTGTCATAGTGTTTATTTTTTAATTTTTTTGTGAGTTAGAACCAGTTTGTTTTGGGAGAACCATTTTTCAAGGGCCTCAAAATTACCTTGCAGGACGGAGGTATGGCTGCCAAGGTTGGGGTTCATGGAATAGATAACAGCTTTGTCTGCACGAAGAATTACATTTGCAGATTTGCAAGCATCAGGCAGGTGGTTTATGAATAAGCCAAATAGTAAGGGGCACATAATGGAGCCCTGGGAAATGCCATTGGAATGGATATAGTCCTACCGTCTGACAAGGAACCTATCTAAACATGGAGAGTGTGATTAGTGAGATAAATCTGGAACCAGGTGACTATGTCCAGTGGCAGTTCTTGACCATGGAGCTTGTAGAGAAGGAGCTTACGATTGACCCAAGTCAAAGGCTTTTGGCAAGCGGATATAGATGGCACCAGCGTGGTCTCCGTTGCCAAGATCCTCAAGAACAACATTGGAATACTCAGTGCTGTATTGGTCCAATGTATTTTCTAATACCCATGTGGTTGGGGACACTGTATATTTCATATTGTTTAAGATATGAGACAAGTTGATCGGACAGTATTCTCTAAAGGGCTTTCGATAGGGTGAGAGCATAGAAATTGGCTTGTAATTGGAAAGGTTAGAATGGTCATAACATTCTGATCAATGTGGATTTCCACTTTTCTGGGAACCTGTAGTAGCACAGAGAAGCTGAAAATTTGGGAAATGGGTAGGAAAGTTCCTCAACAGCCAGGGCAGGTAGCCTCATATCAATTGAATCGCCCCCGATTTCTGGTTTTACCAAGCAATTTTCTTATATAATTTGAGGTGTTCCATACTGAGACAGGTTTAAAATAGAATTTATGATATCCTGGCTCTGGGTCCAGTGGTTGTGTGTCAACAGGACCAGGACCTTCAGAGGGCAGGGTTGGCTCAGCAGGGATGAAAGAGCTAAGGTCGGTGAATGCAACATTGAATTTGTTGGCAATTTCTGTGGAATCAGGTACCTCATGTCCATCAATCATGAGCATTTTTGGTGAGGTGTCGTTACCCTTACTAAGGAGTTCTGAGACATTCTCTCAGATCTTTTACCATTGTTCCAGTTCTGGGTTTGCTGGCCTTGCTGTGGCTGGATTTGGGCAGTTGAATCCTAGTACTGCATTTATTCCTGACTTCTTTGCATTTTGCAGATGGACTGGGGACACAGTCTCCCAGGCCATCGCTCGCAGATTATCCCCCTCTCTCTTGAGGATAAGGAGTTTTGGGGTGATCCAGCCAGTGGGTGTACCTCTTACTTTCTGGTTTTTGAAGGGTGCAGATTTATTGCAGGCAGTTGTGAATTCTGTGACAAAGAATTCAAGAGCCAAATCAATATCGGGGATGGCATAAAGGAAGCTGAAATCTAGGTGGGCCGCATAGGATTTGAATTTTAGCATGTTTGTTTTGCTTATGACACAGCTGTTTATGAACCAGAAGAGAGGGGAGGGCTGGGCTGTTTTACTTCTCATAAGCATTGCACAGGGGAGTGGTCACTGAGGTAACAGGCAGAACCGTGACCCTTTTTTGGACATGGAGACATGAGACTAGTAAGCAAAGTGGGTAGCTTAGGAGTGGGTGCAGAGGTGGTAAACCGGGTAAAAAATTGGTTGGGGGATAGAGAAAGAGGATGGTGGTGAACTGAGTTCACTTGGAGGAGGGGAAGATTACCAGCGGGGTACCCCAGGGGTTAGTGCTGGGACCGGTCATGTTTAATGTCTTTAATTGACATTGCAGAGGAGCTGGCAGGGAAGGTCTGCCTATTTGCAGATGACACCAAAATATGCAGTAGAGTGGACACTGTAGAGGTGGGTGGAAAGGATCAACAGAGATCTGAGAACCTGTGGCGTGGTCAAGGGTATGGCAGCTGGGGTTCAGTGTGAAGAAATGCAAAATAATGTACTTATGGCACAGAAACTTGGGGGCAGAGTACAAAATGTGGGGAGTGTTATTGACAGCACCAAACAAGAGAGAGACCAAATGGTTACATCGTAGTAAGGTACAGTAAAGCAGTACATAAAATTGCACAAATCATGAAATCACGTTTAGGTGTTTAGTTGGTAGAAGATGTGTAACCTGCACCGGAGGAGCTGTAATTGCGAGCGGAGCCAGGAGCCACATTTGCGGCTGAGAAGGTGGGATTGCTGGCTGCACTGGCGGCGTAAAGGGAGCACTGGAACTACAGCGGAAGGCAGAGGAGCAGCGGTGGGCATAGCATCAGGCGGCGGACAGGAGGTGACATCCACCAGGCTGCATCGGCAGCAGTGAAGGAGGGCAACTAGGGCATCTTTCATCCTGGTGGCTGCAACGGCAGTGGGCCAGGAAAGGAGCATTAGGGCTGCTGGGAGGAAACTGCTCCCAGGGGAAGGTGGGCCTATCAAGAGGGCAGGGTGCCAGTTTCAAACTCACAGCTGGGCTATAAAGAGGAAAGCCCAGTCACCTTAGGTTAAGCTGCACTGGAGGAGCTGTAATTGCGAGCGGAGCCAGGGGCCACATTGGTGGTGGAGGAGAAGGCGGGATTGCTGGCTGCACTGGCAGCGTGAAGGGAGCAGCGGTGGGCTCAGTATCAGGCAGTGGACAGGAGGTGACATCCACCAGGCTGCATCGGCAACAGTGATGGAAGGCAACCAGGGCATCTTTAGTCCCGGTGGCTGCAACGGCAGTGGGCCAGTGAAGGAGCGTTAGGGCTGCTGGGAGGAAACGGCTCCCAGAGGAAGGTGGCTCACTCAAGAGGGCAGGGCGCCAGTTTCAAACTCGCGGCTGGGCTATAAAGGGGAAAGCCCAGCCGACTTAGGTAAACCTGCACCAGAGGAGCTGTAATTGTGTCTCCCCCCCGGCCCCGACCGCTGTTAAATAGTCGGAGAGAAGAAGTCTGGGTTAGACTAATAGCCTGAGGCATTGGCCCTTGGAGACCTGTCAGTTTGGGACAGACTCTTTGGCATGCTGTGTGGGGGGATTGCTAAGTATATCACTAGGAGTTCTGAAACTGTATAGTCACTTGTGGTTCTGAGCATTGTGGGACTCTGTGGGATTGTGTTTGTATTTATGTTTTTTTTGTTTTGTTTTTCTTTGTTCTATAAACCTACTAGGCTGATGAGTATGGGTAAGGGACCACATGTCACTAGAGCAGGGATCTTTGGGAGGGTGGTTGGGTGCGGGGTGGTCATGGAAGTTTGAGGGTTGCCCAGTGTGCTACCAGCTGGCACAGCTTGAGGAGGTGGAGAGGGTTTAGAAGGCAGCTGGGGGATGGGGGGCATGGGGATTGGAGAATGAGGGGCATGGGTGCCCACTGGAGGCACCAGGTGCTGAAGCCTCTGCGTGGGAGAGAGAGGATGAGGGTACTCGGGGCGGCACAGAGGGACCCCAAGAGGGACCAAAAGGTGGAAACTTCCAGAGAAGCAGGCAGGCAAAAAGGGTGGTCCACAGTGAACCGAGATATTGGGGGTGCAACTGGGGGATTAAGGGGGGTTGACTGAGCTCGCCAGTCATTTCAACCCTTGACGCTCCTGATAGTAGAGGAGGGGAGTGTTGGGAGAGAGTAGGGAAGGAGGCAGGGACCGAAATCAGGATGAGCAGAGGTGGGCGAGTAAGCGGTGGAAGGGGGATCCGCCAGGCAGTAGAAATGGATGTGGGGGGCAGGAAGTGGGGCTCCAGTTAAACGAGGTGGATGTGAAAATTGGGGGGGGCTGAGGATCACGAACCAGGGGACATAACAGGTAGAGGGGTGCTAAACGAGGAAGGGTCAGAAGGGAGTAACAAACAACTTGAGCCACAGGATAGGGTCAAAGGCCCAGTAAAGGGCAAGGACAGGGGGGATAGTGATACAAAAAAGGATACTCGGGTGGGGGGGTGCCCAGGACTGAGTACAGGGAGTGGCCAGATTGTGGGAGATGCGAGGAGCCGACCGTGGGGAGATGCCGGGAGGACGAGCGAGGATGGGCATGGAAGGAGGGGAGACTTACAGGTGGCAAGGGGAGGTAAGGTGCCAATTGTTGGGGGATTTCATGATCAGAGGTATCCAGTTGGAGGGGCGGGAGGAGGGTGAAACCTGTCAGGTAAATACAAATGCCACCCTGGACTGATGGTGTGCAAGGCAAAGCATGAGGTATACTCTCTGGCAAGGGAATGTGGGGGGGTTCCCGAACATACTGGTGCACCTGGGTACAAATGACGTAAATGGAAATAGGGAACTGGAGATATAGGCAAGATTTCAGGAGCTAGCCAGGGTTTGCCAGTCCATAGGTTGCTTGTTTTCTTTCTCTGAGATCCTGCTGATGCCGAGGGCTAGTGGGGAGAACAAGCAGAAAATTGGGGTGGTTAATCAGTGGCTTAAGGAGTGGTGTGAGGCTAGGGGGTATGGCCTTGTGGGAGACGGGGGTGCAACCTGGGAGGATAAAGGGCTGTATTCTATGGACAGGCTCCACCTCAGTTTGGAAGGGAAGGAAATATTTTAAAGCTGAAACTAGCTTGGTTCATCAGTGAAAGGTGGGGTTTAAACTTGTGAAGGAGGGAGGGATCGAAGAAGGGGATATTGCAGGGGGTACGATAAGAGGGACTCTGTCTCCATTCCCCTAAGGGGCTGGAGGGATACGGAAAAAGGCCAATAGGTAGGGTTCAGGGGAAGGGGTGCAAGTGGCCAAATGGGGAAAATGGGTGGGGGGTAAGGGATGGAGGGTGGTTCTGATAAATGCAAGGAGCTTAGGAAACAAGATGCCAGAGCTCCAGGTGATCCTACTCGAGGGGGCAGTTGATGTGGCAGCTGTCACTGAGACCTGGGCCACTCAAGGGCATGAATGGGACAAACATGGAGGGTTACAGTATGTTCAGGAAGGACAGGGTGGGGGGTGATGACTGATAGTCAAAAATGGCATCGGTATAGGAGGGTGGAGGGAGCGTGTAGGTGATTTGGGTCACCCTGAATTCACGGGAGGGGTTAGAGTGAAAGTAGGGACCAGTGTGGATTGGGCAACAGAAGGGTAGTGGTGATGGGGACCCCAAAAACATACCAGGAGCAGACGGGTGGGGGATATGACAATCCCCATTGGCCAAGGAACAGAGGCTGCTGAATGTCTTCCAGGATGTGTTCCTGACACAGCAGGTGAGGGAGCCAACTAGGGAGGCTAGGACACTAGACATAGTCCTGGTGGACAGTGACCAGATTAGGGACCTGGAGGTGAGGGACCCATTGGCGGGGAGTGACCATGCCTCAGTCTGTTGTTTCCTAGAGCTAGGCTGGGGAGGAAGACCACACAAAGACAAGTACGGTGGTAATGAACTTTAGGTGGGTGGATTTCAGGGGATAGGAAGGATCCTTAAGGGCCATGTGGAAGGGATAAGGCCAGACATGGATGCTGACAGTAGGTGGGAGATCATTAAGAGCTGGATTCAGGAGGCCACCAGGTGCTGTGCAAGAGAGGGGTGCAAATTCGGGAAGGTCAGAAAATCCTGTTTGTGGGTCCAGGAGGTGGTGAGAGATAAGAAGGTGGCCTATAGGCACTTCAAGCACTCAGAGTGAAAGGGATCAGGGGGAGTACAGACAAATGGCCTGGAGGGTCACCAGGGTGGTGGCGGCCAAGGCAAGGAAGGAGCAAGAGCCTGGCCAGGGGATCGGGGGAGGACAAGGGGTTCATTAGATACAGTGGGAAAACAGGAAGGTGAGGGGCAGATTAGTAGGATTAGATTAGGGAGGGATGGGCACAGGAGCAGGAGAGCAGGCTGAAGTACTAAACGAGTACTTTGCCTCAGTTTTTACTGGGGAGGAGAGGGGGCTGCATCTTTTGGGGGGAGAGAGAACCAGTGGGAGGGGAAGGAACCTTAGAAAACAGGTGCCCCAAGGTGGCTGGGGAGAGGCCAGTACCAACGGGTGGGAGGAGGGCAGTAAAGGGAGCAAAGGGGGAGGACATGGAGGATGAAATCATGGTAGAGAGTGAGAAAAGTCCTCCAATCCCTTAGGACAGAGAAAGCACCAGGGCCGGATGAAATACATCCCAGGATGCTGAAGGAGGTGGCGAATGTCCTGGAGGCCCCCTTGGTGGAGCTTTTCAGCATCTCTCTGAGGATGGGAGTGGGTGGCCCATATCGTGCCTATCCACAAGGGAGGGTCAAGAGAGGAGGTGGGAATCGATCAATCAGTTTTTATTTTTTATAGCGCCTTTTAAAACCAAGGCGCAGTACAAACATAAATAGAATATAAAAACGACAGGCCCGTCAGCCTAACGTCGGTGGTTGGCAAAATGATGGAGGGTATTGTTAAGGAAAAGATGGGGGGTACCTGGACGATGGACAGCATGGCTTCATCCTGGGAATATTGTGTTAGACAAACCTTGTGGAGTTCTACGACTGGGTGATGAGGGTCCTGGACCAGGGTAGGCAGGTGGACATCCTCTTTCTTGACTTCAGCTAGGCATTTGATTCGGTACCCCACGGAGGCCTTATGGCCAAGCTGGGGGAAATGGGGATGCAGATGATCAGATGGATAGGGAATTGGCTCTCGTAGTGTACTCGGAGAGTGATGGTTGGGGGCTAGTCTCCTCTCCAAGGAACGTCATCAGTGGGGTTCCCCAGGGATCGGTGTTAGGGCCCCTCCTGTTTAACGCCTATGTCTCTGACAGGAGGGGTATCGGGAGTGAAATGAGTGTCTCTGCGGGTGACTCAAAGTTGGGAGCAGTGGTAGATGGGGAGGAAGGAAGAGTGGCATTCTAGGAGGACCTGGAGGCTCTGGATAGGTGGTCAAGAAAATGGAAACTGAGGTTCAATGCAGGAAAATGCAGGGTTCTGCACCTGGGGGGCAGAAATCCGGGCCAAGGGTATACCCCTGGGGTAGAGACACTACAAGTCTTAAAGGGCAAGAGGGATCTGAGGGCGATGATAGACGACAGAATGAATAACTGGGGGACCTGTAGAAGGGCAGTGGCAAAAACATAGGATGCTGGGATGCATCACCTGGGATAACCTCCAGAAGGGAGTGATCCTCCCTCTGTATAGTCTTAGTTGGCTACCACCTAAAATACTGTGTGCAATTTTGGGGACCGCACTTAAAAAGGGATATTGCACTCCTGGAGAAAGTGCAAAGGAGGGCAGCCAAAATGATCTGGGGCTTGGAAGACAGGACATAACTGGGAGAGGCTCGATGAGCTCAACATGTACACCCTGGAGGAGAGGAGGGATGGGGGATATGATTGAGGTCTTCAAGTACATAAAGGGGATAAATAAGGGAGACTCAGTCGGAGTGTTCCAGAGGAAGGAGAGGGGGGGCAACTAGAGGACATGGGTACAAGCTGGAGGGGGGAAACTCGGGGGGGGGGTGTTACTTCACTGAAAGGGTGGTGGAACCATGGAATGCACTGCCCAAGGGACTGGTGGAGGCAGAAACTATGGAGGGGTTTAAGAGGGGCTGGGACAGGTATGGGGGAAGGGAATGATGACCAAGTGTGATACAAGGGGAACACCCCGGGCTGGGGATAGAGAAACCCAAGGGGGTGGAGGGGACAGCAGAGTTGGTGCCCAGTATGGGGGCTAACTATCGAGCAGACATACTAACATACTAAAAAGCCAGCAGAATAGGCCAAGTGGTCTTGTCTGCTTGAAGGCCAGCAACCTAATGGCTGCTCGCCTTACCACCCCCTATCCCCCAATAGGATCTTCTTTAGTTCAGGTTTCCCCTTGCACCCAGAGGGCCCTACACTTCCACACCTACATACATATGCGCATCTACAGAGGGTTTGGACCCTGCACTCCCACAGTATAATAAGAATACTATTATACTATCTCAAAAAGAAGTGAAATTCATTGCAAAAAACTCAATGCATCAGTTAGGGTTTCTATTACAGCGACGAAAGTCTAGAAATTTAGTGTTAGGGTTACCAACCCTCCACACACCAACAGATGGGGTGTGCCTTGGGGTCATGCAGTCTAACTCTCACCCCATTCTCCTATACTGTACCATCTCAGCTTTTTTACACATGAATTGGGGTGAGTTAGGGCCAATGACCCCAAGGCACACCCCGTCTGTTGGTGTGTGGAGGGTGGTGTGGTAGAGTTGGTAATCCCAACACCGAATTTCCAGACTTTTGTTGCTGTAATACAAAACTGACATTAACGGAGTTTTTGTATATATAATATATGTGCGTGTGTGTGTATGTATATATGTGTGTGTATATATGTATATATGTGTGTGTGTGTGTGTGTGTATATACACATATATATATGTGTGTGTGTGTGTATATACATACACACACATATGTATATGTATATATATGTTTGTGTGTGTGTGTGTATATGTGTATATATATATATATATATATATATATATATATATATACACGTATATATATATTATGTGTGTGTGTGTGTGTGTGTGTGTGTATATATGCATATACATGTGTATATGTGTGTGTGTGTGTGTGTGTGTGTACACACACACACACGGAATACATAATGGACTGCAGTGGAATAACTCGTTTATCTCCACTAATTAGTGATAAGAACTATAACTCACAAGTGCGAAGCTACAGGTTTGTTGGGAAGGTCTTGCCACTCGTGTGGAGATGAATGTTATTCTACTGCAATCTATTATGTATTTATACATACGCCACACTGTGTAATGCTTTTATTAGTGATACTTTGTAGCTTAGAACTGCCTTTTTTATTGTAAACTCGTTGTGGCCCATTGTCCTCTGTGTTCTAGATTGAGTGGCAATAACATGTTCTCTGTGTAATGTGTTTTAAGTCAACATAAATGTTTATCCCAAACAACATTAATTTATCTGATTTATTCACTGCTGATGTGGTGTATATGGGGGATATTCCATGGGTTGATTCACTCTGGAATGTTGCCGGCATTGCTGCCTGTCGATGAGTGGTGAAGCCACAAGCACCACTGTGCATTATTAACATGAGAATACAAGCGTTTTGCCTTGTTAACCAGAATTATTGTGGGGACCTTATCCCTGTTGATGGGTTGTAGAAGCAGTGTACTTTGTCCTGCTGTAGCTAAGTTATGGCAGTGTGTGTTTTATTGGTCCTGATAGGCTGAGGAAAGCAATTGTCAAAGGGCTGTAATGGAAATAAAAGCTGTACTGGAAAATGTTATTTCCACCACAGCTGGCTTAAAATAACACTTTTTATTTACCCGTGTTATTCATCACTCCGGTTGTATACAAATAGACTAATAGAGGACTATGTATTATAAATAGAATAATAGGTTCCTGTGCATTACAATGTAGTAATTCCATTGAGAGGCTCTAGGGACATTGGGAACCTCGAGATGGAATTATTACATTGTGATGCACAGGAACCTATTTTTTAGTTTTTTAAATATATGGATGCGATTTTCTTTTCTCTCAGGCGGTTGGCCGCTGCAGCGAACAAGTCTCTCCGTCCTGGCCATGCGCCACACTGTCTCACTGCTCAGTGTTTTTTTTTTGTTTGTTTGTTTTTACGAAGGACAGCCTACCTTTTCCAAGTCTGGGGAACGCAGGATCACCTGGATATATGTATTTTTCGCATATTTAAAACAAAAAAGCTGCAAAATGTTCAAGTTGAGAAACACTCTCGGTAAGCGAGACAGTGGCTGCCATGTTTTTTGAACTGTTCTGCCCGCCCTAACAGGAAAAGCGGCCAATTGGAAGGCACGTTTTGAAAGATGGGAGCTAGGCTGGCGCATGCGCTGTTTTGTTTTGGTGATAATACTATCGTTCAGGTCCCGAACAATAGTTATTACGGCACCTGAACGATGGTATTTTCACTCCTCAAGTGTAGTATTATCACTTTGGGAATGATACTATTATGGAAAAATTTTTGTATGCTTTTCTACTATATTATTTTCGTGATCCATATATTAAAAATAGAATAACAGACAGGGGACTGTGTTTTACAAAGCTGTAGTACCATTGAGAGGTTCTGGGGGCTTTTGAAC